>CM040128.1:123368054-123968054 GCA_022559845.1 Amorphophallus konjac
GGGAGCGAAATTTACGGAGCATTCTAGCCGTGGTGACCTTCTTTAGTTGCTCCTCCATGCTGGCCAATTTCTGGAGTAATAGCATATTAGTGTCGGACTCGACTGGGGCCGGATTTTGAGTAAAAGAATGTGGTATAGGTGTCCGCAGAATTCGGGGAGGTTGGAACTAAGGCCTAACCGCTGAATAGCTCGCCTGTTGGGCCGGCATGGCCGCACCGGGCGTTGGTGGACGAGAGGGGGGTTTGTGCAAGACCGCCTGGTCATTAGTGAGGTGATGGCCACTCTCGGCCGGAGGGGGATTGGAGGATGAAGAGGGAACAGACTTCCCTTTCAAAGTGGCCTGAATAGCCTGCCGCTGGGAATCGTCTAACTGAGATAAAGCATTAATTAAATCCGTGACATTGAGGGATGGAGAAGAATTCCCCGAGGTGTTGCAGGGTAAAGTTTGGGAAGAGGGCACAGCCTCTTGAGGAGTGGTATCAACCACATGGATTTGAGGATGATGGGACTGAGGAGGAGGGTAATTTCCCTCATAATAGATGGAATCCTGGGGGGGTCTCATATTGACCAAAAACATTCTCATCCTCATCATCATAAGAATACCGTAGCCTGCCATGTTGATGATTTTTCCTGAACGGAGTTGCATGTTTAAGAGGAGGACGGCTTTATAAAGGCAGTATCAAACAAACAACCACTCAATCCAAACAAGTCTAAACAAATCAATCCAAGCAAGTGTATGCAACCAAGTTGAGATGAACGCAAGATTTTAGCGTTATGTTTGAGATTAGAGTGGATTAAATTGTTGAATAGTTCACTTCTGTTTGCAATGTGAAACCTAGTTGATCCAAGTGTAACCTCCGAGTCAACTAGATTCTTCCTCTCTCCTCACTAACGATAGGTTCTCTATACTCCGGGTACTTCAAGGGTACAATCAGCCCGGCGTCCGTGAGGGAATCCACAGGTGCAGGGACTTACGGAGGTCTTGGAAAAGGGATTTCCAGTCCAAAGAGACGGAATGCTCAATGGAGGGTCGTCCCGATTCCAAGAGAGGTGTGTGGAATCCTAGTGTAGAGAGAGGAGGTCTCTCAACAAAATGCCACAATATGCAAAATAAGATGATAAGATCACAGCAATATAGGCAAGCAATGCAATAATCAATCCAACAATCACAGACAGCAACAGGAAACAGGTTTCTGTAAAAACGCAGGAAAGAGACGACCTGGGGCAGGTCGCTATAAACCAAAGAGACGACAGGGTCGCTATCGTGAATCACTGTGGTGGCCCACAGATAGTGCAAAACACGCGCCTTGGTGTGAGGCACGTAATATGAAAGGACGCCTCTACGAAAGGGCGTCAAATACCAGTGGTGCACACGGTCGAGGAAACACGCGCCTTGATGTGAGGCGCTGGAAAATAAAAAGACGCCCAAAGTTAGGGCGTGAATTATCAAACAGAACAAGAAGACAGCAGATATGATAAAAGACGCCTTCTGGGAAGACGCAGCATAGAAAATAGACGCCCTAAGCTAAGGCGTGAAAAGAAAAAGCGCCTCTGGGTGAGGCGTTAATTCAGGAAAATAATCAAACAATCACAAACTGGCTGATCCCGGGAGTGTGCAGCGTGCACGATGGAGGGTGCCCGTGGGGCACAAAAGTAGGGGTACCGAGGGTACCGAGGGGAAGGGGCACACGTGGGTGCCGAAGGGGAAAGGGCACACGTGGGTGCCAATAGGAAAGGGCACACGTGGGTGCCAATAGGAGATGGTAATCAAAAGAAAAACAGTGGATGTCCCACCGTGATCGCCAATTTGTAGATCGTGATAAATCCACACATGGAGAAGAGATTTAAATATGAGAAGGCATAATAAAAATAAAGGGGAGATGATATAATAATAAGGGAAAGAAGCACGTGGTGCTACTAAGGAGGGTGATCGCCAGAGGGGTTACCTCAAGAAGAAACAAAGAAGATCGCGAATACCTGGTGAAAAATAGAACACGGGATGGATTGTGAATTCCTCCTCCTCCTTCAACCGGCCGGCCGATGAAGGGGGTTTTCCTTTATTGATTACCTTGCAAAAAAGACAATAAAACAAGCCAAGAGAAGTGGATCAGCCAAAAGTGTGTAGTATCAACTCTCAAATAGAAAATATGAGGCTGAGAGAAGAACAAAACATGCGCACCTTTTTTTTGTTTTAAAACCCCTAAAGAAAATAGGGAAGGAGGAAATATGATGCAGCTAATGCAAACGTATAAGAAAAGAAAAACACAGTGGACGTGATGAAGCTAATGCAAAAAAAAAAAGAAAACAACACAGTGATGATGAACGGTTTATGAAGACAAAACAACACAACAGAATAAAAAGAACCATGTTGTCCCTGACGACAGTAAAGGGAAACAAGGTGGACGCGGTTGATCGGAAGCAGAGGAAGTAGAGCCTTTAAACGATCGCGCAGGAGGAAGATGAAGCTCTGTAACCCTGAACTCATAAACCGTACACCTGTGAACTCTCTGACCCGTCAACCTCTGCCTAGATCGACCAGAGCATCCTTTTATAGGATTTCAATCGAAGATAAGCTTAAATTTGAGAAGATAAGGATAGGCAATGATCAAAGAAGGCAGGACTCTAACTCTAATTCGAGCAAGGAGACCAACGGAGGCAGGGAACTCTCCAGGAAAGTTGAGTTTAAGCAGGACACGAAAGGGAAAACACGACCTTGCGAAGGGCGTCAAATCACAAATTGACGACCTACATCACGACGCTACTCAAAACACGACCACAGTCAAGGGCGTCACTTCTTGGATTAAATTTTGGTACTAAAACTTACTTTATTTGAAAATTATGAGAACACGCCTGAGGTGAAGGCGTTAATTGAAACCACGCCCTGAGGAAGGACGTTAATCAATAATTTGAATTTATTTTGAATTTATTTTGAAACCGGATAATACCAGGAATTGACGCCCTGACATTTGGTCGTCCTTTCTTTGAACACGCCTCATGTTAGGTCGTTATTTAAAACACGCCCCTCTTCAGGTCACGAATCACAAAAATGCAAAGATCAAACCAAAAACACACAAAAATAAGAAAAACTTCATATTATGAATGTATTGAAGTTCACTTTGGGGCGTCAACATAGTAACATGAGATTTGATCAACATAGCGTCAATTTTGGCGTGTCTACAGCGTACGCTAGGTCGGAGTGGGAGCGAGCGAACTGGCCTGGACCCTCGGTGGGTCGGACAGGAGGTTGGCTCGGCTCGTCGAGGAGCGTGACGGGCTTCGGCGGGAGCTTTCCTCAATCAGGGAGCTGGTACGGTCGAGCCAAGTGGAGACCCGGGCGCTAGCCGAGCAGCTAGCCAAGGCCCGGTGAATCGCTCGAGAGGAAGAACCGGCTTCTCGAGAGGAGCGCCTAGCACGCGTTAAGCTGGACGGCCGGTGGGAGACCGAGCGTGCCGAGCTAGTGACCGAGCAGAGGGAATCCGAGCGTCTTCGGCGGGAGGCCGAGGCAGATCGGGCCGAGGGAAGAAGCAGGCGGTGGAGGCACAGAGCGGACGGCTGAAGCCGAGCGGAAGTCAGCGAGGCGGAGCGGAGGGAGGCGAGCTCGCTGGTAGGTGGGATCTGCCGGGGCGGAGGCTCTCGAGCAGTACAAGAGCTCAGAGGCCTACCGGGTCGACCTTAAGGAGGCTGCCCCTCCCCTTACTATGAGCTAGGGCTTCGCCGGGGCATCCGCAAGGGATTCAAGCAGGGCTACGACCGGTCCGTCTATTACGCCGAGGAGCAGGCGTCTGGGGTAGTTGACTTCCCATCTGGGCAGTGTTATGACTCAGACTTATCATCCTCCAGTTCCTCTGTTCGAGCGTAGGATGAAGAAGGATCAGGGGGGCTCATCATTCGAGGAGTCGCCAACTCCGGATGCCTCGGAGGGCAGCAACCGAGACAGTTCCACACGGTGGGGTCAGTGCCAGGGTCGGCCATCACGAGGATGCCAGGGGCAGACCGCTCGAGCCCTCTATTTCCGAGCTCCAAGGTGGGCCAGAGGCCTGATGTATTTGCTTCGCTTCCTTTTTTGTATGCCTTTTTCCTTTTTGGAGGAAAGAACTTCCTTTTTTGTGTAGAAATAAATAAGACAGTAGCGTTGTGATGAAGACTTATCTGTTCCGTATCGCCATTGCCGTATCTTGTTCAGCGTATCTGCAGTGGTTGGAAGAACCGATATTTTCTGCGTGGATCTCGCCTGATGGTTGGGTGAGCGTCTGAAAGGGTGTCTTTCCGTTTTCTCATGCTTTAAATGCCTGGCCGCTTCGTGTGTCCCGCTGGGGCGGAAGATGAGAAGTTTGAGGTGACCGTTCGTAGGGAGAAATCCTTCTGGCGTGTTTTTCGAGGAAGGAAATCATTTAAGGCAAGTAGCCTTCCTTCGCCTATAAAAGGTCTGAAGGGCGTTCCTTCCTCTCCACCGCTTAGGGTTTTCCCTGACAGTCTTTCCTCATTCCTTCTTCATGTGGCGTTGTGCCGTTGCATCTGTAGCATGGAAGACGCTCCGGAAGATGAGGCTGCCGACGATGGGGGGCAGAGAGTTCTCGCTGCTTCGGATTTGAAGAGGGTTCGACGGTCGTCGAACGGAATTGAAGAGGGTTCGACGTGTGGAGGCACGTCGTCTTCCCTTTATCAGTTCCGGTGACGCTTGCAGGGGGGCGAGATGGCGGGCGGATGGGGGCATCAGACATTCCTACCGCCCGTCCCTTCCTGCTCGCTTCACGGAGGGGAGGAGGAAGCCAACCAAGCTCCCTCCCTTCCGGGCCTTCCCCTGCCTCCTCGCCCGGCTCTGCTGATTTCTTTTTCTTTCTGGCAGCCTCTTTTTCCCTCTTCTGCTCTACTCCTCCTTTCTTTCACTCTTCGGAGGGTGCCTGCACCCTCTTTCTTCCAAAGAGTTGGTAGGTTGGCGGGGAAGATGCTTTCATATGCATTCCTTCTCCCCCTTCTCTTCCAAGTTCAACTTGGAAGGTAGACTTCTCTTTCTTAATCCCTATATCACCTTTGTCTCGAGCTACCTGAGCCAACGGGGTCAACTATCCTTCATCCGAGCCAGTTTCTACACGAGGCAGAGCCAGTGGCTGGACGCAGGAAGGTCATCCGAGTCAGCCGAGCGATAGGCTCATACAACGGCGCCAGATGGGTTTTTTGCTTTTTTGACATGTATTTCTTGGCTTCGGCCTTCCTGATGTACAAGCGGGTTGTTTGAATAAAAGAAAGGAGCCTTTTGTTTTATCTCATGTCTTTTGCACAATACTCAGAAGTAGAACTTGCGTAATGTAGTTGCCTTCCAGGTCCGAGGGATGAGCTCTCCTTCCATCGTGGATAGACGGTATGCTCCTTTTCCGAGCGTCTTGACCACTCGGTAGGGGCCTTCCCAATTAGGGGATAACTTACCGCTGTCTCAAGTGGTCGAGAGGCTTCGGCTTTCCTGAGGATGAAGTCTCCCGGCTGGAAGTATCTGTCTCGGACTTTGGCGTTGTAGTATCGAGTAGGCGGCGTCGATATTCCATTGCTCTGATGCTGGCAATCTCCCGGACTTATCTGCTAGGTCGAGATTTTCGACAGTTTCTGGTCGTTTACCTCGGACGAGAAGCAGATGACTCGGAGGGAGGGGCTGCCAATCTCCAACGGGATCACGGCCTCGGTGCCATACACTAGTTGAAAAGGACTCTCACCGGTTGCCATTCTGGGAGTCGTTCTGTGGACCAAAGTACGTTCGGCAATTCCTCGAGCCAGTTGCCCTTGGCTTTGCTGAGCCTAGTCTTGATGCCTTTTAAGATAGTCTTATTGGCATTTTCGACCAGCCCGTTAGCCTGAGGGTGGGTGACCGAAGTGAAGTGGTTGCGAATGTTGAGGTCGGCGCATCTGTCTCAGAAATACCGAGAATCAAATTGCCGACCATTATCGCTCACTATCACCCGGGGTATGCCGTAGCGACAGATGATCGACTTCCAGACGAAATTCCAGACAACTGTCTCGGTGATCCTTGCAGTGGCTTCGGCCTCGATCCACTTAGTGAAGTAGTCGATGGCGACGATAATGAACTTCTTCTGGGCCTGGGCCATGGGGAATGGCCCGAGGATGTCGATTCCCCAGCGAGCGAAAGGATAAGGCTCGGCTAGGGTGAAAAGCTCCGTTGCTGGCTGATGGACCAAGTGGTCGAATCGCTGGCAGCGGTCACAACGTTGTGTGTAGGTCGAGCAGTCACGCTGTAGGGTGGGCCACCAATAACCTTTGCCGTAGCAAGATCCTGGCGAGCGACCTTCCCCCCAAATGCGCTCCGCACAGACCTTCGTGAACTTCTTCGATCGCTCGGTTGGCTTCGTCGGTGCCGAGGCACTTCAAAAGAGGGCCGGAGAAGGATCTCCGGTAGAGTGCGCCATCCAGAGTGACGAACCACCGAGCTTGGTATTTCAATCTTCGGGCTTCCCGAGGGTCGGAGGCTCCTAGGAGTCTTGAAGCCACGACAGGTAGGGGGTACGCCAGTCGCTTGGGGACGCCGAGTCAACAGCTAGGAGCTCCGAATCGATGCTCGGGCGCTCTAGCTCTTCGAGAAGGACCGATTGAGTACCCTCGGGGTCAAGAGAGAAGGCCAGTCGAGAGAGGGCGTCCGCTTGGGAGTTTTCTCCCGAGCTATTTGGACTACCTCAAAACTCTCGAACTGTTGTACCACAGTCTTGACCAGTTGGAGGTATTTGATCATCGGTGCTTCCCGAGCTTCATAATCGCCGTTGACCTAGCTAGCGACCAGTTGGGAGTCGGTGTGAATCCTGACTCGCTCAGCCCCTAACCGCCGGGCCATGCGGGCTCCTGATATGAGGCCTCATACTCGGAAGCGTTGTTGGATGCTTAGAAGTTGAACTTCAGGGCGTACTGTAGCTCTACTCCTTCGGGGGACTTCAAGGAGGATGCCGGCACCGCTTCCGACTGAGGTGGAAGATCCGTCGACGAACAGTTCCCAGGTCGGCCCGGGCTCGGACGGAGATCTTTCTTCAGTCGGGATGGTGCTCTCGACGATGAAGTCAGCGAGCGCCTGGCCTTTGATAGCCGAGCGAGGCCGATATGATATATCGTAGGCCCCGAGCATGATGGCCCACTTGACGAGGCGTCCTGAGGCTTTCAGGGTGAGCGAGGATCCTCTTCAATGGTTCGCCGATCAGCACGGTGATGGAGTGCCCTTGGAAATAGGGTCGGAGGCGCTTGGCCGAGGTAACAAAGCTAGCACGAGTTTCTCGGTTGCGGGGTACCTTTTCTCAGCCTCATTGAGCACCTTGATGGTGTAGTAGACCGGTCTCTCGATTCCTGAGTCATTTCTGACTAGGACCGAGCTAACCGTAGATGGAGTCGCCGAGAGATAGAGATGCAAGGCTTCACCTGGGACGGGCTTGGAAAGCACTGGGGCGAAGCCAGAACTCCTTAAGCTCGGCGAAACGCTCTTTGGCATTCCTCGTCCCACGCGAATGTAGCAGATGCCATTTTGGGCCCCCCTCAACAGTTTGAAGAAGGGTAGGCATCGTTCAGCCGCGCGGGATAGGAATCTGCTGAGCGCAGCAACGCGCTCGGTAAGGCGTTGAACGTCTTTGATGCAGGTGGGTGGGCGCATGTCCCAGGATGGCTTGGACCTTGTCGGGGTTGGCCTCGATCCCACGCTGGGGTGACTAAGAAGCCCAAGAATTTTCGGACCTTACTCCGAAGGCGCACTTGGCGGGGTTGAGCTTCATGTTGTACTTCAGGAGGGTGTCGAAAGTTTCTGCTAGGTCGGAGAAGTGGTCCTCAGCCTTGGGGGTCTTCACGAGCATGTCGTCAATATAGGCCTCGACGTTCTGACCGAGCTGTCCCTCGAACATATGGTTGACCAGCCTCTGGTACGTGGCTCCAACGTTCTTCAACCCAAAAGGCATCCGGGTGTAGCAGTGTACGCCGAAGTCAGTGATAAAGGCGGTCTTCTCGATGTCTTCGGGGTGCATTCTGATCTGGTGGTAACCTGAATAGGCATCCAAGAAGCTGAGTATCTCATTGCCCGAGGTTGAATCAACCAGTTGGTCGATGCTCGGTAAGGGATATCAGTCCTTTGGAGTAGCCTTGTTCAAGTCGGTGAAGTCCACGCACATCCGCCACTTTCCTGAAGCTTTCAGCACCTAGGACGACGTTAGCCAGCCACGTCGGGTACAGGACCGGTCTAAAAAGGCAGTCTTCTGCCCCTTGGTGACCTGCTCCTTGATAATCCCTGCTTCTCTGGCGCATGCTTCCTTCTGCGTTGTTGCACGGGCTTCATGGTTGGGTCGAGGTTGAGCTTATGCACCACCGTCTCTTCCGATATCCCGGGGAGTTGATCATCGACCACTGCAAAGACCCGGATGTACGCGAAAGAAACTCTTTGTATTGCTGTTGAACCTCAGATGTTAGGTCGGCTCCGATCTTTACTCCTAGGGTCGGGTCGTCGTTTAGGAAAACCGCTAGCAATTCACCTCCAGGCTCGGCGGTTGCGGATTTTTCCTCGACTTCCCGGGGGCCCTTGTTCTTCCCGTCCGGCCTTGTGGCTTCAACCGAGATGTTGTAGCACCTTCGGGCCATTGCCTAGTTACCTCGGACTTCCCCCAACCCATTTTTGGTGGGGACCTTCATCTTTTGGTGATAGGTAGAAGGCACCGCTTTCGTTCGGCTGAGGATTCCTCAGCCGAATATTGCGTTGTATGCTATCATACCTTTGATCACTATGAAGTCCACCATGACCGTAACGGTTTTGGGTGGGGTGTCAAGAGTAACCGGCAGGCTTACGGGCTCCCTCGGGATAAGTGGCCTGGCCATTGAACCCGCATAGGGGGGTTCGGATCGGGCGGAGTTGAGACGGATCCTCCCCCATCTTAAGGAAACATTCGTAGGATAATACATCAGGGGCACTTCCATTGTCAACCAGAATCATGTCTACGTTACAATGGTTTATTGTGGCCGATATCACTAGGGCGTCATCATGCGGGGTGCTCAGCCCCTCCAGGTCTTGGTCGGAAAATACTATGACCTGGGGCTCACTCGTGGGGCCATGGGAGGCTCGATGGCTCGTCTCGCCCGCTCCGGCATGACGCTTCCTTCCTCGGCCACTATCTCCTCCTGATGCAACTCCTCCGGTGATGACGTTGATGTGGACCCCTCGGGGGGCGTTATCGATCTCCTCTGGGGCGCCTCGGTCTTCCTGGTGCCCGGCTATGAACCAGGAGAGGTGCCCTGACGAACGAGACGCTCGATCTCATCCTGGAGCTGATGGCAATCGCCGATATGATGCCCGTGATCACTGTGGAATAGGCAATGCTTGCTGTGACTCCGGTTCTTCGACTTCATTGGCTCGGGTTGGCGGAGGAGGCCCGAGCCTTTGATGTCTTCATAAATCTCGTACACTGGAGCGGTTAGGGGAGTGTACCGCTCGTACTTCCGTGACGTTCCTTGCGTTCCCTATCTCTGTTCCGCCTTTTTCCTTGGCCCGAGCTTGGCTCGGGTGCCCGCTTCATATCCCCCTCCCGACCCGAGCCGGTTGCGTCTCGGCATGCACTGAGCACTTCTTCGCACTCGGCGTGGCACAATGCTAGAGTCACTAGCGCAGCAAGGGTCGAGGGAGGGTGGAGGACAAGCTCGCGACATAGGTTCTCTTAACGGGTGCCCTCGGTTAGAGTGGTTATGGCCGAGGCGACGTCCAGGCAGGGGATCCTCAGGGCTTCTGATTTGAATTGGAGAATGTAGGCCCGAAGTTTCTCCCCTTGCGCCAGTTTGAGGGCCAAAAGCCCCGCTACTGACCTTGGGGGGCCGCTGCCGGCGAAACTCTCCTTGAATACTCGCCCGAATTGCTTGAAGTCTCGGATGGATCCGGGGGCGAGGGCCCGGAACCATGCTTGGGCGCCTTGGACCAAGGTGGTCACAACGGCTCGGCACTTGATGGCGTCGGAGGCTCCGTGAAGGCTCATCAGAGCGTCGAAGCTGTCGAAGTGGTCGGCTGAGTCACCCTGGCCGTCGTAGGGCTTGAAGGTCGGGATGGAGGCTTTGGGAGATACCTCTGCCTTCAAGATATGGTCGGAGAACGGGGATCTCTCCTCGTCCTCTTGTGGAGAGGTCTTCTGCAGGGCTCGCAGGGCGCGCTCCTGCTCTGCGAAACGCCTCACTAATTCTCACAGTTGGAGGGATAGCTCCGGCTGCCGCTGCGCCGTAGGGCTGAGGGGGCGTGAAGGCAGGCTATGCTGGCGCTCCCTGGGGACTTATATCTCCTAGAGGGAACGGCGTGCCCCATGCCTGCCCCGCTTCGGCATGGAGGAAGCCTCTTGCTCCGGAGGGGGGGCTTGCGAGGGTCCTCCTGCTTTGTTGTGGAGGAGCTACTGTCCTCGGAGGGTGAAGGGGCCTCCGGTGGTGTGCTGGGACACGTTCTCCCGAGGAGGGCTCTCCGGAGGGGCGTGTGACCTTCCATCCCTGGCCGCCTGGGTCCTCATGAGTTCCACAAGGACGTCCAGTTTCACGTTGAGGGCTTGGTAGGAGTCGACGCCGCCGTTGAGCGGTAGCCCTACCACCGTGGGAGGAGGGGGCGGCAGCCCAGCCACAGGGGGAGGGGGCGGTCCGTCGGCGGGAGTGCTGGCACCGGAGGGGGGGTTTTGGGAGGCTTGTGAGGGGCCTTCCCCCGCTGCCGCCGTGGCCTTTCCCCTGTCGCCGGTGGACCTCCTCCCTGAACTTCTTCTCACCATACTGGCTCTTTGGTCGTTTCCCACAGACGGCGCCAGATGAAGGGGCGTGATCTCGCGCTTGTCCTGAGTTGGGAGGATGATCACCGAATAGTGAACTGCAGAGAAGGGAAATGAATCAGGAGGCCTAGGGATGGTTCCCTGGGGAAGATGGTGACGTGGTTCCTGCTCAGGGAGTTTTAGGCGTGTATTGGCCTTACCTGCCGCCGGAGGGAGTCCATGGTTTATATAGCGAGCTTACCTGATGAGTCCCGTAAGCTGAGGAGTTTCAGGCAGGAGTTACGTCCTCATCATGGGATCGTTACGTCCTCATCGTGGGATCGTTACATCCTCATCGTGGGCGCTTCATGGCCTTGAGGGATCGTGGCTCCTTTATCCCCCTGAACTCCTACTCACAAAGGGCTCTCAACGGCTGCATGGATAAACACTTGTCAGTCGGTCCAAGCATAAGAGGTGCCATCCCCATCCGGGTGATAGGCAAAGCTCGGATGCTGTCAGGTCGGAGTGGGCGCAGAGCACTCGCCTCTATCCCGATGGAGGGATAACTCGGGCGTGGGTCTTCCTCCGTTCTGATGCTCGGTCCTTTCGAGCCTAAGGGCCGCCGAGGAAGGGTGGGTTCCCGAGTGATCTTTATTGGGCTTTTTGCCTAAGTGGCCCTAGGGGGCTATCACTTGGATGAGCTGAGCCTCGTTTGGTCCTGATGGGCCTAGCTCGGCTGCTCTTAGTTGGGCTACAGAAACCCCCCTCTCCAAGTTATTTGATAGTCTTGGTTTTGATAATGGCTAAACACTATAAGTCATTGATGTTTTACCACTCTTATATGACTAAACTACTTGATGTTCTTTCATGACAAATATGCCAAGGAATGGAGTGGAGATGGCAAAAGTAAAAGCTCAATGATTGCGCCCTCGTACGTGGATCAAAGGGGGTCAAGGGGGCAGCACCCCTTGCGGGGGTTTCTGGGGGCGGAGCCCCTGGAACAAAATTTTGAATATAGGAGCGATATAATAAATAGAAATCTTCAAGACTGTCAAGGTTGATGCCACAGATGAGAACGGGCTGCTAAAGGACTCAAGCAACGGAGCTAAAGGGGTTAATGGACTGACCCGGCATAACCCGGGGTCTGCCCAACTGGCGGTCGACCGCCAGCCCAGGGGCGGTCGACCGCCCCTGCTAGTAGACCACTGTCTACAAGCTTTCTCAGTTGCGGTCGTCCGCCAGCCCAGTAGCGGTCGACCAGAAATTCCAGGGACCATCCGTCTACAGCGATTCTCAGTAGCGGTCGACCACCAGCTTCCACAGGTCGACCTCCAGCCCCGAGCCATCAATTGTTAACTTTGTTTTCCACTTCGAGAAGGGCCATTCTCCATGGATTTCTTTAATCCTAAAAGTCACCCAATCACCCACAAAATGTGGATCTGGTCTGGGGGGTTTCCAAGGACCATTCAAAGGTTATAAAATACATACAAGAAGGGTTAGAAACCCTAAGGCTAAGAAGGGAGATCAAAGGAGGCTACAGGGGTGTGTTCAAGGGAGAGGAGTTCGGGTACTGTAGCTGTGAACAGTACTCCGAGAAGAAGTTCTTCATCCATTCCAAGGGATTCAAGCCTTGATCTGAAGCCATCTCAACCTCCAAGGAAGCAAGAAGCAATCAAGGCTCTCAGGGGTGATCTAAACTGCATCCTTAAACCTCTTCATCAACTCAAAGAGATCAAAAGGAAGATCAAAGCTACATCCATAGTCTTCCTCATCAACTAGAATAGATTCAAGGAAGATCATATCTCAAGGAACAAGACACCATTGAAGCATCAGATTCAAGCTCCAACAATCTCAGATAAGATCTTTTCTTCTTGAGCATATTCCATATCTTGTTTGAATAGCTTGATATTTGTTCTCTTTTCATTTCATTCAAACATTTGAAACTGAAGATCGTCCCTATCAGTGGTTAGTAGGAAGGCAATTGGAAGTTGTCCGATCTGCAGTGTTGACGTCCCTACCTGTGGTTAGTAGGAAGGTAATCGGTGGTCTTTCTGATTTGCGGTTCAGTGCGTGGCACTAGTGGAGCCTCACCGGATTTGGTGAGGGGTGGACGTAGGACTGGGGATTCAGTCTGAACCACCTTAAAATCCTTTGTGTTGTGGTTTATTTACGTGATTGCTTCGTTCTAGATGCATGCTTAGGTTCGAATTGGTATATTAGTTGCTAATCTTGCCAAGCGAATCATAGTGTTCTTCAATAAGTTAGTTACATTCCGCTGTAATTTATTTTATCTTGCTATATAGAGGGTTGCATTGCGAAAAAGAGGGGCAGATCTATTCACCCCTCCCCTCTAGATCCGCTGTCCACTACTCAATAGACCTCCAGTAACGAATTGCTCAGCTTCCTGGATGCCTACTCCAGCTACCATCAGATCTGAATGGATCCTGAAGACATCGAGAAGACAGCCTTCATCACTGACTTCGGCGTATACTGCTACACCTGAATGCCTTTCGAGCTGAAGAACACCGGGGCAACATATCAAAGGCTGATCAACCACATTTTCGAAGGACTAATCGGTCGGAACATCGAAGGCTACATCGACGACATGCTCGTCAAGACACCCAAGGCCTAGGACCACTTCACCAACCTAGCGGAAACCTTCGACACACTCCTGAGGTACAACATGAAGCTCAACCCAGCTAAATGTGCCTTTGGGGTTCGATCCGAAAAGTTTATGGGTTTTCTAGTCACTCAGCGTGGGATCGAGGTCAACCCCCACAAAGTTCAGGCCATCCTTAACATGCAGCCACCCGTTTGCATCAAGGACGTCCAACGCCTGACTGGACGAATTGCTGCGCTCAACCGTTTCTTATCCTGAGTGGCCAAATGATGTCTGCCTTTCTTCAAATTGTTGAGAGGGCCCAAATTGGCATCCGCTACATTCGCCTGGGATGAGGAATGTCAGAACGCTTTTACAGAGCTAAAGGAGTTTTTGGCCTCGCCCCGGTGTTATCAAAGCCGATCTCGGGTGAAACGCTACACCTTTACCTCTCGTCGACTCCTTCCACAGTGAGCTCGGTCCTAGTTCGAGATGACGCATGAGTGCAGAGACCAGTATATTACACTAGCAAGGTGCTCAACAAGGCCGAATGATGGTACCCCACAACCGAGAAACTCGTGCTAACGTTGGTAACCTCGGCCAAGCGCCTCCGGACCTACTTCTAATGGCACTCCATCGTCGTGTTGACCAATGAGCCCCTGAAGAGGATCCTTGCTCACCCTGAAGCTTCGGGTCACCTCGTCAAGTGGGCTATACTGCTCGGGGGCTTACGATATCTCCTATTGCCCCCACTTGGCCATCAAGGGATAGGCACTCACGGATTTCATCGCAGAGAGTACTGTCCCGATCGAGGAAGTCCATCCGCTGACGCCCGGGCCCCACCTGGGATCTTTTCGACGACGGATCCTCCAACTCCGCCGATAGTGGCACCGGCGTTCTTCTCCGATCCCCAGAAGGGGTAGAACTGCAATATGCCTTGAAGTTCAACTTCCCGGCATCCAACAACGTCTCCGAGTATGAGGCTCTCATCTCGGGAGCCAGGATAGCACGACGACTGGGGGCCGAACGAGTGAGAATCCACACTGACTCCCAATTGGTCGCTAGCCAGGTCAACGGTGACTACGAAGCTCGAGAAACACCGATGATCAAATACCTCCAACTGGTAAGAGGAATAGCCCCACTATTCAAGAGTTTTCAGGTCATCCGGATCACTCGGGAGGAAAACTCCCGAGCGAACGCCCTCTCTCGATTGGCCTCCTCTGTTGCCCTAGAAGGTACACGATCGGTTTTCCTCGAAGAGCTAGAACGACCAAGCATAGAAGCGGAGCTCATGACCATTGATCAGGCATTATCAAGCGACTGGCAGACCCCATATATATCCTGCTTCCAGGATTCTTGAGAGCCTTCTAACCCTCGGGATGCTCGAAGACTAAAGTATAAAGCTCGGCGCTTCGTCATCTTAGATGACGCTTTGTACCGAAGGTCTTTTTTCGGTCCCCTCCTTAAGTGCCTCGATATCGAGGAGGCTGGCCGAGCAATTCAAGAGGTCCACGAAGGCGTCTACGACGCACATCAAGGAGGAAGTGCGCTCGCCAGGATCTTGTTGCGACAAGGCTACTGGTGGCCCACTCTTCAATGCGACTGCTCGGCCTACGTACAAAGGTGCGACCGATGCCAACATTTTGAACATTTGGTCCATCAACCTGCCTCAGAGCTCATCACCCTTACCGAGCCATACCCTTTTGCTCGGTGGGGGATCGACATCCTGGGACCGTTTCCCACGGCCCAAGCCCAGAAGAAGTTCGTCATCATCGCCATCGATTATTTTACCAAATGGATTGAAGTCGAAGCCACAGCTAGGATTATCGAGTAGGTCGTATGGAGCTTCGTGTGGAAATCGATAATCTGTCATTTTGGTATCCCCCGAGTGATTGTGAGCGATAATGGTTGGCAATTTGATTCTCATTACTTCAGTAAAAACTGTGCCGACCTTCACATTCGCAACCACTTCACTTCGATAGCCCACCCTCAGGCTAACGGATTGGTCGAAAATGCCAACAAAACTATATTAAAAGGTATTAAAAATAGGCTCAGTAAGGCCAAGGCTAGCGGGGTCGAGGAATTGCCAAGCGTACTTGATGGGGACATCACCTCCCATGCCCACATTCACAGCTCGTGTCCTCGCCCCGGTTGCATCCGACATGGTCTAGTTATCTAATTTTGAGTCCTATGTAATTTTTATTTGAGTCATTTGATGTATTTTCCCTTTTATTTGAGTCATGTCCCTAGGTCTTTGCTAAGTTTGTGTGTCATTAGGCTCATTAGATTGTTTAGAATGGTTATTGGGCCCAACTCTTTGGGCTAGGCCCAGGGGTGCCCCTACCCCCTTGGTCTTTGGTCATTGTAGTAAGAGTCAGGGACTTTTGTAGAAATATAGGTTGCCTATATATAGGACCCCATTTCCTCCATTTGAGTTAATGAATGAAGGAATGAATGAAAATTGCCATTTGACAGTTCACATTTCTTATTGGAGAGATTCCATTAGTTAGGGTGAGAAACCCTTGGGAGTGATTCCCACCTACCTCTCTCTCTCTCTCTCTCTCTCTCTCTCTCTCTCTCTCTCTCTCTCTCTCTCTCTCTCTCTCTCTCTCTCTCTCTCTCTCTCACCACACAAGGGAGGGCAGCGCCCTACCCTCTCTCTCCTCCCCTCCCAACCACCTCCACTCCCCACCTACCCCATTAAAGCCTCTCCCCATTCCCCACAACCCTCTTCAATACTCCACCCCTTCCCAAGACCCCTTCACCAATCCTCATCTCACCTCCCAACCGCCAACTACCCCTCCCACTTTCCCAAGCACCCTTCCAACTACCCCAAGCACCCCTCCACCTCCCTAGGCCATTTGAATTCAAATTTCCCCTTCCCTCCATAGCTTTGGCCGCCCCTCTCCCCTCCCCTTCGGTTAGGGTCGCCCCCCTCATCCCCTCCATCTTCCCTTGTTCACCTCCATCACCCCACCCTCTACCATCTGGAGTAAGAGAACCTGTAGAAGACCTGAAGCTTGCAGCAGCAACCCCGACCACCTCCGGACGTTCCTAGAAGCCCAAGAGCCATCGTTGGAAGCGTCTCTCCGTCCTCTTCGCAACGGCGGTGGTTCTGTCCCGTTCTGAGTTCGTGATCGCCCAGGGGAGCCATTCTTCCCCGACTGTGCAAAGCCTCCCTGGCAAGAGTTCAGAGCCGGAGTGGAAGCTCGACTGCGACGATCCTGATGTGAATCTGATCGAGAATTCTTCTTAAAAAGTCTTCTACTCTGAGTTCTCTTTCATCCTCAGAAAGCAAAGCTCAGTTTGGCGTCCGGATCTGGAAGTTATCAATTTTCTCCCCCGGGTGTGCGGTTCTGCCTCCACTCAGTCTGCACTGACCCCTCCTCAGTGTTCAGAGCCTACCGGTCTGCTCCGACAACATTTGGCATCCCCGTCAAGCTCGTGTCGAAGAGGACTCACAGACGGTTCCGAAGACTCCAGCTGCGCCTCATTCTGAGTCCGGGAGCGCTGGTGGCAACAACTTCTTCCTGCTGTTGTGATCCTGAAGCTGTCAGAACTGAAGATCTACCTCCCTGTGCGAGGCTCTGCTCCGGCCAACAGCGACCTCCCAAAATTCTGGAAAAATTTGGATGACTTCCCCATCCTCCTACGAAGAATTTCCAGGTGGTTTCGTCCCCAACAAAATTTGCGAGCAGTCACAGCAACTACTTCTTCGACCTTCTATCAGCACTCACAGAAAGCGGGTAGAGCCGACATCGGTCTCCTTATTGGCTGCGAGTTCGGTTCCACCCCTCCCCGCTTGGCCGGCTGAAGGCCCCTCCCTGTGTGGAGGTAGTTTTACATGTAATATTAGTTAACCCCCACCCCAAGATCCCCCTCCTGCGAGAGGTGTAGTGTTGTAACAATTTGAGCAGGTCAAGCTACCCCGGCGTGGTGTGTGGGGAACCCACGCTTCCCCGCTCGCCCACGTCTCTGAGCGGGACCGGTTTCTTCAAACCGGTCGAGTAAGTGCTCCACTCTTAGCTCCATTTAGTGCTTGTTCTTTCTAATATTAGTTCATAAACTCCGCTGGCCGTGAGAGTGAGAGCTCGATCCTCAAGCCCCGTTGCTTTGAGAGATCACCGTGGGGAAGAGTGAAGCCAGTGCCCTCGGCACTTTGTCGGCCCCCTTGAATTGGGCCTCCACACCTTGGGGAATAAACTTTGGCCTTGCTGGCCCTCTACCAGCAAGGGCCCAACCCTCACATCCTCCACTTGGCATCGCCAAGTCACCCCGGGCTTGGGTGAGTGACGGGTGAGCGGCCGCCGTTATCGGTCCGTCTTGATTGCCAAATGTGCTTGTGTGTTAAGTCCTAGGTTGTGTCACATCAAGTGGTATCAGAGCAAGTTTTAGACTTGTCTCTATCAAGTCAAGTCCTAGGGTATGCTTGCATTCTTGTCCAAACCGTGCATTGTCAACCCCTCATTGTTAACATTGAGTCTTGGGTCACATGGCCCCTCTCCCAATCATATCCCATGCATGCTTACCTAATGGATAGCCCGTAGAAATTGACTTCATTGAGCTAGAATCTAAAAATTGGGTGTCCCCCGATATCATTACCTCTCTTTGTAGGACCGGACAAATTGTGCACAATGGAGATCAAGTCTTTATTGAATTCCATAAATGGTTCGGGAAGACTAAGTATTTGGATGGGGCTTGGTGTCAAAAGGGAACATTGGCGGGTCCATGTATAATCCTAGGTAAGAAATGGTTATGTGAAAGGAATGCCGACATCGACCCAGCACGTCGGACTTACCTAGTGCATCCGCCACACCTTTCGGGAACCTTTAAATTCAACAACCTTGTATTCTCCCACCCGCGGGAATCCCGCCCTTGTTCACCACCCCGGGTGCACCATACTCCGGCCATCATCACCCCACCATCAAAGAACCTTCCCACTCCATTAGCTTTAGAAGAAGTAGTCCACCCGCTTTGCCACATGAAGACAAATACCCCTCGGGAACCTATCCCCTCCATGGAGAGCACCCATGTTCCAATTGAAGTGGAAGCCTCGCATGAGGATCTTCACCCTACACCACCCCCTCAAGATAAGGCCGAATTCATCTTAGAAGAGTCCCTTGTTAGGTGGCTAAGGGAGAGCTTGATTAGAGAAATCATGACCCATACCTATCTACCTATGAAGCAAGATAACCATCTAGTGCCCATCCACACTCCTCACACAGCAATCCAATCCTACTACGAAGTAGAGGGTTTTGATGACCTCCTTAAAGGCCTAGAATGGCAGTTAGAGCTGACTTGCTTGTTGACCTTAGGGACGGCCCACCCAACAAACCTTAGTCTCATCCACCCTTGTGATGGGTCTATCACCTTGGTCTGCACCATTGGTTGCTACACTAGTGACCTTCTTTTCCTTCTCCCTATGGTGGAAGAACCCATCTCGATCCACTCCCCTACCATTTAGATCCCAAGTGCTTTGGTCGCCCAACCCACTAACGACCATGGCCCAATTATCTTGGAGGAGGATGACCCATATTTTTGGGGCTTTGAGGATGTGGAGTTCCTATCTCTAGGTAACCATTTCCACGATCCCTTTGACCCCTTCCTATACCCATGTGGCCCAACCATCTTACCCACCACCCACCCTTTCCTACCCTCACCCACCATATTGGGCCAAACCCACCTCATCCATGACCCAAGTTACACCATGAGAGCCATGACTTTGGGCGATATACACCTAGGGATCGAGGAAGTACCCCACTTCATGATATCTACCTTCCTAGACCCCCTTTGACCCATTCCAATGGAAGTCCAAAAGCCCACACATAGGAGACCTCTTTGGCACAACAATGCATAAATCTTGGCGCAACACACCACTTGGCATGAACACTATGTTGGGTCCATTCATTCATATCACCCACATGTCAAGTAGAAAGTATGAGGGGTCCATGTTCGGATGTAATGGTCCACCTTCATTCATCATGGGTGTCACGCCCCGAACCGATAGCAGCGGGAAGCGATGCTCGGAACGTGGCAGTTAACAGTCATGATAACAAGAGTGGAAGATAAACAACCACAATTAAACACAAGGAGGCCATAAACACACGTATTGAAAATACGAGCTCTTATTAATATTAAAAGTATAATTTTGACCCACTCTTACAATATAGGATTCAAATTAAAGGAGGAAATAACAAAGAGAAATAACCAGACTCACGACACTAGCTAGACTCAAGAAGATAAAAAGACAGACTCCAAACTCTAGGTTCCAGGTTCACTCGATCACACTGATCCGATTCCCATTTGCAACGTACCGTTACCGCATTACCTGAAAAGGATTGGAAGTAGGGGTGAGCAAGAAGCTCAGTAGGAATTATACTCTATCATCAGGCACAGTTTAAGTGATTAACCAATTAATGAACATGCATGATTAACGCAATAAAATAAGCATAACTAAATAATCACTAAGATAGAAAGAGTAATGATAATTGAATGGAAGAAATAATTGCATGTCGAGATATCAAGCAAGATTAGCAAGATTTTCTAGTAAATGGCCATTTGCAGTCAATTTCAAGTCATGTCAAGTAAGCAAGCAAGCAAGTACTTCATACTTTAAGCATGAATAATAATAAGTTTCACGAGAATGTGGAATGTCCTAGACCCAACACGCTAGATTGCACCGGTGCCAAATGCCACACCTAATCATTCACCTCCCCGGGGATCAAGTACTTTTCGGGTGCTCCTCCCAGGACCAGACTGGGCCCTTCATTTGTTTGCCTTGGCATTGATTTCTTTTTGGATCGTAGATCCCACGAGACTAGACATCCACCATATTTAATGGCCAAGAGTTCCAAGGTCAAGTTCATGTAGTCAAGGTAAAGAACATAAGAATAATGATTCTTTAAGAGTCCAAACAATAAGCTCCATAACCGAGAGGAATAATTGTCCCAAAGGACTATAATTAATGATCAATAGATCTAACAATAGGTAATTCACAAAATACCATAGCCTACATTGGCTTGGTTAGCTCACACGATTCGAAATTCATGAAATAACCACTTTTCAGAAAACTGCCATATAAACGGTCAGACAAGGGCCGCTCAATATGTATAAACGGTTAACACTAGGACGCGCATGTCAGAAGACATTAAGACCCATGAACAAGATATACGGTCCATACTGGGCCGTATTATGGATACACGGTCGCTATTGGGCCGCCTATGAGGATATACTGTCCACTACGGCCGCACATGCCTCTCTTAACCCAATTCGATCCAAGGCTTAAACCAGCGATTAACACGTAAAATGATGTTTTTGGTAGTTCAATAGGTTCATAACAGGGATATAAAGAATTCCCGTGATGATGGTAAAGCCGCCGGATAGAGTTTCCGGGGGTAAAACCAAGACTAGCACACTAATCGGCTAACGACTTATTAGAAGTCGGTAAGTTGGTCACGCTGTTTACTGTAGTACAGCAGCTAACCAGCAAGCTAACAATCATATTAATCCTAATTCCATGCCAAATTATCAAGGATTAAGTTTTCATTTAAGTCAAAATGCCAAAGAGATTAATCAGGAAGGTAACGTGTATGAACAAGATCGTGTAAGTCGCGTATGAATAAATAGCATGCAATTAACAGAAATTTGGTTGCATAATTAATCATTTATCATGTGGGTTTCTATTTTACTAATTATCATTCATGACACTAAAATGAATCAATTAGAACATGTATTAAGTCATTAACGGCATAGATAAACAGTTAGAAACAAACCTCACATCTATTGGCTAACGGGGTGCATGTATGGGTCATTAGTTCCTCAAAATATAGTTTATAATGAGACTAGGTTGAATGGGTTGATCCCCCAATGATCCGGATTGATCCACGAGTCAAAAACAACAATTACCGGGCTTTCTGGCACATGGGTCGACCCTTTGGGTCGACCCCTGGAAAAATTCCAGGGTCGACCCATTGGGTCGACCCCTGGAGTTCCAGGGATCTGTCCTGGTGTGGGTCGACCCATGGGGTCGACCCCTGTAGTGTGGGTCGACCCCATGGGTCGACCCATGCAAGGCAGAATTCTTTCTGCTTGCAGGGTGGTATGGGTCGACCCATGGGGTCGACCCCTGGGTTTCCAGACCCGAACGAGCTTCCGGAAAACATGAAAAACTCCATGATTTGGGGTCTAAATGGGTTGGGATCTTAACCACATGCCCTAGGGTTCTTAATATACATACTAGGGTCATAAAACATGAGTTTTGAAACACGAATTTCATCAGAAATCAAATCAATCACAACCTATTCTATGATGAACACATGAAAACCTAGTTCTTGACATGCTTCTACTAAATCGTACATTTCTCTCAATATATACAACTAAATTTGGGGCTTCTTATACCAAAAGAAAGCTAACTTGATGCTGATTCTAACCATGTATGATATGCCATATGTGGATCTAGATATCCAACTCAAAAATAGCCCGAAAATCATGCTTCTACTTGAAGAACATACCATAAATCAAGCCTAAACATGCTCTTACTTCGATCCAAAATTCTCTAAACATGCTCAATGAAATTTGGGACTTTTTACATCAAAAGAAAGCTACTTCGATGCTGATCAATTTGATATATTACTTACAGTTTGAGCCTGAGAGAACCTACCTCAATCGAAGAGAGAACTTAAAGCCCTAGAATGAAGAACGAACTTCACAGCACCTTAGAAAAACCCTGATATCTCCTTGGATACCTAATGAAATTTAGGGCTTTTACTACCATTGAAAGATCTCGTCGAGAGGAACAATTTGATGTACTCAAGTGAAGGTTTTGGTTTAGGAAACCTACCTCAATTGATGGAACAAAGAGGAGAAGAAGGAGGACGACGGCAGCCGACCCACCTCCACTAAACGACCAAGAACTTCCTAGATCTGAATCTAATGCGAACACCACAGCCACCAAATGAAAATAGACTCGTAGAGCTTTATTTTGATAGCTCATAGAGCTTCTGGAGACTTCGGAGTTGGGAGAAATCGACCACGCAAGTTAGGTGTTGGAAAACGGCGCCGCCAAGGTTGACCACTCCAAAACTCGGCCGCCACTATGTGCTAGGGTTAGGTTTTGGTTCGATTGATAGAGGGCTATTGATCCTGAGATCGTGGCCTTTCATTTGCCACCGAAATGAGCTCATTTGGTTGAGTATTAAGCTCTAATTTGGTGTTTTAAGATGAGGTTTACTATTGCGTTCACTATTGGGTAGGTAAGTGTGAAAATCAGACTTAATCCATAGATTAGGCCTAGTTAATGATTTTATTAGGCTTAGCCCTAGAAGACAAAATTGCTAAAGGAAATGGATTACACAAGAATATAATTTTTATGGATTTTTATAAAATAGTCGAAACGTGACTTATTCTATTTATTAAAGAATTAATCTAATTTTTGAATTAATTCTTATTAATTCAAATAAATTCAAATAATTTTAAATAAATTCAAATAAGTTCTAATTAAATTTCTAAAAGAATTTGGGGTCATTGGTTGAGCATTAAGCTCTAATTTCGCGTTTTAAGTTAAGGTTAGGTATAGTTAACTAAGTGTGCACTTTTGGGCTTAATCCACTAATTAGACCTAATTAGGGATTTTTGTTGGGTTGAACCCAGAAGACAAAGTTGCTAACTACATCGTCCTTGACCCAATTAGTATTTTTCCAGATTTTTATAAGGTAGTCAAAATTTCACTAGTTCTATTTACTAAGGAATTAAATATTAAATTCTGAAATTCATTTATCTCAATTGAAAATTCAATTATTTCAATTAAATTTCAGATTTTTAAAACCGGGGTATTACATCCTCCCCCACTTAAAGGAATTTGGTCCCCAAATTCACCGGGTATTACCAATTATGTGAATGTTTGAACTAAGATGATCTTATTTATCAAAATAACATGTTAATTATACAATTAATGACGAAAGAAATTAGCTATAGCTAGGGATAAAAGAGAACGATACCATATATAATTCTTCATCCGATAGAGGTTGGTTCCGATTCTTCTTGTAGTTTTGCTTGTGGAAGTAACTTAGGACAGTTAGCCATTTTATGATCCGGATTTCCGCAACGCAGACATGCTCCGCTCCCTCGCCAGCACTCCTTTACGAGATGGCCAAGTTTGTGACAGTAAAAACATTTCATTTGCGCAATATTGCTCTTCTTCTTCTTATTACATCGGGTTTCCTAACGACGGACTCGCCAGCCTCTAGCAGAACCGAATCTTAGCTTACCCATGGAACCACTCGGTTTCATTTTAATAAAGACTTAGAGACATGCAAAATAGTTATATGGTTAACTTTTTCATTACCCTTACGCGTAACACAACGCAATCTTGCATATTTTTATTACTTAACCCAAGATATTACCCAATCTCACCAGGTGACAAGGGATGACACGGGTCTTAAGACTTAGGGTAACCTATACTCTTGGACAAAATCCAAGGACTCAGGCAAAGAGGCTCTGATACCACCTCTGTCACGCCCCGAACCGATAGCAGCGGGAAGCGATGCTCGGAACGTGGCAGTTAACAGTCATGATAACAAGAGTGGAAGATAAACAACCACAATTAAACACAAGGAGGCCATAAACACACGTATTGAAAATACGAGCTCTTATTAATATTAAAAGTATAATTTTGACCAACTCTTACAATATAGGATTCAAATTAAAGGAGGAAATAACAAAGAGAAATAACCAGAGTCACGACACTAGCTAGACTCAAGAAGATAAAAAGACAGACTCCAAACTCTAGGTTCCAGGTTCACTCGATCACACTGATCCGATTCCCATTTGCAACGTACCGTTACCGCATTACCTGAAAAGGATTGGAAGTAGGGGTGAGCAAGAAGCTCAGTAGGAATTATACTCTATCATCAGGCACAGTTTAAGTGATTAACCAATTAATGAACATGCATGATTAACGCAATAAAATAAGCATAACTAAATAATCACTAAGATAGAAAGAGTAATGATAATTGAATGGAAGAAATAATTGCATGTCGAGATATCAAGCAAGATTAGCAAGATTTTCTAGTAAATGGCCATTTGCAGTCAATTTCAAGTCATGTCAAGTAAGCAAGCAAGCAAGTACTTCATACTTTAAGCATGAATAATAATAAGTTTCACGAGAATGTGGAATGTCCTAGACCCAACACGCTAGATTGCACCGGTGCCAAATGCCACACCTAATCATTCACCTCCCCGGGGATCAAGTACTTTTCGGGTGCTCCTCCAGGACCAGACTGGGCCCTTCATTTGTTTGCCTTGGCATTGATTTCTTTTTGGATCGTAGATCCCACGAGACTAGACATCCACAATATTTAATGGCCAAGAGTTCCAAGGTCAAGTTCATGTAGTCAAGGTAAAGAACATAAGAATAATGATTCTTTAAGAGTCCAAACAATAAGCTCCATAACCGAGAGGAATAATTGTCCCAAAGGACTATAATTAATGATCAATAGATCTAACAATAGGTAATTCACAAAATACCATAGCCTACATTGGCTTGGTTAGCTCACACGATTCGAAATTCATGAAATAACCACTTTTCGAAAACTGCCATATAAACGGTCAGACAAGGGCCGCTCAATATGTATAAACGGTTAACACTAGGACGCGCATGTTCAGAAGACATTAAGACCCATGAACAAGATATACGGTCCATACTGGGCCATATTATGGATACACGGTCGCTATTGGGCCGCCTATGAGGATATACGGTCCACTACGGCCGCACATGCCTCTCTTAACCCAATTCGATCCAAGGCTTAAACCAGCGATTAACACATAAAACGATGTTTTTGGTAGTTCATTAGGTTCATAACAGGGATATAAAGAATTCCCGTGATGATGGTAAAGCCGCCGGATAGAGTTTCCGGGGTAAAACCAAGACTAGCACACTAATCGGCTAACGACTTGTTAGAAGTCGGTAAGTTGGTCACGCTGTTTACTGTAGTACAGCAGCTAACCAGCAAGCTAACAATCATATTAATCCTAATTCCATGCCAAATTATCAAGGATTAAGTTTTCATTTAAGTCAAAATTCCAAAGAGATTAATCAGGAAGCTAACGTGTATGAACAAGATCGCGTAAGTCGCGTATGAATAAATAGCATGCAATTAACAGAAATTTGGTTGCATAATTAATCATTTATCATGTGGGTTTCTATTTTACTAATTATCATTCATGACACTAAAATGAATCAATTAGAACATGTATTAAGTATTAACGGCATAGATAAACAGTTCGAAACAAACCTCACATCTATTGGCTAACGGGGTGCATGTATGGGTCATTAGTTCCTCAAAATATAGTTTATAATGGGACTAGGTTGAATGGGTTGATCCCCAATGATCCGGATTGATCCACGAGTCAAAAACAACAATTACCGGGCTTTCTGGCACATGGGTCGACCCTTTGGGTCGACCCCTGGAAAAATTCCAGGCATGGGTCGACCCATTGGGTCGACCCCTGGAGTTCCAGGGATCTGTCCTGGTGTGGGTCGACCCATGGGGTCGACCCCTGCAGTGTGGGTTGACCCCATGGGTCGACCCATGCAAGGCAGAATTCTTTCTGCTTGCAGGGTGGTATGGGTCGACCCATGGGGTCGACCCCTGGGTTTCCAGACCCGAACGAGCTTCCGGAAAACATGAAAAACTCCATGATTTGGGGTCTAAATGGGTTGGGATCTTAACCACATGCCCTAGGGTTCTTAATATACATACTAGGGTCATAAAACATGAGTTTTGAAACACGAATTTCATCAGAAATCAAATGAATCACAACCTATTCTATGATGAACACATGAAAACCTAGTTCTTGACATGCTTCTACTAAATCGTACATTTCTCTCAATATATACAACGAAATTTGGGGCTTCTTATACCAAAAGAAAGCTAACTTGATGCTGATTCTAACCATGTATGATATGTCATATGTGGATCTAGATATCCAACTCAAAAATAGCCCGAAAATCATGCTTCTACTTGAAGAACATACCATAAATCAAGCCTAAACATGCTCTTACTTCGATCCAAAATTCTCTAAACATGCTCAATGAAATTTGGGCTTTTTACATCAAAAGAAAGCTACTTCGATGCTGATCAATTTGATATATTACTTACAGTTTGAGCCTGAGAGAACCTACCTCAATCGAAGAGAGAACTTAAAGCCCTAGAATGAAGAACGAACTTCACAGCACCTTAGAAAAACCCTGATATCTCCTTGGATACCTAATGAAATTTAGGGCTTTTACTACCATTGGAAAGATCTCGTCGAGAGGAACAATTTGATGTACTCAAGTGCAGGTTTTGGTTTAGGAAACCTACCTCAATCGATGGAACAAAGAGGAGAAGAAGGAGGACGACGGCAGCCGACCCACCTCCACTAAACGACCAAGAACTTCCTAGATCTGAATCTAATGCGAACACCACAGCCACCAAATGAAAATAGACTCGTAGAGCTTTATTTTGATAGCTCATAGAGCTTCTGGAGACTTCGGAGTTGGGAGAAATCGACCACGCAAGTTAGGTGTTGGAAAACGGCGCCGCCAAGGTTGACCACTCCAAAACTCGGCCGCCACCATGTGCTAGGGTTAGGTTTTGGTTCGATTGATAGAGGGCTATTGATCCTTAGATCGTGGCCTTTCATTTGCCACCGAAATGAGCTCATTTGGTTGAGTATTAAGCTCTAATTTGGTGTTTTAAGATGAGGTTTACTATTGCGTTCACTATTGGGTAGGTAAGTGTGAAAATCAGACTTAATCCACAGATTAGGCCTAGTTAATGATTTTATTAGGCTTAGCCCTAGAAGACAAAATTGCTAAACGAAATGGATTACACAAGAATATAATTTTTATGGATTTTTATAAAATAGTCGAAACGTGACTTATTCTATTTATTAAAGAATTAATCTAATTTTGAATTAATTCTTATTAATTCAAATAAATTCAAATAATTTTTAAATAAATTCAAATAAGTTCTAATTAAATTTCTAAAAGAATTTGGGGTCATTGGTTGAGCATTAAGCTCTAATTTCGCGTTTTAAGTTAAGGTTAGGTACAGTTAACTGAGTGTGCTCTTTTGGGCTTAATCCACTAATTAGACCTAATTACGGATTTTTGTTGGGTTGAACCGAGAAGATAAAGTTGCTAACTACATCGTCCTTGACCCAATTAGTATTTGTCCAGATTTTTATAAGGTAGTCAAAATTTCACTAGTTCTATTTACTAAGGAATTAAATATTAAATTCTGAAATTCATTTATCTCAATTGAAAATTCAATTATTTCAATTAAATTTCAGATTTTTAAAACCGGGGTATTACAATGGGTCTTAAGCATGTCAAAGGCATCTACGGATGTCCGGGTCCCCCGATATTTATCACCACTTTGCATGATAGGGCCACCTACTGGTGCCCCGGCCCACCTAGGCTGACCAAAGTCTACACTGTATCATTACATGATAGGCCTACTTTTGGGTGCCCAGGTCCACCTATCACCCCTAGAATGTCAACATTCGTAAAATTGCATGAAAACCTTCGCAAGCACATTAGCAAGGAAAATGAGATCTATAAGAGGCAGGCTGACTCCCTTCGGCGTCACCAAGAATTCCACGTGGATGACTTTGTGATGGTGAGGAAGGAGAGGCTCTCCCCGGGAGTCATCTCCAAATTGAGGCTATGTAAGGCTTGTCCCTTCCAGGTCCTGAGGCGCATTGGCGCTAATGCCTATGAGTTAGATCTCCCCGAGGAGTATGGAGTGAGTCCCACATTCAATGTAGCCGATCTAGTGCCATATAAGGGACCCACGGTGGTGCCTAGTGAGGATATTGAGCCTATTCCCTCCGTTGATAGAGCACCCACCCGTGAGGAGAGACCCCAGCCAAGAGAGCCTAGCGTGAGTGCATTGAACGAATATTGGATGAACATGTCACTACCACCAGGAGCAAGGTATATGAGCGCTATCTCGGCAGGTGGATGGATCGATCTCGTTCAGAAGACTTGACGGCAGTACCACTTCTACACCCTCCGAGGAGGGAAGGACACTTACTCGACGGAGTCGAGTTCTCCGCACCCCGGGAGTATGATGGGGACATCACCTCCCATGCCCACGTTCACAGCTCGTCTCCTCACCCCAGTTGCATCTGGCATGGTCTAGTTATCTAATTTTGAGTCTATGTAATTTTTATTTGAGTCATTTGATGTATTTTCCCTTTTATTTGAGTCATGTCCCTAGGTCTTTGCTAAGTTTGTGTGTCATTAGGCTCATTAGATTGTTTAGAATGGTTATTGGGCCCAATTCTTTGGGCTACGACCAGGGGCGCCCCTACCCCCTTGGTCTTTGGTCATTGTAGTAAGAGTCAAGGACTTTTGTAGAAATGTGGGTTGCCTATATATAGGACCCCATTTCCTCCATTTGAGTTAATGAATGAATGAATGAATGAAAATGGCCATTTGAGAGTTCACATTTCTTATTGGAGAGATTCCATTAGTTAGGGTGAGAAACCCTTGAGAGTGATTCCCACCTACCCCCCTCTCTCTCTCTCACCACACAAGGGAGGGCTGCGCCCTACCCTCTCTCTCCTCCCCTCCCAACCACCTCCACTCCCCACCTACCCCATTAAAGCCTCTCCCCATTCCCCACAACCCTCTTCAATACTCCACCCCTTCCCAAGACCCCTTCACCAATCCTCATCTCACCTCCCAACCCCCAACTACCCCTCCCACTTTCCCAAGCACCCTTCCCACTACCCCAAGCACCCCTCCACCTCCCTAGGCCATTTGAATTCAAATTTCCCCTTCCCTCCATAGCTTTGGCCGCCCCTCTCCCCTCCCCTTTGGTTAGGGTCGCCCCCCCCCCCCCCCTCATCCCCTCCATCTTCCCTTGTTCACCTCCATCACCCCACCCTCTACCATCAAGAGTAAGAGAACCTGCAGAAGACCTGAAGCTTGCAGCAGCGACCCCGACCACCTCCGGACGTTCCTAGAAGCCCAAGAGCCATCGTTGGAAGCATCTCTCCGTCCTCTTCGCAACGGCGGTGGTCCTGTCCCGTTCTGAGTTCGTGATCGCCTAGGGGAGCCATTCTTCCCCGACTGTGCAAAGCCTCCCGGGCAAGAGTTCAGAGCCGGAGTGGAAGCTTGACTGCGATGATCCTATTGGGAATCTGATCAAGAGTTGTTCTTCAAAAGTCTTCTACGCTGAGTTCTCTTTCATCCTAAGAAAGCAGAGCTCAGTTTGACGTCCGTATCTGGAAGTTATCAATTTTCTCCCCCGGGTGTGCGGTTCTGCCTCCACCCAGTCTGCACCGACCCTTCCTCAGTGTTCAGAGCCTACCAGTCTGCTCCGATAACATTTGGCATCCCCGTCAAGCTCGTGTCGAAGAGGACTCACAGACGGTTCCAAAGACTCCAGCTGCGCCTCATTCTGAGTCCGGGAGCGCTGGTGGCAACAACTTCTTCCTGCTGTTGTGATCCTGAAGCTGTCAGAACTGAAGATCTACCTCTCTATTCGAGGCTCTGCTCCGGCCAACAGCGACCTCCCGAAATTCCGGAAAAATTTGGACGACTTCCCCATCCTCCTACGAAGAATTTCCATGTGGTTTCATCCCCAATAAAATTCAGGAGCAGTCACAACAACTACTTCTTCGACCTTCTATCAGCACTCACAGAAAGCGAGCAGAGCCGACATCAGTCTCCTTATTGGCTGCAAGTTCGGTTCCACCCCTCCCCGCTTGGCCGGCTGAAGGCCCCTCCCTGTGTGGTGGTAGTTTAAGATGTAATATTAGTTAACCCCCACCCCAAGATCCCCCTCCTGCGAGAGGTGTAGTGTTGTAACAATTTGAGCAGGTCAAGCTACCCCGGCGCGGCGTGTGGGGAACCCACGCTTCCCCGCTCGCCCACGTCTTTGAGCGGGACCGGTTTCTTCAAACCGGTCGAGTAAGGGCTCCACTCCTAGCTCCATTTAGTACTTGTTCTTTCTAATATTAGTTCATAAACTCGCTGGCCGTGAGAGTGAGAGCTCGATCCTCAAGCCCCGTTGCTTTGAGAGATCACCGTGGGGAAGAGTGAAGCCGGTGCCCTCGGCACTTTGTCGGCCCCCTTGAATTGGGCCTCCACACCTTGGGGAATAAACTTTGGCCTTGCTGGCCCTCTACCAGCAAGGGCCCAACCCTCACATCCTTCACTTGGCATCGCCAAGTCACCCCGGGCTTGGGTGAGTGACGGGTGAGTGGCCGCCATTATCGGTCCGTCTTGATTACCAAATGTGCTTGTGTGTTAAGTCCTAGGTTGTGTCACATCAGTACTATGGTCGCACCGAACTACTCCAAGAACCGCAACTGGTGCGACTCCATTCCAGTTGTTGTACGGCACGGATGCTATGATTCCTTTGGAAGTCAGCAGCCCATCTCTTCAAGTCATCAACTTCTCACCCGAGGCAAATGAGCAAAAACTGCTAGAAAACCTCGATATGGCAAGCGAGATAAGAGAGATCGCGAGCATCCGAGCCATGGAATATCAGCGGTGCCTTACTCGATATTACAACGCCAAAGTTTGAGATAGACATTTCCATCCAGGAGACTTCGTCCTGAGAAAAGCCGAAGCCTCTCGACCATTGGAGGTGGTGGGGAAGCTGGCCCCTATTTGGGAAGTCCCCTACCGAGTGGTCGAGATGCTCGGGAAAGGGGCATATCGATTATCTACCATGGAAGGAACGCCTATCCCCCGGACATGGAATGCAACAACATTACGAAAGTTCTATTTTTGAGCTTTTCACTGACATGTAAGCAACAAATGGCGATAATTTTCCTTTCATTAATGTTTCTTCGTACATCAGATAGGCCACAGCCAATACAGTGCGTATCAAAATCAAAAATACTACATCCACTAGTACTACAACACGAGCTGATTACTCGGCGTGGACACAGCAAGCACCCCCAGGCCGAGCCACTGACTGTACCCAGTGTAGAAATTGGCTCGGATAACGGGGCAGCTGACCTTGTTTGCTCGGGAAACTCAAAAAAAGATATCAGAGGAAGAAAAGGAAGGAAAACAAGTGAAGGCCTCCTCTGCCAACTCTTTGGAAGCAGGCTGGAAGCTGAACAGAAAGCAAGCACCTCCAAGTGGTGCGGGCAAGGATAAAGACATCCTCCAAAGAGTGAAAGGAGAGGGAGGAAGTTGGTTGAAGAGCAGAAGAGGGAGAAAGGCCGCCCCCCCCCCTCGAAGAAAGAAGGGGGGCGGCAGGGATGGAAGAGGAGGGAGAAGCGGGCAAAGGTGAGGAAGGAGCAGGGCGAGGCCGCTGTGTCGGACACCCTACTTCCTTGAACCTCCTTCCATTTCTACCTTCCTCGTAAGTTGGTGGCGGTGGTCCGGCGATCGGGAACAGGCGCGCTGCTACGCGCTGTCCCTTCTTGCACGTTGCCTGCCTATCGATGTCCCTTCTTCGACGTCGGAGTAACATGAACACCTTTGGCAGCTGTCAGGATCACCGTCTTTTGAATCGCCCTCCATGTTTCGCTGATAACTCCCCAGCACAGAGACAGGCACTTCGCGAGAAGGGAGAAAGAGGAAGAACTGCAAGAAAAGCCTTAAGCGTTGAAGAAAGGTGGAGGTGCCCTCCGGGACCTTTCTTATAGGCCGGCAGGAGGAACGCTTGCCTTAAGTGATTCTCCCCCTGAAAAAATGCGAAAGGCGGCAACCCTTCCCCAACGGGCAGTTGCTTCGTTTCTCCCTCCAATGACCTCTCCCCTAGGGACGTGCAAAATGGAAAGCCATTCAAAGCATGGAAAGTCGGAAAGGTGCCAGTGCCGCGACAGTTGCCGTACGCAAGATATCTGTAAATAAAATCCCCACCTTTTTAGCAACTGCAGATACGGTGGTCAAATAGCGCCAAAGGCAGTAAGAAACAGTCAACTCTGTGCTAAATATTACTGCCATTACATATCGAAAGGGCCAACCTTACATGGCAACAAAAAAAAGAGAGAGAGAAAAAAAAGAGAAAAGAGCTGGCGTGTCGAACTCATTTTCCTCCTAGTCTATGGAAATAGGGGGACTCCGAGGGGCCCACGACCTTTCTTGAGGTTTGGCAGTTGGAGGATCCTCAGCGCCAAGGGATCTGCCCCCAGTACCCTCGGTGACGGCCGGTCCAGACACTGACCCCACTTGTGTAGGAACTGCCTTGACCGCGTGCCCTCTAGCGGTGACCGGAGTTGGCGATCCCTCTGCTGAGTTGAAGGCATCCCCACTCCCTCCTTCGCTCAACGTCGAAGTGGGAGAATCCGTAGTATCCGTGTTCGAGTCGTAGCGTTGCCTGGAAGGAAAGACAAGTTCGTCTGTCACCTGCTGCTGGGCCTCAACGATCGCTCGATGGTAACCTTGGGCGAATCCCTTCCACAGCCCCCGACGGTAGCCTGGCTCATAATAAGAGAAGGCGGCCTTCTTGAGAGTTGCGTGATAGCCCTCCAAACTCCTGGATCATTCAATCGCCGCTGCCTTAGCTCGCTCAGCCTCCTTCTCAAGCTCGACTATTCTCTGCTCGACCTCGAGCAACTTCCTCTCCATCTCGGACAACTTCGCCTCAGCCTCAATCCGTGTGACATTGGCTTACTCCCGCACTCGCTCGGCCCCTCGGACCTGGTTGCTGAGCTCCTCCCGCTCGGCCTTCCACTGCTTGTAGCGCTCGACCTGAGATTGACGCTCCTCTTCCAGGAGTTCGCCCTTCAGGTCGGTCATATAGTGAGCCTAGGCCAGCTGATCGGCCAGTGTCTGAGCCTCCTCCTGGCTCGATTGAAACTGGGCTTGAAACGAAGTGGCCTCCCACCGAGAGACTTCGAGCTCGAAAGTCAACTAATTGATCCTCCAATCAGACACAGTGCGAACCTGAGAGAGGGACCTCTCTTCGCTGTCCAATCGAGCGAAGAAATCTATTATCTCGGCCCCCAACTGGGCCATGATCAAGCCGCCCTCCATAACCCTCTCGAAGAGTAAAGAGGGGGGACCTGTAGCACCCCGTATAAAAAAAATGGTAGAAATTTTTTTTTATATAATATTTCTCCAAATAAACAAAAACTTTAGATAACTCTATAGGAAGATTAAAGTAAGAAGTTGGAACATGAAGTCATCATATGTAAAGATTATTCACTTAACAAGGTGACTTCATAGTGTAGTTGGTTAAGTGATGTGTTACCTAAATGAATGCCCAAGGTTCGATTCCCTGCATCCACCATTGCCATTTTATGCCAAATAAATATATGTAGGGCCTAAAGGTTTGACGCCATCCAAATAACTATAAATATATATATATGTATATACCACCAACCATTATCATATGCCTAGACACCACCACGTGAAGAAGCAGCAAAGGGGGATGGGCAAGGTGCCATTCATCTCCAGGAGGGCCACCACCCCACTATAAACCTATAGATATATTAATATATATATCTCCCTTAGACCCCACACCTGACAAGCCAGCCGTTGTTTGCTGGCAACTGACCCTTTTTACCCGACAATGGACTCAATGGATTGAAGCATTGATTGCTTCTTTTTCCCTGGCAATGGACCCTTATGGACCTTATGTTTATTCCTTCTCCTATAAACGCATCCCTCCATCAACCGTAGGTGACCCCTACTGTCTTTCGGTCACAGAAGAGAAGTTTTTACTACTGCTTATCTGTCTCCACCTGCCCACCTACAGAAGAGAGATCATATGTTTCTCTTCACGTGCAGGAAACGTATCCTGCTGCAGAAGCCTTGCTGAGCGTGAAGGGCTTGGCGTGGCATAACTAGGAAACTGCACCCAAGAGATAGGTGTTCTCAAGATCTGACCTAATTAGTAGTTAAATAGGGTGACATGTATGAATAGGGTAGTTATCACCCGGTGTCCATGCGTTCTTTCATTTTAATTCCTGTAAATTACCTCATGTTTGAAAAAATTCATATCTATGAAATTAAATCTTAAAAACATTGTATGAACTTGATCTTGCAAATCCTGCTAATTGTACATGTCTAGCCATATCTGTGCTTCCTGATTCTCTAAACATCTTTTTTTTATCATGAACAGTAAATTACGTAATTAGTGATCACCATGCTTAGAAATTCATATTTATTTAACACAACCATGAAATTTCAGCAAAATCATGATTTTAGAATCCTCAAATTTTACTCCACCATTAAAAATTATCAAATAAATATTTTTCCTTAAAAATGAAATTGAGTAAATAGTAAAAATACTACTCACGGCTCACTTTAAAAATTAATATCTCACAAGATAAAAATGATTAGAAAATTTTTAACTATTACCCATTAATCACCTTGATTTACTCTACCATGAAAAATTGTCGAATAAATTTTTGGCCTTAAAAACTAAATTGAGTGAATAGTAAAAGTTAATCGTTGACCGTTACTATTCACACAGTCAAAACTTGATCACTCACTGCAAACATGCACGGACCTTGGTCTGCATATGCACAGACCTTATATAGACCTATACCTATGCAAGCAAAAGTCTGCACAGACCTTATCATGTATTGTATAGACCTTGGTATGCATCTACAGACCTTGGTATGCATCTAGCAAACATGCACGGACCTTGGTCTGCATATGCACAAACCTTATATAGACCTATACCTACGCAAGCAAAAGCCTGCACAGACCTTATCATGCATTGTACAGACCTTGGTATGCATCTAGCAAACATGCACGGACCTTGGTCTGCATATGCACAGACCTTATATAGACCTATACCTACACAAGCAAAAGCCTTCACAGACCTTATCATGCATTCTACAAACCTTGGTATGCATCTACAGACCTTGGTATGCATCTAGCAAACATGCATGGACCTTGGTCTGCATATGCACAAACCTTATATAGACCTATACCTACGTAAGCAAAAGCCTACACAGACCTTATCATGCATTGTACAGACCTTGTTATGCATCTAGCAAACATGCATGCACCTTAGTCTGCATATGCACAGACCTTATATTGACCTATACCTACGCAAGCAAAAGCCTGCACAGACCTTATCATGCATTGTACAGACCTTGGTATGTATCTAGCAAACATGCACGGACCTTGGTCTTCATATGCACAGACCTTATATAGACCTATACCTACGCAAGCAAAAACCTGCACAGACCTTATCATGCATTGTACAGACCTTCGTATGCATCTAGCAAACATGCACGGACTTGAACTGCATATGCACAGACTTTATGTAGACATACACCTACGCTAAGCCAAAGATGCACCGACTCGTACAGTATCTTGCACCGACTTTGACCCTTGCCAACTAAAACACGCACGGACGTAAATAGTGGATTGTACAGACTTCATCCTGCAACACGCACTGACCTTAGCGTATGCACGGACGTGAACAGTGAATTGCACAGACTTTATCATTCAACATGCATTGACTTTAGAATGGGAAGGGAAAACTTGCATAGACTTCGTCGTGCAACATGCACTGACCTTAGAATAGGTAGGGAAAACTTGCACAGACTTCGTCCTGCAACACGCACGGACGTGAATAGTGAATCGTACAGACTTCGTCCTGCAACACGCACCGACCTTGTAGCGTATGCACGGACCTTAGTATGCACAAGAAAAATCTGCACGGACGTTCTCTGTGCATGAATAGTGACATGCACGGACTTTCTATAGGCACGAATAGTAACATGCACAGACTTTCTACAGGCATGAATAGTGAATTGTATAGACTTTCTATAGGCATGAACATTGAATTGTACAGACTTTCTATAGGCATGAACATTGAATTGTATAGACTTTCTATAGGCATGAACAGTGAATTGTACAGACTTTCTATAGGCATGAATAGTGAATTGCACAGACTTTCTAAAGGTCTGAATAGAAATATGCACAGACTTCATCCTACAACACGTACGGACGTGAACAGTGAATTGTACAGACTTTCTATAGGCATGAACATTGAATTGTACAGACTTTCTATAGGCATGAACATTGAATTATACAGACTTTCTATAGGCATGAACAGTGAATTGTACAGACTTTCTATAGGCATGAATAGTGAATTGTATAGACTTTCTATAAGCATGAATAGAAACATGCACAGACTTCATCCTACAACACGCACGGACGTAAACAGTGAATTGTACAGACTTTCTATGAATTGTACAGACTTTCTATAGGCATGAATATTGAATTGTACAGACTTTCTATAGGCACGAATAGACGAATAGTAACATGCATAGACTTCTATATGCATGAATAGTGATATGCATCGACCTCGTTTTGCATAAGAAAAACGCTGCCCGACCTTGATCGGTTGACACCTTTAACTAGTAGCGTTGACTTTGACCAACAGTAGTGTTGACTTTTATACATGACTTTTTACCCTCTTCTTAAGGTTAAGTCATCATAGCATCATTTACATGCATTTGTCCTTGAAATCTGTTCCTGAAAAATCCACCTTACATTCCTACCATGTGTAAACTCTTGGAATTCTATATTGGCTATATAAATGAGAGTGGATGTCAAAAGTATACATGAAATGCTGTACGTATAGGGCCCGGTCTGGTCCTGGGAGGAGCACCCGAAGGTACTTGTGCCCATGGGAGTTTATTGACCACGGTGTCTGGCATTACACCGAAGTACATGCTTGACTTGAGACATTCCCACTTTCTCTCTTGTGACATGCTTGACTTGTTTGACATGAATTGTTTAGCCCAAAAAAGGGTAATTACTTGCTTGAATGTATTGAATGAAATAGCCAATTCCATTGTACTACTTGATATTACTTGAGCTTGAAATATTTGCTTGAATACTCGAATGTTAAATTCTTGAATACTTGCTTGAATACAGTATCCTTGGGAAGTACTTGTCCAATTACTCGCAAATTACTTGCAATTTTCTTATTGATACATCTCGATTGAAATTCTTGTGATATTCCTTTAATACTATTCTTGATATTCTCGCTCGATCCTACATGCATCATTATACTGCACTGAAGATGTAATTAACTTAAAGATTGTGAGAACTTGAGATATAATTCCTACTGAGCGATTCGCTCACCCAGTGGCATTATAACATTTTCAGGTAATTTGAATAGCGACCTTCACCCGGATGGGAATGAGACCGAGTGACGAGTGCTATAACCACCAAGCTTGAACCGTCAGCTAGTCGTGTCTTCGAGTCTCGAATCCTTATATTGTATTTCTAGTTATGTCAGTTATGTCAGTCTAGTTGAGTGAAACTTGTTAAGACTTGAAGAATGGTAGTGGATTTAAATAATGTGAAATTGTCAGCAGTTGGTTAATTGTAATAGTTGTCATCTTGGACTATTGGTATCATCTTGGAAAAAAAATTGATTTCAGTTATTATTATTAGTCTTTGCGTACTCTGTCTTTTGTCAAATTTAAAATATGTATATTGCTCTGAATGGTTCTATATAAGCTGACTACGACCTCGAGTATCTTCCGCGCTCGGGGCGTGATAGTCTTCGTGGTATCAGAGCCTAGGATTACGATTTCCTTGGTAAAACCTAAGTTTAAGGATAGATTTGTACCTTACCCAGTGAGATGGGTAGAGACATGGATTAAGTTATATAATGGCATTTAACCTCATAATAAAACCCGATATTTATGACACTTAAACTCTTTTGTAGGATCATGGCTGCTGAACGAGCACAATGGCGCGAGATGCAGCACACCGTGCTAGGCCTTGTGCAGGCGCTACAACAAGTGGCGCAAGGCGGTGCTAACCGTGGAGCCGGTGATCTCCATAGAGGTTTCCGTAACATGAACCCACCTAGGTTCACGGGTTCGTCTGACCCCGAGGATGTCGAAAATTGGCTAAAGGAGATGGAACGAATTTTTCGTGTGATGCAATGCACGGACGAGGAAAAGGTTCTACTAGCTATTTTCCAACTGGAGCGGGACGCTCGATGTTGGTGGGAATCCATAGAAGCAACATTGCCCGAAGGCCATGTCACATGGGTCGAATTCACCGAGCATTTCAACAACAAGTACTTCTCCGACCATATTCAGGAGAAAAAGGCCACGGAATTTTCCGCACTGAAACAACGTGGCTTGAAAGTGGCAGAGTATGAAGCTCAGTTTTCAAGACTGTCCAGGTACGCACCCCACTTGGTGTGTTCGGAGAAGATGAAGGCACGAAGGTTCCTCAACGGGCTTCGGCTCCATTATATTACACAACTTGCACCAATGGACATCTAGGTCTATTCGGAGATGGTTCGGCGTGCACAGTTGCTCGAGGATGCCACCGAGCTTTCCGATAGGATCCTAGGAAGAGACAAGAAAGAACCTGTCACAAGCCCGGGAAATTTTAAGGCAGCTTTCAACAAGAAGCGGTATTACAACGAAGGGGAGTCCTCCAAAGGAAAGAAATTCCAGAAGATTGTCAAGCCTTTCTCTACCACCAAACCGTCCAAGGAAATTTGCAAATATTGTGACAAGCCCAGCCATAAGGTCGAGGAATGCTGGAGGAAGCTAGGAGCCTGTCTCCGATGTGGAAGCCGAGAACATCGGATCCCTAACTGTCCGATGGTGAACGAGCAAGCCATTAAGGAGGAGAAGTTCCCGGTAAAGAAGCAAGGCCGTCTGCAAGCCGTCCAAGAGACGGAACCAACAGAAGGAGGAATCGTGGAAGGTACACTAACTATTTGCTCTAAGAATGCTAAAGTTTTATTTGATACTGGAGCAACACATTCCTTTATTTCCAAGAAATTTGCTGCTATATTCTCTATGGAGCCCGAATGCTTAGACTTAGTCATATCTACACCTATCGGGAACAAGGCCGACCTCACACATCACTACCCAAACTGTGAGGTTATGATTAAAGGAAACAATTTACCTGCCGACCTAATTTGCCTAGATATGGAAGTGTATGATGTCATACTAGGTGCTGATTGGTTATCCACATACCAAGCAACTGTTGATTGCCGGAATGGCAAGGTAACTTTTGTGGGTTACCCGGAATTGGTTTACATGAGCCCTCGGGCTAGATCACCTCTTATATCAGCCCTCGAGCTAGTAAACTTATAAGCAAGGGATGTATGGCTTTCATCGCCCTTGTAACTGCTACGGACGTCGAGGAACCTAAGCTTGAAGACATCCGTATAGTTCGAGATTTTTCTGATGTCTTTCCAGAAGAATTACCTGGCTTACCCCCGGAGCGGGAGGTGTCATTCACCATTGACCTTGTCCCTGGTGCTGGACCTGTTTCCAAGGCACCTTACCGAATGTCCCCTGCTGAGCTGAAGGAGCTGAAGGAACAACTGATGGAGCTATTGAACAAGGGTTTCATCCGGCCGAGTACTTCCCTATGGGGAGCACCTGTGCTATTCGTCAAGAAGAAGGACGGATCGATGAGACTCTGCATCGACTATCGACAGTTAAATCACCTTACAATCAAGAACAAGTACCCACTACCGAGGATTGATGAATTGTTCGATCAAATATCTGGAGCTAAATATTTCTCCAAGATCGATCTTCGTTCGGGTTATCACCAACTGAAGATCAAAGAAGAAGATATTCATAAAACTGCATTCCGAAGCAGGTATGGGCATTACGAATTTACTGTTATGCCTTTCGGACTAACAAATGCCCCCGCAGCTTTCATGCAGCTAATGAACAGCATATTCAGGCCTCACTTAGATCAGTTCATTGTGGTCTTTATCGACGATATTCTTATTTATTCAAAGTCTGAGAAGACCATGAAGAACATCTTAAGAAGGCATTACAGATATTGAGGGAAAACAAACTATATGCCAAATTTAGCAAATGCAAGTTCTGGCTCGAGGAAGTATCCTTCTTGGGCCATATAATTTCAAAGGACGGAATTTCGTTGACCCATCAAAGGTCGAAGCCGTGAAGAATTGGGAACGACCAACCAACACAACGGAGATTCGTAGTTTCTTGGGGCTAGCTGGTTATTATCGGCGTTTCATCAAGGACTTTTCAAGAGTTGCTGTTCCTCTCACCCGATTGACTCGCAAGGAAACACCTTATGAGTGGAGGGAAGACTGTGAGAAGAGTTTCCAAGCTTTGAAGGATCTCTTGACCACTGCTCCAATCCTATCATTGCCAGTCGAAGGAGAGAAGTACGAGGTATATACCGATGCTTCTGGTATTGGCCTCGGGTGTGTATTAATGCAGAATGGGAGAGTCATTGCATACTCTTCCCGACAACTGAAGAAACATGAAGAGAACTACCCGGTGCATGACTTAGAGCTGGCCGCGGTAGTATTTGCCTTGAAGATCTGGAGACATTATCTCTACGGAGAACAATTCACGGTATACTCCGATCATAAAAGCCTCAAGTATTTATTCTCCCAAAAGGAGCTGAACATGCGGCAAAGGCGTTGGCTCGAATATCTCAAGGATTTCGACTTCACTATACAGTACCATCCCGGAAAGGGTAATTCTGTAGCTGATGCTCTCAGTCGAAAGCCGAGAGCAATATTGGCCAATTGTATGATCCAAGAATGGAAGCTATTGGAGGAATTCTCTCAACTCGATATTAGCACTGATGAACAAGACGGGTGTATTACTCTAGCCCATATGAGTTTACATCCGGATTTGCTGTCAGAAATTCAGAAGTTACAAGAGGGAGATCCTGCACTAGTGGAGATAATGGACAAGCTGGGCGAGAGACCGGATTTTAAGCTGGCACCCGATGGGAGATTGCTATTCCATGAACGGACATGTGTACCCGACTGTCCCGAGCTGAAGAAAAAGGTCCTCGAAGAAGCTCATAGATCGAGGTACACGATCCACCCTGGAGCCACCAAGATGTACCAAGACTTGAAAAGGAATTTCTGGTGGCCTAATATGAAAAGGGAGGTAGCGGATTTCGTATCTCGCTGCCTAACATGTCAACAAGTGAAGGCGGAACATCAGAAACCCGCCGGAAAGTTACATCCACTAGACATTCCCAAGTGGAAGTGGGAAGACATTGGCATGGATTTTATTATGGGTTTGCCCAAGTCTAGAGGTGGACATGATGGAATCTGGTAATTATCGACCGCCTAACTAAATCGGCTCATTTCTTGCCTATCAAAAGCCGATGGTCGGTTGATGTCCTTACCGCCCTATATATTAAGGAGATAGTTAGATTGCATGGAGTTCCCATCTCGATTGTATCCGACCGAGACCCGCGCTTCACCTCTCATTTCTGGAGGAGTCTACAACACTCTCTGGGGACGAAACTCAACTTCAGCACTGCTTTCCATCCCCAGACAGATGGACAGATAGAAAGGACAAATCAGGTTGTTGAAGACATGCTAAGGGCCTGCATCATGGACTTCGGCGGAAGTTGGCATGACCACTTACCCCTAGCCGAGTTTGCGTATAATAATAGCTATCAAGCGAGTATCCAGATGGCACCTTTTGAGGCGCTCTATGGCAGAAGTTGTCGATCTCCAATATGCTGGGACGAAGTGGGTGAAAAACAAATCCTAGGCCCAGAAATGGTAAGAGATTCAACAGAGAAGATACACCTCATTCGAGAAAGGCTAAAGATAGCATAGTCCAGACAGAAGTCATATGCTGATAATAGAAGAAGAGATCTGGAATTCCAAGTTGGAGACCATATTTTTCTCAAGGTATCTCCTGGTCGAAGTATTAGAAGATTTGGTGTTAAGGGCAAACTTACACCAAGGTTTATTGGTCCATTTGAGGTATTGGAGAGAGTGGGCGAGGTAGCTTACCGCATTGCCTTGCCTCCACAATTATCAGAGGTGCACAATGTATTCCATATTTCTATGCTGAAGAAGTATGTGCATGATCCTCTCCACATCATAGATCACACTGACTTGGTAATACAGAAGGACCTTACCTATGAGCAGAGGCCAGTAAAGATCCTCGACCGAGAAGTCCGAGTTCTAAAGAACAAGATGATCCCTATGGTTAAAATCCAATGGAATCGATGCTTAGAACAAGAAGCTACATGGGAAACCGAGGAGTCTATGAGAATGAGATTTCCAGAATTATTCTAGTCTGTAAGTAATTCTCACCCTCCTTGTCTCCATATATGCAATTGAATTTGGGGACCAATTTCTTTTAAGTGGGGGAGGGTGTAGCACCCCGTATAAAAAAAATGGTAGAAATTTTTTTTTATAATATTTCTCCAAATAAACAAAAACTTTAGATAACTCTATAGGAAGATTAAAGTAAGAAGTTGGAACACAAAGTCATCATATGTAAAGATTATTCACTTAACAAGGTGACTTCATAGTGTTGTTGGTTAAGTGATGTGTTACCTAAATGAATGACCAAAGTTCGATTCCCTGCATCCACAATTGCCTTTTTATGCCAAATAAATATATGTAGGGCCTAAAGGTTTGACGCCATCCAAATAACTATAAATATATACATATGTATATACCACCAACCATTATCATATGCCTAGACACCACCACGTGAAGAAGCAGCAAAGGGGGATGGGCAAGGTGCCATTCATCTCCAGGAGGGCCACCACCCCACTATAAACCTATAGATATATTAATATATATATCTCCCTTAGACCCCACACCTGACAAGCCAGCCGTTGTTTGCTGGCAACTGACCCTTTTTACCCGACAATGGACTCAATGGATTGAAGCATTGATTGCTTCTTTTTCCCTGGCAATGGATCCTTATGGACCTTATGTTTATTCTTTCTCCTATAAACGCATCCCTCCATCAACCGTAGGTGACCCCTACTGTCTTTCAGTCATAGAAGAGAATGTTTTCCTACTGCTTCTCTGTCTCCACCTGCCCACCTGCAGAAGAGAGATCATATGTTTCTCTTCACGTGCAGGAAACGTATCCTGCTGCAGAAGCCTTGCTAAGCGTGAAGGGTTTGGCGTGGCATAACTAGGAAACTGCACCCAAGCGGTAGGTGTTCTCAAGATCTGGCCTAATTAGTAGTTAAATAGGGTGACATGTATGAATAGGGTAGTTATCACCCGGTGTCCATGCGTTCTTTCATTTTAATTCCTGTAAATTACCTCATGTTTAAAAAAATTCATATCTATGAAAGTAAATCTTAAAAACATAGTATGAACTTGATCTTGCAAATCCTGCTAATTGTCCATGTCTAGCCATATCTGTGCTTCCTGATTCTCTAAACATCTTTTTTTATCATGAACAGTAAATTACGTAATTAGTGATCACCATGCTTAGAAATTCATATTTATTTAACACAACCATGAAATTTCAGCAAAATCATGATTTTAGAATCCTCAAATTTTACCCCACCATGAAAAATTATCAAATAAATATTTTACCTTAAAAATGAAATTGAGTAAATAGTAAAAATACTATTCACAGCTCACTTTAAAAATTAATATCTCACAAGATAAAAATGATTAGAAAATTTTTAACAGTTACCCATTAATCACCTTGATTTACTCTACCATGGAAAATTGTCGAATAAATTTTTTGCCTTGAAAACTAAATTGAGTGAATAGTAAAAGTTAACCGTTGACTGTTACTATTCACGCGGTCAAAACTTGATCACTCACTACAAACATGCACGGACCTTGGTCTGCATATGCACAGACCTTATATAGACCTATACCTACGCAAGCAAAAGTCTGCACAGACCTTATCATGCATTGTACAGACCTTGGTATGCATCTACAGACCTTGGTATGCATCTACAGACCTTGGTATGCATCAAGCAAACATGCACGGACCTTGGTCTGCATATGCACAAGCCTTATATTGACCTATACCTACGCAAGCAAAAGCCTGCACAGACCTTATCATGCATTGTACAGACCTTGGTATGCATCTAGCAAATATGCACGGACCTTGGTCTGCATATGCACAGACCTTATATAGACCTATACCTACGCAAGCAAAAGCCTGCACAGACCTTATCATGCATTCTACAGACCTTGGTATGCATCTACAGACCTTGGTATGCATCTAGCAAACATGCACGGACCTTGGTCTGCATATGCACAAACCTTATATAGGCCTATACCTATGCAAGCAAAAGCCTGCACAGACCTTATCATGCATTGTACAGACCTTGGTATACATCTAGCAAACATGCACGGACCTTGGTCTGCATATGCACAGACCTTATATAGACCTATACCTGCGCAAGCAAAAGCCTGCACAGACCTTATCATACATTGTACAGACCTTAGTATGTATCTAGCAAACATGCAGAGACCTTATATAGACCTATACCTACGCAAGCAAAAACCTGCACAAACCTTATCATGCATTGTACAGACCTTGGTATGCATCTAGCAAACATGCACGGACTTGAACTGCATATGCACAGACTTTATGTAGACATACCCCTACGCTAAGCCAAAGATGCACCGACTCGTACAATATCTTGCACCGACTTGGACCCTTGCCAACTAAAACACCCACGGACGTAAACAGTGGATTGTACGGACTTCGTCCTGCAACACGCACTGACCTTAGCGTATGCACGGACGTGAACAGTGAATTGCACAGACTTTGTCATTCAACATGCACTGACTTTAGAATGGGAACGGAAAACTTGCACAGACTTCGTCGTGCAACATGCACTGACCTTAGAATAGGCAGGGAAAACTTGCATAGGCTTCGTCCTGCAACACGCACGGACGTGAATAGTGAATTGTACAGACTTCGTCCTGCAACACGCACTGACCTTGTAGCGTATGCACGGACCTTAGTATGCACATGAAAAATCTGCACGGATGTTCTCTGTGCATGAATAGTGACATGCACGGACTTTCTATAGGCACGAATAGTAACATGCACAGACTTTCTATAGGCATGAATAGTGAATTGTACAGACTTTCTATAGGCATGAACATTAAATTGTACAGACTTTCTATAGAACATTGAATTGTACAGACTTTCTAAAGGCATGAATAGAAATATGCACATACATCATCCTACAACACGCACGGACATGAACAGTGAATTGTACAGACTTTCTATAGGCATGAACATTGAATTGTACAGACTTTCTATAGGCATGAACAGTTAATCGTACAGACTTTCTATAAGCATGAATAGTGAATTGTACAGACTTTCTATAAGCATGAATAGAAACATGCACAGACTTCATCCTACAACACGCACGGACGTGAACAGTGAATTGTACATACTTTATATGAATTGTACAGACTTTCTATAGACATGAATAGTGAATTCTATAGACTTTCTATAGGCACGAATAGATGAATAGTAACATGCATAGACTTCTATATGCATGAATAGTGATATGCATCGACCTCGTTTTGCATAAGAAAAATGCTTCCCGACCTTGACCGGTTGACACCTTTAACCAGTAGCGTTGACTTTGACCAACAGTAGTGTTGACTTTCTATACATAACTTTTTGCCCTCTTCTTAAGGTTAAGTCATCATATCATCATTTACATGCATTTGTCCTTGAAATCTGTTCCTGAAAAATCCACCTTACATTCCTACCATGTGTAAACTCTTGGAATTCTATATTGACTATATAAATGAGAGTGGATGTCAAAAGTATAAATGAAATGCTGTGCGTATAGGGCCCGGTCTGGTCCTGGGAGGAGCACCCGAAGGTACTTGTGCCCATGGGAGTTTATTGACCACGGTGTCTGACATTGCACCGAAGTACATGCTTGACTTGAGACATTCCCATTTCCTCTCTTGTGACATGCTTGACTTGTTTGACATGAATTATTTAGCCCAAAAAAAAGGGCAATTACTTGCTTGAATGTATTGAATGAAATAGCCAATCCCATTGTACTACTTGATATTACTTGAGCTTGAAATATTTGCTTGAATACTCGAATGTTAAATTCTTGAATACTTGCTTGAATACAGTATCCTTGCGAAGTACTTGTCCAATTACTTGTAATTTTCTTATTGATACATCTCATTGAAATTCTTGTGATATTCCTTTAATACTATTCTTGATATTCTCGCTCGATCCTACATGCATCATTATACTGCACTGAAGATGTAATTAACTTAAAGATTGTGAGAACTTGAGATATAATTCCTACTGAGCGATTGGCTCACCCAGTGGCATTCTAACATTTTCAAGTAATTTGAATAGCGACCTTCACCCGGATGGGAATGAGACCGAGTGACGAGTGCTATAACCACCAAGCTTGAACTGTCAACTAGTCGTGTCTTCGAGTCTCAAATCCTTATATTGTATTTCCAGTTATGTCAGTTATGTCAGTCTAGTTGAGTGAAACTTGTTAAGATTTGAAGAATGGTAGTGGATTTTAAATAATGTGAAATTGTCAGCAGTTGGTTAATTGTAATAGTTGTCATCTTGGACTATTGGTATCATCTTGGAAAAAAATTTTGATTTCAGTTATTATTATTAGTCTTTGCGTACTCTGTCTTTTGTCAAATTTAAAATATGTATATTGCTCTGAATGGTTCTATATAAGCTGACCACGACCTCGAGTATCTTCCGCGCTCGGGGCGTGACAGGACCACATCTGATTTCTTCCCGATTCAGCGAAGGCACCAAGGATCGGCACTGTTGATATAGAGAAGCCCGAGCGACGGGTGCACCAACCGAGGGAGGAGGAATCCTCTCTAGAAGAGCCGGGACTAGAGCATCTCCCCCGAGCGTCCCCACTTTCAGGATGACAATGCTCGGCACGGACTGGGATATCCCCTCATCCTGCGCCCCACCAACTTCGGATGGGAATTCTGAGGCCATCGCCTCGGTCTACGGTCTGGCAGGTTCGGTAAGGGCTCCCCCACTAGCGGCGGCCGTCTCTGGGTCGATGGACGGGAGATCCTGGCGACAGACTTCCTCGGCTGAATTCTCCTCGACCAGGCGGACACGCCCCTCGATCAGGCGAGAATGCTTCTCGGTCGGACGAGAGAGCCCCGCCTTCTTTAACCGCTTTTTCTCGGTGATCAGAGCCTTTCTTGAAGACAGGAGCAGCCGCTCCACTGGATCTTTGAGCTTAGCCCCGCGACGCTCGAGAGCATGTCCCTGAATAATCTGCTTTCTCCGGTCTCGCGCGCAGGAAGGGCCCCTGGAAGCTTGTGGTTCACTTGGAGCAGGCGTCTCCTCTAGATCGACGATCTCCTGTTCTGACAGCTGTTCCCCCTCATCATTCACCCGCCTAGAATCTGAGCAGCGAAAGTCAGAACATCAGAAGAGAGCCTACCTGCTTGGCTCGGAAGTAGCGACACGGGACCTTAAGGCTCTTACCTTGAGACAACACCGCACGGGAGGAGTAATCCTCAATATTGGCCATTGTCATCAACTCGGTGGTCGACTGGGGATTGTCTTACAGAACCCTGATCTCCTCCTCCAGTTCCGAAGGAACCGTTGCCTGCTTCGGAGGGATAGACGGATGGAAATTAACCGCCGTCGGGAAATCCCAGGGGGCGTCATCTACGGACGAACCCACCCAAAAGAATTGGGTCTTTCACCCCTTGTGAGAAGAATCTTTGGCAGAAAGGGACATGCAGCTCCTTCCCCTCCTCGCCTGAAAGTAGAAGAAGCCCTTACCCGCGTGGGTCTGCTCCTTCAACTCAAACAAAGAATTGAAAAGCTCTAATGAAGTGTGAAGCCCACACGAGCGACAGAGAAAGATGAAAGAAAAGATAAAAGTATATGAGTTGGAGACCAACTGGATAGGAGCCAGTCGGTAAAATTGAAGCAACCGCATAACAAAAGGGTGGAGAGGGAGGTGAAACCTACACTTCCAAGCCAAAAGGAAAGTACAGAAGAGGCCCGGACGATAGGACAAGCTGGATTCATGAGGCTGCGATGGAGAGAAAAAAATACTTCCATGGCAGCCCATACCGCTTTTCCATCCCCTTTACTTCGGCATCGCCCCGCTCACTGCGCATGGGGTGCTCAAGCTATGGCACCAAACTTCCCGTGCCTAGCCTGGCTTCGCGCATCTTGTTCGAAGGATGTTGCTCCACCATGGAAGAAAGAGAGGAACTAGAAGAGGAGGAAAAGAGTGCCGAATCAGACGATTCAGCAGGAGGTGGAAGCTGGCGCATCGCCGCCGCCGTAATCTCCGCTAGCTCTGCAAAGGCCTCCGCAAGTCGCTGCTCTTCCTGATCACTCTCGCAGCGCATGAGCCCTTCTGAAACACTGGTGCAGTAGAAAGAGAAAACCCTAAACGAAGGTGATTCGGAACGCAAGCACGCGCAATACCTATCTCTTCATGAACTTGGAGGGAAACGGCGCGACGTTCCGAACCCCAAGAAGGGGGCTCCTCGCATTGACTCAAAAGAGTCATCATTACAGGCATATTCCGGGGACAGCCGCATTAAGTGGCCCCTGCCGGAGATAATTCCCCACCCAAACCGAGCCACCAACGTCATCCCAATAACTACTACTCATCCGACCCCAATCTTGGCTCGGGAGTAGGAGGGGGACAAGTGGAGTGGGGAAAAATCTACTATCCGAGAGCACAGCCCAACTAGGTCCAATTCGACCAAACCAGGCCCCGCTCCCCAAAGTGACAGCCCCATTTCGGGCCCACTTACTTCAAGTCCAAAACTCACTCGAAGTAGCACTTCCTAGGTGGCCCTCAGGTCTGGAAGTCCAAGCGACAGATCGGTCGAGAGATCCCCTGCGGGGACCCGGCATGGCCTACCCGAGCTATACACTCATCGCTCAAGCTAAAATCCCGAGCAAGCGCCTCTGGCTCGGACCGACTATTGGAAGCTTATCCAAGCATCCGTTACGCATCCAGCAGTAGCAGGGAACTCCAAGGGATAGGGGAGAGCAAGAGTCCTTATGCCATAAAGAGCCCGCTACGAGGACGTAACCCCCCCAAATCCCCTCAGCTCCCTGGACAATTACGTTAAATGGACTACTATGTAAACTCCAGGGAGACCCTCCTAGAAAGTAAGCAATGATCCTGAGAGAAAATCACCACACCTCTTGATGGAGAATAATCTCGTGCCCTCTCTCTCTCCTACCTCCTCTATTCACATCCATGCTCTATCACACTTGCTGACTTAAGTATCAGAGGGTTTTCCTCAGGGACTCCTCCCTGGGCACCTTTGATCCGTTTCCTGCCTTGTAGTTCATACAGACGTGGTGACCGTGACCAAAGATTCTTCCTAGATCTCATGACTCGGGATCAGCGTGAGATTACGCCTCTTCAACAATCAGTATATACATCAAAAATGAGGGGGGCGATCTAACATATATCACCATATTAGTAAGGGAATCAAGAGTTGGGAGATGAATTGTTCCGTGCATCGACCATAACCTGCAAAATAGTTAAATATTTATAAGTAATTTCACTTGAAAGTTAAACTTGACAATATTTTCTTAACAAATAAGAAATATACTTTACATATTCTATGAGCCAAAGAATATGGCTCCCAAGTGCATCTCTAATTTTCTTTCTTTCTTGATCTTTAATAAAAAGGGGGGCTTCGAGCATGTTTGCTTGTAAAACTGATACTTCACAATAAACATTTCCTATCTGTCACCCCATCACAACTTTATCTTTATCAACACTTATTACAAGTCCAGTTGCCACATACTCTCCTTGTAGATCTAACAGTTTCACCCACTTCCCTTGCAACTGTGCAACATAAAAAAATGGAAGCATCAAATAGAATTTCAAATAGAACTTTTTACAATAATTGCAGCAATACATAGATGCTTAAAAAAGTAGTAGCAGCATTTTAAATGGAAAAATAACAGCAGCAATTAGGAGGTTAGTATATAGCTTGATAATGATGTAAGTTGCTACCTTGTGAGCTATTTCCTCCAAAATCAATTTGCAGATTACATTTTTAGGCCATTTTTCTACTATTGGTTCAGCAGAACATGCCAGCTCAAGTCCTCAATTGTTTCCACCTTTTCTGCTATAGGTCACTTCAATGAAATCAACTTATAGGGAAGATTCCTGAGGTTATTGGTCTGATGCAGGCCCTTGCTGTCCTGTACGTTATTTTAAAGAGTACCTTGATCACGAGTCTTTTCTCCTTTGCTCTAGGTTACCAGTCACCTGGAGCAATAGCCGCTGGCTAGTCAATTTTGTTAGACATAAGGGTGCAGCATTGTTTCATGATTGCCATTCTATGAAATAAACCATTCCATAGGTCACCAATTGGTAGGCAGTGAGTGAAAGAATCAAGATAACTAAGCCACTTCATTCTGTTCTTGAGAAACATTAGTGACCCATTGCATGATTACTAACCAACAAAAAGTGAGGACTAAATTTTGTTTCTAAGGTTGAATCCATGAAAACCTCTGTTGCATATTTTGTCAGCATCGAAATGATACTTAAAGAAAATATGAATCAGCGGATATACGCATATTTTTCTTTGTCCTTTCAGATGATAAGATTGCAACATGGAAGTGTATAAAAAGATTTGTATGCGTCTATTGTACTTTATTCTATCCCGGGAAAAGCTGAATTTGGATTAAGTTGGGTTGTTACTGTACTATTTCTACTATGTAAACGATTTTCATGGATACTTTTACCTATGCCAGATAAATCTCATCTATTCTGTTCCTTTGGTTTTGCTTTGGTGCATTTGATGATGTACCTCCTTTTACAATTTAACTTAAGGATAAAATTTCACTTGTCATTTTTTCGGCTCAGGGACCTAAGTGAAAATGAGCTGACAGGTACAATCCCACCAATTCTAGGGAATCTATCCTATGCAGGCAAACTGTGAGTTCTGACAATTAACTCTACTTTTATAATAGCCCAGTGTGTGCTTTTTCTGCATCTCTTCTTATTCTTTTTTCCCCTATCTGCTGAAAAATCTGAATTTCCATGCTTTCATGTTTTCATAGGTACCTACACAGTAATAAGTTCACAGGCCAAATTCCTCCAGAGTTGGGAAACATGTGAAAGCTTAGCTACTTGTATGCTTCTATATTAGACTAAATAGATACCTTATTTCTCATTTTGTGTCTAATTCACTAAAACACAGGCAGTTGAATGATGATCAACTAGAAGGTGCCATACCTCCGGAGCTTGGAAAACTTGAAGAATTGTTTGAGTTGAGAGTGTTGATAAAACAGGCTCCTTTGAAGGATCTTTGTAAAGATAATTTCAGAGTTATTCATGTTATGGATTATCTGTCTGACAGGAACCTTGCAAACAACAACCTTGAAGGCCCTATTCCTCATAACATCAGCTCTTGCACTGCCTTGAACCAATTGTGAGCTTACTTCTCTCCAGATTTCAACAGGGCATTATCTCACCTTCGGTCTAACTATGCGGCCATTATTTCAGCAATGTACATGGCAACCAGTTGAATGGGTCTAGTCCTTTGGAGTTCCAGAAATTAGGGAGTCTGACATACCTGTGCGTATCAAAAGGAACTGAAAGCCTCCCTCTTATCTCTTTCTGATACCATTCTCTTAAAAAACTATGTAACTTCTGTGTTCTCTACCTCAAAACTTTTAGTTGATGTTGCATTTGGAAGTACATGAATTTGGAGCAGGGGTATTCAGTTGGAGCAATTAGGAAGTTAGTATGTAGGTGGAGGACCTATTCTTCCATACACCCATGGAATATATGTCAAGATATAATGCAGATAGTTCAAAATTTGGGATTCAATGACTCATCTAACTTCATTACATTACCTATTCTTCTAACTGACTTAGTGATTAAATCAATTGGCTTAGACAGCATACATATGGCTGTTCATATAGTGCAAACAACAAAACCACTCTATCTTCTTCTAGTTTCGTTTCCAGTTCTCCTACCGTCTTTCATCTTCATGATTGAAATTGTTGAAATTTATAAGACCACATTTTAGGGCACGCAGCGGACCAAACCACAAAGTGATTTCCGCAACATTATTCAAACAAAAAATCTTGTTCCTTTCCACAACTATTCAATCTTATATGTCTGTATCCTTCAGGAAGAGGCAGTTGGAAAACAGGCCAAGAAGACAAGGGCCAATTGGGATGTAAAGCATAATTGCATTTAGGCTTATTCTAAACTCATTTTTTGTCATAAACTCAGTTTGGATGCTTAACAGATTTATCATGAACTCATTTGGATCGATCATAAACTCAATGTGCCCATAAACCCATTTTTCATAAACCTACTGAGTTGCTTTATGTTGAAAACTCCTCACATAAGTAGAGTTTATCAGAAATTCACCTATATTTGTGTAGAATAGCCAAACACAAGTTAACAGAAAACACATTTATGATACATAAGCTTATGATAAGTGCATTTAATTCGACAGCCGCCTGTTGTCCACAGACCACAGGATGACGAACTTCCCAAATTCTCGACCGCGCTCACTAACAAATGTACACTTGTTGCTAAGCCGAGATGACAAATTTCACAAACTATTGATCGAACTGTCCCGGAGCTAGACAAATAAATTCTCTGGTTATGCATTAGATATGTTTTTTCCTTTTAAACCCAATATGCATCATGTAGGTCTTTTTTTAGTCAAAACAAACCAAAAAAATGCATGCACGGCACACATGTATCACACAGCGAAGCTGAGGAGGCAGCGTGGGTACCGTTAACCTCCCCATGGCTTCTCTTCCTTGCATCAATCATCTGCGTTTTTTGATTCCGCTGATCTTGTATGAATGAGTCTACGTGATTCCACTACAATTCAACAAGTCGAAAGCGTGTTTCATGCATGATCGTATTAGTATACTGAGATTTGAATGTCATTTTCCCTTATCCTGATTTAGTTACTTACTCCTATTTTAAGTGTCCTTATCTCCTGGGGCCAGATTGCGATGCATCCCTGATGTGACACAACCCCTCGGACCTAGAATTGCAAGCAACACAACGACTTTGGCAACGTGACACAAGCGGATTCACTCGCGTTGGCACACTCGGGTCCGTAGGAGGACCAGCGATGACGGTGAGGGTCCGAGGTTGGACCTCAATGTTCCAAGGGTATGGCCAGCTAAGGATGGACCCCAATGGGCCAGGGATGCCCCAATTCCGTGGGCGGCCAGCACGCCAAGGGCGTGGGATGTAGTGGTTCTCTCTCAACTCGCTCCGCGGTGGCACTCAAATCGATGATATTTTGTGATCGGGCACTCACTCACCGACCGACGGCACTAAGCAGCAATACTAAACAAGCAAAGCAATTCCAATAGAGTAGGGTAACCCGAGGCTCACCTGATCAGTGTGAAGACACCGATCCCGGTCGGAGACGAGGGCGAGCGGGGAAGTGTGGATTCCCCGCACACTGCGCCGATGAAGCTTGACCTGTTTAAAGATTACAATCACTACACCTCACACAGGAGGGTGGACTTGGGGTGGGGATTTTTGTATTACAAGTCAAACACTACCTCCGCACAGGGAGGGGCGCTAAGCCGGCCAGGCGGGGAGGGGAGATAAGCTCGATCGCGCCGACGGAGCACCCGGCCGAATCTGCCCGGGTCTGGGACAGCAAGACAGGGGGTCGATGTAGTCGCCGCTGTGAGCTCCCCTGGACTCAGAAATAGATGAAACTTGCGCCAAAATGTCGCTGACGTATCCAGGTACGACTGTGATTTTTAGTGGGCGGTCCCGAGGTCGTCGCCGGTGGGGACGGGCTCTGGAACAGGTCCCTTGCGTGCAGAAGCAGACTGTTCCCAGGGACAGCAGCGGATGGCCGAAGTCACCACGGCAGCTCCCAAAGTCCGAATGAGACGGGACCAAGTCGAGGACGTCCGTGGATGAGTCTTCTTCGAGCAGCAACCAAGAACAGCACCAGAGGATGTCAGGGCGGTGAGGAGGAGTCCGTTGAGTGAGGCACTGTCGGGGAAGGACCTAAATGAACTGTCTGCGCGCCCGGGGGAGAAAAAATGGGAAAGGCACTTCCTGATGCCGAACGGGACGCCGCTTGTTGGTGGTGGTGGAAGACTCGTGGTTTCAGCTCTCGGCCAAGTGGCGCCTCCAGAAGTTAAAGGATGTGGCCGTGGTGGAGGTTCGAACAGGGTGGCAGAATCTGGCCACAGCAGCTACCTGATATGAACAGTAACTTGCAGAAGCTACCCCGGCCGCTCCCGAGCTCTGAATCATGAGCCTTCAGAGTGGCTGGAATCGTGGTCGAGTCTACTTTGCAGAAAAATTGACGGGGAAGCCGGATGAGGTCGGTGGAGACCGGGGGACCCAAAAAGGTGCTGACAGGTCGTAGCAGACTTGGGGAAGCAGAGGGGAGCAGTCGGAGGATAAATTTGATAACTCTGTCCCACGGAATCCAAATGCAGTCCCGTTTCCTGATCCTGGAAGAGGACAGGACGTGGAAGAACTTTGATGAAGAAACCTCGGCTTGGTTCTACTAGGGTCGGCCGTGGAGCAGCTTCAAAACCGGTTCTGGTACTCTGCAGGGGGAGCCCAGCGCAGTCAGGGGAGAATGGCTCTCCCGGACAGCCCCGAACTCGGAATGGGATGAGATCGCCTCGCTTGCGAAGAAGACTCGCAGACCTTTCTGTCGATGTAGGCCACGCCCCCAGGAGCTTCGGGAAGAGGTCGTGGGCAGCACTGCAACAGGCAGCTGTTCTGCAGGTCTTCAGCTGTATGCAAATGAGAAGGGGGAAAAGGGTGGAGGGGTGGTTCCTTTGGTGGAAGGAGAGGGGAAATGGTTGCTTTGGTGATGGGGAATGGTTGGGAGGTGGCAAGGGGAGGTGAGGGAGGAAGGAGGGGCGGAGCTAGCAGGGGAGGGGGGGTGATTGCGCAAATGGTCAAGGGGGGGTGGAGGTGGGGAGATGGGGGCGCAAGTGGCTTGGTGAAATGGGGAGGGTTCCCTTCGATTTGGGTGGAGGGTTAATGGAGGTGCTAATGGCGGCCTAGGGAAGGGGAAGAGTTGCTTTGGGAAGGGGAAAGGGTGTCTAGGAGAATGGATTCTCCCTTGGGAATGTGAAGGGGTTGTATGGGGAAGGGGAAAGGTTGCTTGGGAAGGGGGAGAGGTGCCTAGGAGAAAGGGGTTCCACCTAGGGGTTGGAGGGGAAGTAAATGGAAGGTATGGGGAAGAGGGAGGGGTCTTAAATAGAGGTGAATAGGGAGGAGAGAGAGTGAATTTCGAATTTGGAGTGGGGAGGAGAGAGAATGGGGTTCGCCCCCTTTAGTGAGAGAGAGAGATAGAGAGGGGGGGCACAATTCTTGTGGCAAGTTTTTACTCAAATATTAATTAGCTTACAACTGAGGGATTGGGGTCCTATTTATAGGAAACCCACTTTTACATATAAGACCCTGACTTTTAACATACTAACAGATAACCAAGGAAGGGGGGGTGCGCCCATGGGCCTAGCCCAAAGAAATAGGCCCAATAGCAAGCACCATAGCCTAATGAGACTCGAACTTAGGGAAATGACTTAATAACCTAGGTACAAGACTCAAATAAAAGGTAAATTACATGAGTAGAAAATGAAAATTACATCATAGGACTCGAAATAACGTGGTGAACAAAATGTAGCTTAGGCGGCGAGTATCGGGATCCTCGATCATATGAAATTGCTGGTGATGTCCTCATCATACCCTCGGGGTGCGGAAAACTCGACTCTGTCGAGTATGGGCCCACCGGGGAAGTGGTCCTCTCCAGAAACTCAGAGTGAGCCTCAACATCCAAACACAACCTTGCGTCCGCAACCAGGGGATGGTCCCTCATCCTCTCGAGGTGGCTCAGGCGCACCCTCTTGCTGGTGATGGGACCCTGCTTGCCTAGTATTGCCTTCGTGTGCACACGTCGGACTCTCAGGCCGTTTTTTGGTGGCTCTCCGAGGGTGTCCCTCTCAAAGGAAGATAAAGGCTCGAGGCACTCACTAGGATCCACCGCGGTGCCCATATAGGGTGCCGGATCCGCCATGTGGATAATGGGGTGAATCCCAAAACCCATTAGTAAGTCCAACCCGATGGCCGGGTTGCCAAAATCACTTGGAACTTGGGAAGGTCCAAGTCCACGTGCCCTCGAATTGGAGGTGACCCTAGGGTAGAGCCACTCCAATGCCATCATCACCAGATTGCCTACTTGGAATTTCAAGTGGCGCTCGCAAGCTTTTGCCCGCTCTTTGTGAACCTCACCGCTCGTTGTTAGATGCTTGCATGAATGTGTATGCCATGCACTATGATGCAGTGAGTGGGTGTGGAAGAGGATAGTATGCAAAGGTGGACCGGGGCAACCGTACATAGACCTATCATGCATAGATGTGATGAAGACTTTCATGGACTCTGGGGGGCTGGGGCAACCATAGGTGGACATATCGTGCATGGTGGCGTTAGTTACCGGAGGACCCGGACATCCATGTATGCTCCATTCATGCGTAATGGTTATGACGAATATGGGTGGACCAGCACATCCAAATATGGGCCAGTCATGCATTGGGCCTAGACTGTGTGTGACGTGTATGGGAGGGCTGGACTTGTGACCCTTGTCGAATGATGTGATATGCCAAGATGGGTGCATTCCTATCCTATGGGTGACGACCATGTGTGTGGGTATGGGGTGGTCTTTGAGCTCCCACTTATAAGGGTCGAAAGGGTCAGAGAAGGTATGCATCATGGGGTGGGCTTGGTCCGATAAGGTTGGATGGGATAGGGACATGTTGGTGTTGAGTAAGGTGGGTGGGTATAGAAAGGGATCGAAGGAGTCATGGAATGTGTTTCCAAGGAAGGGGTATTCTATCTCCTCAAGGTTTTCAAATGATGGTGAGTCCTCCTCCTCAAATGTAGTATTTGAACCGAAGTCCTTGGCGGATTGGTTGGCCATGAATGGAGGGCTTGGCATCCTACCCGAAATAAGCAACTCTAATTTGTGGAGAGCATCGGGCTCCTCGGGTGTAGGGAGGAATAACAGAAGGTCACTAGTGTAGCAACCCATAGTGTAAGTGGAGGAGATGGATCCGACACATAGGTGTAGGAGGTCAAGGCTCTTAGGTTGGTCGGCTACAGTGGTCAACAGGTCAGTTAGCTCCATTTGCCAAGCTATACCCTTAAGAAAGTCCCCTAATGTCTCCACCTGATAGGATGATTGGATTGTGGTGTGGTAGGAGGAGAAGGGTACAGTGGGAAGGTTTTGCTCCATGGGTGGGTAAACATAGGACATGATGGGGTGAAGTTGTCTCTCCTTTAGCCATCTAGCTAGGGGCCCAACTATGATTACGGTGCTATTTGTGAAGGCTTGTGGCTCTTGGGGGTCCAAGCTGCATGAAGGGGACATTTGTGATTTTTCCTCACCATAGATATGAACTTGGGTTTCCTCAAGGATGGGGATGGGTTCCGGACTAGCATCTACTCCCATGTGGATGGTTGTGGTCTCCTCTCTCAAGGGAATGGGAAGGTCTATTGGGGGTGGGGTGATGATGGTTGGTACATGGTGTACCCGGGGTGGCGAGTGAGTCCGGACTTGGGTTGGGGTTGGGAGTGGAAGTAGTGGAGGGCTAGTTTTGGGTAGGATAGGAGTTGGAAGTGGAAGGTGGGATGGGTGAGTAACTTTGGATTGGGGAATGGCGGCTGTCACGGGCCTAGGTGGAGGGGTGGACATGGGGTCCACGTGGGTTTGAGTGGTGAGGGTGGAGTGAGCCATGATGCTTCTTTCACCTGGGATGGGAACTTCTCGGCCTAACCCATGACATTGTGATTCATATTCTTCTTCCCAATCTAGTGGAGCCTCATAGTCTTCGGTCACCTCTTTAAGTTCCTTTTGGAAAGGGGTGGAAGAAGGATTTTTGGAAGTTTGTGGGGTGTGAGTTTGATGGAGAATTTTGGGTTGGGTGGTGGGGAAAGGAGGAGTGGGAGTGCTTCTCGGGTTATGGTTCTCAGGGTAGGAATGGGAAGGTTGGGGAGTGAAGATCCTCCTGATCTCAATCCTTATCTCTTCCAATAAATCTAGGGGTCCTTTGGGTGGTGGGCTTTAGGTCCTAATAGAGGTTTTGGGTTGACGGGGAGGGAAAGGTGGAGTGGGAGTGCTCATTGGGCTATGGGTGCTTGAGTTGGAAGAGTGGGAAGGTTTTGGAATGAGGATCTTCCTAAGTTCTACCTTCATCTCTTCCCATGAGTGAATGGGCTCTTGTCTCTCAATCCCCCTTCGAATCTCAAGCTTTCTCCATTCTGTCTCGCCGAAGGGACCAAGGGTCATCTTGGCGAGGCGCACTTTTCTTTCCTCGGTCATGTAGTAGTGGTGGAAGTATCTATCCATGGAGGTCTCCCATTTCCTATATGTGTGAGGGTTTCGGGACCCATCGAAGCGGGGCAACTCTGGCCCGATAATGAAGTAGTCATCGGAGTGCCTGGTGAGGTACATGGTTTGGATGATCGGATGACCTCAATGCAATGTGCCCTAGGACAGACTTAGTAGAGACAAGTCTAGAACTTGGCTCTGATACCAAGTTGATGTGACACAACCCCTCGGACCTAGAATTGCAAGCAACACAACGACTTTGGCAACGTGACACAAGCGGATTCACTCGCGTTGGCACACTCGGGTCCGTAGGAGGACCAGCGATGACGGTGAGGGTCCGAGGTTGGACCTCAATGTTCCAAGGGTATGGCCAGCTAAGGATGGACCCCAATGGGCCAGGGATGCCCCAATTCCGTGGGCGGCCAGCACGCCAAGGGTGTGGGTTGTAGGGGTTCTCTCTCAACTCGCTCCGCGGTGGCACTCAAATCGATGATATTTTGTGATCGGGCGCTCACTCACCGACCGACGGCACTAAGTAGCAATACTAAACAAGCAAAGCAATTCCAGTAGAGTAGGGCAACCCGAGGCTCACCTGATCGGTGTGAAGACACCGATCCCGGTCGGAGACGAGGGCGAGCGGGGAAGTGTGGATTCCCCGCACACTGCGCCGATGAAGCTTGACATGTTTAAAGATTACAATCACTACACCTCACACAGGAGGGTGGACTTGGGTTGGGGATTTTTGTATTACAAGTCAAACACTACCTCCGCACAGGGAGGGGCGCTAAGCCGGCCAGGCGGGGAGGGGAGATAAGCTCGATCACGCCGACGGAGCACCCGGCCGAATCTGCCCGGGTCTGGGACAGCAAGACAGGGGGTCGATGTAGTCGCCGCTGTGAGCTCCCCTGGACTCAGAACTAGATGAGACTTGCGCCAAAATGTCGCTGACGTATCCAGGTACGACTGTGATTTTTAGTGGGCGGTCCTGAGGTCATCGCCGGCGGGGACGGGCTCTGGAACAGGTCCCTTGCGTGCAGAAGCAGACTGTTCCCAGGGACATCAGCGGATGGCCGAAGTCACCACGGCAGCTCCCAAAGTCCGAATGAGGCGGGACCAAGTCGAGGACGTCCGTGGATGAGTCTTCTTCGAGCAGCAACCAAGAACAGCACCATAGGATGTCGGGGCAGTGAGGAGGAGTCCGTTGAGTGAGGCACTATCGGGGAAGGACCTAAACAAACTGTCTGCGTGCCCGGGGGAGAAAAAATGGGAAAGGCACTTCCTGATGCCGAACAGGAAGCCGCTTGTTGGTGGTGGTGGAAGACTCGTGATTGCAGCTCTCGACCAAGTGGCGCCTCCAGAAGTTGAAGGATGTGGCCGTGGTGGAGGTTTGAACAGGGTGGCAGAATCTGGCCGCAGCAGCTACCTGATATGAACAGTAACTTGCAGAAGCTAGCCTGGCTGCTCCCGAGCTCTGAATCATGATCCGTTGGAGTGGCTGGAATCGTGGTCGAGTCTACTTCGCAGAAAAATTGACGGGGAAGCCGGATGAGGTCGGTGGAGACCGGGGGACGCAAAAAGGTGCTGACAGGGCGTAGCAGACTTGGGGAAGCAGTGGGGAGCAGTCGGAGGATAAATTTGATAACTCTGTCCCACGGAACCCAAATGCAGTCCCGTTTCCTGATCCTGGAAGAGGACAGGACGTGGAAGAACTTTGATGAAGAAACCTCGGCTTGGTTCTGCTAGGGTCGGCCGTGGCACAGCTTCAAAATCGGTTCTGGTACTCTGCAGGGGGAGCCCAGCGCAGTCAGGGGAGAATTGCTCTCCCAGACAGCCCCGAACTCGGAATGGGATGAGATCACCGCGCTTGCGAAGAAGACTCGCAGACCTTTCCGTCGATGTAGGACACGCCCCCAGGAGCTGCGGGAAGAGGTCGTGGGCAGCACTGCAACTGGCGGCTGTTCTGCAGGTCTTCAGCTGTATGCAAATGAGAAGGGGGAAAAGGGTAGAGGGGTGGTTCCTTTGGTGGAAGGAGAGGGGAAATGGTTGCTTTGGTGATGGGGAATGGTTGGGAGGTGGCAAGGGGAGGTGAGGGAGGAAGGAGGGGCGGAGCTAGCAGGGGAGGGGGGGTGATTGCGCAAATGGTCAAGGGGGGGTGGAGGTGGGGAGATGGGGGCGCAAGTGGCTTGGGGAAATGGGGAGGGTTCCCTTCGATTTGGGTGGAGGGTTAATGGAGGTGCTAATGGGGGCCTAGGAAAGGGGAAGAGTTGCTTTGGGAAGGGGAAAGGGTGTCTAGGAGAATGGATTCTCCCTTGGGAATGTGAAGGGGTTGTATGGGGAAGGGGAAAGGTTGCTTGGGAAGGGGGAGAGGTGCCTAGGAGAAAGGGGTTCCACCTAGGGGTTGGAGGGGAAGTAAATGGAAGGTATGGGGAAGGGGGAGGGGTCTTAAATAGAGGTGAATAGGGAGGAGAGAGAGTGAATTTCGAATTTGGAGTGGGGAGGAGAGAGAATGGGGTTCGCCCCCTTTAGTGAGAGAGAGAGATAGAGAGGGGGGGCACAATTCTTGTGGCAAGTTTTTACTCAAATATTAATTAGCTTACAACTGAGGGATTGGGGTCCTATTTAGAGGAAACCCACTTTTACATATAAGACCCTGACTTTTAACATACTAACAGATAACCAAGGAAGGGGGGGTGCACCCATGGGCCTAGCCCAAAGAAATAGGCCCAATAGCAAGCACCATAGCCTAATGAGACTCGAACTTAGGGAAATGACTTAATAACCTAGGTACAAGACTCAAATAAAAGGCAAATTACATGAGTAGAAAATGAAAATTACATCATAGGACTCGAAATAACGTGGTGAACAAAATGTAGCTTAGGCGGCGAGTATCGGGATCCTCGATCATATGAAATTGCTGGTGATGTCCTCATCAATCCCGGAGTGTGTCCAAGTCTCACGTGCGATTGCCCGAGGGTCCCTTGGACTGCAGATATAAGCCCTCTTAGATTAATTATTTCCTTCCTCCCCTTTTGAATGACCTATATTATCACATTATGCTTGTCCATTCTTATGCAAAGCTCAATTTACGCTCAAGAATCTCCTTGGGCGGGATGTCCTAATCAGGCTTGTTTCTTTACTAAAACACCCATTTATCAGTCCACTGGGCTCCCTTGCAAAATGGGCATTCCAGAGGGGCATTTGTAGATACCTAATTTTGGACATCCCGTGGACTTCTAGTTAGACCGTCATATAAGTAATGCTATCGTTTTCCCTAGATTGATTGATTTCCTGTGTTTAAAGTCCAGGCCACCTAACCATATTGGGCCTTATTTGAAGTAAACAAGGGTTGAAGGCCCATGGGCTAGGCGGCCAGGTCGATGGCCGCCTAGGTTGGTTGGGCGGCCAAGGCCTTGGTCGCCCATGTTTGGCAGAGCAGTCAATGCCCTGGCCGCCTTCTCCTTGAGAATGGCTAGTGATTTGGCCGCCTAGCTACAACTGTTGTTCAACACCAATGTTCTGCACTCACGTCCCACACTTCGAACACTCCCCCTGTTCGACCCCCACTTCCGGCCTCATTGCCCACGTTCTGGGCATGTAGCTGGAAGCTCCTAGAAGTCGGAACAAGAAGTAAAACTCTCGAGGGTGGCCAACAGGAGGGGAGGAGAATAGAGGAATGGAAGGAGAGACATCGGGGAGGTGGTATTCGGAGAAGGATCGAAGATGGGAGGAATATCGAAGGTGATTGCTTTCGTGAGGGCCAGAGCTAAGGAGAGTTCCCCTGGTGTGAGAGAGGGACTTCTTGGTCGACTTGTGCTAGTTTCCGTTCGCTCACATTTTCTCCAAGTTTGTGTTTCACAGAGGGATGGACGGTCATCGACTGGGCCGTCCACGCCACTGGGCAGCCAATCTATTGGCCGTCTCCTGGTTTAATCTCCTGACTGTCTTTTGCTCTTCGCTCTTGTATACCTGCTTGCATTTATCTCGATCATTGCATATTAGAAATTTCTTTAGAATGCCTACTTCAGAGGTTTTAAAAACTAAACAAAAGGGAAGACGGGTGGTCAAAAGCCTCAGCCATCCCCCCTTCCCAACCACCCCTCCAGGTAATGCCACCACCAAACTCCTTGGTTTTCGTAGATTGTTTAGAACATTTACTATAATTCTCAGTCTTAATCGGTGATTTCTTTGGCTATCTTGAGTTTGCTACTGTTTGCAAGACTTTTAGCACTTTGGACTACGCAGGGCTCTCCGTCCTTGGCCAATCAAGAATGGAGAAGTCGGGACCCCACAAACTCCCACCCCGAGGCACCTTCACGCGATCATCCACCCTGTGGGAATCAGGTAAAATTCCCTAGCACTCAATCTATTCTGTTTTTACCCCATATGCTTCACACTGTAGGGTATCCGTAGTAGCAACGGGGAGCCAATGCCCGGAGGGGGTCGAGCACACGAAAGCCCCGTCCGCCCAAACAACACCTCCCACACCGCCCGCTACTTCTCGGTGCCTACACCTGTGTGCCTACATCCACCCCTCACCAAATCCGGTGAGGCTTCCACTATCTTGCAGTGACCCTTACAAGACAGCGACACACACGGGGACGAACCCCAAAACACACACACGCTGCTAAAATGCAAGAAACTGGACACACTCGGATGTCGACACCGCACAATCTGACCACACACTTCAAATATCTCAGTTAATACAAGTATGTACTATCAAATCAAGATCAAGCAACACATGATTTTCAAATCAATCAATAGAAAATTTAGCAAGTATGATTCCTCCTTTAGATGGCTCTAACCAATGCTCAAATAGCCGCGAGGATGACCGGATGATGATCCTTGACGTAGATCAACCCTTGAATGCAATCCAAAATAGATGAAAACATTTGAAATCGGTGTAGATCTCCTCTTGGCAGTAGGGGGGCACTCCTCCTCTTCTTCCTCTTCTCCTTCTTCCTCTCCAAGACTTTTTCTTCTATCTTCTTGGATAAAATCTCCCAAATTCACAAAAAGATATTTTATGGGAGAAATGGGGGCCAAATGACATACATATCACTTCTAGAACCATCCTAAAACCTTCTCACATGTTAGGGAATGAGTTAAAGGCATTTTAGACATTTTACCTAGTCAAGAGGAGGTATCACGTGTGAGCCACATCGGATTCGCCTTCATACGCGTGAGATCCTTGTCGGAATCGGTCAACCATGTAGTAACCCAGTTTCCTATAAGGGTTAATTTAAAAGATAATTAAATGGCAAAAATGGAAATCCAAGGAATTATTAAAAGTTTTAATTTGATGGGCTAGTAATTGAGGCTAAATGGGCCAAACGGCTTAATAAATCCTTAAAATTTGGAATTTCTTGAACCCTTGTCATAATTGGGCTAATTTTGGCTAAAATAGATCCTAACGGGTTAAAAACCCCAATCAAACCCTAATCCACTAAGAAGAGGTCGAACCTAACCTAAACCCTAACCCTAATTCGATCTAGATGGGGTAGGGCGGCCCTAGATATAGATGGAAATCGTGATTTTCAGAGTTCTTCTCTATCTAGACTACCTTGACCTAATTAGGACTCTTAGGAGCCTTAAATCCTATAAATACGACCCCATAGCCTCCTTGGTCGACCTTAGATCGTGGGAGCAAGTTTCTAGGCATGGGTGGATCGATCTAGGAGGAGTATTCATGGGGTTCTTTGAGTTTTGGGTGGCATTCTACGTTCTTCTTCCTCTTCTTCCTAATCTGGCTTAAGGTAGGTGTTCTTTTGGGCTAAACTCCTAGGGCCACTTTGGAAACGGGTTAAGGTGGGTTTGGGTGGGTTAACTGGGGTCAGGTGATTTATTCTCTGTTTGATACTTTTTTCCTTAACCCAGGTCGTATAGGGTTAAAGTGGATTAACTCATTCCACTTAAATACGTGGAATGAGTTACTCCACCCGGGTTAGGGCCACTTTGGTAACGGGTTGGGTTAAGGGTGGGTGAGCCACCCCGGGCAGGCCACCCGCCCTTAACCCAACCCGTTACCAAAGTGGCCCCTAATTATTGGTTCAAAGTTGTTCATAAGCATGTCTAGCATACTTTTGCACGGTTTTCCCCTAATTATAGCATATATATTGCACGTATTTTGAAGATCATGGCCTAGATATCACTGCTTATGGTTTTCTAGCCGGAAGTGAGTTTATGTCTGTAATCATTGTTCTTCCAGCAACCACGTTCTGGTGATCGCGGCTGCCCAATAGACTGCGACCTGGCGGTTGAAAATTTTATTTATTTATTACATCTGTTTATATAGCGGTTCCCTGTGGACTGCGTTCTTTATGTCGTGGTGCCCATACTAACCCCGCTCTGGCTCGGGTTCCCAGGAACCCAGTGCCCTGTCCAGCATGTTAAGTGAAGGTTAATGAGTCTACATGCATGTTTTCATATCTGCACGCCATCTGAACCAATTAATGAATCTAGGAAATATATATTAAACCCTCATTTCTCTAAGTTCATGAGCTTTATTCTTAACCCTTTGATTCTTATTCTTACCTTATCTCTAATGTTCATGTCATGCTAAAAGAGTAGTTAACTTCCTGATAGGTTGTAAGTGACTCGTGATAGCATGTTTTAACTTATTGCATGATTGTATATTCAAGATTTTATCTTGGGATTTATTGCACGAATATATTGTTTTAAGGTTTTGTCACTCCAGTGACATTAACCTACCATTCCCTAGTGTTTTCTGTAGTATGATAGGAACACTATTCTTGGGATAGTTGGAACCCTCCGCCAGATATTCCTTCCGTTGGATTAGAACCACTATCACAAGGCCTCCGTAAGTCTCTGCGAGCCTTGGATTCTCATAAGGATGCTGAACTAGTTGTACCATAAAAACCCTGTAACCCACTAGAATCCTTGTCCTACTATGTAGAATAGGGTTCGACCGGTGTTGGGTTCTGTGCACCCCTCGTTGTCCTTGACAATGGTTTTGATGATTCTAATATATTGTGTGTTTTATGATAAATGGCATCTTCATTATAAACATACTTACTGTTGATATCTTGTTTTGCAGGTTGAATCTCACCTTTCAGTGGATAGTAAAATGGTGTGGCCATTCTAAATTGTCACGAGTCCTGTGTCCTATTTTAGATGAGTCAAGCAAATACAAATTCTTATGGGTATGAAATTGGTTGCATGGCTTTGTGCAAATGCATAGCCATTTAATTTCAATCTCATGTTGAAAAGATCATCACATTCCTTGGATTGCAACCTCTAGCATGATGTTGTTTCAAGCATTCTGATATCAAGGAACTCATGTTGTTCGATGGCATTTCAAGCATTTTAAGTGATAGAAAGGATTCAAATCCAATCTGTTGCATAAATCCCAAAGGTACGAGTTCAAGTTTGGATGTTAGTTGGTTGATGAAAATCTGGAATTCCGTGTATCCTCATCCATGTTTCTTTTATATGGATTGAGGTAGTACCTTGCTCACTTTGTTTCCCATTCTCTTTGTTGAAACCAAGAATAAATGATGGTTGTTTTATAATCTTGATTGAATGGGTTCCATATCTTCACATGGCTTCTTATATCAGGTTGAATGAACATAAACAACCATTTATGAATTTCACTTGGATTGATTGAGTATTGGGATGGATGGTTGTGTTATTATCTTGATTGACTAGCTTCCATATTTTCACAAGGCTAATCATTCCTAGAACTCATATTGATCATGGCTATTGATGTATTTGTGTTGAAGCATGAGTGGTTGTTGGTACAAAGTGGAGATTTGAGTTTTCTCTCAATTCATCTAATTCATGTTGGCTTGATTAAATTGTATTTAAAATGTGAACCTGTGAAAAATATGGCTAAATGGTTTTCATACTCTTGTTGAATGCATGGCTAGTTGGTCTTGAACTTTGGATTGAGAATATTGAGCTAGTTCGTGTGTTCATGTATAATCTTCATAGTTCTTCCATGGTTTTTGGTTAGCATGCAAACCAATTGATTTAACTTGTTATTCATCATATAAATTCATGTATGAATATTTTAATTTATTGGGTTGCATGTTTAGATCATTGGGAATGGTTTAGAAACCTTTTTATCATGTTCCTAGGCGAATGGGTCGACCCCCCCACTCAATGGGTCGACCCCTAGGCAAGAAAAAGCCTAAACAACATGCTGTCTGCCAAGTGGGTCGACCCCCCTCACAAAGTGGGTTGACCCCCCTGTAAATTACTGCAAAAAATAGTTTCTGTCTGCCAAGTGGGTCGACCCCCCAGATTCGCAGGTTCGCGCGTGAATTCCGTAAGTCACCGAAACCCTATGAAAACACATCCAAATGGGCTAATGTTTTACCCTAATACCCTTGGGTTATTAATGAACATATTAGGGTGGTTTTGTTAGGGTTTTGAAAGGGTATTGTGGTCTTTTGCACAACTTATCCTCACGCTATATATATGATGCGATTTTGGGGATTTTAGAAGAATAAGAGGCTAACGTTCATGTTCTTTCTGCAGGTGAGAGAGGAAGGAGTTGGAGAGGACCTCCATGCCATATCTGATCTACTTCTGTTGAGATTTGGAGCTCGGTGAAGATAAAGATAGCAAGCGGAATGATGCAATGAATCTGAAGATGTCAAAATCGCGAGCATCCGTCGACATCGTCTTGGAGATTTGAGGTGTTTGCAAAAGGGAAAAATCTCTACATCTATTTCTAGTTTATTTGAGATGTTTGCCATGTTCTATCTCTAGATTGGATGTTGTTGAGGTTTTATCTTGGTCATTTGAACATCCTATAATGGGAATATATGTATACTGCGGTTTTCATTCTTTGGTATGAAAGGAGGATGAGCTAATGAGTTTTATTTCTTGCAGGGAAAGAAGGAAAGGGCGGCCATAAGATGGAGAGGAGAAAGACTTGCTAGATCTATTAGTATTGATTTCTGGAGGTGTGATTAGATGGTTAATCTGAAGGAAGACATCCTGCGGCTTTGACTCCCTCCGACCAAAGCTTCAAAGAAGATCTTCATCGGCCATTGAAAGTCAAAGGGGAAACGTTCTATATCACTTATCCATTTATCTATGATGCCCTTCTTGATTGATACATAGTCTTGAGCATATCTTGTATAATTTTTGGTTTCTTCTGAACATCGGATAACCGTGTGTGAGCGGAGCTACGTCTCCGTGTGTTGGGTTTATTGGGGGAAAGTTTCCTCGTGGTTGGTTATGTGCTGACGGAGCTGTGACTCCGTGTGGTTTGAGTGTCCGAGGCGTGTTCCCTGATTCTGTGTGTGGGTGTGTGTGCTGCGGTGGCAGCTTGTTGGGGATTTTCCCCGTGTGTGGATATTGCTGCGGAAGCAGCGTGTGTGTGTGGTTGTGATTCGTCCCCGTGTTGCTACGAAAGTAGCTTGTAGTGAAGCCTCACCCGGTTGGGTGAGGGGTGGACGTAGGGAGCCCGTCGTGGTCCCGAACCACCTAAAAATCCTTGTGTCTCATGTGAATGCCTGTGTGTTTGTCCCTTTCTTCTATCTCCCTTCACAGGTTAATTTAATAGATTTTTACTCACTACACCACTGCACACTGCTACTTCTGTTATCCGTGTTTGGCATATTTTTATCTAAGGGTTGCATAGTTATTACGAGTGAGATCGGAAAGATCGAGAGAATCTTTTAAATCTCATGTTTGTTTAGTTAATCAACACAGTTTATTTTAATTCCATCGTGATCAGTTTAGAGAATTTTTAAAATCCGCCATCTAGGTCAAGGGGACAATTCAACCCCCCTTCTTGTTCGCCATCTAGTCTGGGCCAACAATTGGTATCAGAGCCTCGTCTCTGATTTTTTAGTCGACCTTGCGGTCGTAGAGAAAAGATCATTTTCATGATGGCTAGCTTAGATTTTATTCCTATTTTCAATGGTTTTGACTATGCTTCATGGTTAGGAAAATTTTGTGTTTGGATTACTGGCTTTGATCCGAAACTCATGAAATTAATCTCTCATGGTCCACATGTCTTACCCAAAAATGAACTAAGGTGGACTGATGAACATAGGAAAATGAATTCTGATAATCTTTTTGTTTTGAATGCTCTTAAAGCTGCAATTGACTCTAACAAATTTTCGTTTGTTCTTGATTGTAGCTCGGCCAAAGAAATCATGGATCAACTGATCAAGGTTCATGAAAGAGGGCTATAGGATGCTTGCATGATGGCTAATAGCAAGGATGATCATTCAGGTCTAGAATCCAAGGAGGTATATTCTGACTCAAATTCTGATGATGAATTAAGTTTTGAAGAATTAATAGATGCCTATGATGAGTTGCTTGAAAGACATAAAACAATAAAATTTGAAAATCGAAAACTCAAAAAGAAAATTGAAAGCTCGTGTGTTGATAATTCTGCATGTGAAAAATGCATTGAGCATAAAAAATCAATTGAATCTCACATGCTTGTTGAAGAAGAACTCAAAGAAACGATTGCAAATCTGAAATCTGAAAATAAATCTTTACAGGATAAAATTTCAGAATTTCAACTCATTGAGAAAGATAATGAGAAGCTGAAAATATTGAACAACACTCTGTCTGAAAAAGTCCTTCTTTTGGAAAAAGGAAAAGTAAATCTGAATGTTGACAAGACAAATGAACTGGAGGAACTTAGGAAGGAAATAGAAAGCTTCAGGAATTTGAATGACCAATTTGAAAACAATGAAACAATGGGTAGAATAGTTGGTGACAATGCGAATTTTCAAATGAATGAACTTGAACATATCTCCATTAATGAAAATTCATTTGAAAAACTTCAAAATAAAAAACTTGCTGAAGAGATTCAGAAATTGAAAAATCAAAACTTTCTTCTGGTTGATAAAATCCACATATTTGAAAAAGGAAAATATGTAGCTATGGATAATCTTGAAAACTCTCAAGTTTTAGAAGAAGAAATTGTAAGCTATAAAAATGTTAATTCCTTGTTGAATGAGAAGCTTGCATTGTGTGAGAAAGAAATTGCTGAATCTAACTTGCATATCTCATCATTGGAAGATGAGATCAAAAATTTGAATGAATCCATGTTGTTGTGTGATAATCAAAATGAAAAATAGAAAAAGGATGTTGATTGTTCTTGTATGCATGTAGAACCCTCATATGATAAACACAATCATGCTTCAAGAAAAAGAAGAAATGTTTCATGCTATTACTGTGAAAAATTCAGTCATGACATGTATGACTACTTTTTGAAAGAATTTGATGACGATGTGGCATTGAAGTCACAAATGAAATTTGCTAATGATTCTCAAAATTTTGAAAAACCAATGAAGAAAAACCTCAATGCTCACTGCTTTTATTGTGGATTAAATGGACATGTTTTTGAAAATTACTTTACAAAGAAAGATGATGATGCATGGTCCATCGAGAAAAACTTTTCATGCTATTACTGTGGTGTTTTTGGACACATGATGAATGATTGTCATGTAATGAAAAATGATGAAAAGCTGATGATGAGAAGAAAATCTTCTCATTGTTATTACTGTGGCCTGAATGGACACTCAATGGATAATTGTTTCATGATGAGGGCCGACGATGAGTGGTATGAGAGGAGAAATGAAAAGAAAATCTTTGTTCATGCTAAAGCTAACCCCTCGGGATCCAAGATGGCTTGGGTACCAAAATCTTCGAAATGAGAATCTGTTTTGCAGGGGCACCTTGAGGTCAAGGAACATCAACAAATAAATGACTCTCAAGGTGAGAAACAAAATGATTTGTTTTGAAGGTCGTTTCACCTAGGTTTTCCTTGACAAATCTTAAAAGGTAAAAAATTTCAATTGAAGAAAAAGGTTGTAATTTAAAAGTTACATTTCTGTTTCACTGAATCTTGTCAACTTTTGAAATGTTGAGATCTTCCAATTTTGATGAGTATTTGACGTGAATGCTTCTGTTTTCACATCTTGTAAATAAGTCTAGTTTTTTTTGAATGCTTCACTTTGGATAAACATGGTCAGTCTTTATACACACCTTCACTCTTGCTTAGCAAATAAAAATTTGGTTCTTTGTATGCTTTACACTGTGCATATAGTCCTTCAGACTCTTACTTACTATTTACAAATAATAACTCACATGTGCATACATAGAATACATACTTAGCTTCATGATACTCATTGCACATATCATACACATCTTTGCATACTGTTGAATAGGAATAATTTTTCAATCATCCTTTTAGGTTACATGCATACATTTGCATGTCATTGCATACTCGTGTGCTTGAATGTCATGATTATTTGGTATATCAATGGCGATAGTGGAAGGTTGGATTATGTCAAACTGGAAGCTTTTCTCATGCGTGATGGTGGTCTTCAGACCAATGTACTCCACCAAGTACCAATAATCATTTGCTTGAAAACATTGAAAGATCTCTGGTTGAATGCATGCATATACTTTACAGCCACTTTTTGACTTCTTCTATGACTCATCCCTTGCTAAATGAAATTGCATTGATTTAGACATGTTTGTTACATGGCATATATTAAGGGGGAGATCTTTTATAACCGTGCATACATTTAGGGGGAGACATTACTATGATGAAACTAATTCATATCTTACATTCAAAACAACCACCCACACAAAATGCACCTTTTTGAGACAATGATTCAATTTAATAAGGATTACTATTTTCTACTATACACTTTAGAGGACTATTGATTCTATACATGGAAATCACATATCTCGTGAGGAAAAAGTTGTTTATCCCACCAAAAAGTCGTATAAGTGGAACATGGATCCGAGTAGCCGGGAATCCCCCCTGAAACAAAGGAGGAAACTCGCGTCGAAAGGAGAAACTAATCCACACTAAAATAAGTGTGATTTGCCATTGAGTAGTCGGGAAGTGTCCCTGAGACAAAGGATACAACTCGCGTCGAAAAGTGTCTCATCCACATCATAAAAAGTGATGAAACTGAGTAACCGGGAATTGCCCCTGAAATAAAGGGCATGACTCGTGTCAAAAGGTTAGTCACACCATTTATAGTTCTTTAAAGAAAAAAATTTGGGGTCATACGTAGCTACCAATAGTCGAGCATTGTGTTGAAAGTGTATGGATGATAAGTACTTTGTAGTGTTCTTTAGAAAATTTGATTTTCCACATTACCTTGAAATTCATTGCTCAATCATCGCATTTGCACCTTGGGTTTGATTGTTTGGATGTTCCTTATGAATCTGTCGCTTTTCATGGTTTATGTAGTACTTATTTATGTAAGCACGACCTTCTTAGTATTGTTCATGCACTTCATGTTCAACAATCAATTGCATTATCCATACACCCGTCCCGAAGGGACTTGCATGAGTCTATATCTTATTATGCATGCTTGAATGCTTGACTGCTTGATTCAGTTTGTTCATATTACACTTCATCTTGATGCATCTTTAGCTTATACTTACAAATAAAAGGTTAAATAACCCATTGTCAACTGGTTTTTGCTCTTGACAATTGGGGAGAATAATGTGCTTTCAGCAACTTGTGCAAAGTTTGGTCATCTTGCATATAGTTTAGTTAAATCATACACTTGTGCATACTTCGATCATACATTTGCATACACTTTAGAAATTAAGCATTTGCACTTATTTCTCACATCTGCGGATTGCACATTAAATTCCACCTTCTTGTTTTGTATTCATGCTGTTTACACCTTTCTCACATGGAAGGTCATTGCTGGGTTCGAGCACTATTCTTTGAATCTTCATGCTTATTTACCTCGTCCCCCATTTTTTGATAATGCCAAAGGGGGAGAGAGTTTTGGATGGCCACAATATATTGTCATCATCAAAAAGGGGGAGATTGTTGGGTTCTGTGCACCCCTCGTTGTCCTTGACAATGGTTTTGATGATTCCAATATATTGTGTGTTTTATGATAAATGGCATCTTCATTATAAACATACTTACTGTTGATATCTTGTTTTGCAGGTTGAATCTCACCTTTCAGTGGATAGTAAAATGGTGTGGCCATTCTAAATTGTCACGAGTCCTGTGTCCTGTTTTAGATGAGTCAAGCAAATACAAATTCTTATGGGTATGAAATTGGTTGCATGGCTTTGTGCAAATGCATAGCCATTTAATTTCAATCTCATGTTGAAAAGATCATCACATTCCTTGGATTGCAACCTCTAGCATGATGTTGTTTCAAGCATTCTGATATCAAGGAACTCATGTTGTTCGATGGCATTTGAAGCATTTTAAGTGATAGAAAGGATTCAAATCCAATCTATAGCATAAATCCCAAAGGTACGAGTTCAAGTTTGGATGTTAGTTGGTTGATGAAAATCTGGAATTCCGTGTATCCTCATCCATGTTTCTTTTATATGGATTGAGGTAGTACCTTGCTCACTTTGTTTCCCATTCTCTTTGTTGAAACCAAGAATAAATGATGGTTGTTTTATAATCTTGATTGAATGGGTTCCATATCTTCACATGGCTTCTTATAGCAGGTTGAATGAACATAAACAACCATTTATGAATTTCACTTGGATTGATTGAGTATTGGGATGGATGGTTGTGTTATTATCTTGATTGACTAGCTTCCATATTTTCACAAGGCTAATCATTCCTAGAACTCATATTGATCATGGCTATTGATGTATTTGTGTTTAAGCATGAGTGGTTGTTGGTACAAAGTGGAGATTTGAGTTTGCTCTCAATTCATCTAATTCATGTTGGCTTGATTAAATTGTATTTGAAATGTGAACCTGTGAAAAATATGGCTAAATGATTTTCATACTCTTGTTGAATGCATGGCTAGTTGGTCTTGAACTTTGGATTGAGAATATTGAGCTAGTTCGTGTGTTCATGTATAATCTTCATAGTTCTTCCATGGTTTTTGGTTAGCATGCAAACCAATTGATTTAACTTGTTATTCATCATATAAATTCATGTATGAATATTTTAATTTATTGGGTTGCATGTTTAGATCATTGGGAATGGTTTAGAAACCTTTTTATCATGTTCCTAGGCGAATGGGTCGACCCCTGGGCAAGAAAAAGCCTAAACAGCATGCTGTCTGCCAAGTGGGTCGACCCCCCTCACAAAGTGGGTCGACCCCCCTGTAAATTTCTGCAAAACATAGTTTCTGTCTGCCAAGTGGGTCGACCCCCCTATGAAAGTGGGTTGACCCCCCCAGATTCGCAGGTTCGCGCGTGAATTCCGTAAGTCTCCGAAACCCTATGAAAACACATCCAAATGGGCTAATATTTTACGACCGGCCTTTAGACACATAAAACGGGCTTCTGTTTGGGTTCTGTCAGCTCTATTATGAACGTGGCCGACCAGGAATTGTGCTCTCCTCATCACGGTGGGTATCCCAACCACGTTAAGACTCGTCCTATGTAAGCTTTACCTGCATAAGTCAGTCGACTCATATGCCATTTCAGTCAACTGATATGTCGTTTCAGTCGACAGATATCCCCTTTCATTCGATAGACTTTCATTTTGTTGACAGACCAAGAGTTCTGTTCTGAACGTGGCCGTGTCTTGACCGCGTCATGAATATCGCGGTCTATATGTCAACCACGTTCAACCTAGTGTTCTGACTATTTCTTTCATGATTGTGTTGTGCATAGACCGATCCTAGCCTTTCATGGCTAGAGTTTTCCTGACATATTCAACCCTTCTTCAAGGGGTTATGATCCTCATCGACATATTCATGTGATTGACTTCCTTTCTAGTGTCATTCTTTAATGACCCATTACTTTAACTTGTTGGAAGTCCTGGAATAATCTTATTTCCAACCTTTGAGTTTTATTGAATACATGAGCATATCATTGAAAATTTTGTTTCCATTATTAAATTGTCTAAAAAATATTGATATGGGACTTTGGGCCGACTGTGACACTCAATGCTAGGCGATATTTATAAGGGCTCGGATCTGGTCCTAGGGGCGAGGCAAAGCCCAAAAGTATATCGGTATTATGAATGATCGAGTGTGACATTGCATCAACTATATGCAAGATTAGTTCTAGACAAATTTATAGACTTGGCATGATTCATATATGTAACTTGACTTGTTATGGATATTAAGGCCCGGAAGGGGTAATTCATTAATATGAATACCTCTGTTAGTGGTCTCTCGTACATGTTATTGGCTATTGTTCCTTATCTCATACTTGTAAATGTCCCCTTGTCTTCTTTAGATGTTCATGCGATCTTGCCATGCAATCTTGCCACTCTCCTATTGTATTTGAGTTTTTCTGCCATGCATCATATAGATATTTTCATGCAATGATTAAACTGTTAATCACTTATATTTTGCCTGATGATAGAGATGTAATTCCTAATGAGCGTTTTGCTCACCCATTTTCTTCTTAACATTTTTTAGGTAATAATGAAGATATTCCACATGATGGGGAGGGACAAGAGTGAAAGAGATCCTAGAGTTTTGAAGATCGTGTCTTTTTATTTTCTAGAGTCTAGTCCGGTAATTTTGAGTCTTTTTGTAGCAACCTGAATTAAAAAAAGATTAAATAATTACTTCCTTAATCACAAATTTTAAGAATTAATAAAAATATGAAAAATACATATTCATGTAGAGAAAAGAATTTCTAACAAAATTGTCAACCTGAAAAATCCAAAAAAAAATTGAAATAGGTCTATTGGCCCAATTTAGGGTGTTTTTGGATACACTCGGAATTAGGAAGAACCACCCCGTTAATGGCCTAATTAAAACTTAATTCGAGCTAGAATGGGCTTAGATCGAACCCTAAACCTTTGTCCCACTTAGATCGATTGTTTCCCCTCGAAAACCCTAACCCTAGAGTCTAAATTTTGGATTGGCGGCGTTGAATCGATCATCTGCGATATTCTCGCGGGATTCTCTCCCTCACCTTCCCCGATCGATATCAAGACCCTAGGTGCCCCTTTAACCCTATAAATAGAAGGCCCATGTCGCCAACAAACTCTATTTGGCTCGATGGCCGGCAGCGTGCGAGATCGAGGGTGGAATCGTTGAGTCTCGAGGAGGGTTTTCAGAGTTCGTCGATCCTCTTAAACCCCTTTAAAGGTAGGTTTCTCTCAGGCCAAATCTTAATTAATCTATGTCACCATGTGCATCTTTAAGTGCCCTTTTCATTGGTACTATTTTGCCAAAATTCTATTCTATATAGCAATCACCATATGTGTTTTACTCGAGGTGTGTCAGGGTTTGCTGGAAGCGAGGCTCTGTCCCAGATCGCGGTACTTTTAGTGACCACGACCTAGAGATCGTGACCCCGCGATAGACCGCCATCTTTCTGGTGAGGTTTTTTTTAATAAGTCAAAGGTGGCCAGATCGCGGTCCTCGACAGACCGCTACTGTAACACCCTGGTTAAATAATAAAATATAAAATTTTAAAATTTGAAGTATGTATTGAAATAAAGGTGACAAATGGTTATAAATGAAAAATGTGCGATTAATTATCATGTGAGAGTGAGGTCGAGTTAGTAAAGGGGTAAACTAGATATTTTCTTAATTAATGATTTCCATAATGCTTCTTAAAATAATTAATTGATTTTGACCAAACTATATAAACAGAAAGGGGATAATCATTTTTCTATCATGACCATAAAAGAAATTTCATATTTTGAGACGCAATTGAAATTTTCACGATAATCTAATATATATATAATGCAATTAATTGATTTTTCGACATTCGCTAAAGTTTTGACCAATTTATAAAAATATGAAAAAATTATATTCTTATATAGAACAAAACGTTTAACAATATTGTTAACTGGGCCGACCCCTAATAAAAATTCAATGAGACCGAATTAAAGAGGTTTTAGTCCAAAATCTTTATTCTTAATAGCCCAATCTTAATCGACCAAATTCGAGCCCCTTTCTCAACAATTCGAGCCCAGACCAGGCCCATTTGATAGATAAACCCTAGTAGATCGTTGTGCCCCTGAAACCCTAGCTACTAGATACCTCTCTCAGCGGCGGCGATGTGGATTAGGTAGGCATACCAAGTTTTTCGCCGATTCTTCTCCTTTGGACTCTCTTAGCCAATACGATCTCTAGAAGCCTCCTCAACCTCTATAAGTAGAGGGCTTTTGAAACCCTACGACCCCTTTTTGCTTTCCAACAGGTGGCGCAAGCAATCGTGGTCGATCGAGGGTGAATTAGGGCGAGAACGATGACGTGTTCGCGATTAGGGTTTTAGCGCGTCTTCCCTTTCTTCTTCCAAATCTGTAGGTGTCTCTCAGGCTGAACTAAAATTTAATTATACCATCTTGTTCACAATTCTGAGCTCTTTCTTTTGATACCAGATTGCCCAAATTCCATGCACCATGTTACTCTAATTTCATTGTCTACCCCGACGTACATCCGAAGGGTTAAATTCCATATTGATCCGTTTTATGTTAGTTAAATCACTTTAGATTTTAATTGAAGCATGCGATCTTATGCGGTTTTGAATGCTCTTTCTAATGGCAGTATTTTCCCCAATTTTTATTCACCCTAACGCTTGAAATCGAAGTTTTTATCATGATGTGTTGAGGCTCGTAGTCAGTGGAGTCTCGGGTTGGTAAACGGACCTTTCAGAGACCGCTAGAAATATAGCGGTCGCCCGATAGACCGCTTCAAGCTTTGCGTTTTCAAATTTAATAAAATTTATGCATATTTACTTTCTAATCAATAAACGGCCCTATGATAGACCGTTTTATCCTTCAGGCGGCCCTTGTATAGACCGTTTCATGGCCTCTGGCAGAAAGTTTAAACTCTGTTTTATGCATTGTTAACTAGAAAACTTGCCCTGTTTAGCATGATATCTTGTCCTGTAACTATGCAAAATGCAATATTAATTTAGTATCATGGTTGGAAATATAAATTCCTTTTATTTACATGAAAGATGGCTTGAGAATCATAAGTTAATGATCATGTGAAATTGGTAAAAACTTGGATATTAACCTTGTGATCTTAAAACTATGCTATTATAAATCTCTTATATTATGTTTTTGATATCATTGTTTGACAGTCACGCCACTCCGGTGGAATTGACTGACCGTACCGTTCACGTTTTTCGTGTTTCACCTAGCCTCAATCTTGTAATAGTTGGGACTCTCCGCCGGATATTCCTTCTGTCAGACTAGGAGCACTATTATGAGACCTCCGTAAGCCCCTGTGAGCCTAGGATTCCCACCAGGACGTCAGGCGGGTTGTACCCCCAAGACCTGAACCCTTGGATGTGTTTTGATTTGTGTTTGGGCCAATCCAAATCTGGACTGCTCTGCGACCGTAGCGGCCCAACTTGAGACCGCTAAGCGATCCTTGGCGGCCCAGATTTAGATCACTATCCCTCTCTTGGCCTAGGTTAAGTAATGGACTTGGGTTTAGTCTGATTCTTTTGAGCCCAGTCAATTCTAGTCTAGCCCAATCCGTTCTATTTGACTTTAGCTTCGTGGGCTGAACTCTTGTTTGGACCCATTCTGATTTGGGCTAAATTGAGGACCTTTTTGGGTTCGCTTTAAGAGCCTGTTATACTTAACCGTACACAGTCTAAGGTTAGACTGTTAATATTGCCTTAGCGGCCCAGTTATTGACCACTAAAATCAAGATTTAATATGATTTTCCGTGTTTTGTTGTTGTAATAGCAGTCATATCAAGGTTGGCCTTAAACTGTGAAATCTTGCTTGATCCTTGATCTTCCACTTGATATCCATTCCAATTCTATTGAAATATCATTTGATCTTAGTTGGTAAGTTACATAGCTTAAACTTTGGAACTCTTGGCCATTAAACATTGTGGATGTCTAGATTTCGTGGGATCTACAATCCAAACAAATGAATACCAAGGCAAACACATTAAAGGGCCCAGTCTGGTCCTGGGAGGCGCACTCGAAAAGTACTTGATCCCCAGGGAGGTGAATGACTAGGTGCGGTATTTGGCACCGGTACTATCTAGCGTGTTGGGTCTACGACATTCCACACTCTTATGATACTTGCTATACTTGCTTGAAAGCACGAAGTGCTTGCTTGCATGACTCGACTTGACTTGACTCGATAAATGGCCATTCACTTATTATCGTGCATGATGTATTGACTTGATTTGACTTAGCATGTGGCCACTCACATGAAATTCTGGTTATTTGTTTAGCTATCTCGATTTGTAATGTTCCTTTCCATTTATCTAACAATTATCTTCTGATCTTGTTGGTTACCAGCTTGTTTTATCGAATTCTCGCTTTATTTATACATTCATGGAAATGATTAATTACTTAAATCTTTCCTGATGATAGAGTGTAATTCACCCCCCCTTATTTCATCCTTTTCAGGTAACACGGTAGATGGAACGTTTACAATTGTGATCGGGTCAGCGTGATCGAGTGAACCTGGAGCCTTGAGATTGAGTCTTTTATTTTTCTTGAGTCTAGTTGGTATAGTGGTCTTGCTATTTTCTCTTCTTTATTTCTTTTATTGAGTCCACATTGTATTTAAACTTTCAAATATCAATAAAACTATAATTTTCTCAAATCAATGTCCTCCATGTGTTTGAATATTATTTATTATGTTTATTTAATTTTGCTCTAATTATCATGACTGTTTCGCTGCCACGTTCCGAGCATCGCTTCCCGCTGCTATCGGTTCGGGGCGTGACAGCTACCATCAGGTAGCGGCCCTGACGGAACCGCTATCTGCGCTCGGGTTCCAACAAACCCAGCCTTCCTCATGATTTGGTTGCTGCAAGTCTTAAGTGATAGCATGATAAAGAACACACTTAAAAGTTTAGGACTTATGGTAGATGGATAAATCTCTAAATAAGGACATGATCATGTTCCCTTGATTAACCCCCTTTCATGCTATTTCATGAAAAAGTAGGTTAGTGCCTGTTAATTCAAATTCATACTTGAAATCCTTGCGTTGTCTTAACTGGTTAACCTTGCTATTAAATTTGTTCACCTTGTAAATTCCTATGTTGTGTAGCCATGCTAATTAATGCATTGCATGCTTGTTTGAGGGTCATGCCACTCCGGTGGTAATGACTTATCGATTACTCCTATTTTTCGTAGTTTTTGAACCCTAAATTTATTGGGATAATTGGGACCCTCCGTCGGATATTCCTTCTGTCAGACTGGAACCACTATCACAAAGCCTCCGTAAGACTCCGCGAGCTTGGGATTCTCACTAGGATGCCGAGCAAGTTGTACCCTAAAAATATGAACCCCTGGATTCGACCGAGTTTTGAGTGAGGCAGCACGAGGTTGTGACCAAGTTCTGCCAAACTCTGTCCAAATCACGGCCCTCTCAGAACTGTGACCATCAGGTCGCGGATGGGTGACAGACCGCGATCTTCTTTCCTTGGGCCAACGTGCCAGTTCTGATTTTCCGTCGACTAAACCTTATTTTAGTCGACTGATGTTGGTCAAGTCGACTGACTTCCCGATTTTCAGTCGACTGAACCTTGTTTCGGTCAGCTGATGATGGCCAGGTCGACTGATATTTCCTTGTTTTAGTCGACTGAGCCCTATTTTAGTCGACTGAAATGGCCTCTATCAACTATTTTTCCTGTTCAAGGCACTGTTCTGCCTTGACCGCTACTTCATGACCGCGGTTCTCTCTTGACCGCGTTATTGTTTCCTATTTTGTGAGTCGACGCACCTGCCTAGGGAGTCGACACAGACCCTTTGGGACCCTCTTCTAGTAGCGGTCATGGCTATACCGCTAATATGATATAGCGATTTCCTGTGGACCACGACCAAGCCCAGTTTTCTTTGAAATTCATGGTTCTTGTGTGGCCTTGCGAGTTTGTTTTAGATTTTAGCCTCTTCTGGCTACCAGCCTGCTATGTTCATAATCCCTTGATGATATATTCCAGTACTTGTTACTAGAATTTCCTTCAAATTCATGGTTCCTAAGTCATATCTCTGTGACTTTTCTCCTTTAAACTTTAATTCCTCCTAATGAATTGTTTCCTCTCCTAGTGCTTGATTACATGAGCTATTATTGGAATTCTGATGTCATTAGTAAATTGTCGAGAAATATTGATGTGGGACTTTGGGTCCAATTTGACACTCAATGTTAGGTGATATGTATAAGGGCCCGGATCTAGTCCTAGGGGCAAGACAAAACCCAGACATGTACTGGTATTATGAATGATCAGGTGTGTCATTGCACCAACTATATGCAAGATTGGTTCTAGACAAATTTACATATTTGGCATTGTTCGTATATGCGTGACTTGACATGTTTGGATATTGAGGCCCAGAAGCGGCAATTATGGATATCAATTCTAGTACTTGTGATCTCTTGTGCATGTTCTTGGCTATTAATTCTTCATCTTGTTCTTGTATATGTCACATGTCCACCTTACTTACTTGGACATCCATTTGACTTCGCTACTCTTTTGATAGTGATTGAGTTTTTCGACATGCATCATGTATAAACTTTCATGCGATGTTAAATGACTAATCACTTATATCTTGCTTGATGATAGAGATGTAATTTCTACTGAGCATTTTTGCTCACTCAGTTCTTAACACTTTTCAGGTAATACTGAAGATACTCCATCAGAGGGGGAGGGGCATGAGTGAAAGAGATTCCAGAGTCTTGAAGATCATGTCTTTTATTTTCTTAAGTCCAGTCCTGTAGTTAAGTCTTTCTATTCTTTCTTTTATATATATAAGTTGAGTCGATGAATATGTAAAGATGACTTTTTGAATATCAATAATAAGATTACATTTTTGTTCATTCTTGGCCTTCTTGTGTCTCTATTGGTTTGCTCTGTTTGTCATGACTGTCTCACTGCCACGTTCCGAGCATGTCTTCGCTGCTATCGGTTTGGGACGTGACAGAAGTGGTATCAAATCCTAGGTTTTCTTAAACCCTAGGTCTTGAGTCTAATGTTAAATGTTAAATGTCGCTTGTCAGTTACCCTATAGGCACCCGGTGAGATTGGGTAGAACCATGGGGCTAATTGATAAAAATGTGATAATCTTGATGAAGTTAAAAGATTATAAGCTATTAATCCTTATATAAATTTGTGTAGAACCATGGCCCACTTAGATCGATTGTTTCACATCGAAAACCCTAACCCTAGTGTCCGAATTTTGGATTGGCGGCATTGAATCAGTCATCCGTGATATTCTCGCGTGATTCACTCCCTCACCTTCCCCGATCGATATCAAGACTCTAGGTGCCCCTTTAACCCTATAAATAGAAGGCACACGCCTCCAGCAAACTATATTTGGCTCGGTGGCTGGCGGCGTGCGAGATCGAGGGCAGAATCATTGAGTCTCAAGGAGGGTTTTCATCTAGGGTTTCTAGAGTTCGTTGATCCTCTTAAACTCCTTTAAAGGTAGGTTTCTCTCAAACCAAATCTTAATTACTCTATGTCATCATGTGCATCTTTAAGTGCCCTTTTCATTGGTACTAATTTGCCCAAATTTTGTTCTATATAGCGATCACCATATGTGTTTTACTCGAGGTGTGTCAGGGTTCGCCAGAAGCGAGCCTCGGTACCAGATCACGATACTTTCAGTGACAGCGACCTAGAGATCGTGGCTTCGCGATAGTCTGCCATCTTCCTGGAGAGGTTTTTTTTTTGAATAAGCCAAAGGTGGCCAGATCACGGTCTTCGACAGATCGCTACCATCAGGTAGCGGCCCTGACCGAACCGCTATCTGCGCTTGGGTTCTAGCAAACCCAGCCTTCCTCGTGATTTGGTTGCTGCAAGTCTTAAGTGATAGCATGATAAAGAATGCACTTACAAGTTTAGGACTTATGGTAGATGGCTAAATCTTGAAATAAGGTCATGATCATGTTTCCTTGATTAATCCCTTTCCATGCTATTGTTGTGCCCCTGTGTTTTGATGATGTCAACACTATGACTCATCGTTGAGTTTCATGTGATTGATTGTTGAGTTTCATACATTTTTTGCTCTTTGAGTTTCATATGTTTTGATTCTTGAGGTTCATATATTTTTGATGCTGTCAAATATTTTTGATAATGTTAATCAATGAATATCCATGGGTTTTTGTGAAGACATGATCATTTTTGATCAAAGGAATGGCCAAATCAGGTCAGTTACATGAAAATGAAGAAGCCAAGTCGACTTCAAATACTTCTAGAGTCGACTCCGCCAAGCGTCAACACCGCCAGGTCTAGGGTGTCAAATAGACCCGTATTGGTGACAAATGGAGCGGTATCGGTGACAAATAGAGCCGTATCAGTGAAAAATAGACCCGTATCGGTGTAAAATGGCTTCTAAGGGTGAAAGTGGCTGGCAGCGCTGAAAGCTTGAAAAACAAAGAAGAAGAGTCGACATATGAAGGCTCTGGAGTCGACTCCAAAAGACAAGAAAGTCTCAAGATACAAACATGCCTTTAGCGACGGATTAAGGGTGAAAAATACACCCTTAAGGGTGACAAATAGATGGTTAAGGGTGAAAAATATCTTCTGTAAGGGTGATAAATAGATTCTGAAGGCTGATAAATGGGCTGTTAAGCTGAGAAGCTAGAAGGAGAAGAAGAAGAAGTCTTGAAGACTTCATTTGAAAGCCAGAGTTGACTCAAGTCAAAGTGGATAAGTCAATGTTGACTTGGTCAAAGTCAATACCAGCCATCTTAGTCTTCAAGATTGACTCAAGTGAAAGTTGACCCAAGTCAAAGTCAACATCAGTCAAAGTCAAGCCTTTGCAAGCTTGAGAGTGTTGACACCCATTTTATGACCAATGAGTTGGGTCAGCTCCTTATCTGTTTTTATGATGTCTCGAGTTAGTCACCGCTTATTGGGCCATTTTTGGTCATTTTTGGGTCTAATTTTATGGGTCATTCTCCTTGGTTGCGCTTAGCTCCATTGATTTCTCGTCACTTCACCTTATTAGGCCTAGATAAGGGCTAAGAGGATTATTTTGTGGATTAAGTTATGGATTTATTAGCCTTTATCTCTTTTACCACGTCCTCTCCCCTAGCGGTCTATCGTACGACCGCAAGGTGGGGGTTGGCGGTTCAGCTCTAGACCGCTAAAGGGCAGAGAGTCCTACTGGGTCTCTTTGATCTTATCTTCTTCTGGACTCATGTGCTTAGCGGTCTATCGCACGACCGTTTTCTTGGTGCTAGCGGTCTATCGCAAGACCGTTTGTGAAGACAGAGAGTCCTGCTCTGTTGTTCTTCCTCTGCTCGGCCGTGGATGAACTAGAATCCTTAATCCTTTGATTTCTCTCTCACCAGAGGCTCCCAGAACCTTCTGTTTATTTCTATGCACTCTTGGGAGTATTATCTTCAAGGATTATCTAGTTTTAGGCCTATTTTCGTGTCATTATCCCTCCAACTCGAACCTAGGATTTGAGGCCTATAAATAGGACCCTTGAGTTCATGGCTTGAGGAGGAGATTTCTAGAGTTGGCCACGAAGTGCTGCTGCATTCTGGAGCAAGTACCAACCAGGGAGAAGCTGCTTCCATGTCCATAAGGCTTCTGGTCTAGGGAGTATCAAGTTCCTTTGGTCTAGTTTGAGTCTTTTTCTTAAGTTTGGTCTATTGTCCCTTTGCATGATCATAGCATCTTCCCTCTTCTTCTTCCACGTTCTTTGCATCTCTATCACATTTTAAAACATCCCCCTATTCTTTTCCATACCCTATAGGGGTTAAAAAACCCAAACGTCCCAGGTATTCGCCCTTCCTTCATGCACTTTAGCTTAATTGCATTATAGATACTGCACTTGTCCAAGGGCTAATTGGGTTGTTTTTTTTTTTGTTCTTACATTATTTTGCAGGTTTACAGGGTTCATAGCATGAGGCCCAACTCTTCTGGCCGGCCGGGAGAGGTTGATATCCAAGTCCCAAGTTACTACTCTATGCGACTTAGCGGCCCTATATAAGATCGTTTTCAGGCTTCAGGCGGTCTATCGTAAGACCGTTTGTCATTGATTCACGGTTCAATATTAGACCGTTTCTCTGTTTATAGTATCCAAGTTTCATCTCCCATGAGCAGGTGTCTCATCCAGCTCTTTCCAAGGTACTTATCTTAGCTTTGCTATTTTAGTTACCTTGGTGGCGATCACAGTTCCTTAGTTGGGCATTTGTCTTCTTTTCCATTATCTTGCTCTCTATTTGCTTTCTTTTAGTTGCTCCACACCTATAGTGTGTGTTTAGTTTACTTCTTTGCTCCACGCCCCGGCGTGTGTTTTCTTTTTCCTCTGCTTATTTCTGTTAAGATGACATGCCCATGTGCTTTACACTTCATGTTGGTTGCTTGAGTTGATGTTGCACTTGTTCATAGTTCCACTTCTATCATCCATATTGTCTTGTTTATCATCATACCCACACACTTGAAGGAACAATTTAAAACCAACAGCCCCCATTTTTTGGCGATCACGGTGGGACATCTAGTGTCAATAGTGCTGAGCATCTGTTTGACCTGCTTCTGTTTATTCATCCCAGTTGCCCTTGTGTCTTCTTCGGATTTCCCGTTTAATTTTCTGATGTTTTCTGCTCTCTGAACTCTCTGGCGGTCTACTGTTCGGCCGTTTCTGGCTTAAAAATGGTCTATAAATAGACAGTCTTATCTCTCTGGCGGTCTCATATTAGATCGTTTCTCCAGTTATAGGTACGCATCCCGAGGTTGTTATTATTTCTATAGTTTTGTTGTATTTTTTTACTCCTGGGTGCTATCTGATCTCCTCCTATGTTGTGGCATATTTTGTGGTATATACATATATCATTGTTTGCATAGTTGTTTGTTAGTTCCTAGGCTAGAAGTTCCATGCACCCCGGTGTACATAGGATCATTCATATTCATATCATAGTTGCATTTCCCACCTTGGTGTGTGAGCCTCTCGCCTCCATATTCCTTGGGGTCGACTAGGTGATCACATACGGGACCTCCGTAAGTCCCCGCGATCCGTGGATTCCCTCACGAACGCCGGGCCGGTTATATCTTTGCCTACCCCGTGTTTAGGTTGCATAAGTGAGGGAGAGTTTACATCTAGAGTCAATCAAGTCCCCGAAGCACCTTTCCTATTAGGAACCTTGTTGGAGAGAATATTTAAATTCAAATCATTAAGGTTCTAAAGGAGGAAACATAAAGAAATTTGTGCATCATTATAACTTGGTTGACTTTGAGTGCCTCTCATCCCTTTCTTTGTTTTCATAAATTTGGAGTCTTTGTTTTAGTGTCTCATTTACATTTGTTTGTGCTGTTTGTTTTGTGTCAAGGTGCTTCATTGCATGTGGAGTTGCTTCCGATCATTAGAGTCATCTTCTATGGGCAATTCCTCTTTCACGTCTTATTCTAATCCTCTCTTTGAATCCGCCATGTCTTCTTATGATCTTCCTCATTCTCATGATGATTCCCTTCCTCAAGGTCTCTTGGAGGACCCACCTAGGGTTGTCCAACTTCAATCAGGAGAAGGGTCTGTCCTTCCTCCATCTTCCATCCCCATGGAGGGCGCGCAACCCTCCCTTTCTTCCAATAATCATACCAGTCAGATCTTGCACATGATGGCCCAGTTGGATCCGACCCAACTTCAAGCCCTCTATCAGACCTTATAGGGGTCCAATGCCCTATCTCCTACAATTGCACAAGGTCTCTCCACTACTTCTACCTCACAATCTAGGGTTGATGGGCCCGGGGTCTCACCCATTCCAATCGATCTTACCCCGGTCCATCCCAGGACCCTCCAGTTCTCCAATCTAGAAGCAGGCCAGCCCTGTGGCTCGGCCTATCAAATTCTTGATAAAGGGAAGTCTGTTCTTCCCTTATTCACCCAGGCCGAGTCTTATAGGCCTATTCTATCAATGCCGCAGGCCCTTGTCAGCCCGGTAGATCTCACTCGTCCTCAGCAAGGGGCGGCGCATATCCACTCCAATTCGGGCCATCCTCCGGCCCAATATCACTCTTATGGGCCTCCTCCTCCTCCTCCTGTCTACCCTTCAGCTCCTCGTCTTGAGCACCCTTCTCTTACTCCACCTACTCCATCCAGGGAGCATGAACTACTAGATAAATGGGCCTCCATGCAGCAACAACTCGATTTCCTTCAAAAGCGGGTTGGCCCACAATCTTTAGTTGATGTTCCGGTCCCCAGCTTCCATAATATTCGATTCCCTCCATAGTCTGAGCTCCCCACGTACCGCAAATATGACGAAAATAGCAATCTGTTTATTCATGTGAGGGACTTTATTTATGAGTCGGTGCAATTCCAATATGATGATCGCCTTATGGCATATTTATTCCGCCGGTCATTAGATGGAGTGGCATTGGAGTGGTTCTATGCCTTACCACTCGAGGATGCCGAGAGTTTTAAAGTGGTAAAAGAAAAGTTCATTCAGTGGTTTCAAGATCGGGTCGGCCTGGAGTATTCTTTTACAGATCTGGTGGCCGATAAAATGAAAGTAGATGAAGATTTTGCCACCTATGCTGACAGGTGGAGACAGATGGCCGCCCGCGTGCCGGGTCACATTCCGGAGGAAGAAAAAGTTAAGTTGCTTATATCAAATGCTACCCCTACCTTTCGCCGCATCCTGGCTATGAATGACATATCAAACATGCACCAACTATATAGTCGGGCAAGATTCATACAAACGCAATTCAAGGACTCCCCCATCCACACTCTTTTTGAAGCCCAAAAGCCCAAATATCATAAGAAACCTCAGGGGTCTATCACTGAGGGAGTCCAAACAAATGAGCAGGTGCAAGCCGTTGCATTCCCATTCCAATCCGCGCCATTCTGCTTTCCACAAAACCCCCGTAATCCCCAATTCTCCACCCCACAGAATGCCCAACCCACTTTCTCCACTCCACAAAACTCTCACCCTACCTTCGCTGCTCCACAAAACACGTTCCCCGCTCCATAACAACCTCCACAACCCCCGCAATACCACAATGTCCCTCCCCCAAACGGCTACACCAATAACAACAAACGCCCGGGTCCGAAGAGAGCCCAATACCCCCTTTTGCCCGAGTCTCTCCCGGACATATTTTCGGCTCTCATGTCAATCAATGCCATTCAACTTCTTCCGGAACGGCCCAATTGGAACCCAGCCGTTGATCAGACAAAATATTGCATGTACCACAGGCAGCCTGGCCACACTATTGAGAGCTGTTTTCAATTCAGAGATTTGGTATATGACCTTCATGAAGGGCATCGTATAGATTGGGCCGAGATGCATAAGGCCATCATTGAAATTAAAGAGAAGAGAAGGCAGCCGCAGAGGCAGCAAGTGCAGTAGGAACAAGCACCGCCGCCATAGCAGCAGTCGCAGCAGCAACAACAGCCTGTTCAAGACTTGGGGATCCATCAGAACCCCACGCCGAATCATCCTCCCACTCCGCAGCCGCAACCCCCGGCACCAGCCCAAGTTAATCTCGTCCAACCCCCGGCTCCTGATGCCGGGTGGTCTTATGACAATGACGCATCGGTACAACGGCTCATGGCCTTCCACCACAACCACCGTAGCCCTTCTCCCTCCGTCATCCTCCCACTTAACCAACAAACCACACCATCCTCCGCATCCACCAAACCCCTCATCCTACCATCTGCTTTCCCTGTTGACCCGCCCACGTCCGCTACCGCCACACCTCTAGCCGGTCATTCACCCATTATCCTCCCTCCATCTATCTCTACCCTGTCACCGACACCCGCACCAATTATCACCTCGCCTCCATCAAACTCCTCGCCTATCATTTCCACTACGCCTTCCCCCACGCCGCTCATCCACCCTACCGGGCCAGTTCAGCCGCTTATTTTGAGCCCATCTAATACCGTGCCAGCCCACAACCTTGCCCTACGGAGCGGGCGTTTGTTCCATAGAAATTATCCTTCCACCGGTGAATCCGCACCCAATCCCCAGTCCTCTCAACAGGCTGTTGATCAGGAGGAGGTAGATCCGCTGCCGGGGATGCAATATGACTTATTACATCATCTTGATAGAGTACCTGTAAAGATCTCTATGCTGGAGTTGATTAAAAGGTCTACCCTTCACCAGGAGGCACTCAGAAATTTTCTACACAAGGTGATCGTCAATGAAGACATGACAGTAGATAGCCTGCCGATAGCTCTGGCTACAATCTCAAAGGGGCCAGTAATCACTTTTTTGGAAACTGAACTGGCACCCCTAGAAGCCCGACAAAGTCGCTATGCATTCCATAACTTTGAACAAGGTCAGCATAGATGCAACGCTAGTAGACACAGGGGCATCCATTAATGTCTGCCCGCATAGCACTTTGAGAGCTTGTAATTTATCAGAAGATCTGTTAAGGCCGACCCCTACAACTATAGCGGCATATGACAACTCCCAAAGGGCTTGTCATGGGGTGGTCACTATTCAGGCCGAGCTTGGGCCTCTTACTATGCCAGTAGAATTCTATGTGCTGGACATCGACCCAATGTTCAAGGCTATTTTGGGTCGTCCGTGGATAGACAATCTCAACACTGTACCATATACAACCCACCAATGTCTTAAATTCCCTTTCCAAGGGAGGGTAGTAAAGGTGAAAATCGTGTCCACGGTCCAGTCTGTCAAGGCCGTCTCCGAAAAAATTCTGCCAACACTATGGCCCAGCAATCGTCCAGTCATTTCAGTGCTAGATTTGAACTTTCCATGGGCATATGCACCACGCAAGCCCATCTCTACAGCAGTAAATATTAAAGTGAAGCCCCAGATTCGAGATTCCAAGGGATGGGATATCATATTGAAATTGGGCTATCAGCTGGGGAGAGGCCTCTGTGCACAACTATAAGGGCGGACCAAGCCGGTCCCCAAAGGAAGAAAGATGAATAAAAGGGGCCTCGGCTATCGAGAGTCTTCATTCTTAATTTTGGGCGATTCTGGGCCCTTGACCTGGGACTATCGCCAATATTTTATCAAAGGCCCTCTCCAGCTTGGCACGTTAAAAGCACAGCCGAGTCAGCCTAAAGAAGAAGATGCAGCTCATGTCTTTGCCAGTCCACCATTGCTACCTAAGGGGCTGGTTGATGATATGATTGATTATAGCCATGCATTTGAGAGGCTATTTTATGAATAAGAAAGTCAGGAGGTACGACTTGTATGTTATCAGCCGAAGAAGCCAACTTACCGTCCGTAAAAAAAGGGGAGCTCACCCATTGTCTTTGCTTGGTCTCCCTTCCATCTTGTGTCTCTCTTCCAATAGCTGAATCCATACCCCGTCCACCTCCTATCATGATCAATCCATTTTTTACGAAAATGCCACTCGAGGTATTATTTGTGCCATGTGCATGTAGGTGATGCCCCCTATTGATCTCTCAACCATGTGGTCTCTCTCTTCTGATCTCTCCAAAATGTGGTTCTCCTCATCTGAGCCGTTCTTTGATGTTATTTTCCCGTCTCTCTTCCCCCGTCTACTTCCTCCGCCTCCACCTTCCTCTCCCTCTTGCTACATGATCTCCATTGATCTCCAAAAAAAATGTCAAATTTGAAATAGAGATTTCAGTGGAAGATTACGCTATCTTTTCTCCATCCTCCTCCCAAGGCCATGAGGTCCCTGCTGCCTCCTTCCCATTAGATTTCCTTTCTCCTAGGTTAGACGTAGGGTCTGTCGAGTCTAGGGAAGTAGAGTATGTTAGGTCTAGAGAAGTAGGGTCTTGTTCTAGGTCGTCCAACCCTTCCTCACTTGAGCCGCATCCGCTTGCGCGTCATTCTAAATCTATTCCTGATAGGTTCTTGCAAGATCTAGCTCGGCGATGTCATGCTCTTCTGAAGTGCCCAGAGTTTATCACTATGGCAATTGTGATTGAACAAGATGAGGAGCAAGAAGGGGTGTGGAGCGACGACGGACTAGGTGTTTATGAAATCATGGATGAAAAAGACCCAGTCGATGATGAGGACAGCAACGTAGATGACACCGCTGATCTGTATGCGCAAGGATTAAAGAGATTCGACGAGCCATTATCGGCAGTGGATGAACCTACGAAGGAAATAAATCTGGGAACCGAAGAAGACCCCAGGCCTATTATCATTACCGCCAATCTCCCTCTAGAAGTAGAAGAAGATCTAATCAAGGTTCTAAGGGAGTATAGCGATTCTTTCACCTGGTCTTACGAGGACATGCCGGGTCTTGACCCCTCTTTAGTGGAACATCGGCTCGTACTTAAACTAGGGGCAACACCCGTGAAGCAGAGATCAAGAAGATTTCACCCCCACATGGCCTTAAGGATTAAGAAAGAGGTCGATAAGTTGTACAAGGCCAAGTTTATCAGAGTTGTCTTATATCCTCATTGGGTGGCGAATATAGTCCCTATCATCAAGAATGATGGAAAAGTGCGCATTTGCATTGATTTCAGGGATCTTAACAAAGCATGTCCCAAATATGATTTCCCGCTGCCTCACATAGATGTTTTGGTGGACAACACCGTCGGGTATGAAGCGTTGTCATTCATGGATGGTTATTCAGGATACAACCAAATCCGTCCCACTCCCGAAGATCAAGAGAAAACCTCCTTCACCACGCCCTGGGGTACATATTGCTATGTGGTTATGCCATTCGGTTTGAGGAATGCGGGCGCCACCTATCAAAGGGCGATGATGGCTATATTCCACGACATGATGCATATCTATATGGAAGCTTACGTGGATGATATTTTGGTGAAGTCAAGGACTAAAGAAGAACACCCCCCTATTCTGGCTAAGGTGCTCTAGAGAGCTAGGGAGTACGAGTTAAAAATGAATCCAAAGAAATGTGTTTTTAGAGTCTCTTTAGGGAAGTTGCTAGGCTTCATAGTCAGCAAACGGGGGATTCAGATCGATCCTAACAAAGCAAAGGCCGTCATGGAAATGTCTCTGTCGAAGAATATCATAGAACTTCGAGGATTGATTGGATGATTGTAATTCATTAGAAGATTCATATCCCAGCATTCTCAGAGGTGCCGACCATGTTACGAATTGCTAAAGGTGGGAGTCAAATTTGAATGGAATCAAGATTGTCAAAAGGCCTACGAGGATTTAAAGGAATAGGAATATTAATTTTTGACCAATCCCCTGGTTTTGCAACCTCCTGTCACTGGGAAACCCCTAATCCTATACATTTCTGTCATCGAGGACTCCCTAGGGGCGGTCTTAGCACAAGTAGATGACGAAGGCAAAGAGCGGGCAGCTTAGAAACTACCATGGAGAAGACTTGTGCCGCCTTAGTGTAGGTAGCTCAGAAACTAAAACACTAATTTCTAGCCCACCCGGTTAGGCTGATCTCTAGAATGGACCCGATCCACTATCTCTTAGAAAAGCCCATCCTTTCTAGTAGGTTAGCTCACTGGCAGAGCTTCCTCTCTCAGTTCGATATCACATTCGTCATTCAGAAGGCAATCAAAGGATATGTCATCACTGAGCATCTTTCCCATCTTCCCATCCCCTGCACGGACTTTGACCATATTTTGAGTGCCAACAGAGGCCCTGATGGCTGACACCATCATTCTCCCCAACTTGCTTTTTTGGCATTGGATGAAGAATGTCTCTTTTCCCGACTTCTGAAAGATCACTCTCTTCCGACGGTAGTCTAAGAGAGCATAGTGTTTGTCTAACCAATCCATTCCTAGAATAAGGTCAAAGTTATTCATATCTAGGATGTATGCTTCCCCCAACAATATCCTCTCATTGATGTTGACTTCTATAGTAGGGATCACAAGCTTGGTGTGGACTTGTTTCTTGGTTGGTGTGCTAACTATCATTTCCCCGAAGAATGTGGCTTGGGGTCTGTTCTTTAGTTGATTAGCAAAACTGGTGGATATGAATGTGTGTGTAGCCCCTGGGTCAAACAAGACCTTTGCATAAATATTATCCACAAGGAGTGTGCCTTCAGCCATGGTAGGGGTGTTGTCTGCCTCCTCTTGCATCAGTGCATATACTCGCCCTCTGTATTGAATCTTCTCCTGGTGAGGTATTGGCTTTTGTTGAGCCTTCTTGGGGCAGTTCCTCACAATATGTCCGGCCTCACCGCATTCATAGCACTTGCCTTTTTTCCTCCAGCATTCCTGTCCCAGATGGTTGCGTCCACAGTGGACACAAAATGGAACCCCTGGTTTGTCCCTCGGTACTTGCTCCTGGCATGCCACCTTCCCGTTGTCCTACCTTCCTCATGCCTGCATAGGTTTTTTGCCCATCTTCTTCTGCTCCTCGGTGAACCTACACATGGTATCCATTAGAACCTAACTCTATATGTCTCTTACTTTTTTTAGATTTTTTAAGGTTTTGATTATTACCTTGCATTCTCTTGCTCGGCCAGGTGAGCAAGCCTCAGTGCCATAGTGTAGGAGTCAGGGTCTTGGGTAGCCACATAACATCGGATGCTGCTACGCAGACCGTTTACGAATTTCTTCACCTTTCAACGCACCTCATAGAATATGTGAGGAGCATACTGGCCTAGAGCAAAAAATCTGGCCTCATAGTCAGCTACTGACATGCTTCCTTGTTTGAGGTTCAAGAATTCTTTCTCCTTAGCATCTCGCACATGTTCAGGGAAGTACTTTTCTCGGAAGATAGCTAGGAACTCCTCCCATAACATGTCACCTCCGTGGTAGTCCACGAAGGTGGTCCTAATCTTGGCTTTCCACCACAAGTCAGCTTGATCTTGTAATACACAGGTCGCCAGATTCACCTTCTCCTCCTTAGAACATCGCATTGCGTGAAATTTCTTCTCCATTTCATTGAGCCATGACTCAGCCACCTCTGGACGGCTCTCCCCCTTAAAAATAGGAGGCGCCAATCTCAGGAACCGATCAAGCACCGACATGTCGTGACGTGGTGCGGGCGCGGGCTGCTGCAGCATCTGTTGTTGCATGGCCTGCATCAGCCCTTGGAAGCTCTGCATAAACCCCTCCAGATTAATTCCCGCATCGGGCACCTATCCACCGCCAACTACCGAAGCATGGACAGCCCCGTCATTCACCCCATTTGGGTAATCTACTCCCGATCTCCTCTCATCTGCCTGGGGAAGATCCCTTTGCCTTCTTGGCGGCATAATTCTGAGAAACAAACAATTGTTAAGTGATAGGGTTTTTAATTGGTTTCAAATACACTCTACCCTTTTACCACTCTAGCCTATCTCTTCTCCTACTACTTGGAGATTTAGAATGGTTGTAACTATGGTTTGTCTCTCGTGCTCTGATACCACTCTGTAACGCCCCGAGATCCGATCCTCAATTTATGGGCATTTTTTTTCTTTATCGGACCACGAATCATTACTTTGTACGTATCGCGAAAGCACAATATATAAATATGCATACATTCGCATGAGAGAGAAACCACAATTATACAAAATGTAAATATCATCCCAACCATTCATAACTTTCAAAAGAGAGTATATGACCAATGTTCCAAAATAAACATGAGTCCTCATAGGCTCCCACCCCGTAATCATACATATAACAGAAACATTCATCCACAGTATACCCAAGCGAACTATGATCTAGCACTATTCCTTAGCTACAGCCTCCTCCTCAACCACCTCCTCTATGTCTCCTGAAACGTGTGTCACAAAGGGATGAGTGTGACGCTCAGTAGGCAGCCTAAACAAACCGGGTTTAACTCGCATCTATATAACCAAATTATACAAATAATTCAGATGTTAATAATAGCATAAACTATTCATTATCCTCTACTTAAAATAACTCATATGAGGAAAATACACATTCTTTAACTAACATATACGATACGCATGCATGTATCAAAACCACGGTAAAAAGGCAGTTACACATTATCACATTCTTATGAGTTTCACATTCTCATTATTCATGGAACCGAATAGCTGCCGCAAACACAGGAGGCCCACACACAAACAAACGAACGAAAGTGTACTGCGCAGACCCGAGAGCAAACTCCCACCGAGATTCTTGTGGCCTAGTGGCGTTACGTATCGCCGTCCACAAAGGCCACCCCACAATGGGACCGAAGACTGAATCAATAGGATTTTAATTCCAGAGGCCCACAGTAAGGACCGTCCCACAAAGGGACCGAAGTCTGAATTTTGATTCCAAAGGCCCACAGCAAGGACCGCCCCACAAAGGGACCGAAGTCTGAATTTTGATTCCAGGGTCGTCCCACAAAGGAACCGAAGTCCTATCTCACAGAATGCTGTTGTTTCCATTCATAACATTTATATCGTATTCACATTCACATTCATACGCATTTTTTTTACAAATACTAGCATGATACTTTTATCATAGCAAGCATGCATCCAAATGGTTTAAGTGAACAGATCATAATCACAAGCTTATCTGTTGTCGAACATGATCAGGTTATCGAATAAAAGAGGACATGTTTATTTCTAGGTTACACATGCGTAGAAAACAAAACATAACCATAAGTGCAGAATTTTCGTGAGCATGAAATTTTTACAGTGCGCTACTAACTTATCCTTCTATCATTTTCTAATTTTTTAGATTTTTCTGAATTAATATGACCTCTTAAAACTCTCTTTTTCCACGTTTTTGGAAATTGGTCCAGTGTGCTCAGGGTGTCGACCTGTCTAAAGGAAGTGTCGACCTGTCAACCCTACACATGGGTAGAAAATAAATAATAACTTCAAGTGCAGAATTTATATGAGCATGAAATTTTTACTGTGGGTTATCAACTTACCCTTCTTCCATTTTCTAATTTTTTAGATTTTTCTAAATTAATATGACCACTCAAAACCCTCTTTTTCCACGTTTCTGGAAATTGGGGACAGCATTCTCTGGGTGTTGACACATCCAGGGTATGTGTCGACACATCCGTGGGAAGTGTCCGCACGTCCATGGGCAGTGTCAGCACATCCAACAGTTTCTAAAGAGGAAGTGTCGACACATCCAAGGTATGTGTCGACACATTCAGGGGGAAGTGTCAGCATGTCCAAGGGCAGTGTCAGCACATCTGACAATTTCCAAGGAGGAAGTTTCGACACGTCCAGGGTATGTGTCGACACATTCAGGGGGAAGTGTCAGCACGTCCATGGGCAGTGTTAGCACATCTGTCAGTTTCTAAAGATAAAGTTTCGACACGTCCAGGGTATGTGTCCACACATTCAGGGAGAAGTGTCAGCCCGTCCATGGGCAGTGTCAGCACATCTGACAGTTTCTAAAGAGGGAGTGTCGACACGTCCAGGGTATGTGTCGACACATTCAGGGGGAAGTTGTTGACACCCATTTTTTTGTCGATAAGTTGAGTTATTCCTCTTACTCTCATTTATTGATGTCTCGAGTTATCCGTTACTCGTTGGGCTATTTTCCGACAACATCTCTAGGCTTACTTTATGTGTAGCCTCCCTCCCTAGCTAGGTCTCCTTCAATTCAGGGCTTAATGGGCGTTGATTTTGGTTAATTAAGTATTTTTGTGAAATTCAAGTATCCCGAAACATGTACAGTTCATCCCCGGGCGCACAACCATTTGAGCGGTCGCTTATGGGCCGTCCATATATTTATGGGATATTTTGGTTGATTTTCTGAATTGCCACCGATACGCTTTCATACGGTCCCATATTAGCCGTACAAACTGATGGGCGGGCTAATAGTAGCCATTCTACCTCACAGAGTCCTAAGCTCGGTTGGTTCTCAGATAATTATCTGATTATCTATTTATCACCAACAAATCACAAACGGTTGGTTCTCAGCCGCTCTTACTCATGGGCGGTCTTAAATTGGCCGTTCATCTATCAGAATCCAACGACGAGATTCTCGGTTGGTTTAATGGATAAATTGATTGATATTTCATTTATATTTGAATTTCCACCGACAATGATAAACGGTTTATATGTAGCCGCTCAACCTGATGAGTGGTCTATCGTATGACCGTTTAACGGCCCGCATCCTGAAGATTTAAGGGATTTTCTCTCTCCATGCGTGGATTTATCCTCAACTTCCTCCAACCATTTCTCCGTGAATATGGAGTCAATTTTGGTGACGTTTTCTTTGGTTGAAAGATAATTCAATTATCTTCAACTTTTATTTCATTATCTCGACCTAAAAATGCATAGAAACCCTAATTTCGAGCTAAGACCGCAGGTGCTCTATAAATAGACCCTGAGGCCCAGTTTTGAAAAGGGGGAGATGTTTGTCGACGATGAAGCCCTACCGAATCCTTGAGCGACCTAGTACTAGGGAGGGAGGCCTTCTACGTCCATACAGGCCTCCGGTTTTGGGAGTAGTTATTCTTTGAGTCATTAGTACATTTAGTTCTGTCGTTCTCTCTTGTTTGCATCCATCACTCTCTCCACGTTTCCTCCACATTTTCCTCATTTTCATACATCATTCACACGCCCTCCTAAGTTTTTTTTTTGATGCCCCCAGTGGCTTAAAAATCCCCAGGTATCCCCCATTTCATTTAGTCATGTTCATTTCCGTATGTTTGAGCATTTACTACACTTTCTAGTTCTAACTTGGGTTTTCCATTGTGGTCTACACGTGGTATTGCAGGTCAGCAACACAGTAATGCGAGGCCCATCCCTTCCGGCCGGCCGGAAAGTGTGGGGGTTGGACCTTTGCAACACACGGCGTGGCAGTCTTAGGTGGCTCCCAATTGTCCGTTCAAGAAGATGAGCGGTGGATTCTAGACCATGTTTCCTCGTCCTGCGGTTGTGTTAGAGCCGCTCATCTGCCAGTCGTTCTCCATCCCGCGTTCCTCTTCAGCCCCTGCAGATAGTCTGTCGTACGGCCACTCGTATTTACAGGCGGTTCCTCCTGAGCCGCCCATCTTCGCCGGGCTGGTCCTAAGGTGAGTGCCTCCCCCTCTTTCCAAGGTGCGGCATGTTCATCATGTTCGGCATCTTGGTGGCGATCACACGGGTTTACACACTTCTATTCCCTCCTGCTTCTAAATCTTTTAGCCTCCTCACTGATTTAGTAGAAGGGATAGGAGAGATATTTCTTCAATCCATTGAAAGAAGGAAAACATGTCAACACCCCCTTTTTTTTGGAGATCACGGTGGGACACCTAATGCCCATCGTGTTAGTATTTGCTGACCCCCTGTTTGGTGTTTGTTAGTCTCCTTTGTGTTGAGTTGTCACAGGTCGTTTGTTGGATCTGAGTTTTAGTTTTCTGGTGGTTGTGTGGTTCTGTGAGAGCCGTCTGGGACTTGGTGCTGCCGAGGATCGTCCGATTTCGTTGCTTCCAGCCCTGTTCGTTCTGTGAGCCTACTGCCTTCTGCGGTCAACTACCGCCCGTGCTTCTCTCCTGCGGTCACATATTGGCCGCCCATCTTCCTGGCACATGTAAGCCTACCTATCTATGCCATCTATTTTGCTGACAGCCTACGGTTTGTGCAAGACCGTTCCATAGTTCTTGCGGTCTGTTACAGGCCATCCATCCAGGTACGTTTCCAGCCATTTCGAGTTTTTTAGTTTATTTTAGCATCGCTGAAGGTCTATTCTTTTGTCGTTACCCTTGCTGTTGAACGGTTAACACAGAACCGTCTACCTCCCTAAATGGTTTCCTGTAGACCGTCTGTCTTCGCCACAGGGCATCCGAGCCTTACTTTATCATGTTATATCATTTTCATATCGTTCGGCGCCATCAGTGATCTCCCCTTTGTTGTTCATATGAGTGCATGATTGATATTTGTTTCATCCATATTTGCTTGATCATTGCTTGCTAGATCTAGGCTAGAATCTTGCATGCACTCCGGTGCACATAGGATCATACACACTCTCATTAGTAGTTGCATTCCTACCGAGGTAGGGTTTCCTCTCATCTCCATACTCCTTGGAGCCGACTAGGAAACCTTGCTGAGGAATTCCGTAAGCCCCCGTGAGCTGTGGATTCTCACACTAACACCGTACAGGTTGTACCGTACCACCCCCAGTCTAGGGCTTGCATCCGTGCGAGAGAGAAAGCCTTTTAGAGTCAGCCAGTTCCTCATTTCCTACCCTGGTTAGGCACCTTGTGGTTGAACGAGTTCATACATTAATTAATCCACTAGGGGCTTAAAGAGGAATTTGTAAAGATATAGTCGCGCATCATTTAGAAACTTGATTGCTTAAATTGGTTGATTCTCCTCTTATCTCTCTCCTCCGTTGTTTACATTTTGTTTGAATTGTTGGTTTTACTTTGGTTAGGGTTGTCTGTCTTCTTCTCTAGGTGTATTAGTGTATGTGGAGCTGTCTCACACCCTCAGGATTGTCTCCTAAGGGTGGTTCGCCTTCCCATTCCTATTTCAATCCCTTGTTCGATTCGCCACCAATTATGTCATCTTACAACTTCTCCCATCCCCCTGAGGATTCTCTCCCTCAGGGACTTCTGGAGGACCCACCTAGGGTCGCTCATGTGCAAGGGAGAGAGGGAACTGCCCTCCCTCTCCCAACCATTGTTGCTGAGGGTGCTTAACCCTCCCTCTCAGATCCATCCACTCGCGGCTCGGACAGTCAGGTTCTCCAGATGATGACCCAGCTGGATCTTACTCAACTCCACCTGCTGAAACAGGCCTTGCAAGGGGCATATGCCCTGCCCTCAGTACTTTCTTCGGGCACGACTGCTGCCGTCACTTCCACACCCCCAATTGTTGGGTTAGGGGCCACCTCTGCAGCCCCCATCGATCTTACTCCCATCCGTCCTCAGGCTCTTCGATTCTCCCCCATTGAAGAAGGCCAGGCTTCTACTTCGGCCCATCAGTCACTTGATAAGGGGAAGACCCAGATTCCCTCCATTTCTTATGCTGATCCTTACACCACATTCCCTCCAACATTGTAGGCCCTCGGGGCCCCAGCTGATTTTGTCCGTCTGCAATCAGAGGCCGCCCAGTTGGCTCATGCAGATATGGGCCCTTCCCTGGCCCATTATCCATCTTATGGGCTGCCCCCTGAGTCAGTCTATCCTTCGGTTCCCTACTCCGGTTCGATCCTTCTTGCTACTTCTCCTCCTTCCCGGGAACGGGAACTCCTTGACAAATGGGCTGCCATGCAGCAGCAGATTGACCTCCTCCACAAGCGGGTCGGCCCGCAATCATTAGCTGATGTCCCCATTCCTAACTTCAGGGACATTCGTTTTCCTCCTCAGTCCGAGCTCCCCATGTATCGGAAGTATGACGGGAATGGCAACCCGTTCATTCATGTCAGGGAGTTTCTCTACGAATCTGTACAGTTTCAGCATGACGATCACCTGATGGCGTACTTGTTCCGCCGGTCCTTGGACGGGGTCACCCTGGAGTGGTTCTACACCTTGCCTCTAGAGGAGGTAGAAAGTTTCAAGACAGTCAAGGAGAAGTTCATTCAGAGAATCCAGGATCGGGTAGGTCCCGAATATTCTTTCATCGACCTGGTTGCAGAAAAAATGAAGCCGGATGAAGACTTTGCTGTATATGTAGATAGATGGAGGCAGATGGCCTCGCGTGTGCCCGGGCAGATCCCGAAAGAAGAAAAAGTAAAGTTGCTGTCTTCTAATGCTACTCCGACGTTCTGAAATATTTTGGCAATGAACGACATTTCTAACATGCACCAGTTGTGCAGCCGGGCCCGGTTTATCCAGACCAAATTTAAAGACTCCCCTATCCATTCATTGTTCGAGGCCCAGAAGTCCAAGACCACCCGCAAATCCCAGGGCCCAGTTACAGAGGAAGTCCAAGTCAACGAGCAGGTCTAGGCTGTTCAATTCCCTAACCAGCCTGCTTCACCCCGTTTCCAGCAACCACCACGCAACCCCCAGTTCACCGCTCCACAAGCTCCCCGACCCGCTTTCCCAGCTCCTCAGCACCCGCAACAACCACCTCCGCCATCACCGCCTCAACAACCACCCCAATACCACAACGTTCCCCCACCCGCTAGTTATGGGCCTGCTCGGCCGGGACCCAAGAGGGTCAACTATCCTCCCCTTCCAGAAACACTCCCTGACATTTTTTCAGCTCTAATGTACACTGGTGACATCCAATTGCCTCCGGAACGTCAGAATTGGAATCTGGCAGCCGATCAGTCAAGGTATTGCATCTACCATCGACAACCCGGGCACACGATAGAGATATGCTTCCAGTTTAGAGATTTGGTGTATGATTTGAATGAGGGCCAGAGAATTGATTGGGCCCAAATGCACAAGATAATTGAGGATATTAAAGAGAGAAGGAGACAAGCCAGGCCGCAGCAGGCGGCACCCCAGAAGCAACAGTTCCAACAACAACCCCTCCAACAACAACAACAACAACCCCTATAGCAGTAGCAACATCAGCAAGACCTCAGGATTCATCAGAATCCCATGCCAGAACATCCGCCCGCTCCTTAGCAGTAACAACACCAACAGCTGCCGGCATCGGCTCAAGTTAACGTAGTCCATCGCCAAGCCCCTAACGCTGGGTGGTTCTTTGATGATGAGACCCCCGCTTACCTCTTGGCCTTCCACCACACCAACTTCCCAGCACCTTCTGTTCCTTCCATCCTCCGGCCCACCACCTTCGCCTCTGCTCCACCCACTATCCCTTCCCAACCACCTTTTCCGCCCGCCACACTCCCCACCATTCCGCCATCCCTTCCACCATCACCTGCCATACCATCCATCATCACCCCTCCGCTCAACCCTTCACCCATTACCGCTCCGCCAGGGCCCGTCAAGCCAACCTCCGTCATCCTCACTCCTATCTCTACCCCTTCCACCTACCTCACTGGGCCAAGCAGGGGCCCATCCCAAGCTGTGCCGGCACGACATTGCGCCCTTCGGAGCGGGCGTCCGTTTCATAGAGTTTATCTTTCCTCCAGTGCGTCTGCACCCAACCCCCAAGTTCCTTTCTCTACAGTCGAAACAGAAGAAGTAGACCCCATGCCAGGAATGAAGTAGGACCTGCTACAGCACTTGGACCGGATACCGGCCAAGATATCAGTTTTGGAGTTGATCAAAAGATCCACGCTACAGCAGGACACCCTCCGGGCTTTTCTACAGAAGGTTATGGTTAGCGAGGATGTGGTAGTAGAAAGCTTGCCCTGAGTGTTGGTGACTATTACCAGGGGGCCTTCCATTTCATTCTCCGAATCAGAATTAGCACCCCCAGAGCCACGGCAGATGCCACTGTGCATTACCATTTCTTTGAACAAAGTGGCCATTGACTCTGCCCTAGTGGACACGGGAGCATCGATAAATGTGTGTCCTCTGAGTACACTGCGTGCCTGTAACATTTCAGAAGACATGCTTAAGCCAACACCGACCACAATTACAGCCTATGACAACTCCAGGCGAGCGTGCCACGGGGTCGTGACAGTCCAGGCCGAGCTAGGGCCTTTGGTGATGGATGTGGAGTTCTACGTGTTGGACATAGACCCAATGTTCAAAGCCATTTTGAGTCATCCATGGATAGACAGTCTAAATGTTGTGCCTTCAACCGCCCATCAATGCCTGAAGTTCCCATTCCAAGGCCGGGTCGTTAAGGTAAAAAGTATCCCCACTGTCCAGTCAGTCGATGCAATTACAGACAAGATTCTCTCTACTCTGTGGCCGAGTAATAGGCCAGTTCTTTCAGTTATGGACTTAAATTATTCATGGGCATATGCATCACGCAAGCCCGCCACTGCGCCAGTAAACGTGAAGATTAAGTCAAAGATTAGAGATTCAAAAGGGTGGCATATGATTCTAAAGTTGGGCTATCAGCTGGGCCTGGGCCTTGGCACGCAATTGCAGGGGTGGACTAAGCCCGTCCCTAAAGGCAGAAAGATGCGCCGTAGAGGCCTTGGTTATCGGGAGTCCGCATTGTCCATTCTGGGAGACCCCGGACCGTTGACGTGGGATTACCGTCAACATTTTGTGAAAGGCCCATTGCAGCCCGGTACCTTGAAGAAGCCGCCGCCCTGTGCTGATGTGAAGATCGATGCTGCCTGTGATATTGCTAACCCACCGCCGCCACTAAAGGGGCTGGTAGGTGACATGGAAGACTTTTGTATCTGTTTTGAGAAGCTGTTCAGTGAAGAAGAAGACCATCTGAAGAAGAAGGAGATGCAGCTGCTGAAGCATTCTCCAACGCAGCTAGTCCGCCGGAGGCCACGGGAAGTGGGGAGCTCTATCACTACCTTTTCTCTGTCCCCGTCCCGTCTTGCCTCCTTGTTTCAACAATTGGGGTTTGTCCCCTGTTCCCCTCCGATTATGGTTGACCTGTACTTCATAGAGAGAGCACCTAGAATTTTTTTTGTGCCCTGTGCATGTGGGCGCTGCCCACCCATTGATCTATCAACTCTATTTTCTCCTCCCTCCCCTAATGCCCAACTCCACGAAATGTGGTTTCGATCTTCTGATCCATTCTTTGATTGCATCTTCCCCGATCTATTTCCCATGCAACTCCCTCCTCCCCCGTCTTCTTCTTCCTGTTGTGTGATCTCCTCCGACTTCCAAAAAAAAATGCCAATTTTAAAACGGAGGTTTCTATGGAAGATTACGTTGTTTTTAGTCCATCCACTTTCCAGGGGCACGAGACCTCTACTTCTTTCACAGTAGATTTCTTATCTCCTAGGTTAGATGTACAGTGTGTAGAGTCTCCTAGGTTAGTTGAGTCAATTGGGGTAGAGTCTAGTTCGAGTCTAGTCAGCCCATCCACGTCTGCGGTGCGCCCCGTGATGCGTCATCCTAAATCCATCGCAGATAGGTTCCTGTAAGACTTGGCCCAGAGATGCCACACCCTTCTTAAGTGCCCTGAGTTTGCAGAGACCGCAATTGTTTTAGAAGATGATGAGGAATTAGAATGGGTGAGGAGCAATGATGAATTAGGAGTATATGAGATCATTGATGAGAAGGACCCAGCCAATGATGAGGAAAGTGATGTGGATGACACTGCCGATTTGTATGCACAAGGTTTAAAGAGATTCGACGAACCGTCCTCGGCAGTGGATGAACCCACTAAAGAAATTAATCTTGGAGCAGAAGAGGATCCCAGGCCCATACTCATTTCTGCTAATCTCCCCCCTCAAGTTGAAGAGGAGCTAATCAAGGTGTTGAGGGAGTACAACGATTCTTTCACCTAGTCCTATGAGGACATGCCGGGTCTTGACCCCACGTTGGTTGAACATCGACTGATTCTTAAACCAGGGGCAACACCCGTTAAACAAAAGGCAAGAAGATTCCACCCGCAAATGGCCTTAAGGATAAAGGAGGAAGTTGACAAATTGTACAAGGCCAGGTTTAATATAGTTGTTGTATATCCACAATGGGTGGCAAATATAGTCCCAGTGATGAAAAAAGATGAGAAAATTCAGATTTGTATCGATTTCATGGACTTGAATAAGGCATGTCTGAAAGATGATTTCTCGCTTCCTCACATTGATGTACTGGTGGACAACACGGCTGGGTATGAGGCCCTCTCATTCACGGACGAATATTCTGGTTATAATCAAACCCATCTTGCTCCTGAGGATCAAGAGAAGACCTCCTTCACGACGCCCTGGGGCACATACTGCTATGTCATTATGCCATTTGGATTGAAAAATGTAGGTGCCACATATCAACGGGCAATGATGACTATCTTCCACGACATGATGCATGTGTACTTAGAAGCTTACGTGGATGATATCTTGGTAAAGTCGAGGTCCAAAGAAGAACACCCCGTCATTTTAACCAAGGTGTTGCAAAGGGCTAGGGAGTACAAATTGAAAATGAATCCAAAGAAATGTGTGTTTGGAGTTGCATCAGGGAAATTGCTCGGGTTTATAGTTAGTAAACGGGGGATTCAGATCGATTCGAATAAGGCAAAGGCCGTTATGGAGATGTCACCGCCTAAGAACATCACCGAACTCAGAGGTTTGATTGGGCGTTTACAATTCATTAGGAGATTCATATCTCAACATTCGCAAAGGTGCCGCCCATTCTATGAATTGTTAAAGGCGGGAGCTAAATTCAAATGGAACGAACAATGTCAGAAGGCCTACGAGGATCTTAAGGTTTATCTTTCTAATCCCCCAGTTCTGCAACCACCCGTCCCTGGGAAACCCCTGATCCTATACATTTCTGTGATTGAGGACTCCCTAGGAGCTATCCTGGCTCAGGTGGATGATGAAGGAAGGGAAAAGGCAGCATACTACCTTTCGAGGTTGTTTAATCCGGCTGAATCCAAGTATACTGCCATGGAGAAGACCTGTGCAGCGCTAGTGTGGGTAGCTCAGAAACTCAAGCACTATTTTCTTGCCCATGAGGTTATCTGATCTCTAGAATGGACCCCATTCGTTACCTGTTAGAAAAACCTGTTCTTTCCAGCCGATTAGCTCGCTGGCAGAGCTTCCTTTCCCAGTTCGATATCACCTTCATTGTCTAGAAAGCTATCAAGGGATACGCCATTGCTGAACATCTTGCTCATTCTCCTATCCCTCGCACTAATTCGATTCAGGACGAATTCCCTGATGAACACTTGGTAGTAATCACTAATCTTCCTTTTTGATCTCTTCATTTCGACGGTGCTCTCAACTCTCAGGGCCGTGGAATCGGCGCCGTTCTCCTCACTCCGGAAGGTGTGACCATCCCTATTGCCTATCAACTCTCTTTTACTGCCATAAATAATATAGCCGAGTATGAGGCTCTCCTTGCCGGTCTGAAGCACGCCTACCTCATGGGCGCGCGATACCTTAACATCATAGGAGACTCTCAATTGGTGCTGCACCAAGTTCTGTCAACTTACCGCACCCGTGACCCCAAGCTTAAACCCTATCAAGATCTGGTCACGCTCTTGGCTTGGCAATTCCTAAAGCTTATCTATGTTCATACTCCTCATTCTCAGAACATCTTGGCCGATGCTCTTGCGTCGCTCACTTCTTCTCTTTCATTCCCCCTCAATCGCGCCACTGAGACCATTGTGGTCCAGCAGTTAGACGTTCCTTCCCTTCAGGATCCCTGGTTCGACAACCTTAGGAAGTCTGTAGAAAGGAAGGTGGAGAGGGAAAATGTGAAAGAAGTTTCGTTAACTGAGCTCGAGGAGATCATCGAAGAAGAAGAATTGCCGTGGTATTATGAGATACAGCAGTATTGCAGGGATGGTTCCTTCCCCGAGACGACGAACGCCGAGCAGTGCAAGGCCATTAGAAGAGCCACCTCTCGATACACAATTATTACAGGAGAGTTATATAGGAAGGCTCTCAATGGAGTTCTAATGAGGTGCTTAGATGACGATGAGACTTGGAAGGTAGTAGAAGCCGCTCACTCCAGTGAGTGTGGAGGGCATGTTAATGGGCATGCATTGGCGAAGAAGATTCTTAGGCAGGGCTATTACTGGCCAACCCTAGAAGAAGATTGCTCCACCTTTGTCCATAGGTGTCTTCAATGCCAGCTTCATGCCGATAAAATCCACGCTCCGGCTTCCTCCCTCCACCCTCTTTCTGCTCCTTGGTCATTCTCGATGTGGGCTTTTGATGTCATTGGACCTCTCGGTGACCCGAATTCCACAGTTAAATAGAAATCATTCATTCTGACAGCTACAGGATACTTCACCAAGTGGGCGGAAGTTGAAGCTTATGTAGAAATCAAAGCCACCACGGTATGCCGCTTCATGTTGAAGAATATCATCTCGCGGTTCGGGGTGCCAAGTGATATCGTCACCGACAACGGGCCTCAATTTGTTTCTCAGGAACTCCGGGACCTCTGTAAGAGATTTAGTATTTCATTGCATCATTCGTCACCATAATACCCCCAAGGTAATGGCCAAGCTGAGGCCACAAACAAGACCCTTCTAAAAATCATCAAAAAAACATGCGAGTCTCACAAATTTGCTGATTGGGCCGATAAACTGGTAGAAGCTCTATGCGCTTATCGCACCTCCGTCCGTACTCCCACGGGGCAAACTCCTTTTGCTCTCACCTATGGGATGGAGGCGGTACTCCCGTACGAGATATTGATCCCTTCCCTAAGAGTGCAGCTAGATAAAGAACTTAATCTCAACAAGCGTCGAGAGGCGTTGCTAGTCCAACTTGAACTCTTAGACGAGAAGAGGCTTAACGTGGCCAATCACGTCTCGGTTTATCAAAAACGCGTCTCGCGATATTTTCAAAAGAAGGTTATTGAATGAAAATTCCAAGTGGGTAACATGGTTTTGAAACGTAAATTTATCAGATCAACAGGTCCCAGGTCTAAGCTGCAACCCAACTGGGAAGGGCCGTTTGTAGTTAAGGAAGTCTATCCTGGTAACGCGTATCGTTTAGTGAACGCGGAGGGTGAAGAATTACCGAATCCGTGGAATGGGCTGTATTTAAAACACTTTTACCCATAGAGTCAAGCCAGCAATAGCCCGGCGGCGGGGGTGTGCCTCCACTTGAATCACGAAAGGAGACCCCCAGTTCGACATTCACACACTATATGACCCTTGTGGTCCGGTTCGCTTCTTTTGCGCAACACCGTCTCTCCCTTGGCCATGCTTTGGGGAAGTGAAAATTCTTATTTTTCTTCTCTCTCGGCTGAAAATAGGGGTAAGTGGTGAATAAGGGGGCGAGAACTGATCTAGGCCCCCCGATAAAAGAGGTCTCAAATAGGGGCAGTCCGCTATGACCTTATACCGCAGGATAAAAGAGCAAGAAAAAGAAAAAGAAAAGAAATAGAGAAAAAAGGGGCAAAAATCAAAGCTAAAAGCTTGCAAGCTCAAAGCTCTCGAAAGTTTGAAAGACCCTTAAAATAATAAAACTAGGCATGGCAAGAGTGGCAGTACAGTTTTCCCGCGGGACGTTATGAGCCTGGTCGTATGCGTGCCTAGAGCGGATGTAGGTTCGATGACGGACACAAAGCCCCGGCGCAACATACAAAAATTCTTTGAAAAGGGGGTGTCGTGAGAAGAACTCAAGCCCTGAAAACCCCTATACATATCGCCAGCTTCTCTGTTAAATCTTGTTTTATTTTCCAAGGAATGGAGCCCACCTCAGGTATGTCCTCCGTAGAGGCACCGTTAAGCGAAACTGGCCCCGGCCACGGGCGGTCCCTTTTAGCACATGTTGGACCTGGGAGACCCTTAGTGAGATGGGAGGTTCCCCGTGTTAGGTTTAAGCTGGTTTCAAAACTCAAAAAAAAATCAAATATTCTAAAATCAAAAAAAATCAAATATTTCACAACTGAAAAAATTTTAATATTTCAAAACCCAAAAAAATCAAATATTCAAAATCCAAAAAAATTAAATATTTCACAACTTAAAAAAATCAAATATTTCCAAACCTAAAAAAATCAAATATTCAAAATCTAAAGAAAGTTAAATATTTTCAAAATTATAAAAAAAGGGTTTTTATGATTTGCATTCCTAGCATCCATTGCATTCATTATCATTTTGTTTGCCTATTTAATAAGGCTTACCCCCTTGACCAAAAATCAATAATTGGTCATTCCCTAACTTGCTACAGGCAAGGGGTTAAGCCTAAAACAGGTTTAATCTGTCTTTTTTATTTTTTGTGTGTGCAGGGGCAGGTTGAAGCTAAGGTTCATCACTTCAGTGTTCACACGGCTATTTGTCAAACGTTCTATTAATTTCAACGGTCTTAGTCAGACCGTCCAACCATTCATACGGTTTTATTTAGACCGTTCGAAGTCTTAAATCAACTCCGCTCAACTCCCTTCTATCAAACCCGCTGTAAATCTGATGCACGGCTCTAAGAGAGCTATCCTAATCTCTGTGCGGTCTAAGTGTGACCGCGTAAATGCTGAAGTCATAGCCCAACTCGATCACTCAAAGTGAAGCCTAAACTCAAATCAAATCATCAGCTTTATTCATTCATATATCAAACATCTCTAAGCATACATCTTTACATCAATATCATCATGAAAAGAAAGAAAAGAAAATCACGTAGTCCTCCGCTGGGTATCCCCACGGGGATGTATCTCTCTCAGCTCTCTAACATAGGCCTGGCGTGTCGCCGGAATCTCTGCAACCTCCGCTGGAAGGGTAAGCACCATGCTCACTCCCCACATGATAAGGGCACTCCTAACCGCCTGCTCATCCTCCTCTGTATCGATCCTCCTCACTTGTAGTGCAGGAAGGTGGGGTAGTGCTGGAAGAACCGTCCGGGGTAGTCCAACCTGTAGGTAGCACCGGTGTGGGCTGTATATCGCCAGTGTGGTGTCGCTCGCAAGCCTTAAGTCTAGGCCCGTCCTCCTAGGTAGCCTGATGGTGGTATCATGGAGGAAGTTCGGGCGCATCACGAACTGGTCCAGGGGCAATCTGTTGAGGTACAGTCGCCACTCGTCCCTGGTCTTCATCTCAGCTGTCTTGCACTCCACCTGTGGAGAGAATCCGAATGCGCCGCCTATGAAGAAGAGGGGGTGGCTCACGAAGATCTTGCTAGCTGAAGTGACATCCTCCTTGTAAATGAATTTCATCCTGACACCCATCCAGCACTCCAAGAGTATCATAGAACCGAAGAGAGGACCTCCTAGGGCTGCGGAGGTAAGACCCTCGTACAAGTAGGCAAGGATGGCCTGGGAGATAGAAAGACCCTGCCATAGGCCACTGATGGTACTAAGAAGGGGAGTCTCTAGCACATGGTCAACGGAGGGGAACAAGATAGCCCCGCATAAGCAAATGGACGTTGCTTTAGCTATAGCCTTATCCCACCCACACCGATTCTTGCAATGCTCAACTACCCACTGGCTAAGAGGAAGAAGGTGGATCTGACGTGGACCTATGAAAGTGTGGACGTCCCTGCTGTCTGGTATGAACCCTCCCAAGATGAGCCTAGGGTCAATAGGGGCAACGGTGTGACACACTGAGTCTTCCTCTCCCACCTGGGACCTAGGGAAAGAGAAGTAGGTCTCTACCTCCTCTAGTAGGATAGTGGCCTCAAAGAATGGAAATATGAACGTATGGGTCTGAGGGTGCCAGATTTCTACCAAGGCTGAGATGCTATGCCAGTCAAGAGAAAGTTTTGGGTAGTTCTGACCCAGTACTAGGAGAGGTTGTAGGTGCCAAGATCTCAGGATGGATGTCACTCCTAGGGGCAACGCACAGACCATGGGAGCCATCCACTTGAAAGTGGAATAGCGCCTAAGGCCAGGGAGAAGCTGAGATGGAGAAAGAAGAGAAGAACACACAAGTAAATGAAAGATTTGAACTGAAGGAATTCATGATAACTTACCTCCCTCAGAGGGCTCGAGCTGAGATGTCGTGGGATTATGGTCAGCCGTTGGAGCGCTTCCCGCTCCTTTCTAGCCGATCTTTGCCCTTCAAGCGCCGCTCCCTCCATGGAACTCCCCTCCAAGGCCCTTTTCATAATGATTTTCTGATGAATAATAAAGGCTTCAAGGCTTAGAAGAGGGAGGATGTGTGAATCATGAATTTAGACTCCCCTCCTACTTATAGGGCTTGGTTAGAGGCCTACATTCCTTAGGAGAGAGATTGGATAAGTTTAGGATGGGATAAGGTAGCTTTAGATTGGGTTAAAGTGGTTTACCCTCGGTTTGGGACTCTCCGAGAGAGTCCCATTCAAATTCGCAGGGCTTCCATTTGGACGGTCTCACGATAGACCGCCTATCTCAATGAGCAGTCTGATGAGGACCGTTTATCACCTTCTAGAGACCCCGAGTGCTGGAGTTTGAGCGGACTAAAGTTAACCACTTGACAATCACATGCTCGTTTATAGACCGTTCTATATTTTGAACGGTAAGACGAGGACCGGCTTTCTTCTTATTTACGCGGTCTATATTAGACCGTGTGTTTCTTCGAGCGGTCTATGTGGAGACCGTGCAAGCATCTAATGATTTACTTTTAACTTGTTTTGTACCTGCGCCATTCAACCTATGGCCTCTCACTTTTCTCACTCATTTGGCGTCACTTTTCTCACTCATTTGGCGTCACCCTTCTCGCTTATTTGGCGTCACTCTTCTCACTCACTTGGCGTCACTCTTTCTCACTCATTTGGCGTCTCTCTCCCTCGCTCTGAGTCGGCATCTCTCTCTCACTCCAAGTCGGTGTCTCTCACTCGTAGTCGTCACACTCGTAGTCGCGTCGTCGCACCCGTAGTCGCATCTCACCTGCAGTCATCTCTCACTCGCACGTGTCGTCTAACTCGTGTCGAGTCAGTAGTTGTGGTTAGTATTTATTCATTTTCTCATACATTCAGGCATAAAAATGAAGAAAAAAAAATGCATATCACTATCATATCATATCATGTGTACAAAAGTAGAGTCGTAGTACAGAGTCAAGCTAGGCCCTCTCGTCGGCCCTCGTCGCTATCACCTCCGCCCTCAGGCCTCTTCGATGGTGGGGCCATCGGGGAAGTCACCTCGTCTCGTCGACACCGCCGCTGCTCCTGTCATGCCCCGAGCCTTTATTATAGCGGAAGACTAACTCGGGGAGCGCGAACAACCGGCATGGTAAGCCTCTTGCAAGCAAGAACGATCAGAGCGCAAGACAATCACACACATTAATGCAATTTCATAATATTACTCAAACTCCAACTTTATTTCAAAATAATCAAGTACAACCACTAATTCAACTTCCATTATGTACTAGACTCAAGAAAATAGGAAAATTACATAGACTCAATCTAAACAATTTAGACTTCCTAAGTCTTCACTCTCATCTTGACAATACTTTCATTCCCTCTCGGACCCGCTACTTGTATAACTCAAATCCGAATTCGAATCACTTCCATCTCCTGAAATGATTGGAAATAGGTAATGAGCACACATGCCCAGTAGGTATCTTCGCATCAACATGAATGCACTATTAAAGTAATTAACAATGTAGCTCTAAAGAATAAGGTAAAAATCAGGCGAATGCGATCAATCACGCGATTAAACCAAAGTAACAAGACGATCAAATAAGTTAGAATGAGAGCAAGTACGAACTAGCAAGAATGTAACAAGAATATGATATTGGCCGTTTATCAACAAGAATGTACCGAGAATGTACTAGCAAGCCACATAATCATCACTCCAGTATCTTTTACTTATGAGCAAGTACTTCGTGAATTTCTGTGGACTACCAAGCAAGAAAGTCATGTACAAGAATGTCATGTCATGCCATATTATGGATTTTCACTTATTTATAGAGAAAGTACTAACAACGCAATGCGACGCCAGCAGCATCATACCCCATGGTTTATAAAATAGTATGTTTCCGATAATCAGTCGAGGAGACTAGCATAGAGCCCTTGAACACAATCAGTGCTCGATCGCATGTTCAAGTATAAATCAAGCTTTTTCCACGCATGCAACAAGTATGGCCAAGAATGTAATAAGTTCAATAAGCTCATGATAACAATAATTCAATGAATGAATGTTTCAATAAGAATCATGAGAAATCAAGAATGACTTAAGCAAGGTTATGCTTATGGAAATAAATCGGCAGCATAACGGTACATTCTTTATTTTCTATTCATTATTTTAGGTTTCTTGATCAATATGATAAGTTCTGGATCATTAATAGTCAATCTAGAAACCTTGGAATATAAACCCTTGGTCCACCTTGGGTTAAAATACTCAAGCAGTGTGACGGTCATGTACTAAGCCGTTACATGATGTGACGCTCTAGTATTGGGCCGTTACATTAGTCTGAATCTAGAACCAAGAAATCGGACTTAGTTGAATGTGACGGTAGTATATTGGGCCGTTACATGTGCCTGACGGTCCAATATAGAGCCGTTACATTATTGATAACCAAAAACATCGATAGTGTAATCTAATCAATGGACTTTAATGGTACAACCAACTCGGCGTCCTAGTGAGAATCCCAGGCTCGCGGAGAATTACGGAGACCTTGAAACAAGATTTCCTAGTCCATTGGAAGGAATATCCAATAGAGAGGTCCTCATGTCCAAGAATGATGTTCCTATAGTGCAAAGTGAACTAATGGACAACATACCGGAATATGTGCCATATACTTAAAGAAATGACTCTATAAATAGAAAAGAATGCGTAACAATGTGAAACCAAGATAAAACTCCGTCAATACAACATTTGGAAAATCGTGATTTAGAATACAAAATTATAGAGTTTTAGCCAACGAAATTAGCATAACTTAAAATAACCTAAGATACATTAATCATGGAATTTGATTATGAATCTGTAACTAAACTTAAAGTCATGATAATAGGTCCAAACTTAGCTATCTAAGCTTATTTATAAGTAAACTTAACTGGTTATTATTCTGTCGCGGGCTGACAGAACACAGGTGTCTGACGGTCTAGGATAGACGCGTTACAGTGCTTGTGACGATTTATCGAGGGGCCGTTACAGGGGTGTAACGCTCCTGCTAGGGTGCGTCATAGACCATAGAATAATAAAAGCACAACAGGGTGTGACGGTCTATCGTAAGGCCGTTACATTCATGTGACGGTCTTACGTTGGTGCGTCAGAGAATCTGCTGGCAATAAACTAAGTAAAGGTTTATGAAAACATAACATGCCTGGAAATCAAAATACTACCACTGTCCTAGTCATGATAACGAAATATAGGCCAACTATATGCGTGGGTTTAGTGAAATAGACAGGATAATATCTTTTAATGTCCATTTAGGGCTAAGAGATGCATGTATGTATAGAACTATTAGATCATGAAATTCTTAGTCTATAATGCATGAAATCAAGCACAATCAGAGGGCTTTTATTCCTAACAAGTTGTTTTTACCAATCATGAGATAACCTACCTCTTTTAAAACCTTTAAACTTCAAATTTGATGCTAGATGCTACCCTTAGTCCCTTGTACTTCATGTGATAAATCAGCAACTTCAATATGCTCTATTTCCTCAGCCTCTTGACCTAAAGATGTGAAATTTTGAGGGTAAGAAGATGAAACTATTGGGAACAAAAAGTTCTAAAGGATTGAGTTCTAATTACCTTGTTTAGACCTCTTAATCTCTGGATCTTCAGAGGACTTTCATTCAGATTCCTGGGTTGCTAAGGTTGAATCAGCAACTTTGGAAGCTTCTATCTCCTTGGTTGCTTGATCTCCTAGCACGAAATTTGAAGAACCATTAGTCTAAAGTATACTAAACAAAAGCTTCTAAAGAACTTACTCGAAATTATGACTCCTTACCTTGATTCTTCACGAGCCAAAAGTAAGGGTCGCTCAGTTCAGAATTGGGTCCTATTTATAGGGTTTTGGCTAGAGTTTGAAGATTAGATCGATTCTAGAGTCCTCAATTTGCCAGAACCTAATCCCTAAGAGTCCTTAGTAATGTTATAAGCTTCCCTAAGTCGATCTCTTATAGATAAGATCCTAAAGTTCTAATCTTTTTGCAATTTCCTCACTTTACGGAATCTGCAGGATGTAACGGTCGTGTCTAGGTGCGATACATGGCTGTGGCGGTCACCCGATAGACCGTTACATTCAACGTATATAGAGTTTTAATTTAATCAAACTCTTTTATTCATTTATCCACATAATTATCTTATATAAATAGTATTTATCATTAAAATACGTGAATAAGCTAATTACCCTTCTAGAATATGGGCCAAACTTGCTGGGCTTGGTCCATTAACCTTTTGGGTAATAATTAGATAGGCTAGGTTAACTAATTAGCCTAAATGAGCCTTATAATGACTTATTAATCAATAACCCCTTCATTAATTTATTTAAGCCTTTATAATTTCTAGGAAATTATTTCAAAATTCAAAAATTGTATATATAAATTCTGGGGCACTACACCCTCCCCCACTTAGAAGAATTTGCTCCCCAAATTCAATATATAGATTTCGGAGAGTGTACTTATAGTTAAATAATTCTGGAAATATTTTCCGCATGACTGCTTCAGTTTCCCAAGTTGCTTCATATGGCCATGTTTTCTTCCATTGAATATTGACCATAGGAATAACTTTATTTCATAGTTGACGCACTTCTCGTTCCAGAATCTTTATTGGCGTTTGCTCGAACGTCATATCCTTCTGAATCTCCAGATTGTCATAAGTGATAATATGGTCAGGATCATATACATACTTCTTCAGCATAGAGACGTGAAATACGTCATGAACTCCTGCTAATTGTGGAGGTAAAGCCAGTTTGTAAGCCACTTCACCAATCCGTTCAAGAATTTCAAATGGGCCAATGAATCTTGGAGTTAGCTTTCATTTAATGCCAAATCTTCGAATACCACGACCTGGAGAAACCTTTAAATATACATGATCTCCTACCTAAAACTCCAAGTCACGTCTTCGATTGTCAGCATAAGACTTTTACCTATCTTGTGTCATTTTCATTCTTTCTTGATGAGCTTGATCTTCTCTGTAGAATCTCTGATAAGGTCGGGGCCTAGAAATTATCTTTCCCCTATTTCATTCCAACATATTGGTGATCGACAGCTTTTTCCATATAAGGCTTCAAAAGGTGTCATTCGTATGCTAGCCTGATAACTATTATTATATGTAAATTCTACTAGAGGCAAGTGATCATGCCAATTACCTCCAAAGTCGATAGCACAAGCCCTGAGCATATCTTCTACTACCTGATTCGTTCTTTCCGTTTGACCATCTGTTTGTGGATGAAAAGCTGTGCTGAAATTCAATCTAGTCCCTAGTGAATGTTGTAGACCCTTCCAGAACTGTGATGTGAATCGAGGATCTCTATCAGATATAATAGTGACTGGGACACCATGTAGTTTGACAATTTCCTTTATGTATAATGCTGCCAGGATATCCACAGACCATCGACTCTATATTGGTATGAAGTGTGCGGATTTAGTCAATCGGTCTATGATTACCCATATTCCATCGTGCCCACCTCTGGTCTTGGGTAAACCCATAATAAAGTCCATCCCTATACTCTCCCATTTCCATTCGGGAATACTCAAGGGGTGTAATTTACCTACGAGTCTAAAATGCTCTGCCTTTACTTGTTGGCAGGTGAGACAGCGAGACACGAAATCAGCTATTTCTCTCTTCATATTGGGCCCTTAAATAATAAACTTCCGTCATTGGAAATAGAAAAATCCGGCCTTTGTTCCATATTGGCTTTAATTTCCAGTAATATAGGATCATCATTTTGCAGCTTGACCAAATCTTCTATCAATGTAGGTTGAGCTTGGATATTAGCTATGAACAATCTTCTTTCTTTATGTCAATATCTAAGTTCAACTGAGCAAATTGAGAAATAAGGTTAGTTACACTTATCATAAGACTTGATAGCATACCCATTGGTTTTCTGCTGAGTGCATCTGCTACAACATTAGCCTTGCCATGATGATATTGAATAGCAAAATTGAAGTCTTTGAGATATTCTAACCACCTCCTCTGCCTCATGTTAGGCTCCTTTTGAGAGAATAAATATTTCATACTTTTGTGATCCGAGTAGACCGTGAACTTTTCTCCATAAAGATAATGACGCCAAATTTTCAAGGTGAAAATAACCGCTGCCAATTCCAAATCATGTACGGGATAGTTTTCCTCATGACGTTTCAATTGTCTTGAAGAATAACAGATTACTTTTCCATTCTACATGAGAACGCATCCTAAGCCAATGCCAGACGCATCCGTATACACTTCGAATCCACCACCCTCCATTGGCACTGACAAAATAGGAGCTGTGGTAAGATGATTCTTAAGAGTTTAGAAACTCTTCTCACATTCCTCTGACCAGACAAAAGGATTTTCTTTTCTGGTGAGTCTAGTTAAAGGAACCACAATTTTTGAGAAGTCCTTCATGAATCTCCTATAATAACTAGCTTGACCCAGAAAGCTTCTTACTTCAGATACACTCGTTGGCTGACTCCAATTCTTGACAGCTTCTACCTTAGAAGGATCCACAGTAATACCTTCCTTTGAAATAATGTGGCCTAGGAATGAGACGTCCTCAAGCCAGAATTCACACTTATTGAGTTTGGCATAAAGCTTGTGTTCTCTAAGTGTTTGTAAAGCTATTTTCAAATGTTGTTCATGTTCCTCTTTTGTCTTGGAATATATCAAGATATCGTCTGTTGGGTCCCACAGTGTAGTGGCACGGATCTAGAGGGGGGTGAATAGATCCCTCTCTAAAAATTAAGACGAATAAAAATAACTTGAAAGGCTTCTCATTCAAACCTCATCAAACGTGCAGGTGACAAGATCACACACGGAGATTTAGCAATTTGAACTAGCCGCGTACATTGACAAATTTAGCATCGATATGCAACGCAGTTCATAATCCATCCTGTGAGTGGTGGTAGAGGATAAGGATCAATCACACAACCAATCACACACGCACAACGATTTTTAGGTGGTTCGGGACCACGACGGGTACCGTACGTCCACCCCTCACCACCTCGGTGAGGCTTCACTAAAACGCTACACGAGGTAGCACACGGGGACAAACCCCAATACACCACACGCTGCTCGACGGCAGTAAACCACACACACACGAGGGCGAACCCTCAACACGGTGCTCAGCACCACACACACACACCAAGACGGGGAACTCACCCCAACAGTCAATCCACACTTAGAGACACCGCTCCGAACACACACACAGTTTTCTCAGTTTAAGAAGTGATCACAGATATACAAGCAAACTCAATAAACATGAACTAGACAAAGGATAACCACAAGCAGGGACAGAAAATGGTTCAAAAGACTCCTTATCAAAATGATGGAACTGGGTTCTTGAGCAACTGGGTTTCTTCTTCTCTTCAATCCGATTCAGCTCATTTATCATTTGGAGGAGATATAGCCGTGAAGCTTCAGCAAGGCATCTTCAACTAGGTGGGATTTCATCATCTTCATCCTTGAATTGCGCCCAGCTCTCCTTGGAGACGAAGAAGATGAAGCTTCGTCCTCTTCTTCCTTTCTCCCTACAAAACCCAAAAACGTATATGGCATTAGATGCTTTCTCATATTTTTAGGAAACCCTATCACATAACATATATACCACCTGGGTTGGAGGGGACACGTGGAGGACATTATCCTCCAAGGGCCAATCACAATCAGGCAGACAAATGATGGATCGAGCTAGGGCACCCGCCGCCGCGCGAACCGGCGATTTTTTCGGTCGCCAGAAAGTGTCGACCTCTAAGGTCGACACTCGCGATTGGGCAAAGCAGAACAAGGCTCGAACAGAACACAGCGTATAAAGTGTCGACCCTTGGGGTCGACACTTTATACCTGTGGCATGGAAACAAGCCACGGCAGAAAGTACCGGAATAAGTGTCGACCTTGTGGGTCGACACTTATGTCCAGGGTTCTGAAAAACGAACCCAGACAGAACCTGGTGAGAAAAAGGTCGACCCTTGGGGTCAACTTTTTATCGCCATGTTCGAAGACATAAGTGGGCCGGCTAAGAAAACCAGACCCATGGATAAAGTGTCGACCCATGGGGTCGACACTTTTCCTGACATAATGCAAACTAAATAAAACATGCATAGGGGTGATTCAAAGAGGATGAAACATTGAATTTGAATGCATGCAAGAGGGAAATGGGTATAAAGTACCCCAAATCATGGATATACCAATTAGAGATAGTTAGGGAATCACCTTGACAGATGTCCATCAATTTCTCACAATTAACCTCCTCCTACCATTCAACCAAAGGAACTTACCCTTCAATTCACACATGAGATCCTTGTGTCGGTCCATATGCATGTGAAGATCCAATTGGATGGTTTCCAATTGGTCTTCATATTCAATGCTTGTTCGACACACCTGTCACATTGCATACTGGAAGTTAGTCTTCCATATCACTCAATTTCAAAACATTAAAGTCTATCTCTTATTATTCAATTACTTTCACACTTAAGATCCTGCTTCACAACCGTTAAGTGAATCAAATAGGGAAAAGTTAGAAGAGTTTCACCCAGTTCAGTTGGAGACTATTCTTTCTCACTAGCTCCTGTAAGCATATCAAATTACATGTCAGTTAATTTCATAAAATTTGTTGGCCGTGACATACACTAGTCCATTCATACAAAATAGAGTTTGCTTAGTTCTTTTCAAATACACAACAACATATGCAAATTGTTTACATGGAGGGCAGTCACATGGTATTTAGTTCATCATCAAAATTCCTTAAAACACGGTTGTGCACGGGGTTCAACAATCTCCCCCTTTTTGATGATGACAAATACTATGTGCAATTTGACAAAAAGGTGTAGACAGATAAAAAGATTTCAATGAACATCTTCTCACATCTAGCATTCTAGGCGTGAAGCCATGCTTAACAATCGAATGACATCCTGTAGACCATTTGATAACACAATCAAGAATATGATGCATTCTAACCACAAATTAAAATACCATGCAGCATTAGTGATGAATCAACCATCAAACATCCAAAAGTGTATTTCAATCATAAGTGGAGACAATATCAGAATAGAAGCAAAGGTGATCATTCCACATGATAAACACAAGTCCACAGAAAGTTTCATTCACTAATTCAAAATAACTGATTAACTTCAGCATTGTTCATAAGACAACCACAACCAATGTCTATATCTGGACAGCTATGTCCACAAGATAAACAAGTCCAAGTCCTCCACAAAAGTAAACACAAGATACCCATGTCCACAACATAAGCATTAACACTAAGATACCAATTGTCACAAGACACATAGCCATAACCAAAACATAAACATAAACCACAAAATGTCCACATAACAAGACACAACCATAACATCCACACATGGTATCATCCACACACATATAGCACATTTCATCTCCCCCTTTGTCATCAACAAAAATAGTGGTAAGGGGGAAAAGTTAATTAGCTTGGTCATGAGAGCTAGGGTGCTAGAGATCAGAATCTCAAGGAGAGGCAGGAGGTGTGCGTGGACGTCGGAGAAAATCAGAGAGATCGTCAAACTTGGAGTTTTGAATGCCAATTGCAGAATGGAGCGAGTCAATGGAGTTGGCCATGGCAGCGAACTTCTAAAGATAAGTTTCATGATGAAGCTTTAGTTCCTTGACTTCTCGTGTGAGGGCATCCACATATTCTCTAACATTGCTCACTTCATCAGGTAGTTCTTCGAATTTGGTGCTCATTGCTGGAGCAGTTGAAGATGTGGCCTGTGATCCTCTTGTTCTGGAAGTTCTGTTGATATGTTGTTCATCATCTTCACCTTCATTCTGGCCAGACCTTGCTGCCGGGGCTTTACCTTTCTTTGACGGAAGAGTACGAACAAGAACACCATCTATCAATTCATATCCCATGTTGGTGCAGATGGACGGGATACTATAGATGTCACCATCCTTAATTGGATGACTGACCTGCTGACTCAAGTCGATATGCAAAGATCGAAATAAGGTAAGTTTCGATTCTTGGACTTCCTACAGCTGGTTATGTACTCCATTATCACCACTGGAAAGTTGACCGGTTCTCCACTCATGAATTGAACAAATAGGAATTTGTGCATGTCGGTTACTTGTTCCCTAGACCCTGATCTTGGTAATAGAATAGTGGTCATCATGTGATGCAAAATTCTCTGAAGGGATGGGAATTCATTTGCATTGAGCTTGGGTACACACCCTGGTGTTGCTACTTTATCTATCATGAGTTCATATGCAAGTTCTTCAGAATAAATGGCTTCTCCATATAACATCCCACTATCCCAAGGCAGATTTAGGGCTTTTCCTATCAACTGAGGAGTTAAAGGAACAGAATGCACATTGACCTCAGTGTACAGTTCATCATTTTTGACAACCATATTTGCATAGAATTGATGAACTAGGGAATGATAAACTCTCCGGTGATCTGACATGAAGGAAATTAAATTTGGCTGCTTCCTTAAGAGCTCGACTAACCTTGGCAGATTCTTCTCAATGCTCCTGAAATCAACCGCACGAGGGCACAATATTTTCCTTTCAGCCAGCATTTCGACTCAGAGGCTCTTTTCCTTCTTTCAACCTGGGCTTCCTTGTCCTTGCGTTGTACCTCTTTTAGGATGCGGGCTTCCTCCCTTTCTAAGACCGATCTCTTCTTGGGTGCCATATGTGCAGCTTGGATAGCAGATGGAGGATGTAGATGCAGCAGTGAGATCCTCGAGCAAGTGGAGGCCTACCTCTGAACGGACACACCACAAGCAACTCCTTCTTCAACCGGCTGTGCTTCAAGGAGGGCGCCGCGATAGCTTTAAGAGGAAGAAGGAGGGGCGAATGCCGCCGCTCGCCGGAGGACGCTCTTGGAAGAGATGGGGTGGATGGAGAGAAACCAGGGCTGGAGGAGGAATGGAGAGGAAGAGCCGCGGAGGCTTGGGAAGTGGGGAATCGACCGTGGGGTGTGCGGATGGAACGATAGGGCGGAAGAAGATGGGTGATGAAAAGGGTTTAAGGAGAAGAGAAGGGGGTTGGGGTTCGATGGGGTTCGACCAGAAAAGAGACCCAAGTGAGCTTGTGTTCGAACCAAGAGAGGAACCGGCGTGAAGAGTGAACCTTGCGGTCCGGTTCTCGAACCGGGTTCTGAAATAAAAGTGTCGACCTTGTGGGTCGACACATTTTGGAGACGTTTCTGTCTGGCGAGAAACAGAAGGACACGCGATAAGAGTGTCGACCTTGGGGGTCGACACTTCTTCTGCACTTTGAAAAATCAAGAGAAATGCAGTGAATTGAAGGCCAATTGAACCAAACATGATATCCACTAAATGACAAACACAAAATGGGCAATATGTGGGTTGCTCAACTGAGAGAAGTTGATTTAGGACAAGGGAAATCAAATACCCACACTTGGATGATCAATTCAATTAAACATGCAAGCTTTCATTTCTAATAACCAACACAAATCATTGAAACTGAAATGTTGCATGGAATAGGCCAAATTTCAATTGAGCACATTTCATCCTCATGAATAGCAGTAAGGCCAGGATTGCTTACCTTATCTCCTTCCTTCTGAGCACTTCACTGAACTGAAGATTAAAACATTTTAGGGTCACCAAGTGCAATATGTGCATTAGAACTTGTGGTCACTGAATTATGAAACAAAATCTGAGGAATTGACATAATGTCAGAGTAGTGACTCAATGCACAAAAATATTTCAATCAGAATTTGTATTCCTTTTGCCCATCATAGTTTTCAGTTGGTCACAAGGGAGTGTTTCTAACCGATTCAGTTCAACAATCAAACCAACATGGTTTTCTCTTCAGCAAAATCCATTTTAGAAGAAATTCATGGAATATGAGTGCGATTGCAGATTCAAAGAGAGTTATGTACAACAATTGTGGGGGTTCAACAATTGAGTCCTTATAATGCAATTTAAGCATGCATGCATACAAGCAAACATACATAGGTATAAAATCAAGCATGAAGGTCCCTCAGGGACGGGTATAGGAAGAATGCAATAGATTTGAGCAAACAAGTCCATGAACCATATTAACATGGTTGTGCTTACAATTAGACGTACTACTTGACCATTGATTATCAACTAATTCAGGAAATACATTCAAACAATCAAGCTCAGATTCAACATGTGAACAATGAATAATGACTTTCAAAGTAATATGGATGATCATGTGTTCTAAGTAACACTAACAAGAATCTCTCCTCCCTACATTTCAATACAAAATGCTCGGCTTTTGGTAGCTTCGCACAGTCCCATACAATTTTGTATTTATTTTTAAAAAGCAACATGACTAGCCTTTTGACACGAGGCATGCCCTTTGTTTCAGGGGCAATTCCCGGTTACTCGGTATCGTCATTTATGATAATGTGGATAAGACACTTTCCGATGCGAGTTTCCTCCTTTATTTCAGGGGGGATTCCCGATGTACTCGATGTCTAATCACACTAATTCACTTTTTGGAGGGACTGACAGCTTTTTCCTCACGAGTCACTTGACTTTAATGTAGGGGTTTAAGAATCCTTAAAAGTGTTTAGTGGAATAACAGAGATCCTTATTGAATGAAGTTATTTGTATCAAGGTTCCATATGAAGTGAGAGATTGAACAGATAGTAGAACATGAATTAGCCTTTTCAAGGTTTTGTCTCCCCCTAAGTGTATGCACGGTTAACAGACCAAAATGACCTTGTTAAGATGTGTCATGAACCATTCATGCCTGAATCAATGCAAGTTTATTTAACAAGGTTGTTTGGTCGTAGAAGAGTTCAAAAAGAGACGGATGTAGATTATATACATTCAAGCATGTGAAAATGATGTATTCAAGCAAGTTGATTGCCAGCACGTGGCGAAGTACGTAGGTCCGAAGACCACGCTGACGCATGATGAAAGCTTCCAGGTGGACTTAATCTACCTTTCCACTGACATAATTTTATATACCGGTGAATCATGGCATTCATGCACACGACTATGAAGTTTATGCAAGTTTGTACATCAAAGTGACAGATGACTAATTTTTATTTGTATTCACAAGTGTTCAAAAGAAAAGGTGTGATGTGTATTGATGTAAGATGTGTGTGCTCTATGTGTAAAGTTCAAATATGTGTAAAATTCAACTCTTATTCACAAAAAGAGACGAGTTTAGCTTGTAAAGACTTTGTGAACAACTGCAAAGTTATAGATATTCGCACAAGAAAACGTGAGTGGAAGCTAATAAACTCTATGAACAATTGTAAAAGATTGTTATTCAAACGTGAAAGTGAAAGTGGAATGTATTACCACAATAGCTCATCAAATTTCTTGCCTTGGAGGAATTTTATTCTATTGACAGCTTCTTTCATCACAAAGTATTCCTGCAAGACAAAATCTTCACTGTGATGTTTTGGGAACCCAAGCCATCTTGGGTCCCTGGAGGTTAGGTGCATCGCGATTTGTGATTCTCCACAATTTTCTTGCATTCATATCATCAAGGTGTGATAATGAGCAATCATTCATGACATGTCCCACATAACCACAATAATGACAATACACACGTGGTTTCAATTTCTTTGGTTGGACATAAGCATTGGGCTTTTGAGCATGTCTGGGAGGTCTATAATTTTGAGTGTGCAATTTAGGTTCGACATTTAACAACCAATAGAATTTCATAGTATGACCCATTTTCCCACAATGAAAGCATTCAACCTTCCTATTCTGATGAACTTGAGATTTACTGTTATGCATCTTAGAAGCATTCAAGTCATCTTCTTTCATTAAGCTACAATCATGCATTAAATGTCCAGGCTCACCACAATAGTGACATGAAGTATTGTTGTGTTTTGGAGCTTGGGATTTCACATCAAATTTCTTTGCATGCATAATGGGCTTCTGTTTGACAAATGAAGGGGTATTTGGTGTACTTGAGGAACTAGAGCCATGCACAAACGACATTTTTGTTTTCAAATTAAATGCTTCCTTTTTACTAGGATTGTATCCTAGACCTTCCCGTTGGATGTTCACCTTAGTTCCCAAGAGTTTGTTTAGATTCTCTTCACCACTCACAAACTTGCCCAATGATTTGTTCAAGTCAACGATTTCACTTGAAGTGAAGCAATTACAAGTTCACAAGATAGAATTTCATTTTCACACGAAGTGACCTTTTCATTTAGAGTGGCATTTATCATCTTGTAAGATTCTATTTCCTGTTCTAGAATACTTACATTCTCACCTTCTTGAGCGACCATGGACTTGTCTTTTTCAAATGTCAAAAGTCTTTCACACATGGTCGAATTTAATTGTTTCAGATTTTCAAGTTCAGATTTCAACAGATCATTTCCTTTTTCAGATTTCTCGAGGTACTTCAATTTTCCCTCTAGCAAGGAGATTTGAATGAGCAAAACATCATTGTCCCCTTTTAGTTTTTCATTCTTATCCAGAAGGGACTTGGCATCTATCTCAGAATCAAGAAGTTTATCAAAGAGTTTATCATCATCTGATAGAGAATCTAACTTACTTTTTAGACTCTCTTCAGTTTCCTTAAGCAATGAAACATGGCACGTCAGAAATTCATTTTCTTTCTCCAGTTCTTCAATTTTTGAAATTCAATCAATGCATTTCCCACAAGAAAAATTATCATGGATATTTTCATTAGACCTTTTCTTCAGTGCTTTGTTTTCATGTTTCATCTTTTGATATTTTTCTGACAGTTCTTCATAGCCATCTACTAAATCTTCGAAAGATAGTTCATCTTCATCTGATTTAGAGCTTACCTCCTCAGCACTTTCATCACAGGTTTGATAGATATCATCAGTCATTAATCCCTTTAGTCCTTGCTTCTCTTGAGCTAGCATCAATTTGTCCATAATTTCTTTTGCGGTTCTGCAGGAGGTGACAAACGTAAACCTGTTAGTATTGATAGAATTTTTTAGCAATCTCAAAATTGTAGCATTTTCATGACTCTTTAGTCTGTCTTGGTTGGACCACTTGGTCTCATCCCGAGGCAGCTTATGAGGACCATTGTTAACTAGTTTCCGCAGATTTGGATCAATTGAGTTTATGGTCCTACACATTCTTCCCAGCCATGAGTTAAAGTCATCACCATTATAAACAGGTAAAGAAGTCAAGGAAGCAATATCTGAAGAAGCATTCATCATTCAAAACTACACTAGGATCCCTCTAAAGATCGTTTGATCTAAAATAACAGTGCTGGGCTCTAATACCAATTGTTGGGTCCCACAATGTAGTGGCACGGATCTAGAGGGGGGTGAATAGATCCCTCTCTAAAAATTAAGACCAATTAAAATAACTTGAAAGGCTTCTCAATCAAACCTCATCAAACGTGCAGGTGACAAGATCACACACGGAGATTTAGCAATTTGAACTAGCCGCGTACATTGACAAATTTAGCATCGATATGCAACGCAGTTCATAATCCATCCTGTGAATGGTGGTAGAGGATAAGGAACAATCACACAACCAATCACACACGCACAAAGATTTTTAGGTGGTTCGGGACCACGACGGGTACCCTACGTCCACCCCTCACACCTCGGTGAGGCTTCACTAAAACGCTACATGAGGTAGCACACGGGGACAAACCCCAATACACCACACGCTGATCGACGGCAGCAAACCACACACACACGAGGGCGAACCCTCAACACGGTGCTCAGCACGACACACACACACCAAGATAGGGAACGCACCCCAACAGTCAATCCACACTCGGAGACACCGCTCCGAACACACACATAGTTTTCTCAGTTTAAGAAGTGATCACAGATATACAAGCAAACTCAATAAACATGAACTAGACAAAGGATAACCACAAGTAGGGACAGAAAATGGTTCAAAAGACTCCTTATCAAAATGATGGAACTGGGTTCTTGAGCAACTGGGTTTCTTCTTCTCTTCAATCCGGATTCAGCTCATTTATCGTTTGGAGGAGATATAGCCGTGAAGCTTCAGCAAGGCATCTTCAACTAGGTGGGATTTCATCATCTTCATCCTTGAATCACGCCCAGCTCTCCCTAGAGACGAAGGAGATGAAGCGTCGTCCTCTTCTTCCTTTCTCCCTACAAAACCCAAAAACGTATATGGCATTAGATGCTTTCTCATATTTTTAGGAAACCCTATCACATAACATATATAGCACCTGGGTTGGAGGGGACACATGGAGGACATTATCCTCTAAGGGCCAATCACAATTAGGCAGACAAAGGATGGATCGAGCTAGGGCACCCGCGGCCGCGCGAACCGGCGATTTTTCCGGTCGCCGGAAAGTGTCGACCTCTAAGGTCGACACTCGCGATTGGGCAAAGCAGAATAAGGCTCGAACAGAACACATCGTATAAAGTGTCGACCCTTGGGGTCGACACTTTCTACCTGTGGCATGGAAACAAGCCACGGTAGAAAGTCCCGGAATAAGTGTCGACCTTGTGGGTCGACACTTATGTCCAGGGTTCTGAAAAATGAACCCAGATAGAACCTGGTGATAAAAAGGTCGACCCTTGGGGTCGACTTTTTATCGCCACGTTCGAAGACATAAGTGGGCCGGCTAAGAAAACCAGACCCATGGATAAAGTGTCGACCCATGGGGGCGACACTTTTCCTGACATAATGCAAACTAAATAAAACATGCATAGGGGTGATTCAAAGAGGATGAAACATTGAATTTGAATGCATGCAAGAGAGAAATGGGTATAAAGTACCCCAAATCGTGGATATACCGATTAGAGATAGTTAGGGAATCACCTTGACAGATGTCCATCCATTTCTCACAATTAACCTCCTCCTACCATTCAACCAAAGGAACTTACCCTTCAATTCACACATGAGATCCTTGTGTCGGTCCATATGCATGTGAAGATCCAATGGGAATGTTTCCAATTGGTCTTCATATTCAATGCTTGTTCGACACACCTGTCACATTGCATACTGGAAGTTAGTCTTCCATATCACTCAATTTCAAAACATTGAAGTCTATCTCTCATTATTCAATTAATTTCACACTTAAGATCCTGCTTCACAACCATTAAGTGAATCAAATAGGGAAGAGTTAGAAGAGTTTCACCCAGTTCAGTTGGAGACTATTCTTTCTCACTAGCTCCTGTAAGCATATCAAATTACATGTCAGTTAATTTCATAAAATTTGTTGGCCGTGACATACACTAGTCCATTCATACAAAATGGAGTTTGCTTAGTTCTTTTCAAATCCACAACAACATATGCAAATTGTTTACATGGAGGGCAGTCACATGGTATTTAGTTCATCATCAAAATTCCTTAAAACACGGTTGTGCACGGGGTTCAACATCCTCAATGAAGACGAAGATGAACTGGTCCAGATATGGCTGGAAGACATTGTTCATAAGTTGCATGAATGCTGCTGGGGCATTAGTTAACCCAAACAGCATCACTATGAATTCATAGTGGCCATAACGACTTCGAAAAGCCGATTTATAAATGTCCTCTTCTTTAATTCTAAGCTGATGATAACTTGATCTGAGGTCTATCTTAGAGAAATATTCTGCTCCTGAAATCTGATCAAAGAGCTTATCAATACACAGCAACGGATACTTATTTTTAATTGTGAGTTGATTCAGTCACCGGTAATCGATGCATAGCCTGAGAGAACCATCCTTCTTCTTGACAAATAGAACCGGCGCACCCCAAGGGGATGTGCTAGGTCTGATGAAGCCCTTGTCTAGTAGTTCCTACAACTGCCTTTTCAATTCCTTAAGCTCCGTGGGGGACATCCTGTAAGGGGCTATAGAAACAGGTGCTGCTCCTGGAATGAGTTCAATAGTGAAGTTCACTTCCCTCTCAGGTGGTAAACTGGGTAGTTCTGATGGAAACACGTCTGGGAACTCATTTACAATAGGGATGTCTGCTATGTTAATTTCTTTGGATTCGGTAATAATGACAGAAGTAAGAAAAACTTCACATCCTTGCGAGATAAGTTTGCAAGCGTGAAGAGAAGATATAATAGTAGGATGCTTCTTGTACTTGATGCCAAGAAAAGAGAATCTTGGAAGACCGGGCTTTCGAAAGGATATAATCCTATTTCGGCAATTGATATAAGCATCATGATCTACGAGCCAATCTACCCCTAAAATGGTATCATAACCTTTCATGTCAAGGCATACTAAGTTTGCAGGGAGATTGTGACCTTCTACTATCACTTCGCTATCAGGATAATAGTTGGTAAGCTTTGTTGCAGAACCTAAGGGTGTGGAAATAGCGAGATCTGAAGGTAAGGGAACGGATGCGATTGGCAATGTTTTAGCAAAAGTAGTGGAGATAAAAGAATGACAGGCACCCGTATCAAATAGCACAAATGCAGGACGAGAATAAATTTGAAGAGTACCTTCCATAAGCCCATCATCCCTGGACGCTTCCTCTTCTTCTAGAACAGCATTGAGGCGAGTCTGCCCCCTGCGTCCTCCACCATATGACTGGTCCTTCATAAGGGGGAATTCCGGCATGCGATGCTCCCTGCTTCCACAACGTAAACAAGCGCCGAGACGCTTCCAACACTCCTCAGCCGAATGGCCGAATTTTTCACAAAATGTGCAAGCCGTGATGACCTGCTCCTTCTCCTCCTTGATTTTCTTTTGCTTATGGGAACTTCCACCATTCCCATTCCTGGATCTCTTCTTACTATCACGGCTGGAGAGGGGGATTTCTGTAGCCCACCCAAAGAGCAGCCCAACAAGACCCAACAGGGTCCAACGAGGCAAGCTCACCCGAGTGATAGCCCACAGGGCCCACTCAGGAAAGGAAAGCCCAATGAACAAACACTCGAGGAACCAACTCTCCCCGGCGGCCCCTAGGCTCGGAGGGCCCGAGTGATGGTCAGGTCAGAAGAAGGGTCCGGTCTAAGCCGTCTCCCCGCTCGGGAGAGACAGGCGCCGGCCGACCTATCCGACCCCCCCTTTTTCCGAGCTAGGCTCATCGCCTGGACAGGGATGGCATTTTAGTAGCTCGGCCGGACCAGACACTAGCCGTTCGTGCTGCCGTTAAGAGTCCCCAACGGACAGGGGAATCAAGAAGCCGCCGGGCTTCAAGGCGATAACGTCCCCACGATAAAGGCCATGAAAGCCCACGTTGAGGACGTAACTCCCGCCGGAGACCCCTCAGCTTACAGGACTCTTGAAGGCGGTATACTACTTAAGCCACGGCTACCCCCCGGTAAGAAAGAGAGGAAAAACTCCTGAGCAATCCGCTTCACCCCCCTTTTGGTGGAGAGGAGTCTCGCGCACCAGCTTTCCTCCTCCCCTCATCACTTCCACCGCAGCTCTACTGACTTAGCCATCGGAGGGTTTTACCCCAGGGAGATCCCCTGGGCCCTCTGATACATTTTCCTATCTTGTAGTTTCATCTTCTGGTGATCCACGGCCCGCTCAGGACGCAGCGCGAGATTTCGCCTCTTCATCTGGCGCCGTCTGTGGGAAACGCACGAAGAGCCAAGATGGTGAGAAGAAGCTCAGGGAGGAGATCCGCCGTTGAGAAGTGTAAGGTCGTGTTGGCGGCGGGAGATGACCCCTCTAGGGCCTCACAGAACCCTCCCTCCAACACCAGCGTCCCCACCAACGGGCCACCGCCCCCTCCGATGGCGACGGGGGTAGCCCCCAACGGCGGTGACGAGATCTTCCAGGCCCTCAATAAGAAGCTTGACGTCCTCGTGGAGCTCATGAGGGCCCAGGCGGCAAGGGATGCCAGGTCTCGCGCCCCATCCGGGAGCCCCCCCCGTCGAAGTGCGTCCCAGCATACCGCTGGAGGTCGCTTCACCCTCCGCGGTCAGCAGCTCACCGCAACAACGCGGGAGGACCCTCGCAAGCTCCACCCCCGGAGCAAGAGGCTTCCTCCACGCGCAGGAGAGGGAAACAGGGGGTGAGGCCTCCACGCCCGAGCGCCGGCGGTCCTGAGGATCGCCACAACGCTCCCCCCAGCCCCACGGCGCGACCGCAGCCGGAACTATCCCTTTGGCTGAGGGATTTCGAAAGACGCTTCGCAGAGCAAGAGCGTGCCCTCCGCGCCCTGTAGAAGACCTCCCTCCCGGAGGATGAGGAGAAATCCCCTTTCTCCGAGCACATCTTGAAGGCAGAGGTATCTCCCAGAACCTCCATTCCTACCTTCAAGCTCTATGATGGCCAGGGCGACCCAGCCGACCACTACGACAGCTTCGACGCCCTGGTGACTCTGCATGGAACACCGGATCCTATTAAATGCCGAGCCTTTGTGGCCACCCTGGTCCAAGGCGCTCAGGCGTGGTTCTGGGCCCTCGCCCCTGGGTCCATCCGGGACTTCAGGCAATTCGGGCGAGTCTTTAAGGAGAGCTTCGCCGGAAGCGCCCCCCCGAGGTCAGTAGCGGGGCTCCTGGCCCTCAAACAGGCACAAGGGGAAAGGCTCCGGGCTTACGTCCACCGATTTAAATCGGAAGCCCTCAGGATTCCCCGCCTGGATGTGGCCTCAGCCACGACCGCTCTGACTAGGGGCACCCGGGACGAAAATCTCCGCCGCGAACTGGTCCTCCACCCTCCCTCGACCCTTGCCGAGCTAGTGACTCTGGCACTGCGCCACGCCGAGTGCGAAGAAGTACTCAGCGCCTGCCGAGACACAACCGGCTCGGGTCGGGAGGGGGACAAGAAGCGGGCCCCCAAGTCAAACCCTGGCTCGGGCAAGAAGCGTGATCGGGAAGGAGAGCACAAACGGAGGTATGAGCGGTACACCCCGTTGACCACGCCAGTCTACGAGATCTATGAAGACATCAAAGACTCGGGACTCCTCTGCCAGCCCGAACCAATGAGGTCGAAGAACCGCAAGCGCGACAGACATTGCCTGTTCCACGGCGACCACGGGCACCACACCGGCGACTGTCACCAGCTCCAGGACGAGATCGAACGCCTCATCCGTCAGGGGCACCTAGCCCGGTTCGTAGCTGGGCACAAAGAAGACAAAGACGCCACCGAGGAGATCGACAACGCCCCCTGAGTGGTCCACATCAACGTCATCTCCCGAGGAATGGCATCGGGCGGCGACACCAGCTGAGGAAGGAAGCGCCATGCCGAGCGGGCCAGCCGGGTCTCAGAGCCCTCAGGGGGCCCGTCGAGGGAGCCCCAGGTCATAGTCTTCTCCGACCAAGACCTGGAAGGGCTAAGCACCCCGCATGATGATGCCCTCGTCATCTCGGCCACAATAAACCATTGTAACATCGATAGGATTCTGATTGACAATGGAAGCGCCCCCGATGTATTATCTTATGACTGTTTCCTTAAGATGGGGGAAGACCCATCCAAGCTCCGCCCGATCCGAACCCCCCTTTGCGGGTTTAACGGCCTGGCCACCTACCCCGAGGGAGCCCTAAGCCTACCGGTCACCGTCGGCACCCCGCCCAAAATCGTTACGGTCATGGTGGACTTCATAGTGATCAAGGGTATGATAGCGTACAACGCCATTTTCGGCCGGAAAATTCTCAGCCGAATAAAGGCCGTACCATCTACCTATCACCAAAAAATGAAGTTTCCCACCAAAAATGGGTTGGGGGAAGTCCGAGGTAACCAGGCCACGGCTAGAAGGTGCTACAACATCTCGGTGGAAGCCTCAAGGCCGGACGGAGGGGGTAAGGGCCCCAAGGGAATCGAAGGGAAGACCGTAACCGCCGAGCCCGGTGGCGAATTGCTAACGGTATTCCTAAACGATGACCCGGCCCTCGGAGTAAGGATCGGAGCCGACCTATCATCCAAGGAACAGCAGCAATACAAGAAATTTCTTTCTGAGTACGCTCAAGTCTTCGCTTGGGCCGATGATCAACTCCCTGGCATACCAGGGGAGACCGTGATGCACAAGCTCAGCCTCGACCCCACCGTCAGGCCCATACAGCAACGGAGAAGAAAGCATGCACCTGAGAAGCAGGCGGTCATCAAGGCGCAGGTCACCAAGGGACAAGAGACAGGCCTCTTCAGGCCAGTCTTGTACCCTACGTGGCTAGCCAATGTCGTCCTGGTGCCAAAAACCACAGGCAAGTGGCGAATGTGCGTGGACTTCACCGATCTGAATAAGGCTACCCCCAAGGACTGCTATCCGCTACCGAGCATCGACCAATTGGTTGATTCAACCTTGGGCAACGAGATACGTAGTTTCCTGGATGCCTATTCAGGTTATCACCAGATCAGAATGAATCCAGAAGACGTCGAGAAGACAACCTTCATCACTGACTGCGGCGTGTACTGCTACACCCGGATGCCCTTCGGGTTAAAGAACGCCGGAGCCACATATCAGCGGCTGGTAAACCATGTGTTCGAGGGACAGCTAGGCCGAAACATCGAGGCTTACATCGATGATATGCTCGTCAAGACCCCCAAGGCCCAAGACCACTTCGCCGACCTTGCTGAAACCTTCGGCACCCTCCTGAAGTACAACATGAAGCTCAACCCCGCCAAGTGCACCTTTGGAGTAAAATCCGGGAAGTTCCTGGGTTTCCTAGTCACTCAGCGCGGAATCGAGGCCAACCCCGACAAAGTCCAGGCCATCCTGGACATGCGCCCGCCCGCGTGCCTTAAAGACGTCCAGCGTCTGACGGGGCGTGTCGCCGCTCTCAGCCGTTTCCTGTCCCGTGCGGCCGAACGATGCTTGCCCTTCTTCAAATTGATGAGGGGGCCCAAGCTAGCATCTGCTACATTCGCATGGGATGAGGAATGCCAGACAGCATTCACCGAGCTTAAGGAATTCTTGGCCTCGCCACCGGTGCTCTCCAAGCCCGTCCTAGGTGAGGTCTTGCTGCTCTACCTCTCGATGACGCCATCCACGGTCAGCTCGGTCCTAGTCAGAAATGACTCAGGAATCGAAAGACCGGTATACTACACCAGCAAGGTGCTCAGTGGGGCTGAACGGAGGTACCCCGCAACCGAGAAACTCGTGCTAGCGTTGGTCACCTCCGCGAGGCGCCTCCGCCCCTACTTCCAGGGGCACCCGATCACCGTGCTAACCGGCGAGCCGCTGAAGAAGATTCTAGCCCACCCCGAGGCCTCGGGGCGACTCGTCAAATGGGCCATCATGCTCGGGGCCTACGACATCTCGTACCGGCCGCGATCAGCAATCAAAGGCCAAGCGCTCGCTGACTTCATTGCCGAAAGCACCATCCCTGTCGAGGACAGGCCTCCGACCACAACCGGGCCAGCCTGGGAACTGTTCGTCGATGGATCGTCCAATTCGACAGGCAGTGGTGTGGGGATCCTCCTAAGGTCCCCCGAAGGGATAGAGCTACAGTACGCCTTAAGATTCAACTTTCAGGCGTCCAACAACGCTTCCGAGTACGAGGCCCTTATCTCGGGAGCACGCATGGCCCGACGGCTGGGGGTCGAGCGAGTCAGGATCCACACCGACTCTCAACTAGTCGCAGGTCAGGTCAACGGCGAGTATGAGGCTCGGGAGGTACCCATGATCAAATACCTTCAGTTGGTCCGGAGCCTGGCCCGACAGTTCAAGGGATTTGAGGTAGTCCGGATAGCTCGGGAGCAAAACTCCCGGGCGGACGCCCTCTCTCGATTGGCCTCCTCCCTAGACCCGGAAGGTACACGATCGGTCCTCCTAGAAGAGCTAGAGCGCCCGAGCATCGACACGGAGCTCCTCGCTGTTGACTCGGCCACCCCAAGTGACTGGCGCTCCCCCTACCTGTCCTGGCTACAAGACTCCCAAGAGCCCTCCGACCCTCGAGAAGCCCGCCGAATGAAGTATCAAGCTCGACGCTTCGTCATCCTCGACAACGCCCTCTACCGAAGATCGTTCTCCGGTCCCCTCCTGAAGTGCCTCGGTCCCGACGAGGCAGGCCGAGCCATCCAAGAGATTCATGAAGGCCTGTGCGGAGCCCACTCAGGGGCACGGTCGCTGGCCAGAATCCTGTTATGACAGGGGTACTGGTGGCCCACCCTGCAGTGCGACTGCTCAGCCTATGTTCAACAGTGCGACCGATGCCAGCGGTTCGACCACTTGGTCCATCAGCCGGCTACGGAACTTGTCACCCTAGCCGAGCCTTACCCTTTCGGTCAGTGGGGAATCGATATCCTTGGGCCATTCCCAACGGCCCAGTCCCAGAAGAAGTTCATCATCGTCGCCATCGACTACTTCACCAAGTGGATCAAGGCCGAGGCTACGGCAAGGATCACCGAGACAGTCGTTTGGGGCTTCGTTTGGAAATCGATCATTTGTCGCTTTGGCATCCCCCGAGTGATAGTAAGCGATAACGGTCGGCAATTCAACACTCGGTACTTCCGAGACAGATGCGCCGACCTAAATATCCGCAACCACTTCACTTCGGTCGCCCACCCTCAGGCCAACGGGCTGGTTGAAAATGCCAACAAGACTATCTTGAAAGGCATAAAAACCAAACTCGGCAAGGCTAAGGGTAGCTGGCTCGAGGAATTGCCTAGCGTACTGTGGTCGCACCGAACAACCCCCAGGACGGCAACCGGTGAAAGCCCCTTGCAGTTGGTATATGGCACCGAAGTCGTCGTTCCATTGGAGATCTCCAATCCGTCTCTCCGAGTGATCAGCCTCTCACCCGAGGCCAATGGGCAAAAATTACTCGAGAACCTCGACCTGACAAGCGAACTTCGAGATATCGCGAACGTCCGGGCAACGGAGTACCAGCGCCGCCTCACTCGATACTACAACGCCAAAGTCCGAGACATACGTTTCCAACCAGGGAACTTCATCCTCAGGAAGGCCGAAGCCTCTCGACCACTGGAGGCGGCGGGCAAGCTATCCCCCAACTGGGAAGGTCCCTACTGAGTGGTCGAGACGTGGAACGCAGCCGCACTACGTAGATTCTACTTTTGAAATTGTACAGCAAGATGGACAGAATAGAATCCCTGTTTCTTTTCATTCCAAACCATTGGTACATCAGGTAGGCAAATGCCAGTACATCACATAGCAAAAAAAAAGCAAAAGTCCGTCTAACATCGTTTCAAGGGGTCACCGCTCGACTGACTCGGTCTTGATCTCCACGTATCCAGCCACTGACTCTGCCTCGTGCGGAAACTGGCTCGGATAAAAGGTGGTCGAGCCAGTTGGCTCGGATGGCCCTTGACAAAGGTGACAGAGGGACTTCAGGAGGAAGGCCACCTTTAAACATTGAGGAAGGCCACCTCCCAAGTTGGCAACAACCAGGAAAAAGGAGCGTCGTGAAGGCCTCCCCTCTTCCAATCTGCCAACTCCTTGGAAGGAAGGAGAGAGCAAGCAGCCCCCGAAGAGTGAAAGAAATGAAGAGCAGAAGAGGGAGAAAGAGGCTGCAGACAGAGGAAGGCCTCGGTGAGGAGGGAGCCGGATACGCCTCCTCCCCTCACACGGAGGGAAGTGACGACAGACTCCCCCATGCCCCCATCCGTCCTCCACCTCGGCGTCCACCCGGAAGCCCCGCCGGAGCTAAGAAGAGGCCAACGGCGTACGTCTACATGCCGAAGTCCCCCCCAGATCCGCGCGGCGACCGTCGGACCCGTCTCATGCACACGCGGCGACCGTGGGATCCGTTCAACATCACAGGACAGCAGGAGCCAGCCGCTCCCCGTCATCGGCGGCATCGCCCTCCGAAGGATCCTCCATGCTCCGAATACAAGGGCACAGCGCAGAGTGAAGAGGAAGGAACGAGGAAAGACTGTTAGAGAAAATCCCAAGCGGTGGAGAGGAAAGGGCGCCTTTCGGTCCTTCTTATAGGCCAAAGGAGGCTACACGCCTTAAATGACCCCCTCGGAAACACGCCGAAGGATTTCTCCCCTGAACAGTCACCTCCAACTCCTCGTTTCCCGCCCTCGCGGGATTCACGAAGCGGCTTGACATTCAAAGCGTGAGGGGACAGAGGGACGCCCCGTCAGAAACCTATCAAAACAGCGTGCGAAAACCGTGCAGGACATATCGGCACCTCTCAACCACTCAAGATTCGCCAACCAAATCACGGTAAGGATAGTACTCAAACAGAGCAAGTCATTTATTATCGTACCAAAAGGAAACCCTCTAAAAAGAGGAAAGAGAGACAAAAAGGGAAAGAGGCAAAATACATCAGGCCTCAGGCCCACTTTGACGCTCGAGACCGGCGGAAGGAGACGCGTCACCCCCGGCGCCTTCGGTGACGGCCGGCTCTGACACTGACCTCGCCTGTGCGAGAACTGTCTCAGTCGTGAGCCCTCCCGAGACGCCCGGAGCCGGTGACCCCGACGGAGGTGACCCCTCTGAATCTTCCCCGACCGACGAAGAAGAGCTGGAAACCGACTCATCCGAGTCATAACACTGGCCAAAGGGGAACTCGACCGCGGAGTTTTGTTCATTGGCGCAGTCTACCGCCCGAAGATAGCCCTGCTTGAACCCCTTTCGAGCACCTCGGCGTAGCTCTACCTCGTAGTAAGGTAGGGCGGCTACCAACAGGTCGGCCGAGTAAGCATCCGAGCTCCTGTAACGCTCGATTGCCTCCGCCTCGATCTGTCCCGCCCTTCCGACGAGCTCGACCCGAGCCCGCTCCGCCTCGGCCGCACGTTCCTCTGCCCGGGCCCGGTCCACCTCAGCCTCAGCTCAGAGACGCTCTGCCATCTCCGCCCGATCTAGCAGCTCGGCGCGCTCGAGCTCCCAGCGATTGTCCAGCTCGAGGCGACGCAGACGCTCCTCCTCCAAGGATCGGCTTGCCCTCTCAAGAGACTCTCGGGTCTTGGCGAGCTATTCGGTCAGCACCCCGACTTCCAGTCGGCTCACCCGCGCCACCTCTCGGAACGCGGAGAACTCCTGCCGGAGCCCCTCATGCTCCCCCTTAAGTCGGGCCAGCTTCCTCTCGCATCCCCCGAGGGTCCGGGCAAGGTTCGACCGCTCCGCCTCCGTCCGTGCGTGCGCCTCCGCCATCAAAGCAGCCGACCGAGCTATGACCAGGCCGCCCTCCATCAGAACATCGAGGAGCCTAGGGGGGGGGGTACTGCGCCTTTCTCCCCCCTTCGTCCTCGCGGCAATCGATCGACAGACCCGATACAGGTCGCCCGTAATGCCGAGCCTTTCCAAGGGCTCTGGCAAAGGAGACCGCTCCGCCCGGGGCACTCCACCAGAGGGCTCTGCTCGAGCAACGGGACCAGCCACCTCGCGCGCCACGGTCGGTTGGGGTTGCGATGCCTCCCTAGGCGAACCCCCAACCTCGACCGGTGCCGCGGGACCAACCGCACAGGGAGCTCCAAGCACCTGGGGCTGCAACACCCTCTCGGGCGAACCCCCAGCCCCGCCTGTCTCGGCCCGCACCTCGGCGACCGGGACGTCACCGCCTCCGGCCGACCCCCGGCCCTCGGTGTTAGCTACTTCAGCATCGGCCCCCTCTACCCCCGTGGGGGGGAGAGCCGACCTATCGCCGTCCTCTGAAGGGCCCCCGGTCTCCTCGGCCCCCTCTCGCCTGGCAGATGGGGGAGCTGGCCCCGAGGGGACGGCCCCATCTTGCCCCTGAGAGGGGAGCGCCGCCGAGCCAGAGTCGCCCCCGGCGGTAGGAGGGAGACCTGCCTTCTTGGCCCGTTTCTTGGCCTTCGCGGCCTCCCGCAACTTTCCCGCCATGGGATCCTTGCACTTTGTGCCAGCTGGCCGTGAAGACCCCCCGGGGGCCACCCCCTTGCCCTTATCCCGGGCTTGGGCGCGACCCACAGGAGCCTCCGGCTCGTCGGCCGCCGAGTCATCTTCTCCCAGATCGATGACCTCAGCAGTTTCCTCCAGAGGTTCCCGCCTCACGTCTACAACAAAGAAAGAAGACCCGGTCAGGAGAAGAAAAGTAACTACCACCCCAGGGGAACAACCTAGAGGGCGGTACCTGACTACTTCAACCGCGTAAGCAGACACCGTTCGATATTCTCCGGCGTCACCAGCTCCTCGATCGATTGGCGGTTATCCAACAGATGGGCAACCTGCCGCTCCACGTGGGGAGGGAACTCCTCCTGGCCAGGAGGAATGTTTGGATGGAAATTGGGCGAGATCCGGCATCTCCAGAACTCATCCGTCGCCTCTGCCTTCACCTAGAAGAATTGGGTTTTCCACCCCTTGTGTGAAGAGTCCTTCGCCGCGATGGAGATGCAACTCCTGTTCCTCCTCGCCTGGATAAAGTAGAAGCCCTTCCCCGCCGACGGGTGCGCCTTCAACTCGAAAAAATAATGAAAGAGGTCCAAGGAAGGAAAAATGTCGTGCTGACGACAGAGGATCCGAAAGGCGGAAAGAAGGAGGTACGAGTTGGCCATCAACTGAATGGGCGCCAACCGGAAAAATTCGAGAATCTGGAGTACAAGGGGCTCGAAGGGAAGGCGGAACCTGCTTTTCCAAGCCAGAAGGAACGTGCAAATGTGCCCCGTTCGGTCATCCAGGCTCGTCTCGTACGGGGCGGCGGCAGCAAAGCTATACCTGAGAGGCAAACGAAAGCGATGCTCCAGCTTCCTCACCTCGGCCTCCCCCAACTCACTACGGTTGGGGATGGGCTCCCGCCTCACCTGCCCGATTTCCAGAGGTGAACCAGCCATCGAGCCGGAAGATGATCCCTCGTACGAGCTCGAGGACTCCGGGGGGGAAGGAAGTTGCCAGACCACCTCCGCGGTTATCCTCGCCAACTCCTCGAACGCCGTCGCAAGACTTCGCGCCTCCACTGTGCCCTCACGGTGCATCAAGGAGCCCCAAAAGCTAAGAGACTAAGGAAAGCCCGAAACCCTGGAAGCCTAGAACGACGAACAGCGCCCAACACCTATAAAACCCTGGAGGGAGGCGGCGCGTCATTCCGTGCTCCGAGAAAAGGGGGGCCCCTTTGTTTCAAATCCGTCAGGATCATCATTACGGGCCCCGGCGACCACTACACGTGGCTTCATAAACACCAACAGAATTCCACCCACCTGAGCCACGCCGGTCCAAAGCCTCAAAAACTACTCAACCGAGCCTCCATGGCTCGGGAGTAGGAGGGGGACAAGTGGAGAGGGGGATTTCTGTAGCCCACCCAAAGAGCAGCCCAACAAGACCCAACAGGGTCCAACGAGGCAAGCTCACCCGAGTGATAGCCCACAGGGCCCACTCAGGAAAGGAAAGCCCAATGAACAAACACTCGAGGAACCAACTCTCCCCGGCGGCCCCTAGGCTCGGAGGGCCCGAGTGATGGTCAGGTCACAAGAAGGGTCCGGTCTAACCCGTCTCCCCGCTCGGGAGAGACAGGCACCAGCCGACCTATCCGACCCCCCCCCTTTTTCCGAGCTAGGCTCATCACCCGGACAGGGCTGGCATTTCAGTAGCTCGGCCGGACCAGACACTAGCCATTCGTGCTGCCGTTAAGAGTCCCCAACGGACAGGGGAATCAAGAAGCCGCCGGGCTTCAAGGCGATAATGTCCCCACGATAAAGGCCATGAAAGCCCACGTTGAGGACGTAACTCCCGCCGGAGACCCCTCAGCTTACAGGACTCTTGAAGGCGGTATACTACTTAAGCCAGGGCTACCCTCCGGTAAGAAAGAGAGGAAAAACTCCTGAGCAATCCACTTCACCCCCCTTTTGGTGGAGAGGAGTCTCGCGCACCAGCTTTCCTCCTCCCCTCATTACTTCCACCGCAGCTCTATTGACTTAACCATCGGAGGGTTTTGCCCCAGGGAGATCCCCTGGGCCCTCTGATACGTTTTCCTATCTTGCAGTTTCATCTTCTGGTGATCCACGGCCCGCTCAGGACGCAGCGCGAGATTTCACCTCTTCAACGGCTTTTGTAAGGCTCCGTGATGCTGAATTTCACTTTCTTATAACACCGATCAGAACGTCGGCTTGATTCTTCTCCTTTCCCTTTCAATTTTTCGACCTTCTCTAAGGTCCTTTCACATAGGTACGCCCGCTGAACCATCTCCGCATAAGTACGGATGTTTTTGGTCCCGAGCTGCTGAATGAAACCGAGTCGTAACCCGTCCATAAACCGATTTGCCTTTAATAAATCAGTGCTGATAAGATGTGGTGCGTAAGGTGCAAGCCTTGAGAATTGTAGTTCATATTCGGCAACCGTCATCATTCCTTACCGAAGAGCGGCGAACTCCATAGCCTTTCATTCCTTTACGTGCTCAGAAAAGTACTTGGCACGGAACTAGGTAAGAAAACCATCCCATGTATGAGGTGCATTGGTCGGAGGTGCCGGAACCAACTTCCACCAAGTGCGAGCATCTTTGTTGAGTTGAAAGGTTGCGAGACGCACCTTCTCTTGATCGGTGCATTGGATGACGTCAAATATACGATTCATTTCATCTATCCAGTTCTCCGCCTGGTCAGGATTAGACGAAGCATAGAATCGCGGAGGATTTAAGCTCCGAAAATTGCAATGTAGGTCACCAGCCCTTGCCCCTGCCCCACCTTGCGCTATAGTTTGCAATGACTGAGTAGGCCGGCAACTGTTTGTTGCATGTCATCCCAATCTACACGATGAGCCATTCGTAAGATAAGGTACCTGAGAGAAAAATAACAACTTGTTATTTCTCATGAAATTGGAAGAAGTAATCTTAAAGCTAATTAATTATCACATCCCGGGCTCTACCCAATTCTCACATAGGTATGAAAATTCTTCCTTAATTCATAGGTAGGGGTCCTTAAACCTTGGACTTTTCCTATGACACGACTCTTCTTCCTAAGTCCTAAGACTTAGGCTCTGATACCAACTTAACTGTCACGCCTCGAGCCTTTATTATAGCGGAAGACTAACTCGGGGAGCGCGAACGGTCGGCATTGTAAGCCTCTTGCAAGCAAGAACGATCAGAGCACAAGACAATCACACACATAAATGTAATTTCACAAATTACTCAAACTCCAACTTTATTTCAAAATAATCAAGTACAACCACTAATTCAACTTCCATTATGTACTAGACTCAATAAAATAGAAAAATTACATAGACTCAATCTAAACAATTTAGACTTCCTAAGTCTTCACTCTCATCTTGACAATACTTTCATTCGCTCTCGGACCCACTACTTGTATAACCCGAATCCGAATTCCAATCACTTCCATCTCCTGAAAAGATTAGAAATAGATAATGAGCACACTTGCCCAATAGGTATCTTCGCATCAACATGAAGGCACTATTAAAGTAATTAACAATTTAGCTCTAAAGAATAAGGTAAAAATCATGTGAATGTGATCAATCACGCGATTAAACCAAAGTAACAAGACGATCAAATAAGTTAGAATGAGAGCAAGTTCGAACTAGCAAGAATGTAACAAGAACATGATATTGGCCATTTATCAACAAGAATGTATCGAGAATGTACTAGCAAGCCACATAATCATCACTACAGTATCTTTTGCTTATGAGCAAGTACTTCGTGAATTTCTGTGGACTATCAAGAAAGAAAGTCATGTACAAGAATGTCATGTCGTGCCATATTGTGGATTTTCACTTATTTATAGAGAAAGTACTCCCAGCGCAATGCGACGCCAGTAGCATCATACCCCATGGTTTATAAAATAGTATGTTTCTGACAATCAGTAGAGGGGACTAGCATAGAGCCCTTGAACACAATCAGTGCTCGATCGCATCTTCAAGTATAAATCAAGCTTTTTTCACGCATGCAACAAGTATGGCCAAGAATGTAATAAGTTCAATAAGCTCATGATAACAATAATTCAATGAATGAATGCTTCAATAAGAATCATGAGAAATCAAGAATGACTTAAGCCAGGTTATACTCATGGAAATAAATCGACAGCATAACGGTACATTCTTTATTTTATATTCATTATTTTAGGTTTCTTGATCAATATGATAAGTTCTAGATCATTAATAGTCCATCTAGAAACCTTGGAATATCAACCCTTGGTCCACCTTGGGTTAAAATACTCAAGCAATGTGACGGTCATATACTGGGCCGTTACAAGATGTGACGCTCCAATATTGGGCTGTTACATTAGTCTAAATCCAGAACCAAGAAATCGGACTCAGTTGAATGTGACGGTCGTATTTTGGGCCGTTACATGTGCCTGACGGTTCAATATAGAGCCGTTACATTACTGATAACCAAAAACATTGATAGTGTAATCTAATCAATGGGATTTAATGGTACAACCAACTCGACGTCCCAGTGGGAATCCCAGGCTCGCTGAGAATTATGGAGGCCTTATAACAAGATTTCCTAGTCCATTAGAAGGAATATCCAATAGAGAGGTCCTCATGTCCTAGAATGATGTTCCTATAGTGCAAAGTGAACTAATGGATAACATACCAAAATATGTGCCATATACTTGAAGGAATGACTCTATAGATAAAAAAGAATGCTTAACAATGTGAAACCAAGATAAAACTCCGTCAATACAACATTTGGAAAATCGTGATTTAGAATACAAAACTATAGAGTTTTAGCCAACGAAATTAGCATAACTTAAAATAATATAAGATACATTAATCATGCAATTTGATTATGAATCAGTAACTAAACTTAAAGTCATGATAATAGGTCCAAACTTAGTTATCTAAGCTTATTTATAAGTAAACTTTACTGGTTATTATTCTACCGCAGGCTGACAGAACACAGGTGTCTGACAGTCTAGGATAGGCGCGTTACAGTGCTTGTGACGGTTTATCGAGGGGCCGTTACAGGGGTGTAACGCTCCTGCTAGGGTGCGTCAGAGACCATAGAACAATAAAAGCACAATAGGGTGTGACGGTCTATCGTAAGGCCGTTACATTCATGTGACGGTCTTACGTTGGTGCGTTAGAGAATCTGCTGGCAGTAAACTAAGTAAAGGTTTATAAAAATATAACATGCCTGGAAATCAAAATACTACCACTGTCCTAGTCATGATAACGAAATATAGGTCACTATATGCATGGGTTTAGTGAAATAGACAGGATAACATCTTTTAATGTCCATTTAGGGCTAAGAGATGCATGAATGTATAGAACTATTAGATCATGAAATTCTTAGTCTATAATGCATGAAATTAAGCACAATCGGAGGGCTTTTATTCCTAACAAGTTGTTTTTACCAATCATGAGATAACCTACCTCTTCTAAAACCTTTAAACTTCGAATTTGATAATAGGTGCTACCCTTAGTCCCTTGTACTTCTTGTGATAAATCAGCAACTTCAATCTGCTCTATTTTCTCAGCCTCTTGACTTAAGGTTGTGAAATTTTGAGGGTAAGAAGATGAAACTATTGGGAACAAAAAGTTCTAAAGTATTGAGTTCTAATTACCTCATTTAGACGTCCTAATCTCTAGATCTTCAAAGGACTTTCGTTCAGATTCCTGGGTTGCTAAGGTTGAATCAGCAACTTTGGAAGCTTCTATCTCCTTGGTTGCTTGATCTCCTAGCACGAAATTTGGAGAACCATTAGTCTAAAGTATACTAAACAAAATCTTCTAAAGAACTTACCCGAAAATATGACTTCTTACCTTGATTCTTCATGAGCCAAAAGTAAGGGTCGCTCAGTTCAGAATTGGGTCCTATTTATAGGGTTTTGGCTAGGGTTTGAAGATTAGATCGATTCTAGAGTCCTTAATTTTCTAGAACCTAATCCTTAAGAGTCCTTAGTAATGTTATAAGTTTCCCTAAGTCGATCTCTTATAGATAAGACCCCAAAGTTCTAATCTTTTTGCAATTTCCTCACCTTACGGAATCTGCAAGATGTAACGGTCGTGTCTAGGTGCGTTACATGGCTGTGGCAGTCGCCCGATAGACCGTTACATTCAACGTATATAGAGTTTTAATTTAATCAAACTCTTTTATTAGTTTATCCACATAATTATCTTATATAAATAGTATTTATCCTTAAAATACGTGAATAAGCTAATTACCCTTCTAGAATATGGGCCAAACTTGCTGGGCTTAGTCTATTAAACTTTTGAATAATAATTAGATAAGCTAGGTTAACTAATTAGCCTAAATGAGCCTTATAATGACTTATTAATCAATAACCCCTTCATTAATTTATTTAAGCCTTTATAATTTCTAGAAAATTATTTTAAAATTCAAAAATTATATATATAAATTCTGGGGCACTACAGCTCCTCCTCCTCGTTCCTCCGGTGGCCAGAGGAACCCGTCAGGTAGGTCCTATAGGAGCCATGCGTCCCACTCGGAGTCCCGCTCCTCCCTGGTCGCTGACTCACCTCTCGGAGAACCTCCACCATGCCCTCTAACATGGAAACCTAGCGCTGAGCCAGCTCTACCTCGGTCCTATAGCGCTCCACCTCGGTAGCGCTAGCTCGAAGACGCTCGAGCTCCGCCTGCAGAAGTGCCATCTCGAGGGTGTCGGCCGGTCGGCCCCGTGCGAGCTCCTCTCGCAGTCGGGCGGTCTCCTCCCTCAAGTGTGCCGCCTCCTCCCGAGCCGCTGCCCGACTCTGCTCCAGCTCTGATCTCAGCAGGGTCAGCTCTTTCGTCTGCATACACAACCGTTGTTAGTCAATTGCATTTCATACATTTCATAAGCATAAACGACAAGGGAAAGAGTAGTGATTTACGTACCCTCTCGGTGAGCACCACCTCGGCCGCCTTGGCCCGCGCTACCATCCGAGTGAAGTCGGCCTCCCGCTCAGCCCAGTCTGCGGGAGTCTGGGTCTGTGAAGAGGAAGGAGCATCGACCCCCTGTCGCTGGGCCCCCTCGGCGCGCTGCATCCAATGGTCTAGGTCAGTCACATGCATAATCATAATCATAAACATTTGCATAATTTGAGGAGTTTAGGGTTTAGATAACTCACCAGTAAAGCCAGGGCCTGCCGGGCCTCGTCCCACTCCCTGATCGTGGAGTGCAGCAGCCCCTGCAGCTCCGCAAGTAATCCCTCAGGGTCAATCTACATTTAGAGGTCCAAGTGTCAGTGCATCATCATATAGAAACCGTAAGCATAATAAGTAGAGTTTGAGTTTAGAAGTCGTACCGGTCGGTGGGCACCCCAGAACAGCTGGTCCTGGTAGTGTCTAGCGTACGCGGTGTAGTACGCTGAGTCACTATCTGCTCGGGCGGTCACCACCCGCCCAAGCACTGCCCAGTCCGCTATCTGCGCGACATTCCTCGTCGTCCAATCGAAGGCAGCTCCTAGACCGCGGGTCGTCCGTGTGACGCGCTCCCCGGGCCCCTCTGCTGTCAGAAACTCCACTGCTGGCTGATGGACCCCAATGGTCCTCATCACCAGTCGGAAGTACAGTGGCTCCACCACGTTCATGCAATGGAGCCACACGTCTCTGTTGACGTGTTTTTACTTACTCTTTCTTTACCGGCTTAAAAGATTTCTTCTCTCCCCTTCTACTAAATCGATATAAAAAATATAAATGTGGACAGTAGAAGGAGAACAGAAGGATGTAAACAAGTGATCGCCACCAAGGTGCCTAATGTGATTGACACATCGTACCTTGGAAAGAGGAGAGGTACTCGCATTTAACCAGCACTACAGGGGATGAGCAGCCCGTGAAGAACCACCTTAAGGGTAGTGCGGCCGCTCGACAGACCGCGCGTCAATGTTGGGTGGAACGTGGGATGAAGAACTACCAGCAGGTGAATGGCTCGAAGACAACCGCAGTAGGAAGAAGAACGGTCGAAGATCCACCGCACCTCCTCCTGAACGGACAGAGGTGAACCGTGCAATACCACCACGCCAGAAGTTGTAAAAGTCCAACCTCCACCCTTTCTGGCCAGCCAGAAAGGATGGGCCTCGTGCTAGTGGGTTGATGACCTACGAAACAGAGGGTAGAACACAAAGAAAAACTCAATATCAGAACTGTGAAGCGTAGCAAATGCTCAAACAGAAGGAAATAGACATAACTAAATGGAATGGGGGATACCTGGGGGGTTTTAAACCCCTAGGGGCACCAAAACGTGGGAGGATGTGTGAATGACTGTGCAAGTGAAGAAAAACGTGGAGAAGATGAAGCATGCAACGAGAAAACCGACGGTGGGACTAGTGAACTAACGACTCGAACAAACAGTATACTCCCTGAACCGGGGGCCTGTGGGGATGTAGAAGGCCTCCCTCCCTGTCTTGGGTCGCTCAAAGATTCGGCAGAGCTTCACCATCGACAAAAAATCTCCCCCCCCCCCTTTCGAAGGTAGCCTCTAGGGTCTATTTATAGAGCCTAGAAAGCCATCCCCGAAATTAGGGTTTTTAGGCTTTTTCAGGTCGAGATAATCGAATTATCTCTCATCCAGAAGAAACGACACTCGAAATGGTTAAGTTTCCGCGGAGAAAATGACGGGAGAAGTTAGGGATAAAACCACGGATAGAGAGAGAAAATCTGTTAATCTTTCAGGAATCGAGCGGATGAACGGTCTCATGATAGACCACCCAACCGGATGGGCGGCCATCTCTAGGCCGTCCAACCCTGTCGGTGGAAATTTAATAAATCATAAATATTATCCAGAGACCCATCAAACTGACCGAAAACCTCGCCGTTGGACTCTTATAGATGAACGGCTAATAGTAGACCTTTCATCTACAAGAGCGGCCAGGAGGAACCCGTCCATGCCTCGTCGGTGATAAATCAAAATAAATAAGATAAATAGATAATTATCTGAAAACCAGCGACGTTAGGACTCCGGGCGATAGACGGCTTAGAAGGTACCGCACAATGGTCTTATGCACCTATAGCCAGGCCGTATATATGCTTGTCGGTGATAATTCAGAAAATCGGCTAAATATCCCATAAATCTATGAACAGCCCAGTAGCAACTGCACATATCGTTATGCGGATGGAGGTTGACCGCACATGTACATGGGCACTTGAACTTTATAGAAAAGCTCAATTAACCAAAACCAAGGCCCATTAAGCCCTAAATCAAATCGGACCTAGCCAGGGAGGGAGGCTACCCATAAAATAAGCCCAGAATGTGCCATAAAATGGCCCAGCGAGTGATGGACAACTCGAGGCATCAATAAATGAGAGTAAGAGAAATGACTCAACTTATCGGCAAAAAACGGGTGTCAACAGATGCCCCTCCTTAACGTCCTCTTTGCAGGGGAGCGAGCGGAGGTGAAGCGGAAGCGAAATGGAACATGGAGATTAAGCGAAAATGAAGCGGAGCGGACTGAAAAGTGGGCGTTAAGGTAAAACGACACCCATTTTTACCAACAATCAATAAGAATCTTCTGGAAAACTCTGAACCAAACACAAGGAACGATCAGACTAAAAGCGACGCCAATCTGGAGGAACTAAAAGAAACACACGATCAACCTCATGGGGGACACAATCTCGCGGACCAATGAAGAGACCGGAAGAAGCATAGAAAAAATAAAGAAGCGGACTAAAACTCCAAACAAGGACCTCTTAATCAACCAAACCAAGCGAATCAACCAAACTGAACCTTCCAACTCAGAGTGGAATTGTTCCTCTTACTCAAACACTAAACGCACAGCTAAGCATCATTGGTGGGGCATTTCACAGTCAAACCATGGGTGATGAATGCTCAAAAGATGCGTATGATGCATGCTAGGCCAAAATAAAAGAAATCATTAAAATAAATGCGAAGAAAGGATTAAAATATAAGATACTCGAGAATAATATTGTTAAGCTGGGAGAATGAGAGTCAAGACACTATCCGTAACCACGGCGTGCAGGATAGAACCATCCTCCCCTGGGCATCCCAACCTAACGGCCTATCCGGAGATTAAGCACGTGAACCTGGATCATCTTCATTTTTGTTAAAGGGAAACATCAGATCTTGAAACACATAGATAACCAACTAGTTCTCGAGATAATATAATATAGTACCATATAATAATGCAATAAAGATGTAGGGATAGAAAGCCACACCCGACTTACCTATGCAGGTGAAACGACATATTTTTTGATTTTAATTTCAAATTTTTATGGATTTTTATGTATAAGACAAACAAGTTGATGTGACACAACCTCGGACTTAGTCAAACAAGCACATCTAAGCATCCAAATGGGCCTTAATGGGCCACCGCTCTCTTCGTTGCACTCTATTCCCGGGGTGACTATGTGATACCAAGGGTGATTTATGGGAATGGACCCTTGCTGGTAGAGGGCCAGCAAGGCCAAGAATTGATTCCCCACGGTTGGTTGCCCAATTCGATTGGGGCCGACAAAGTGCACTCGGGCACCGGGTCACACTAACCCACGGCCATCACTCTAAGTCATGGACTTGAGGATCGGGCGCTCCTCACGAATTCAGCGGTGCATGAATCAAATATTGAGAGAGCTACACTAGGTGAGCAAGGAAGAGACACTTACTCGACCGGTTTGAAGAAACCGGTCCCGGTCGGAGACGAGGGCGAGCGGGGAGGCGGTGGTTCCCCACACGCCGCGGCGGTGTCGCTTGACCTGCCAAACCACTTACAAAACTACTCCTCTCGCAGGAGGGGGGATCTTGGGGTAGGGGTTAATATGATACATTCAAACACTACCACCACGCAGGGTGGGGCCTTCAGCCGGCCAAGCGGGGAGGGGTTGGTGGACCGAAACGAAGAGAAATGAGAACTAGGGAAGTTGCAGCTTCAATCTGGAATTCTGGACAGGGGGTCGCTGTGATGGCTATGCCGGGCTTGTCCGGACTCCAAATTGATCGAAACCAGCTCCTGAAGCTTCCTGACTGGAAGAGGTGGACTCCAGAATTTTTTGGGGAAGCTCAGACGGTCGGAGGTGGCTGCACCAGCAACAGGAAGTAGCCTCCTCTGTCTGGCCGCAGGTACTGTCTGGACTGTAACAGCAAGTTGCAGAAGTGACTGAGCGCCCTCCCGAGCTCCGATCAGCACGAAACCAGTGGCATCATCTTCGTGGTCGAGGTAGCTTTCAGCAGGAGGTGACGGAGATGCATTCAGAGGTCGAGGATGGCCGGGGCACCCAGAAGAGTGGGTACTGGTCGGAGTAGACAGCAGAAAATAGAACTAGATAGATCGGGGGAGAAAATTCGTAACTTCTTCCTCCGGTGGCCGAACGGGGTTCTGTTTCTTGATCTTGAAAGATGACCGGTAGAGGAAGAACTTTGATGAAGGGGCTTCAGCCTGAATCCGCTGGGGTTTGTCGTGGCAGAAGGATCTTCCACGCTCTGGTCCAGGATGAAGACCTCTCTGCGCACTGTTGGGAGAATGGCTCTATCTGGCAGCTCCGAGCTCCGATCGTGTTGATTCCACCTCGCCTGCGAAGTAGACTGGAAGGCCTTTCCAGAAAGGTAGGCCACGCCTTCTGAAGAACTAGGATGAATCCGTGGTTGATGCTGCAACAAGGGCTGTTCTGCAGATCTGCACAGCTCCAACCTACTAGAAGAAATGAGAGGGAGATATGGCTTCTTTGGTGGAGGGAAATGGTAGGAATGACCTAAGGGAGAGTGGGGGCTCTTGTGGGGTGGAGAAGGGAGCTAATGGTGATGGGGAATGAGGTGGAGAATGGCTGGAAGCAAGTGCTAGCAGGTGGAGGAGGAAGAGCTACGAATTTGGGGAAGGGGGGGTGAGAGGAGAAGGTGAGGGGGCACAAGTGAGTGGAGGGAAGGGTGGATTTCAAATTCAAAAGGTCTTGGAAGGTGGGTGATTATGTTGGGAAGTGGAGTGCTTGCATTGGAATGGGGTAGATTTGGTTGGAAGGTGGAGGAAGGTGTTGGAATGGGGAGACTTCTACCTAGGAACTAGGGAGTGGAGTAATGGAGGCCATGGGGAAGTGGAGGGCATTAAAGGAGGTGGTTGGAGGTTGGAAGTGGATGGGAGGAGGGAGGAGAGAGAAGGAAATTCGGATTTGGGGTTGGAGGAGAGAGAAAGAGGGGTGAAATAGAGAGATTAAGAGGGGAATGGGTGGGGAATCTCTCCCCTAGGGTCTCTCACCCAAAAAACTAGAGGAATCACTCCAATTTGAACTCAAATGGCAAGTTTAACTCAAAAGGATGTAATCATTCATTAACTTCAAATGAGGGGAGTGGGGTCCTATATATAGGCAACCCACTCTTTACAATAAGTCCCTGACAAAATAAACAACTACAAATAACCAAGGGGGTTGGGAGTGCTAATGGGCCTAGTCCAACGAATGGGGCCCAATAGCTTACATTAGACATCATGATGATACCAAACATAGGAAAATAAGTGCTAGACTTAGGGAAATGACTCAAATAAAATGGAAATACATCAAAATGACTCAAAGGAAAACTACAAAATGGATAAGGGGCCTTAATAGAGTGAGGCCCAAACTCAACTAGCTCCCGAGTGTGAAGAAGTGGACCCGAGCCAAAGGGAGTCGTGGGTGATGCCTCCATCAAATCCCCTGGGCCGCAAAGAGCTCGACTCCGTCGAGTAAGGGTCCATCCGGCTAAGGTACCGCTCGAGGAGATCTGGATCCAATCGCTGTAGGTCCTCCCGACTTACCCATGAGTCTTCCAACGGAGGCCGATCCTTCCACCTGACGAGATAGCGCTCATAGACCTTGCTCCGGGTGGTAGTGACCTGCTCATCCAATATTTGTTCAATGCGATCACGCTGAGCTCTTTTGGCTAGTGGACTCTCCTCTCGGGTGGGTGCTCTCTCAAAGGAGGGAGTGGGCTCGATCTCCTCACTAGGTCTCACCGTGGGGCCCTTGTAAGACACTAAGTCGGCGACATTGAATGTAGGACTTACCCCATAATCCTCGGGGAGATCTAATTCATAAGCATTCGCACCAATACGCCTCAAGACCTGGAAGGGCCCAGTCCCACGTGGTCTCAACTTGGAGTTGGCTCCTGGGGAGAGCCTCTCCGTCCTCACCATCACAAAGTCACCCACTTGGAACTCTAAGTGACGCCGGTGAGAGTCGGCCAACCTTTTATACGCCTCATTTTTCATGCCAATGTGCTTGCGGATTTCCTCATGCAACTCTCTAATATGTTGTGCAAAAGACTCGGCAGAAATGGACACTCTAGCATGCTGGGGAAGGGGAATGAGATCGGATGGCTTTCTTGGTTTATACCCATGCACTGCTTCAAATGGACTCATCCCTATTGACTTATTGACGGAATTATTGTATGCAAACTCAGCCTGTGGTAAGATGAGATCCCAATTTCCGGGCCGATCCTCAACAAGACACCTAAGGAGGTTCCCTAGACTCCGGTTGACCACTTCAGTTTGGCCATCCGTTTGGGGGTGGTAGGCAGTGGAGAATTTGAGGAGGGTACCCATCATGTGCCAAAGAGTCTTCCAAAAATAGCTAGTGAATTTGACATCCCTATCGGAGACTATGGTCTTGGGTAGCCCATGGAGGCGGACTACCTCATCAAAGAATAACCGGGCTATATGGGAGGCATCGGAGGTTTTGTAGCATGGGATGAAGTGGGCCATTTTGGAAAATCTATCAACCACCACATAGATGGAGTCATGCTTCCTAGAGGTCTTGGGTAAACCTAGCACAAAGTCCATGCTCAAATCTTGCCATGGGCGGTCGGGAATGGGAAGTGGGGTGTATAGGCCGGTGTTTTGTTTTACTTGTTTGGCCGAAGCACATGTGCGACATTGACCCACTATTTTGCCTACATCCCTCTTGAGGCTTGGCCAATAAAATTGACCCTCAACTAAGGCAATGGTCTTGTGGACCCCAAAATGACCGGCTAACCCACCGGCATGTAATTCCCAAACCAAGAAGTCTCGAAGAGATGTCCGAGGAATGCAAAGCCTTGGTCCCTTGAAGAGGAACCCATCCTCTAAAATGAATCCTTCATGCTCCTTGCTAGAATGAGTGGTCAAGTTGGCATAGATTTGTCCAAAGTCGGGGCAACTAGGATAATCATCCTTGACCTTGTCAAAGCCAATCACTTCCACTTGGATAGTGGATAACAAGGACATCTTCCTACTAAGGGCATCCGCGGCCTTATTCTCACTCCCGGCCTTGTGTTTGATGACAAAGGTGTAGGATTGTATGAACTCAACCCATCGGGCATGTCGGGCATTCAACTTTTGTTGGGAATTGAGGTATTTGAGTGCCTCATGGTCGGAAAAGATGACAAACTCTTTGGGAAGCAAATAATGTCTCCAATGTCGGAGGGATTGGACCACGGCATAGAACTCCTTGTCATAGGTGGAGTATCTAGTCCTAGCATCACATAGCTTCTCACTAAAGTAGGCGACCGGGTGTCCCTCTTGACTAAGAATCCCTCCTATCCCAATCCCGGATGCATCACAAGTGACCTCAAAAACTTTAGAGAAATCGGGAAGACATAGGACCGGGGCTTGGGTCAACTTTTCCTTAAGCTCAAGGAAGGCTTTAGAGGCGGCTTTGGTCCAAACAAAGGTTCCCTTTTTGAGACAATCAGTTATTGGGCCGGTGATAGTGCTAAACCCCCGAATGAATCTCCTATAGAATGTGGCCAACCCATGGAAACTTCTAACCTCATGAAGGGTGTGGGGTTCAGGCCAATCAATGATAGCTTGGACCTTGTCGGGGTCCATGGAGACTCCTTTGGTTGACACCACATATCCTAGGAAGGTGATGGTAGTGGTCATGAAATGACACTTTCTTAGGTTGGCAAATAAGCTCTCTTGCCGGAGGACGGTGCAAACTTTCCTAAGGTGTTCGAGGTGGGCTTCATGGGTGTGGCTATAGATGAGAATATCATCAAAGTATACCACTAGAAAGTTCCCAATGAAAGGCCTAAGTGCTTCCGTCATAAGACGCATGAAAGTACTTGGGGCATTAGAAAGCCCAAATGGCATGACTAACCACTCAAAGAGACCATCCTTGGTCTTGAAGGCCGTTTTCCACTCATCCCCAGGCCTTATCCTAACTTGGTGGTAACCACTCTTGAGATCTATCTTAGAGAAGATGGTGGCTCCAGCTAGCATGTCCAACATGTCATCAAGCCTAGGGATAGGGAACCTATACTTGACGGTAATCTTGTTAATGGCCCGGCTATCCACACACATCCGCCACGATCCATCTTTCTTGGGGGTAAGGAGGGCCGGGACGGCACATGGACTCTTACTAATGCGGATGAAGCCCTTCCTAATGAGTTCCTCTATTTGCCTCCTAAGTTCGGCATGTTCCGTAGGATTGAGGCGATAATGAGGAAGGTTTGGAAGGGTGGCTCCCGGCACTAGGTCGATTGCGTGTTGCACATCACGCATGGGAGGGAGTTGGTCCGGGAGCTCTTCCGGGAACACATCATGAAATTCTTCCAATAGTTGTTGGATCTCTATGGGATGGGGATTAGAAGGGGTAGGTTCCCCTAAGCATATGACAACCGCACACAAAGGCACCCCTTGAGCAATTTCCTCTTCAAGCTCTCTCCTAGTGATGAGATGAATACCCTTGGTCAACCCCGTGGTTCTACTTTGTTTTGGGGTTTGGATAAGGGCTTGAGTTGGAGGGGTGGAGTTCCCCGAGACTTGTGGAGTGGTGGGGTGTGATCCTTGAGGGAGAGTGTCCCTCTTGGGCATGGGACGAGGTGGGGAAGGGTTAAGACGGATAGTCTTACCCTCATGCTCAAAGGTGCATATGTTGCTTCTTCCTAGAATGGTGGCATCCACATCATAGAGCCAAGGTCTTCCTAAAAGGATGCTACCCACTTCCATAGGTATGACGTCACACCATATTTGGCCATGGTAGGAAGAGAAAGTGAGAGGCACTAGGCATTGGGTGTTGACCGGGATGGAGTTGTTGTTGATCCATGAGACCCGGTATGGACTTGGGTGGGGAGTGAGAGTAAGCCCAAGGAGCTTGACGGTGTCGGGTGATACGGCATTAACACAACTACCACTATCCAAGATCACTTTCCTCACATGGTTTTCTATCTTGACAAAGGTGTGGAAAATTGAAGTCCGTCGCCAATCCTCTTCTTGAGGTTGGGTGAGAGTGCACCTAATGACTCCTAGATGGGAGTTGTTTGAAGGAGTGGAATGATCTAGACCCGACTCTAGACATTGGGCTTCATACTCCTCTTCCCAATCTATTAAGGCTTCATGTTCCTCAATGACATTTTCTTGTTCCTTTTGGGGTTGGACTTCTTCCTCAATAAGCAAGCTAGATAGCCCCTTAGATGGACATTGCCCCGCAAAATGACCATACCCATGACACTTATAGCATTGTTGGCGCCCACTTCCCGGGGTGGCTCCTACACTTGGGCCTTTGGGGTTGTCATCCTTCCGTGGAAGAGGGTGACTAGGAGCGGGTTTGTTTGGAGTGATGGGTGGGGGAGGGTTGTAGGACCTTAAAGGGGCATTCCCACTTGGGCTAGGAGCTCTCATGGGGGTGGGTGGAATGGGACGTGGTCCCATGTTTTTGGGGTCGGTGGGTCGGGGAGGGATAAATCGGGAACTCCTAGAAAACCTTTCCACATCTCTAGCAATTTGGTAAGCTATCTCAAGGTTATCAACATCTCTCATGAATAGTTCCCTCTTGATGTGGCTTTGAAGCCCATTCCTAAAGCGGGATAAGGTGACATCCGCATCCTCATGGACTCCACACTTTAGAAGATAAGAGTCAAATTTTTCAATGTACTCTACCACGGTCTTTCCTTCTTGGGTGAGGCTTTGCCATTCATCTAGGAGCATTTGGTGGTAGGTTCGGGGAAGGTATTTGTTCCTAAGTAGATTCTTCATATCCGCCCAAGTGTTAATAGGCTCATCCCTCCTAATCCGCCTTAGACCCTCTTGATTTAGCCAATAAGTTTTGGCCAACTTAGTGAGATGCATCTTAGCCAATCTAACTCTTCTTTGGTCGGACATGGGGTACCATTCAAAGTATTGGTCCATGGCGGTCTCCCATTCTAGGTAAACACTAGGTTCATGTGAACCGTCAAAGTTTGGGGCCTCTACCTTGATCATCCTTAAAAGGGGGTCATCCGGATCATCCCGTGGACGCCGGTCATGGTTTTGATGGGGGCGAGGTATCTCATACTCATAATAATGGTCATAGTCCATTTCATCCCTATAAAATTCAGCATGTGGGTGATGGGCTCTTGGGCCGTTGTTCCTTGGGTGGAACTCATCCCTATGAGGCTCTATATGTGGAGGGTGGACTCTTGGGCCTTGGTTCCTTTGGGGAAAACCATTCCTATGATAATCACCATGTGGTGGAGGGACTCTTGGCTCATTGATTCTTGGGTGAGGATCTTCCCTATGAGGTTCATCTTGTGGAGGGGGAATTCTAGGCTCATTGTTCCTTGGGTGGTACCCTTGGTCTTCTAACCGAGCAATTCGGTTGGTAAGGGACTCTAGTTGGGCAAGGATGGTTGTGAGGGCAGCCTCTACCCTTTCTTGGGGTTCCTCCCTAGGAACATCTTGGTTGAGTTGGTGAGGATTGGGATCCATGGTTGGAATCGAAGATGAAGAACCGGGTTGGTAGCTAGTACCACTACGGGTGGACATGCAAGACAAAGGGCCAAAGTGGTTGGACACACAATGCAAAGGTCCTAGGACTTAGACTTGATAGAGACAAGTCAAGGACTTGCTCTGATACCACTTGATGTGACACAACCTCGGACTTAGTCAAACAAGCACATCTAAGCATCCAAATGGGCCTTAATGGGCCACCGCTCTCTTCGTTGCACTCTATTCCCGGGGTGACTATGTGATACCAAGGGTGATTTATGGGAATGGACCCTTGCTGGTAGAGGGCCAGCAAGGCCAAGAATTGATTCCCCAAGGTTGGTTGCCCAATTCGATTGGGGCCGACAAAGTGCACTCGGGCACCGGGTCACACTAACCCACGGCGATCACTCTAAGTCATGGACTTGAGGATCGGGCGCTCCTCACGAATTCAGCGGTGCATGAATCAAATATTGAGAGAGCTACACTAGGTGAGCAAGGAAGAGACACTTACTCGACCGGTTTGAAGAAACCGGTCCCGGTCGGAGACGAGGGCGAGCGGGGAGGCGGTGGTTCCCCACACGCCGCGGCGGTGTCGCTTGACCTGCCAAACCACTTACAAAACTACTCCTCTCGCAGGAGGGGGGATCTTGGGGTAGGGGTTAATATGATACATTCAAACACTACCACCACGCAGGGTGGGGCCTTCAGCCGGCCAAGCGGGGAGGGGTTGGTGGACCGAAACGAAGAGAAATGAGAACTAGGGAAGTTGCAGCTTCAATCTGGAATTCTGGACAGGGGGTCGCTGTGATGGCTATGCCGGGCTTGTCCGGACTCCAAATTGATCGAAACCAGCTCCTGAAGCTTCCTGACTGGAAGAGGTGGACTCCAGAATTTTTGGGGAAGCTCAGACGGTCGGAGGTGGCTGCACCAGCAACAGGAAGTAGCCTCCTCTGTCTGGCCGCAGGTACTGTCTGGACTGTAACAGCAAGTTGCAGAAGTGACTGAGCGCCCTCCCGAGCTCCGATCAGCACGAAACCAGCGGCATCATCTTCGTGGTCGAGGTAGCTTTCAGCAGGAGGTGACGGAGATGCATTCAGAGGTCGAGGATGGCCGGGGCACCCAGAAGAGTGGGTACTGGTCGGAGTAGACAGCAGAAAACAGAACTAGATAGATCGGGGGAGAAAATTCGTAACTTCTTCCTCCGGTGGCCGAACGGGGTTCTGTTTCTTGATCTTGAAAGATGACCGGTAGAGGAAGAACTTTGATGAAGGGGCTTCAGCCTGAATCCGCTGGGGTTTGTCGTGGCAGAAGGATCTTCCACGCTCTGGTCCAGGATGAAGACCTCTCTGCGCACTGTTGGGAGAATGGCTCTATCTGGCAGCTCCGAGCTCCGATCGTGTTGATTCCACCTCGCCTGCGAAGTAGACTGGAAGGCCTTTCCAGAAAGGTAGGCCACGCCTTCTGAAGAACTAGGATGAATCCGTGGTTGACGCTGCAACAAGGGCTGTTCTGCAGATCTGCACAGCTCCAACCTACTAGAAGAAATGAGAGGGAGATATGGCTTCTTTGGTGGAGGGAAATGGTAGGAATGACCTAAGGGAGAGTGGGGGCTCTTGTGGGGTGGAGAAGGGAGCTAATGGTGATGGGGAATGAGGTGGAGAATGGCTGGAAGCAAGTGCTAGCAGGTGGAGGAGGAAGAGCTACGAATTTGGGGAAGGGGGGGTGAGAGGAGAAGGTGAGGGGGCACAAGTGAGTGGAGGGAAGGGTGGATTTCAAATTCAAAAGGTCTTGGAAGGTGGGTGATTATGTTGGGAAGTGGAGTGCTTGCATTGGAATGGGGTAGATTTGGTTGGAAGGTGGAGGAAGGTGTTGGAATGGGGAGACTTCTACCTAGGAACTAGGGAGTGGAGTAATGGAGGCCATGGGGAAGTGGAGGGCATTAAAGGAGGTGGTTGGAGGTTGGAAGTGGATGGGAGGAGGGAGGAGAGAGAAGGAAATTCGGATTTGGGGTTGGAGGAGAGAGAAAGAGGGGTGAAATAGAGAGATTAAGAGGGGAATGGGTGGGGAATCTCTCCCCTAGGGTCTCTCACCCAAAAAAACTAGAGGAATCACTCCAATTTGAACTCAAATGGCAAGTTTAACTCAAAAGGATGTAATCATTCATTAACTTCAAATAAGGGGAGTGGGGTCCTATATATAGGCAACCCACTCTTTACAATAAGTCCCTGACAAAATAAACAACTACAAATAACCAAGGGGGTTGGGAGTGCTAATGGGCCTAGTCCAACGAATGGGGCCCAATAGCTTACATTAGACATCATGATGATACCAAACATAGGAAAATAAGTGCTAGACTTAGGGAAATGACTCAAATAAAATGGAAATACATCAAAATGACTCAAAGGAACACTACAAAATGGATAAGGGGCCTTAATAGAGTGAGGCCCAAACTCAACTAGCTCCCGAGTGTGAAGAAGTGGACCCGAGCCAAAGGGAGTCGTGGGTGATGCCTCCATCACAAGTATAAACATAGCAAAGATAACACAATGATTAACTGAACGATAAACAACATGACATAACATGACGAACAAATGAAACGGGAGACAATGCAACACAAATAAGCATATATGCAATGGCATAAACAGATAATATCATGTATGAACACGATGTGACAAGACAACAATGTGACGGGACAACACGCGGTTGGGACAAGGACATGACAGATAATCACACGGTTGGGACAACACGTGGAACATGGAGGGACGACTATTAACATATGCAAGACAACTAACAACATGTGGTAAGGACAAAACAAAATGTGAGACAATCACGGTGGGACATAGACACGAGACAAGGACACGGCGGGACAAAAGACATGAACAAAATATGCACTTCAATCAAAACCCAAGATCTGAATGAAGCAAAATTGTCAGGTTCATAATCGTGAGGTAAATCCCTCTCATAGAGGATATAATCATGCAAATAAAAGCTGAGAAGGATATGAGCTTCAGTACAGATCGAGAGATAAGATTGAAGAAAAGAGCAGATCAAGGATGTGGACAGGAGGCAGAGCACAAAGATATAGCAAGGAATGCCTGAGCACCTGCAACCTGCACACTTAGCAAACAGATTACGTATCTGTTCTCAAAACAAATAGATAGATAAATATTTTTATTTTTTTTATTTTCTTGATTTTTTTAGATTTTTGAAAATATTTGATTTTTTGGATTTGAACAATATTTCATTTTTTGGATTTGAACAATATTTCAGTTTTTTTGGATTTTTGACAATATCTCATTTTCTTAGATTTTTGACAATATCTCATTTTTTAGATTTTTGATAATATCTCTTTTTTTTTGGATTTTTGAATAGTAATTCGCAGCACCCAAAGATAGGCTTGAACTACTGGCCAGGGATCGCCGTCCCTCCCCTCTCATTAAAGACTTCCCTTGAGCAGGGCGTGCATGTGAGGGTGGCTTACCATAACCAGCTGCCTCTAAAGAACGGTACCCCTACTAAGGTCATACCCGGGATACAACCCAGTCTAAGAGGGAGAAGCAGAAGAAAAATTAGAGACAAGCTTTATACAGGATGGGAGACATCAGGACTTAAATTCCTTCTAGGGCACTACCCCTCAAAGAGTAGGTCTGTTGCACCAGGGCTTTGTGTCTTTGATTTTGAGACCCACATTTATTAGGCACGCATGCGACCGGGCTCATGACGTCCCGCGGGGAACTGTACTGCCACTCTTGCCATGCCTTTGATTCATAATTTTGCATTCGATTTATTTTCTCATTTTGATAGCCCTTATCGGCTAGATATAGCATGAAAGTTCATTTCTTTTGAGGGTCAAGACTGCCACTATTTGAGACCTCTCTCGTATTGGGGAGTGCCTAGGTTGGTCATCTCATCCATCCATCTCTTGCCCCTGCACTTAGCCGAGAAGAGAAAAGGCCTTCGTGCATACCCAAAGTATGGCCAAAGCAGCAACGGTGTGCCTTAGAGAGATAGGCTATGGCTCGTTGTGAAGTGTGTGAAAAACCCGTACAAAAGGTCACCCTGAACAATCGAGGAAAGAAACTAGACTCCCAGCACGGAGCTATCACCAGCCTAAGGATGCTACAAAAGCTAACTTTTTTATTTAACACAAAGTTAAGATCTAATTAAATAAGGACTCCTAAAGCCACTCAATCATGTTAAGGAATCATGTGCAAAAACAATAGAAATAATGGAAATGAAAGCACGTTTCTTGCACAAAATAAAGATACCTTTGCAAATCCATGATGTGGTAACAGCATCCTGATGCGATTTTGATCATCGAGCTTTTGATCAGCACGAGCTTTGTATTCCTTGCTTGCCAGAAGAAAAAATGGAGAGGATAGCAAAGTGTAGAGATTCCTTGATATGAAGGAGCGGCAGACATCGAACTAGATGAAAAAGGATAAAAAGAAAGAGCGACGAGGGCTAGAACTCCCCCGTTAAGGCGTCGAGGCCCTGATAGCAAGGAACCAAATACAGAAGAAACAAGATTAGCTGAGATCAAGGCAGACTAAAGTCTCAAAAACAGCAAGAAAAAGGGTAAGAACCCTGGAAGGGTGAGGAGGAAAGAACAGAAAGATGACGAAAGGATAACTGCAAAGATAAGGAAGAAGGAGAACGATCATCCGAGTTGGTCGAAGAAAAGGAATAGCGATCACCCGCTAGAGACGGGGAAGAAGATGCATGAACACCTGACAAGGTCGGGGAAAAGAAATGGAAACCACTCGAGGGAGGATCAGAAAAACCACCCGACAAGGTCGGGGAACGAGCGCAAGGAATCCCCAACAGGGTCGGGGGAAAAGGATGAGAAGCAGAATCCGGACGTATCCGGGGAGAAAAACTAGAAGATGCCCCTAGATCAGGGGAAGAGGAGGACATAGGCCGAGGCCTAGAATGATGAGGATAGGATAATATGGTAGAAATATAGTCAGGTGGCGGAAGGTACACCACCCAAGGATAAGAACTGAGCAAAAGAAAAGATGAGTGGACGGAAGAAGGAGAGGAGGAAGTGGACCCCCGAGTACAGAACTGTCGGCCTTTATACTTATGTCGCCGCCTCTTCTTGGCTGAAATCTGCTTGCAACAACTCCACCTGGCGTGGAATTAGGCCTTCAGGCTTCTTGTCTTGCAATATTTTCTCAAATAACGGGCCCACCTGGTAGATGGCCTAGCTCGGTCATGAATATGCAGCTTCATTGGGACAGTTGCCCTTATCTGTGTTGTGCCAACCATAGAAAGGCATTCTAGAACAGTCAACTCCTTGTGTTGTTTATTAGAAAAATAGGAAGCTATGTTGCTTGGCGTCAACAGCATAAGATTCGACATCTCCTCTCGGTAATCAGGCATGAAGTACAACTCCCTTGCTAGAAGTGCAGGACGGAACTGAGGGAGGGTGATGCGCGGCGTTGACGTGGCCGCCTAACCAATAAGCCGAGGGAGATGAGACAGAAAATGTAGAATGCCCCTGGTCAATCTCGAGGACACGGCCAATTGCCCCTTGAATGCTGAATTGATTAAACTTCTGGTGGCCATGTGGGTTAGCACAACCCGAGTGGAAAACTCTTTTGGGCCAGTAAATTGAATAGCAATCAAGCGAGAGGTGATAAAGACACCAATAGTGAATTCTCTGGTGAGCAAAAAGATTGCCACCGGCCTCGGTTCAGAAGAAACTGGCACCAGCGCACAATAGCTCTTCTTAGCAACCGTCTTCATAGCAAGTGTAGGCTCATTGCCCCTAAAATAGCCAGGGACCAGGACTAAGACCGGCATGCGGCAAATGAAATCTTGAAGCTTGTAATGCTCGGTCAAAACCTGGCTCGGCTCTTTATCTCCCTGGGGACTAGACCCGAGGGGCACCAAAGGTAGCGTGTACCTGCTCCGTGGGGTAGAGATAGGTGGAGAGAAGGGTGGAGAAAGCTTGGTAGGTGTGGGCGAAGGCAATGCGAGCGGCGGAGAGATAACGGTGATGATAGGCTCTGGTGGGGGTAAAGGAATGGAAGGTGGAGGTGTAGGAGAGGGTAAAGGTGAAGACGATGGCATGGGTGGAGATGAAGGCAATGGCGGGGGTGTGGGCGTAGGGGTAGCTTGCTCAGGCTCGAACGATGATGGAGAATGGAGTGGCATCGGCGACGGGGATGGTGGTGAAGGTGATGGGGTAGGGGTTATTACGAAAGGAAGTGATGATGTTGGTGGTAGTGATGGCAATGGGGATAATGGAGAAGGCGACAATGGAGATGGGGTCAATGGAGGCAGCGAAGACGGGGGTGGAGAAGGTGGTGGCAAAGGGGATGATGTGGTTGATGGAGATGGTGAAGGTGAAGAGGAAGGAGGTGAAGGCAGGGGTGGGGAAGAAGGAGGAGAGGAAGGTAGTGGCTTAGTGGGGGAAGTGGTAGGTGGTGGCGTTCTTCGGCATATCTTTACAACACGTCGAGAGGCGTTGGGGATAGGTGTGGTGGTGGAAACGGAGGGTGAAAGAGAGGTTGCCCGAGCGGAGGCTGGGGTAGGTAAAGGTGTTGGAGGAGATGGGATGAGGGAGGAAGAAGTGGGTAACGGAGCAGGTATCTTATCAACTGAAGAAACACCAGGGTGCCCCTGGTCTTGAAGTGGAGACGGTTGCCTAGGCGGCACGGCTTGCTGCTGCTGCTACTTGCTGCTGAGATCTGAAATAACTTTGTGCATAACTGCCCAATCAATCATCTTCTTATCTTCCAAACTATAAACGAACTCCCAGAACTCGGGACAATCCTCAATCAAGTGCCCCTGTTGATGATGGAATTCACAGAAATGGAGCAAATTCCCGACCACAGGTTGGCAAGGCATAATCGGAGGGAGTTGCAACGCATGGGTAGCCATCAAAGCCCTGAAAACATCTGTAAAGGATTCTGGCAACGGGGAGTGAGGAGCCCACTTCGGGCAAGGTGGATGCCGAGGGGTATGAAAAGGTAATGGAGATGGTAGCAGAGGTTGCGTAGGTAAGGGGGATTGCGTAGGTGAAGGTGGAGGGCTAGTATGAGGTGGAGGCGTAGAGGGAGCGGGAATATAGTGGACGGCATCTACCCGCTCAGGGTGTGAGGTTTCCTTGACCGGAAGTGGAGAGGCGTGGGGAAATAAAACATCGGAGGGTTGACTCGGGGAGGGCTGATATGCGGAGGAGTACATGGAGATATAGGGGTGTGGGGGGGTGGAAGGCCGACTCGTGGAGGGATATGAGGTGAAGGGCTGACTCGTGGTGGAGAGCGGAGAGAAAGTGTATGTAGAAGGCGACGGTGGAGGAGACTCGTGGTCAATGGAAACTAGAAGTTGTTGGTTAACGAAGTGGGCTCGGCTGTAGAGTTATTGCCATGAAGTGATATCATTTAGAGCTAAGATGCATCTGAGCTCGGGCATTGTATTAGAAATAACCATCTTGATTTGTTTGCCCTCTGGAATATGCCCCGGGACTTGAGCAGCTAGGCGACGGCAGCGGTCGGCAAACGTGGAGAATTCCTCGTCAGGCTTCATCTTCTCTTGGGCCAGATCGACCATGGAGTATCTGGGCCCAACCTGGTCTCGGTACTGCTGAATAAATCTTGCTTGGATGGCTTGAAAGTTCATCATCTGCTCTTGCGGTAACGTGAAGAACTAATCCTTGGCTGAGCCTCTAAAGATAGGCCAAACAAATAGGCCATCAAGCGTTGATCATGCTGGAACTGAGCCGACTCATATAGGAAATCTTTCAAATGGACGTAGGGGTCACCAATTCCACCATAGCGACGATATACGGGGATCTGTGAATGTGGTGGAAGCTGAAGACCTTGGAATGCAAATGGGATATCCAAAGAAATTTGAGGATTGATTCGGCGTTGCAATTCATCAAGCTGGCGTTGGGCCTGAGCGATCATCTCCTCGGTAGGAAGAGTCCGAGAAGGATATGGGCCAGCCTGAGCAAGAGAGGATGAATTTAGACCAGGATAATGATGATGGGCCGGATAAAGGGACCCATTTGAGAAGAAGGAAAGCCCGTTCCGGGAATGGAGGAATGCATGGGCCTAGAAGAATCATGTATGTAGGAATGAGGATTGATTGGACTAGCAGCAGCACGGGCGGGATAAGAAGGCCCGTTTAAAGAATAGGGTCCAATGGAGGAATAAGGAGATGGGCCCGGATGGGAAGAGGAATCCACGCTGGGATAAGAAGATGGAGAAGTATAGGAATAAGGTACAGGGGAAAAATGCTCCATGGGGAGAATGAAGACTTTATACAGTGAACTTCAAAGGAGTAAAAGGAGGGAAATGACCCTAAGACAAATGCAACTAAATGGAGACACACAAAGATGAACTAGACCAAATGAGACTAATCTGATAAAAAGATGCAAATGATGACACGTCAACATATAATGGAGGGAAGAGATGAGAAAAGAATCAACCAATTGACCAAATCAAATTCTAAATGATGCGCGAAAATTTTTATAAGTTCCCTTTTAGGACCTTAGTAGATTAATTAAGATGTGAATTCACTCAACCACAAGGTACCGAAATAGGGTAGGAAATGTGGAACTGGGTGACTCTACGGAACTCTCTCTCTCTCACAGATGCAAACCCTAGACTGGGGGGTGGTGTGGTAAAACCTGCCCGACATCCGTGTGGGAATCCACGGCTCACGGGGACTTACGGAGGCCCTCGGCAAGGTCCCCTAGTCGGCTCCAAGGAGTATGGAGACGAGAGGAAACCCTACCTCGGTAGGAATGTAACTAGATATGAATGAAATGCATGAATCCTATGTGCACCGGAGTGCATGCAAAGTCTAGCCTAGCAACTAGCAATCAATGATCAATCAAATATGTAAGACATGAAAATAAGTATGCAACATTGATATAAGAGTAGGGGGGAGATCAAAAATCAGCACCAAATATCATGACAATCATATAACATGGCAATCAAAGTGAATCACGGGTGCACTGCATCACGACAAGGACGGCCTCTACGAGACCGCTCAGGGAGATATACGGTCCTGGATGAACCGTTCAAACCAAGGAGTAACGACTAAAATAATAATAAAAAAATCAAAATGGCTGGAAACGTACCTGGATGGACAGCCTGTAACAGACCGCACGAAACATGGTACGGTCCCACACAAACCGCAAGATGTCAGCAAAATCGATGGCGCAGATATGTAGGCTTACCTGTGCCAGAAAGATGGGCGGCCAATATGTGACCGTTGGAGAGACGAGCGGGCGGTAGTTGACCACATAAGGCAACGGGCTCACAGATGAACAGGGCTGGAAGCAATGAAATACGGACGATCCTCAGCCGCACTAAGCCCAGACGGCTCCCACTGAACCGCACAACCACGAGAAACACTTGACCTCAAATCCAGCAAACAACCTGTGACAACTCAACACAAAGGAGACTAAAAAATACCAAACAGGGGGTCAGCAAACACTAACACGATGGGCATTAGGTGTCCCACTGTGATCGCCAAAAAATGGGTTGTTGACGTGTTTTTACTTACTCTTTCTTTACCGGCTTAAAAGGTCTCTTCTCTCCCCTTCTACTAAATAGATATAAAAAATATAAATGTGGACAGTAGAAGGAGAACAGAAGGATGTAAACAAGTGATCGCCACCAAGGTGCCTAATGTGATTGACACATCGTACCTTGGAAAGAGGGGAGGTACTCGCCTTTAACCATCACTGTAGGGGATGAGCGGCCCGTGAAGAATCGCCTTAAGAGTAGTGCGGCCGCTCGACAGACCGCGCGTCAATGCTGGGTGGAACGCGGGATGAAGAACTACCAGCAGGTGAACGGCTCGAAGACAACCGCAGTAGGAAGATGAACGGTCGAAGATCCACCGCACCTCCTCCTGAACGGACAGAGGTGAACCGTGCAATACCACCACGCCCGAAGTTGTAAAAGTCCAACCTACACCCTTTCCGGCTGGCCAGAAAGGATGGGCCTCGTGCTAGTGGGTTGCTGACCTGCAAAACAGAGGGTAGAACACAAAGAAAAACGTAATATCAGAATTGTGAAGCGTAGCAAATGCTCAAACGGAAGGAAATAGACATAACTAAATGGAATGGGGGATACCTGGGGGGTTTTAAACCCCTAGGGGCACCAAAACGTGGGAGGATGTGTGAATGACAGTGCAAGTGAAGAAAAACGTGGAGAAGATGAAGCATGCAACGAGAAAACTGACGGTGGGACTAGTGAACTAACGACTCGAACAAACGGTATACTCCCTGAACCGGGGGCCTGTGGGGATGTAGAAGGCCTCCCTTCCTGTCTTGGGTCGCTCAAAGATTTGGCAGGGTTTCACCGTCGACCAAAAATCTCCCCCCCCCCTTTCGAAGGTAGCCTCTAGGGTCTATTTATAGAGCCTAGGAAGCCAGCCCCGAAATTAGGGTTTTTAGGCATTTTCAGGTCGAGATAATCGAATTATCTCTCATCCAGAAGAAACGGCACTGGAAATGGTTAAGTATCCGCGGAGAAAATGACAGGAGAAGTTAGGGATAAAACCACGGATAGAGAGAGAAAATTTGTTAATCTTTCAGGAATCGAGCGGATGAACGGTCTCACGATCGACCACCCAACCGGATGGGCGGCCATGTCCTAGGCCATACAACACTATCGGTGGAAATTTAATAAATCATAAATATTATCCGGAGACCCATCGAACTGATCAAAAACCTCACCGTTGGACTCTCATAGATGAATGGCTAATAGTAGACCTTTCATCTACAAGAGCGGCCAGGAGGAACCCGTCCATGCCTCATCGGTGATAAATCAAAATAAATAAGATAAATAGATAATTATCTAAAAACCAGTGACGTTAGGACTCCGGGCGATAGACGGCTTACAGGGTACCACACAATGGTCTTATGCGGCTATAGCCAGGTCGTATATATGCTTGTCGGTGATAATTCAGAAAATCAGCTAAATATCCCATAAATCTATGAACGGCCTTGTAGCAAACGCACATATCGTTATGCGGCTGGAGGTTGACCGCACATGTACATGGGCGCTTGAACTTCATAGAAAAGCTCAATTAACCAAAACTAAGGCCCATTAAGCCCTGAATCAAATCGGACCTAGCCAGGAAGGGAGGCTACCCATAAAATAGGCCTAGAATGTGCCATAAAATGGCCTAGTGAGTGATGGATAATTCGAGGCAAATATAAATGGGAGTAAGAGAAATGACTCAACTTATCGGTAAAAAACGGGTGTCAACAGTCTCGTCCCGAGAAGGTGAGGGCCCCGGCCACCCAGGGCTGACCCTCCTATCCCTCCTCCGTGTATGGTGTCCACCGTACCTGTAAAAGTAAGGAATCGCATCAGCATCATCATTTAGAATTGCTTTTAATTAAAGAGTCTAAGTTTAGAAGCATACCGAGGCAAACGGTAGAGCATCCAGGTCATCCTGCAACTCTCGGACCTGTCTCCTGAGAGCTGCGGTCTCTCGAGGTGCTGTCCACCTCCGGGCAATAGGCAGGAGCCCATGACGGCTCTCCTCACCTCTGCCTAACCCACGTAAGTGCACGTAGGCCCACACCTGCATCACAACATCGTGTCAGCATCTAGGAAACACGTAGAATTACATAATCAAGTCTAGAGTAGGAGTCATACTTGGAGTAAGGGGGAGAAGCCCCCGAGCATGGTCCGACGGGCCGTCGAACTTGATATGCGCAGCGTAGAGTGATATAGAAGGGGGGATGAATAGATCACTCCCGAAAATTAATAATTCAGCGGTAAATCAATACTTAGGTTTCTCAACCCCTCAGATACTGCGAAACAGATTGCTAAAGCGGTCAATAACTATGACTGAGTAAGTAAGTGAGATCGAGAGGGATGTTCACAGTGAAGCAAAATGACGAACAGAGGAAGAGCAACACAGCAGTAACAAGCAAACCACAGAAGAGGCAGGGAGTTTTTAAGGTGGTTCGATTGCAGTCCGCAATCTACATCCACCCCTCACTCCAAACCAGAGTGAGGCTTCCACTAGCAAAGGCTAGAACGCAGACTCAGTCTGCAAATAGGTGCTGCCTAACAGCTTGACCAGGGGAACAACCTCCCCTCTTCCTCCAACCCGGAGGGCAACCCTAGTGACACACAATCACTAGAAACCAGAGACCAAAGTCTCTCTTCCTCCACCCAGGAGGGAACCCACAAGCGACACCCTGTCACTTGCAAATCGGAGGACCAATCCTCCCTTCCTCCGATCACTGGAGGGTAACAATATGAGATAAGTAAAGATGAAATGAAAATGGAAAACAAGAAAATCGAAGAACGAAAATCTTTTCTAAAGACAAAGAACAATGTAGCTTCCATAGAAGCAGATCTTCACAGTCACAGACACTGCTCTCTCTCTCTCTCAAATACTTTTCTCTCAGATCTGGATGGAGTGGGATCCTTCTGGAATTCTCTGCTCTCTCGCTTCTCTTTTCTTTATGTCTGGATCGTACAGCCTCTCAAAATGCTTTCTACTTTTTCCACGATCACTCTTCTTCCGAAGAAAGAAGCTCCATATTTATAGCAGCAGCAGGTAGGGCGTGTGGCTTCAAGATTCCCGCCCAGAGAGTATCTCGGATCATGTGCCAGGTGCCAACCTCGGGTCACGTGCCCAATCATCAGCTTGAATCAATCTGCAGGAAGAGAAGAAAAGGATGCATCGAGTTAGTTCAGGATTTGAACTAAGCGTGTACAGACATGATGCAGCATATAGGCAAGTATGTACATTGACGATGAGTGCTCAGGCATGCTTTTTACGAATGTACAGACTTTGTATATAATGCGCAGAGCCATGAACAGACTTTGTCTTGAAGGATGCATATGCATAAAGGAATGTATGTACTTTGAATATGAATGCTTGGTCATGCCTTCAACGAGTGCACAGACTCTGGATGTACTGTGCAAACGATGCACAGATATGCTCTGAACACGGGTTGTACAGACTTTGTTTGAGACGATGCATGCAAAAGGAATGATGATGCATGCACAAGGAATGTACAGACTTAACATGAGACGCTAAGTGAGACGATGATGTTGTACAGACTTTGAGAGACGATGCATGCACAAGACGCTAAGCGAGATGGTAAGACAATGTGCAGACTTGATCGTTGCAGGCAGACGATGTATAGATTTTAAATGAAGACATGGTGCATGTACAAACGATGCAATGTACAGACTTGAGATCAAGGGATGCACTAGCTGTACAGACTTTGAGCGCGTGCATGCTATGCGATGTACAGACTTTGAGCGCGTGCATGCTATGCGATGTACAGACTTTGAACATGATGCATGAATTGATCTAGAGATAGAAACAGATTGATTTATAGTGTGAGACAGTATCAAAACGTAGGAATGCAACATTCTCCCCCTTTTTTATGATGGCAACACTATGAATCAATCAATATTAGAGCATTAAAAACATGCAATATTAAGCGCATCATGCAGACAAGCTAAGCACAACTTCTGAACCTCTTCTCTCACCAAAAACCACTCCCCCACAACTCACTCTCAGAAATTGCCATGAACCAGATGACCTACTTTCGGACATTGCATTGCATAACCTCTCTCCCCCTTTTACATCATCAAAAGAAAAAGAAGGATATATGAAAGTGTTGGAGACATGAGGGAGAAGTACAGTAACTTCTTAGTGTAGAAAGACACGAGCAAGCCTTAAGAGAATAAGTGAGGTGCTAAACTCAAGTGAAAATTCTTGAACTCTAGTAAACAATAGAGAGCTAGAATGAGAGAAAAGTTTATCAACATACATAGTGTATGCTTTAGAACAGGGGTGAACAAGTATGGCATGACATAGCTGAATAGGCAACTATCCCAGAAGACAACAAGAGACAAAGTCAGAGAAGGTGTTCTCAAGGTATTGAGGACAAGCAATCCATTAAATTGTTAAGGACAAGGGATTTTGAGGTGATGTTCAAGAAGACCAATGAGTAAGTTGGTAATTCACACTTTTGACATTAGGGAGACACCTTGATTAGAGGCCTGAATCCCCAGTTACTCAGTGTGAGTACCTCATTACCTCCCTTTTTTTTTTAAAGGAACAAAGTTAGTAACTGTGGCTTTTGACATGAGGAAACACCTTGATTAGAGGCCAGAGTCCCCAATTACTCACCAGCTAGCCACCATTGCTCTGTGATGGTCAGAATATTAATGTCATTTCTTTTCATTTTTTTGTTAAGCATTTGACACCTCATGACATAGGAAAAACTTCATTTCATTGATGAAGCTCCCAGTTTCTCAGTGACCAAATCAAGACCTTTGTTCATTCAGTTGATCCCTTATGTTAAGGAGATGGAATGATTGAAAACAATACCAGAAGAATTATTTCTTGAAGTGGATCTTGAAGTCTAGATTTCAAGTTGTTTTGGTCAGATATCAAGACATACAGGTTTTGGCCTGAACCGGAATCACTGACAATGTAGGAAGATATATTGTATACAATTAATCCAGATCTCTGATAGACTACCAGAGGAAAGATTCTAGCTGGACTTTAGTAACACAGACTTATAGACTTAAGAGATGAGTGAGATTCTACTATCTGAGAGAACCGCACTAGTTCAGTCATGAGAACCAGCAATGACACACATCTGGTCAGTCTTTTTGAATCAGTCAAAGAACTCCCCTCTCATAGCTCAACTAGCTCCCCCTTAATCATAGCATTACTGAAGGCTAACCATTTGACACACAAAACTCCCCCTCACAAAAGGAACAGACTTCACAATTAAGTCAACTTGAATAAGCCTAATTCTCTTCTCAGTGTAGTGAATTTTTCATTGTCCAGAGGTTTGGTGAAGATGTCAGCAATCTGATTTGTAGTGCCTACATGAATCAGTTCAAAGTTGTTCCTAGAGACTTCATCTCTTATGAAATGATGCCTTATCTCTATGTGTTTGGTACGGGAGTGCAAAACAGGATTCCTGGCTAGATTGATGGCACTGGTATTATCACAATAGATAGATGTGCACCCCAGGTCTACTTGGTAGTCCTGAAGCTGGTGTTTAATCCAAATGACTTGTGTACCACAACTCCCTGCAGCTACATATTCAGCCTCTGCAGTGGAGAGGGCCACAGAATGTTATTTCTTGGAGCCCCAAGACACTAAACACCCACACAAAAATTCACAGTGACCACTAGTGCTTTTCCTGTCTAGTTTACACCCTGCATAATCTACATCTGTGTATGCAACTAAATCAAGTGTGTGTGATGCAGGAAACCATAAACCAAGAGAATGTGTAGCTGACAAATATCTAAAAATTCTTTTCACTGCAGCTAAGTGTGATTCAGTGGGTCTAGACTGATACCTTACACACATTCCTACACTGAACTGTATATCAGGTCTAGAGGTTGTCAAGTAAAGTAGAGATCCAATCATACCTCAATAGAGCTTGGCATTTACTTCTTTACCTGTCTCATCTGCATCCAGTGAGGTGTTGGTACTCATAGGTGTTGTAATGTGCTTCAGGTTGTTCATACCAAACCTCTTGAATAGTTCCATTGTGTATTTGGTCTGGTTGATGAAGCATCCATTCTCTGACTGTTATATCTGTAAGCCAAGAAAATACTTTAGTTCACCTACCAAACTCATCTCAAATTCAGCAGACATCATTTTAGAGAATTCATTACATAGTTCACAGTTGGTTGATCCAAACACAATATCATCTACATATACCTGAGCTATGATGAGATCGTTATTTGTACCCTTGGTAAATAAGGTTTGATCAACTTTACCTCTGTTGTAGCCCTTGCTGGTCAGAAATTCAGTCAGTCTTTCATACCATGCTCGAGGAGCTTGCTTTAGACCATACAAGGCTTTGTTTAACCTGAAAACTTGGTTAGATTGAGGAGAAAACTGAAAATCGGGGGGTTGTTCAACAAAAACTTCTTCCTGATGATACCATTCAAAAAGGCACTCTTCACATCCATTTGCTGGAGTTTTATGTTTTTAGAGCACGTAAATGCTAGCAATATTCTTATTGCTTCCATCCTAGCAACAGGTGCATAGGATTCATCGAAATCAACACCAAATTCCTGATAGTAGCCCTTGGCTACTAGTCTGGCCTTATTCCTAGAAATGATTCCATCTTCATTCATTTTATTTTTAAACACCCACTTAGTTCCTATGACATTAGTATTTTCTGGTCTTGGAACTAGCTCCCAGACATTATTTCTTTCGAACTGACCTAATTCCTCACACATAGCATTGACCCAAGATTGATCAGCCAAGGCCTCTTATACTGATTTGGGTTCAATTTGTGAGACCAAAGTAATTAGGTCTTGATTATTAACATTCCTAAAATGAGACCTAGTCCGAAGAGGATCTTCAGGGTTGCCTATGACATTATCTATCGGATGATCTTTAAGAAATCTAACATTTATTGAAGACTCACCTGTTTCTTCTGGCCCTTCCTGGTTGGGAGGATTTGATGTTCCACTCGGCTGAGTCTTCTCTTCTTCTTGGTCTTCTAGGAATTCCCCATCGTGATTGGAATCCCTGTCAATATTTTCAATGTTAGTAACACCTTTATTATCACTAAAAATGATGTGTGAAGACTCTTCAACTTTCTGGTCTGTTATGTTAAAGACCCTATATGCCCTTGACACTTCAGAGTATCCTAAAAATATTCCAGGGGAGCTTTTAGCTTCAAACTTATCTAAGTCTTTTTTGTCATTATTATGAATAAAGCATTTAGCTCCAAAATTTTTGAAATGAACCAAGTTTGATTTCTTACCTTTTAGTAGCTCATAGGGTGTTTTCTTGTGAATAGGTCTTACCATGGCCCTGTTGATTATATAAGTTGCTGTATTGGCCGCCTCTGCCCAGAATTTCCTTGGTAATTGACTCTCAATCAGCATGGTTCGAGCCATCTCCACAATAGTTCTATTTCTTCTCTCCACAATTCCATTCTGTTCAGGTGTCCTGGGAGAAGAAAACCTGTGTGTTAGTCCCTCTCTTTCACAAAGATCAGAAAACATGGAATTTTCAAACTCACCTCCATGGTCAGATTGAATTGAACAAATCTTGTGTTTTCCTTCTTGTTTGACCTTATTGAAAAAATGATTAAACTTTTGGAAAGTCTCGCTTTTACTGGCTAAGAAGAAGATCCATGAAAATCTAGAGTGGTCATCAATAATCACATAGCCAAACCTATTCCCATTAAGACTCTGAGTCCTAGTAGGACTAAAGAGGTCCATATGGAGAAGTTCCATTGGTCTAGAGGACAATGGCTCAGATCATAGCTTGAAAGATTTCCTGGTCTGTTTGCCTAGAGCACAGGCATCACAGGATTTTGAAATAGAATTGAACTTGATTCTAGGCATGCCTCTAACTAAATCATGCTTAACCAATTTATTTAAAGTAGAGAAACTAGCATGGCCTAGATGTCTATGCCATTCAAAAGCATCACTTTCATAGTTAGCAGATAAACAAAGATTAGGTTCAGATTCAGCGTCTAAGTCTATCATGTAGACATTAGTAATCCTGTTGGCTACAAATTTAACCACATCGGAATTTATTTCAAAAATTTTGCATGAGTTATCATCAAACACAACTCTGTGACCCTTGTCACATAATTGACTAATGCTAATCAGGTTGTGTTGAAGACCTTCCACAAGTAGAACTTTTTCAATGGAGTTTGTGGAAGACTTACCTACTATTCCAACTCCAATGATCTTACCTCTGTTCTTTCCTCCAAATTTGACCAGACCCCCTACCTTCATCTCTAACTTGCTGAACTTGGATCGGTCTCCTGTCATATGCCTGGAGCAGCCACTGTCGAGGTACCACTTATTATCTTTAGCTGTCAGGCCGACCTACACAATCAAAATCAAGCAAAGTGATTTGGAACCCAAGATGAGTTGGGTCCAAAGACATTATTCAAATTTCTAAGCAGATGTTTAGGAATCCATATTTGCTTCAACATGGTTTTCCCTGGAACCTTTACTTCGGGTTTATTGAAATTATGACCGGGGTTATGTCCAGCTGGTCTGGAGAAGTAAGCTCTATTCCAGTCATTGGGCTTCCCATTCCTGGGATACCTCCTGTGAGCTTGTTGATTAACAGATTTTTGAGGATGATAGTTATTTCTCTAGTAGATCCTGTTTGGACCCATCTGTTTGTAGTAATTCCAGCTTTTATCCTGATCCATTTGCTTGGTCCATCAACCATTTATGTTCTGGTGAGTGGGCTTAGTGAAGTTTTACACAAAATTTATTCCCATTTTAAGTGGTCGACCAGCACTGTTTGTTAAATTTTCTTTTGGACGTTGAGCTCCTTGACTGCTATTTGAGCTGGATGGTGTGTCCAGCTTCTCTTTTCCCTTCTCTGGGTAGAAGGTTATGGTTTTGAATTGAAGGGGTCTCTTGTTAGTTGGGTCATAGCCTAGACCCTCCCTATTGAAGTTAACCCTTGTCCCTAGTATAGCATCCAGACTTATTTTTCCTTGAACAAATTTTTCCAAAACCTTCTGTTTGTCTTCCAGCTCTTTTTGCAGAGACTCAGAATTTTTTAAGAGTTCAACGTTCACTTTCTTAACAGCTTCATATTTCTCTGAGATCACTCTATTTTCTTTCAGGCTTTTTTCAATTTTGATTTTGAGTTCGTTGAGCTGGGTGTGACTCTCCTGGTTTTCTACCTTGTGCTTTTCATTTTCTTTTCTCAAGGATGTCATTTCTTCTAATTCTTTCCTTAATGTCCGTCTTTCCTCACTGATTTGGGTTAGTTCTTCAATATTAGTATTGAATTTTCTCTTGAGGACCCTATGCTCTTTACTGAGTGAATTGAACTTGTCTAATAATTCAGCATAGGCATCTTCCTAGTCATCAATAGAAAAATTTTCAAAGACATTTGTTACCTCCGCTTCGCTATTTGCCATTAGGCAAATTCCTTCTTCATCTTCCTCCGAGGAAGTGCTTTCCGGATCTTCTTCCTCATCGCTCCACGTGCAGACCATTGCCTGTGGCTTCTTCTTTTTTGCACCTTTGAGCTCTTCTTCTGAAAGTAGGGACCCTTCTTATAGAGATCTGGGCAGTCCCCTTTCATGTGTCCCTGTTTGTTGTAATGAAAATAAGTCATTCTCTTAATATTTCTATCCTTATTATTGCTAGATTCAACGTTCTTACTAAAGGAGTATGGCTTCTTCCTCCTAAAGGTCTTCCCCTTAGTCCTTTAAAAATTTCTGAACTGTCGAGTGAGCATTGCCTGCTCCTCCTGGTCGAGATCGGAAAAACCATCAGACTCGGGGCTACTACTCTCGCTGCTGCTACCCTTGTTGCGGGATGCCTTGAGAGCAATATTCTTGCCCTTCCTGTCACTTCCTTCATCACCACCTTTAAAGTTCATCTCATAGGTCATGAGGGATCCTATGAGTTCATTCACTGTCATAGTCGTCAGATCCTTTGACTCTTCTATCACGATGACCTTAGTGTGCCATGCTTGGGTTAGAGATCTAAGAATCTTCCTGACTATATCTGCCTCAGCTTGCTCTTTCCCTAGCCCCTTAAGAGTGTTCGTGATCAAGGACAACCTGGCATACATTTCAGTGATATTCTCCTCTGGATTCATCTTAAACAATTCATACTTAGAGGTGAAGAGATTTACCTTCGTGGCTTTCACTTGAGCTGTACCTTCGTAGATTAGTTCCAGCTCATCCCACATTCGCTTGGCCGTCCTATAGGCTGATATGCGGGCATATTCGTCTCGGTGAACAACACACTGGATGATGTTCAGGGCCGTCCAGTTAAGTGAACATAACTTGACATGATCATCTGTCCATGCATCCTCGTTTGGTGGTAGGTCATACGGCCTTGTAGTGATTACCCTCCACAGCTTGTGGCTCTGTGCCCTGATGAACACCTCCATCCTATTTTTCCAGAAGAGATAATTATTACCATCAAAGAATGGAGGGCGACTAATAGATTGTCCCTCAGCTATGAAACTTCGAGGACCAGTAGGATTACCCTGACCGTTGGCCCACATGATGCCAACCTGCTCTGATACCAATTGATATGCGCAGCGTAGAGTGATATAGAAGGGGGGGATGAATAGATCACTCCCGAAAATTAATAATTCAACGGTAAATCAATACTTAGGTTTCTCAACCCCTCAGATACTGCGAAATGGATTGCTAAAGCGGTCAATAACTATGACTGAGTAAGTAAGTGAGATCGAGAGGGCTGTTCACAGTGAAGCAAAATGACGAATAGAGGAAGAGCAACACAGCAGTAACAAGCAAACCACAGAAGAGGTAGGGAGTTTTTAAGGTGGTTCGATTGCAGTCCGCAATCTACATCCGCCCCTCACTCCAAACCAGAGTGAGGCTTCCACTAGCAAAAGCTAGAACGTAGACTCAGTCTGCAAACATGTGCTCCCTAACAGCTTGACCAGGGGAACAACCTCCCCTCTTCCTCCAACCCGGAGGGCAACCCTAGTGACACACAATCACTAGAAACCAGAGACCGAAGTCTCTCTTCCTCCACCCAGGAGGGAACCCACAAGCGACACCCTGTCACTTGCAAATCGGAGGACCAATCCTCCCTTCCTCCGATCACTGGAGGGTAACAATATGAGATAAGTAAAGATGAAATGAAAACGGAAAACAAGAAGATCGAAGAACGAAAATCTTTTCAAAAGACAAAGAACAATGTAGCTTCCGTAGAAGCAGATCTTCACAGTCACAGACACTGCTCTCTCACTCTCAAATACTTTTCTCTCAGATCTGGATGGAGTGGGATCCTTCTGGAATTCTCTACTCTCACACTGCTCTCTCGCTTCTCTTTTCTTTATGTCTGGATCGTATAGCCTCTCAAAATGCTTTCTGCTTTTTCCACGATCACTCTTCTTCCGAAGGAAGTGTTGGGTTAGATGGACGCAGTCTATCTCCACAGATTGTGGATCTAGAGGGGGGTGAATAGATCAACTTGCCTAATTTAAAACTATTGTAAGTTCTAAAGTGGAATTTAGGCAAACGTCAGTTATGCTAAGCAAAGGATGCTAAACAAAAGGTCGAAAGCTAGACATGAGCATAAGCGATGCAATCAAATAAGCTAAGCAAGAATTTCCCATCGCACACAGATCACACAAAAACACAAACACACTACACACATAATTTTTAGGTGGTTCGGTCAACGACCTACGTCCACCCCACACTCAACCGAGTATGGCTTCCTGCTGCGCAGCACAGCTTGCGTCCGCTGGGCTTTACAGCTTGGCCAAACAACCCGCTGATACACAGCTTCGCTGGGCACTACAGCTTGCCGACCAGAGGATCTAATCCTCTGTAACCGCTGGGGAAATACAGCTTAACCCGTCCAGTGGAGACCACCACTGCAAGACCGCTGACACACAGCTTGAAGAAACAGCATTCGGAAATGAAAGACAGAATCAAAACGAAAATAGAAAAGCTCAAAAACAAACAATGTAGCTCTAAGGGCAAAGCTCAGCTCTGGTTTTGAACCACGAGACTGAGATACAACCACTCTCACTCTCACTCTCGATCAGCTCTCTCTCAACTCAATCTCTTCCTCTCTCTTTTTCTCCTTCTTCTCTTCTTCTTCTTCTTCTTCTCTGTATCTTCTTCTTCTCTCTTTTCTCTCTGTGGATCGAAGGCTCACTGCTGTATAGACTTTCTCTTCTTTTCTTTCGATCTGTCTTCATCTGTGAACGAAGGCTTCAATATATAGCAGCAGCAGGTGGATAAGGTACAGAATGCGTGTGCCTCCCACACTCAATCCAAAATCTTCTTTCCACGTGCCCATATAACATTGGTTCCTTTAGTATTGGATCACGTGCAGCCCAGACACTGGGGAATATTCTTCCTTGAACCACCTTCTTCTTTCTGTTTTTTCTTCTTCTCCTACAAAGAGATTAAAACCATTAAACTTGGGCCCACAAAAAACTAAAACTGCATGAGGTATGTAATAGCAATATGAGATGCACTATACTGAGAATGACACGAGATACACAAGGTGACTACAGAACGAAATAAAGAGAGAACGACATGAGGTCAGATGAAAACAGCACAAGGTGAGAAGGAAATAACACGGAGTAAAAACGGTAGTAAAACACGCGATCAGAGGAAACCTTGACGAAGATAGAAAAGAAGCAACATGAAGACATAAACAAAAACGACAGAAATACGGAAGACTCGAAGACATAGGGGTGACACAGATGGAGCGACACGAGGTGTCACAGAAAGCATCATGAGGTGCTGCAGTGTTCAGCACGCGATGGAACAACTAATCGACACGAAGACGAGGACAACACGGACTGAAACCAACTCGAAGATGAAAAACAGAACCCTACACGAAGTGTGGTCACAAAGCAAAAAGGACACGGGGTCTAAGAAAAACAACATGAAGACAGAAGATAGGAACGGCTACAACGACACGTGATAAAATAGTGAAAGCAGGAAAACGACTCGAGTAACTGCAGTAAATGACACGAAAATAAGACTCGAAGATAGACGATGTAGAGAGATCTCAGTTCACCCGTCAGTGTGTAGACTTGAAAGTCTTGAACCCAATGTATGGACTTGAGTAGCAGAGGCCAGTGTACAGACTTTCCACCGACCATTGTGTAGACTTGATCAGCATGAGGTACAGTATAGACATCAACTCTGCACATCGAATGTATGGACTTCAAGTGTGAAGACCATTGTAGAGACTTTGGTTTCGAAGACAATGTGCAGACATCGAGTTTGAAGACCAATGTCCAGACTTCAAGTAACAGTGTGAATGTACAGACTTGATGTAGCAGACCAAAGTACAGACTCTGAGGTTCAAGGCCAACGGCTGTACAGACTTAGAATATTAAGACTGATGTCCAGACTTCAAACGTTAACGCTGTACACACTTAACCAATTCAATTGAGATAAGTGTGTGGACTTCATCTTGAGCGAAATGTAAGTGAAGAATGTATAGACTCAAGAGAGTAAGAAATTGCAGACAACAATGTATTAAATGCAAAGAACACATAGTCAATCTGATAGAGCAGTTTCATCAAATCAAAAATAGTTGCCAATCAATCAAAACAATGGTGTTGCCAATGAAATAAAGCAAGTGTCAACATCATCAATCATAGAGGGGTCACAACAATCTCCCCCTTTTTGATGATGGCAACCCCATATGAAGTAGAAGAGCAACATCCTGTCATATAGATATATGTTTGATGAAAGACATGATGTGTTATGCAGAGTGACATGCAGATGCTATGAAGGCATGCAACTAACTGCCTCAAACTCTCCCTTGGAATGAATTCAGAATTGACACAGATATGTATTCTCCCCCTAGACATCCCCTAGACAATATTCTCCCCCTTTGCCATCAACAAAGAGGAGGGAAAAGTTAAATACAATGGAGGAATCAAGAGAAGAGCTGACTGGCATTCTGAACAGGTAGTTCATGAATAAGCATTCTAAAGCATAGAGTCTTCAGTCATATGAAATTAGAGACTACTGTCAGAAAGAGTTCTGGTTTAAAGATGATAAAATTTGGAGTTCATGCACTACAAGCAATAGATAAGGTCACTGTGCATGATAAAACATAACCATAAACCAGAATCATATTTGCATGAAAGATTCAGTTTCATAATATCTTACTTTCATAATCTCATAAAAATATTGAGAGAAATCAAGTCATGTATTGAAGCTAAACAAATTGACACTCATGAACTTTTCTTTTGAAGGAGCAGCATTATCAATATTAGATTATATTGAACATTCAGGTACCACAAGTCTTTCTGCGTAAGGGTATACGTTTATGAGACGCCAATACCCCTAGATACTCAATAAGATGGACCATTCTGCATATGATCAAATTCAACAGAACTGAGTTACACCTTTTTGTGTGAGGGTACACGTTTATCAGACGCTAGTTACCCCCAGGTACTCAGTGAAACCAGCCTGCTGTTTTGAACATTTTAAACAGAGATAACTGATACACTTCATGACATGAGTGTTGTCCACTTCTTTGATGGATCACTCAGTTTCTCAGTGATTTATCAGTCATTGCTCTGCCAATATTAATTTTCAATGATTTTCAATGTTTTCAATAGCTTTCTTAGCTGTCCTTTTTATGTTTCAGAATGACTTGTTCAAGAATAATACACATACTTAACCTCTCTATCATGATTTCAGATGAGTTTTCAGATTTCAGATATGATTAGCTTTGTCTAACATGAAATAAGAAAGAGGTTGAGAGTTTTATCAATTTTCAACTTTCTTATATACTGATTGCAATCTTTAAACTCCAACCATTATAAGATTTAAACCATTACATCAGTCTTTGAACATTTCAAATTCTTATAAATGAAGAAGTCCATTTTCTACTGCTTAGAAATCAGAACTGACCAACAGATTGCCATAATGTCAGAGACAAATATTCAGAATTAAAGGTTGAATGACTTCAAGAAGGTTGAAACCACTCTGAATTTCTAGCAATACTCCCCCTGTCTGTATGCATGCAACATGGCAAGAATTAATTGAGAGAGAGCTTATGCATAGGTCATGAATGAATGATTTGTAAAGACATGCAAAGACTCGACAAGCTCCCCCTGAATATATGCAATACAGGACAGTTCTACATTCACATTCACATGATTTATCCAAGCAATCAAAAAATAAGTCCACATCAGAGATTTTATTCACAGTAATTAAACAATCATTCATCATGTTGAAATTTACATAAGCCAAGTTCTCTTCTAAGAAACTTAAATTTTTCATTCGCAAGAGGCTTAGTAAAAATATCAGCAATTTATTTTTCAATTTCTATGAAGTTCATTTCAATCTCCTTTTTATTTACAGCATCTCTAAGAAAATGATGTTTTATCTCTATATGCTTAGTCCTAGAATGGTGAACAGGATTTTTAGCAAGGCATATAGCACTAGTATTATCACATAAAAGTGGAATGCATCCCAGATTTATCTGATAATCCGTCAGTTGGTGCTTAATCCAAAGTACTTGGGCTGCACAATTACATGCTGCAACATACTCAGCTTCAGCTGTGGATAATGCTACAGTGTGTTGCTTCTTAGATGCCCAAGACACTAGACAGCCACCAAGGAATTGACAGTAGCCACTAGTACTTTTTCTATCTACTCGACACCTAGCATAGTCTGCATCAGTGTAGGCTAGAAGCTCTAACTCACACTTAGCAGGATACCAGAGACCTAGTTCTTGGGTGCCTAGTAAATACCTAAAAATCCTTTTCACAGCTTTAAAGTGAGTTTCTTTAAGACTGGCCTGAAATCTAGAGCATAAACACACAGCAAATTGTATATCAGGCCTAGAGGCTGTAAGATAGAGAAGAGATCCGATCATACCTCTGTATAGCCTTTGGTCCACAGGTTTACCTTTAGAATCTTCATCCAAACTGGTTGATGTACCCATTGGAGTGGCTATTTCCTTGAGGTTGTCCATTTTGTACTTCTTCAATAAGTTCTTTACATACTTGGACTGAGAGATGAAGATGCCATCTTCTGTTTGTGTAACCTGCAGTCCAAGAAATAGTTTGAGCTCACCCATTGAGCTCATTTCAAATTCATCAGTCATAATTTGAGAGAATTCCTCACACAATTTGGGGTTAGTTGACCCAAACACAATGTCATCCACATAAATCTGAATGATAAGAATATCTGGATGGTTTACCTTGGTAAACAATATTTGATCAACTATATCTCTTGTGAAGTTCTTGTTGGTGAGGAATTTGCTCAACCTGTCATACCAAGCTCTAGGAGCTTGCTTTAAACCATAGAGAGCTTTATTGGGCTTGTAAACATGATTAGGGAAATCTAAACATTCAAACCCAGGAGGCTGTCTCACATATACATCCTCATTAATTTCCCCATTTAGAAAAGCAGATTTCACATCCATCTGCTGAAGGTTTATTCCTAGGGAACATGCATAACCCAATAAAATTCTTATTGCTTCTAACCTAGCTACAGGGGCAAAAGACTCTTCAAAGTCTATACCAAATTCCTGATTGTACCCCTGAGCTACAAGTCTAGCTTTATTTTTAACAATATTCCCCACTTCATCAGTTTTGTTTCTAAATACCCATTTAGTCCCTATGACTGTTTCATGATCAGGAGGTGGAACCAAATGCCACACCTTATTCCTGTCAAACTGATTGAGCTCCTCATGCATGGCATTAATCCAATGCACATCTTGGAGAGCACAGTCAATGGACTTGGGTTCTATGTTTGAAACAAAAGCATAAGCATTCAGTTCATGTTGAATTCTTAAGTGGCCTCTAGTCCTAGGGGGATCATTCAGATTTCCAATGACATTATCTACAGGATGATCCTTGAGATATCTAATATTTGCAATTAGACTATCATGAACTTGATTTACCTCCCCCTGAACTGTAGGTTCCTCTTCATTAAGCTCTGTATGTTCTTCTTCATCCTCGGATTTGTCTGCAGGATCTCCTTCCTTCAGAATTTCTCCATTGTTTTCATTCCTGCATTGACTAACATTAGAATTTGCTAAGGATTCATCAAAAACTATGTGTGGAGATTCTTCAACAGTTTTAGAGTTCAGATTGTACACTCTGTATGCTCGGGTGTTTTCAGAATAGCCAAGAAAAATTCCTGGTTCTCCTTTAGGTTCAAATTTATCAAGGTCCTTTTTATCATTTATGTGAATGAAACATTTACAACCAAAAATCTTGAAGTGAGCAATAGAAGGTTTCTTACCTTTTAATATCTCATATGGTGTTTGCTGGGTAGAAGGTCTTACCATGGCTCTGTTAATTACATAACAGGCAGTGTTCACTGCTTCAGCCCAAAATTTCCTTGGTAGACCACTTTCAACAAGAAGTGTACGACCCATTTCCACTAGGGTTCTGTTCCTTCTCTCCACAACTCCATTCTGCTCAGGTGTCCTTGGTGAGGAGTACCTGTGGTTGATTCCATTCGACCTGCAGAATTCATCAAATTGTGAGTTTTCAAACTCACCTCTGAGTTGTTTTAACATAGAACTCCTGAAATTCTGAGAAAGCATCACTCTTATTAGATAAGAAATAAACCCAAGTATACCTAGAAAAGTCATCTACCTTGACAAACCCATACCTCCTCCCTGATAGGCTGACAGCTCTAGTTGGCCCAAAAAGGTCCATATGTATCAGCTCATAGGGTTTGGAAGACAGATTTTCAGTTCTAGACTTAAATGATTTTCTAGTTATCTTTGATTGGGTGCATGCATCACAGGTTTTGTTTTCTTTCTTGAATGAGACTTCAGGAAGTCCTCTAACCATGTCATGCTTATTTAATGTGTGCAAAACAGTGTAGCTAGCATGACCTAACCTACGATGCCATAAAAATGCTATGTCTTCTCTACTGGCAGTAAGGCAAAGGTTAGTGTGTTGGATGTCATCTAAATTTATCATGTAAGTATTATTTATTCTTTTTCCAGTAAATTTGACAATATCAGAATCAGGTTCAAAAACCTTGCAGCATTGAGAATTAAATAGAACATTGTAACCTTTATCACATAACTGGCTGATGCTAAGTAGATTATAGGCTAACCCTTCAACCAGCATAACATCATCAATGCAGCAGGTAGAACACTTACCTACCTTACCTGATCTGATAATCCTACCCTTTGTGTTGCTTCCAAAGGTGACAAGGCCTTCTACTTTCTCAGTCAGTATGCAAAATTTGGCCTTATCTCCTGTCATATGCCTGGAGCAGCCGCTATCCATGTACCACAAGTTGTTCTTGGCTGCCAGGCATACCTGCATACACAATTAGGTAGAGAAGTTTGGAACCCAAGACTGATTGGGCTCCAATGTAAATGAACTAGAAGCAAAACAGGAAAGCAGGTGTTTCGGTATCCACATTTGTTTAAATGTGTTTTGTTCAGTGGATCCTACAGATTTTCTTCTGTTGTTGTTCCTTTTCTTCTTATTGTTCTTTTTCTTATTGGCAGCAGCATGATTATTGACAGTGTTGTTATTTCTGTGCCATTGCCTTGGCCAGGGTGTGTTCACAAAGTTTTGGTCATAGTTGTTCCTGGGCTGGCTATGAAAATATTGATTTCTAGATGTCCAGTAACCATACCCATTTACCCAATTTTTACTGTAAGGTCTTTGATATTGAGCACCCTGGTATGCAAGACCTGTAAACTTACCCTGAGTTCTAGACCAATTTGACCTATAGAAGTAGGTTGGCTGTGCATTGTAGTGGGTGTGAGCTCTGGATTGATAAAAATAATTGGGTTGACTCCTAGCAGCACTTTGTCTCCCCTGTACTTTGGACCCTGCTGACCTATACACAGGTTTGTATTGGGTCTTCTTAAGAGGTGGAGGTGTTGGTGGAGACTGGGTTACCTTGACCTGGGGTTTACCAGATTGTGTAGGTTGACCCCTAACCTGAGTCTGAGCCCTAGGATTCTGCTTAGATGTGCTAGCTCTACTAGGCTCATTAACCTTTCGTTTGCCCTTCTCCTCAGCACTGGGTTTTTTCAGATTAGCAGTTTTGTTCATCAAATTTGTTGAGTTCATGCTAATTAGAGGTCCCTTTTCCTTTTGAGCAACAAATAAAATTGTTTTCATTCCGAATGTTTTTGTTGCACTAGGATTAAAACCTAGGCCCTCTTTTCTGAAATTAACCTTTGACCCTAACAAAGCATTTAAGTTATCTGTTCCTTGGGTCATTTTCTCAATGGTCTTCATTTTATCCTCATTATCTTTCTGAATTTCACCAATAGCCTTTTTCAGCTCGTTGTTGACATTGAGGACAGCTTCATATTTTTCAAAGATAATTTTGACTTCACTTTCACATTTCTGAATCTTCAGCTTCCATTCATCAATTTCATCTTCAAGCCTTAGATTCTGTTCCTTAGAAGCTTTTAACTCATTTTTGATTTTATCTTCTTCAGAACATGTGAGTTTCAATTCATCAATCTCAGATTCCAAACATGCAATTTTATCAGTTAGTGTTTTATCATTTTGCATGGAATTAATTTTTCTTCTAAGATGCCTATTCTCTTTTTTAATATCATCAGCTCTATCAGCTATTTCATGATAAGGATCTACCCAATCAGCAATCGTGAAATTTTCAAATCTAGTGATTACCTCATCTGTATCCTCCTCTCTATCTTCGGAGCTTGTTGCCATAAGACAAATAGGCTGTTCAGATTCGGCTTCACTATCTGAGCTGCTGCTGAAAGAGCCTTCATCTTCATCACTCCATGTGGTGATCATAGCTCTTCCCTTCTTGGTTTTCTTCTTTGACTTGTCCTTATGTTTCTGATTATCTGGACAGTAAATTTTCAGATGCCCTGGTTTCCTGCATTGATAACAGACATTCGCTTCATTTTTCTTTGCAGGTGTAGATTTATACCTTTTATCCTTTCGGCCATCACTGTATTTCTTCTGACCGAACCGTCCTGCTCCCTTTCTGAGAAATCGCCTGAACTCTCTAGTCATCATGGCTATTTCAGATCGAGTCACATCTTCTTCTTCGTTTAGGCTTTCCTCTGATGATGAAGAGCTGCTGGAGCTGGATTTTGTTGTTTTGCTGGAACTAGCCTTCAGCGCTATCGGCTTCTTCTTCCTCTCGGCTTCATCTGTCCTTGGCATGTTTATCTCATATGCCATAAGTGAGCCAATTAGCTCATCAGATTTTGTATTACGCAGGTCCCTTGACTCCTCCATCACAGTTGCTTTGGTGTGCCAATTGGGAGTCAGGGAGCGCAGAATTTTCTTTACTACATCATACTCTGCCTGAGGTTTCCCAAAACCTCTGAGGCCATTGGTTATGACAGTCAGCCGAGCGTACATTTCGCTGATGGACTCGTTCTGCTTCATCTTGAAGGCTTCATACTCAGATACAAGAAGATTGGCCTTCTGCTCTCTTACTTGAGATGTGCCTTCATGAATTACTTCCAGCGCATCCCACATCTCCTTAGCTGATTTGCAAGCAGATACACGGGAGAATTCTGTAGGATGCAGAGCGCACTGGATAGCATTAATAGCACTCCAATTTAGCGTGGACCTTCTGATCTCCTCCTTGGTCCATACATCTTCATTCGGGGACAGCTCATAAGGTCCCTGTTGACAGCTAAAATATGAACAAAGATAAAGATGAGACCAGACCAGCAACGAAGACTGAAAGATGCTTGCAAAGTCAGGATTGAGGGAGGGCCCTCACTACCAACTACTTGCCCGGCTAGGACACTCTCAGGCTGAGCCGATGTCCAGTATTATCGTCATCCAAACGGTGATACCGATGAAACTCCAGTCTGTTGGCTGATGAGAAACTTCTGGATTATTCAAATGATGATGCATACACCGTTAAAGAAGGAGCCCTCGTCAGTGCTGATGCAATCAAAGGAATTAACAAGGCCAAAGAAAAGAATGGGCCTGTTGAATGGGCCTGTTAATGTGCTATTAAGGATGGGCTTGATACCCCTCGCGCCGAGAACCTCCCCATGGCAGCAGGCGCGCTGGGAAGCCCCTCCAAGGGAGTGCGCTGGGAAGCCCCTCCAAAGGAGGCGCGCCGGGAAGCCCCTCGAATGGGCGCGCCGGGAACCGGTGATGTAGGCACGCCGAGTGCCATTGATGTGAACAAGGTCCTATAAAACCCATTACTTCGCCCACAGAAAAGGACGACGGGGGCTGCGGTAGAAAAAAAAAAGAGGCAGATATTGAGAGGATAGCTAGAAACCAAAAAGAGAAAGAGAGAGCTCGAGGAAAAGGGACTCGAAGAAGCGAAGAGAAGATCTGAAAAGAAAGGAGGAAGAGGAAGCTCCAGGCGGGCTGCTCCGGGGAGGGAGAGGAGTCAATGCTCCGCCCTCCCCCATACTTTCTTTCCTTTTCATTGACGCAATCTAGCGAGTTTTCTTCTCGATTTATCAAATGTAGCCGGACAATCCTGGTTCTGCTTTGTACCTCTATGCTTCTTATGTTCCCTTTCATGGTTGATGTAAGTATGAGACGATGTAATGAAATGGAATGCTGCAATTGCAGTGATGAATATTGGGCAATCGAAGCTCTTCTACTTTGCATCCTGTGGATATGTCTTCTATTCGAAATGTCTAATAGTTTATACAGTACCGGTTTCAGAATCCTCGATGGTTCTCCGAAGAGAATGAGGGTAGGACCCCCACCCCATCTAATGGGTGATTGGGCTCTATTTCCTTCTCACTTCCTGTCTCAATGGCAGATTCTCCGCATATGTTCCGAGTTTTTCCCTCGAGCCCTTCATGTTGTTCAGGAACCCGAGATACCAACCTCTTGGTTCCCTGAACTGCCAGGCTTTGGTGAATGATAATTTCGATCCCTGGGTCCTCCATTCTAAGCCTTGAATGCTTAGGGCCTGGAGTTTCGGTGCTAAAAGTCCATCCATCGCCAATTTTCGACGCCATTAGTCTCGTCCAGGGGATCAGATACAGTCATCTCTGGATCCCCCAGACGGCTGACGGCAAACAGAGAAAGCTTCTCAGGTCCGGACGATGATCTCTCTTCCGCCTGCTGATTTGGTCTCTCGGCTGCCTTGGCATCCCTCTAGCAGAGGCATCCATGAGACCACCCCTTACACCCCAGATCCGGTCTCAATCCGAGCCAGAAAACTCAAAATTCCCAAACAGAGTGCCGTAATCAAACCCTGAAACCCTTAACCCTTTCACCTTCCCGGCGTGCTAATTTCCACGCCGAGAGCTACGCCGCCGAGAGGGCCTTCCTTTTCTTCCCCTTTCAGCAAGCCGACAAAACCCCAAGTTGTACTCACTGGCCATTAAACCCCCTTCACATAACCTTCCCGGACCAGAGCTTCCCGACGCCAAGTTCCCGGCGTGGTGATGAGCTCGCCGGGAAGCCCCACGCCGAGACCCCCCTTTTGGTCAAGAAACCCATGCCGAGACCCTCTTTTGGCCAAAGAAAGCCGTGCCGAGAGCTTCCCCCTTGGCCAATTAAAGCCATGCCGAGAGCTTCGCCCCCTTGGTCAATAGAGCCACGCCGGGAGCCCCTTGATCCTCCAGCCGCGCCGAAAAGCCTCTCGCGCCGGGAACCTTTGCACACTTGAACTGCACCGATAACCTACCCAAATTTTATTACTGAGCCTTCAATCCAAATTTTGTTCCGGGGGCTCCGCCCCCGGAAACCCCCGCAAGGGGCGCTGCCCCCTTGACCCCCGCGACTTGACTGGGCAAGTCGATCCCCGCGACCTGACCGCGCAGGTCGATCCGCGTGCGAGGGTGCAACATTGAGCGTTCACTTACATTCCGTCGTCCCTCATCGGGTTCATGAATAACCCCTTTAGCTCGGGAGGGCTCTGCCACTGCATGAGTTCCGCCGGCTTCTATAGGGAACATCAAACGTTGCCCCATGGCATATATATATAGGTAGGAAGGTTTGGCCTCTCTATTTCTCTCGGCTTTCATCCCGGCACTCCGTGGGTGATAGCCTATTTCCCCCTAGGCATAATCCATATTAAGGGGAAATGCTGTCGAAATATTGATCAATGCTTTAAACCTCCATCATGGCCACGGCTCAGTCTTTGAATCGCTGACTTAATGATATCGTCTCTGAGCCGCTGGCTTGACGATACCTTCTGTTTCTATAGCTGATGTTGTTATCTTGCCCGCCTTCCTGGCTCTGGTATGAAGTTCCATTTTGCGCACATGAATACATGTTTGCCTGTCGAGGCCTCCTATTTTGGCGTTTAATCAAGGGTTGTCCTTCCTTGGAAGGGCGTAATTAACGTCATAGCCTTTATGGTATGACGGACTTCTGGTCCTGACTCGGACTTCACAATCGACTGACCAAGTCAGATCGAGCGCACATTGAAATCGTCACTTCGGTGACTGGCACGCCAATAAATCAATAAATAATCAATAAATAATCAATAAAAATAAATAAATAAAATCTGCGTTCCACAGTCCCTTGCTGACAATCTTCCAAATCTCATAATCCTTAGCCCTGAGGAACACTTGCATACGGTTCTTCCAGTATGCGTAGTTTGATCCGTCAAAGAATGGGGGCTTCGTTGTTGAGTGACCTTCGGCAGTCATCCCTCGAACATCCATCTCTGCCTATTCTCTTCGGGCAATGAGTCCCTGCAGAAGAGTTAGACTCTGATACCAAGTGTTGGGTTAGATGGACGCAGTCTATCTCCACAGATTGTGGATCTAGAGGGGGGTGAATAGATCAACTTGCCTAATTTAAAACTATTGTAAGTTCTAAAGCGGAATTTAGGCAAACGTCAGTTAAGCTAAGCAAAGGATGCTAAACAAAAGGTCGAAAGCTAGACATGAGCATAAGCTATGCAATCAAATAAGCTAAGCAAGAATTTCCCATCGCACACAGATCACACAAAAACACAAACACACTGCACACACAATTTTTAGGTGGTTCGGTCAACGACCTACGTCCACCCCACACTCAACCGAGTATGGCTTCCTGCTGCGCAGCACAGCTTGCGTCCGCTGGGCTTTACAGCTTGGCCAAACAACCCGCTGATACACAGCTTCGCTGGGCACTACAGCTTACCGACCAGAGGATCTAATCCTCTACAACCGCTGTGAAAATACAGCTTAACCTGTCCAGTGGAGACCACCACTGCAAGACCGCTGACACACAGCTTGAAGAAACAGCATTCGGAAATGAAAGACAGAATCAAAACGAAAATAGAAAAGCTCAAAAATAAACAATGTAGCTCTAAGGGCAAAGCTCAGCTCTGGTTTTGAACCATGAGACTGAGATACAACCACTCTCACTCTCACTCTCACTCTCGATCAGCTCTCTCTCAACTCAATCTCTCTCAATCTCTTCCTCTCTCTTTTTCTCCTTCTTCTCTTCTTCTTCTTCTTCTTCTCTGTATCTTCTTCTTCTCTCTTTTCTCTCTGTGGATCGAAGGCTCACTGCTATATAGACTTTCTCTTCTTTTCTTTTAATCTGTCTTCATCTGTGAACGAAGGCTTCAATATATAGCAGCAGCAGGTGGATAAGGTACAGAATGCGTGTGCCTCCCACACTCAATCCAGAATCTTCTTTCCACGTGCCCATATAACATTGGTTCCTTTAGTATTGGATCACGTGCAGCCCAGACACTGGGGAATATTCCTCCTCGGACCACCTTCTTCTTTATGTTTTTTCTTCTTCTCCTACAAAGAGATTAAAACCATTAAACTTAGGCCCACAAAAAACTAAAACTGCATGAGGTATGTAATAGCAATATGAGATGCACTATACTGAGAACGACACGAGATACACAAGGTGACTACAGCACGAAATAAAGAGAGAACGACACGAGGTCAGATGAAAACAGCACGAGGTGAGAAGGAAATAACACGGAGTAAAAATGGTAGTAAAACACGCGATCAGAGAAAACCTTGACGAAGATAGAAAAGAAGCAACACGTAGACATAAACAAAAACGACACGAATACGGAAGACTCGAAGACATAGGGGTGACACAGATGGAGCGACACGAGGTGGCACAGAAAGCATCACGAGGTGCTGCAGTGTTCAGCATGCGATGGAACAACTAATCGACACGAAGACGAGGACAACACGGACTGAAACCAACTCGAAGACGAAAAATAGAACCCTACACGAAGTGTGGTCACAAAGCAAAAAGGACACGGGGTCTAAGAAAAACAACATGAAGACAGAAGACAGGAACGGCTACAATGACACGTGATAAAACAGTGAAAGCAGGAAAACGACTCGAGTAACTGCAGTAAATGACACGAAAATAAGACTCGAAGATAGACGATGTGTAGAGATCTCAGTTCACCCGTCAGTGTGTAGACTTGAAAGTCCTGAACCCAATGTATGGACTTGAGTAGCAGAGGCCAGTGTACAGACTTGCTAGCGACCATTGTGTAGACTTGATCAGCATGACGTACAGTATAGACATCAACTCTGCACATCGAATGTATGGACTTCAAGTGTGAAGACCATTGTAGAGACTTTGGTTTCGAAGACAATGTGCAGACATCGAGTTTGAAGACCAATGTCCAGACTTCAAGTAACAGTGTGAATGTACAGACTTGATGTAGCAGACCAAAGTACAGACTCTGAGGTTCAAGGCCAACGGCTGTACAGACTTAGAATATTAAGACTGATGTCCAGACTTCAAACGTTAACGCTATACACACTTAACCAATTCAATTGAGATGCAGTGTGTGGACTTCATCTTGAGCGAAATGTAAGTGAAGAATGTATAGACTCAAGAGAGTAAGAAATTGCAGACAGCAGTGTATTAAATGCAAAGAACACATAGTCAATCTGATAGAGCAGTTTCATCAAATCAAAAATAGTTGCCAATCAATCAAAACAATGGTGTTGCCAATGAAATAAAGTAAGTGTCAACATCATCAATCATAGAGGGGTCACAACAGGAAGAAGCTCCATATTTATAGCAGCAGCAGGTAGGGCGTGTGGCTTCCAGATTCCCGCCCAGAGAGCACCTCGGGTCACGTGCCAGGTGCCAACCTCGGGTCACGTGCCCAATCATCAGCTTGAATCAATCTGCAGGTAGAGAAGAAAAGGATGCATCAAGTTAGTTCAGGATTTGAACTAAGCTTGTACAGACATGATGCAGCATATAGGCAAGTATGTACATCGACGATGAGTGCTCATGCATGCTTTTTACGAATGTACAGACTTTGTATATAATGTGCAGAGCCATGAACAGACTTTGTCTTGAAGGATGCATATGCATAAAGGAATGTATAGACTTTGAATATGAATGCTTGGTCATGCCTTAAACGAGTGTACAGACTCTGGATGTACTATGCAAACGATGCACAGATATGCTCTGAACACGGGCTGTACAGACTTTGTTTGAGACGATGCATGCAAAAGGAATGATGATGCATGCACAAGGAATGTACAGACTTAACATGAGACGCTAAGTGAGACGATGATGCTGTACAGACTTTGAGAGACGATGCATGCACAAGACGCTAAGTGAGACGCTAAGCGAGATGGTAAGACAATGTGCAGACTTGATCGTTGCAGGCAGACGATGTATAGACTTAAATCAAGAGATGATGCATGTACAAACGATGCAATGTACAGACTTGAGATCAAGGGATGCAATGGCTGTACAGACTTTGAGCGCGTGCATGCTATGCGATGTACATACTTTGAACGCGTGTATGCTATGCGATGTACAGACTTTGAGCGCGTGCATGCTATGCGATGTACAGACTTTGAACATGATGCATGAATTGATCTAGAGATAGAAACAGATTGATTTATAGTGTGAGACATTATCAAAACGTAGGAATGCAACAGAACTCTGCGTGTCAAAAAGAAAGGCGAGGACATCGTGGCTGAGCTCATGTGGCTGAGCTCCTCGAGGAAGGGAAGGAAGCGGCAGCTCATCACATCCGCTCGAGTGGAGAAGAGAAGTCACCCGAACAACATCATCAAGAATCTCCGCAACACTATGTCTGGCTCTACTCCTGGCCCCGCTGCTACTCTTGGTCTCGCCAGGTCCATCAGCCACTGTAGGTGCTGCTTTGGCCGCTCTCTGACCGCTATCCCAGCTCGTCGCAATCCCAAGCTATCCTGTAGACTAGCCCGGGGTAGGAGGGTCAACTGCCTCTTGGGGCGCCACAGCTCTAGGCCCAGTAGCTCCCGAGCCATGGCCCGGTAGTCGGGAAAAGTGGTCCCGCTAACTGGAAGCCCGTGCACCCGTAGGCCAGTGAGTCTAGCCACGTCCTCCAGCGTGGAGACCATATGCCCCCACGGAAATAGGAACGTACGACTCACTGGGTCCCAACGGTCATGCAGGGCATAGAGTAGAGCTGTGCCGAATCAACACACCTCAATACTGAGGAATGGGGCGAACCCCATGGCAGCCAACCGCTCCCGCTGGAAGTCCGGTAGTGCTAGATACACTGCCCGGACCTGCAACCACGAGATGCGGGTCCGACACATTCCCTGCATTTCATTCATTAATTTTGTGCATTTAATAAAAGGTTCAAACTTTTTTATCCAACACATAAATGAAAATAATAAAGGTTGCATTTCTGTCATAAGAGCGGTTCCCTATGGACCACTCTTCCTGATACACGGACCAAAATGGGCCGCATAGGTTCTGAAGTCCCCAAGGGTTTGAACGGCCAATGGAAGTCCGTTCTTGTCTTATGCGGTGGACCTCCCACCGTTCACCTTCATGTTCAACCCTATCGTTTCTAGGTTTTCAACAGCCACTGCTAGGCCGCACGGGGTTGTGGACGGTCCGATGTGGGCCGCATGAGTTCTGAGTCCCCAAGGTTTGGACGGCCCGTTATGGCACGTTCTTGTGTTGTGCGGTAGACTTTCCACCGTTCATCCTTTTGTTGAGTCCTATTGTCTTCAGGTTTTGAACGGCCACGCATGGGCCGCGCGTGTTTTAGGTGGCTCTATGTGGGCCGCACGTTTTTGGTTGTGCGGTTTCCTGAGAACCGCTCATCCGTCATCTTCCCCGACGACGGTGAGCGCCTCCCCGCCGACGGGTGCGTACCATGGCGCCCCCAAACTGGTCCCTAAACACCCTAACCCCCCTGTGCATCTAAAAACTAACATGCATGAATTAAAAAATCAAAAATAGGCGGGGTTTGTGGATACTCACCTCCGGATCCCGTGGGGCTTTTCCTTTCGTCGACGTGGCTTCCGGCGCCACCTCGTCCCCTCCGGCGTCGGCGGCAGCTGCCGCGGCCTCTTCCACTTCACCGGTATTAGCTTTAAAGATATGGAGGCACTATCTCTACGGAGAGCAATTTACCGTATACTCCGATCATAAAAGCCTTAAATATCTATTCTCTCAGAGGGAGCTGAACATGCGACAAAGGCGTTGGCTCGAGTATCTCAAGGATTTCGACTTCACTATACAATATCATCCTGGTAAGGGTAATTCCATAGCAGATGCCCTTAGTCAAAAGCCGAGAGCCCTAGTAACCAACTGTATGGTTCAAGAATGGAAGCTGCTGGAAAAATTCTCTGAACTCAATATAAGCATGGATGAGAATGATGGGTGTATTACTCTATCTCTCATAAGTGTACATCCGGATTTGCTAGCTGAAATCAAGAGGTTGCAAGAAGAAGATCCTACCCTAGTGGAAATAAAAGAAAAGCTGGACGAGAAATCTGATTTCAAGTTGGCACTCGATGGTAGATTATTATACCATGAACGGACATGTGTACCAGACAGTCCTGAGTTGAAGAAGAGGATTCTTGAAGAAGCTCATCGATCGAGGTATACGATCCACCCTGGAGCCACTAAGATGTACCAAGACATAAAAAGAACCTTTTGGTGGCCCAACATGAAAAGGGAGATAGCAGACTTTGTGTCTAGATGCTTGACATGCCAACAGGTGAAGGCGGAACATCAGAAGCCCGTTGGAAGATTGCATCCACTAGATATCCCCACGTGGAAATGGGAAGACATCGGTATGGACTTTATCATGGGTTTGCCCAAGTCTAGGGGCGGATATGATGGAATTTGGGTAATCATCGATCACCTTACTAAATCGGCTCATTTCTTGCCTATCAAGAGTCGATGGTCGGTTGATGTTCTTGCTGCCCTATATATCAAGGAGGTTACTAGATTGCATGGAATTCCTGTGTCTATAGTATCTGATCGAGACCCGCACTTTACTTCTTATTTTTGGAAGGGTCTACAACACTCTCTGGGGACGAAACTTAATTTCAGCACTGCTTTCCATCCCCAGACAGATGGTCAGACTGAAAGGACAAATCGGGTTATTGAAGATATGTTAAGAGCATACATTATAGATTTCAGCGGAAGCTGGCATGACCACTTACCCCTAGTCGCATTTGCCTACAATAACAGTTATCAAGCCAGTATCCAGATGGCACCTTTCGAGGCACTTTATGGCAGGAGTTGTCGATCTCCAATATGCTGGGATGAAGTCGGTGAAAGACAACTTCTAGGCCCAGATATGGTTAGAGATTCAACTGAAAAGATACACCTTATCAGAGAGAGACTCAAGGTAGCTCAGTGCAGGCAAAAATCTTATGTTGATAACAGAAGGAGAGATTTGGAATTTCAAGTGGGTGACCATGTATTTCTCAAGGTATCTCCTGGCCGAGGTATTAGAAGATTCGGTGTTAAGGGCATGCTTATACCAAGGTTTATCGGTCCATTTGAAGTATTAGAAAGAGTGGGCGAGGTGGCTTACCGCATTGCCTTACCTCCTCAACTCTCGGAAGTGCACAATGTATTCCATATTTCTATGCTGAAGAAGTATGTGCACGATCCTCTCCACGTCATCGATCACACTGACTTGGTGATACAGAAGGACCTTACCTATGAGCAAAGACCAGTAAAGATCCTCGACCAAGAAATCTGAGTTCTAAGGAACAAGACGATCCCTATGGTTAAAATTCAATGGAATCGATTTTTAGAACAAGAAGCTACATAGGAAACCGAGGAGTCTATGAGAAGGAGATTTTCAGAATTATTCTAGTCCGTAAGTAATTCTTACCCACCTTGTCTCCATATATGCAATTGAATTTGGGGGACCAAATTCTTTTAAGTGGGGGAGGGTGTAGCACCCCGTATAAAAAAATGATAAAAAAATTTATTAATAATATTTCCCAAATAAAAAAATTATATTAGATAAACTCTAGAGGAAGCTTAAGTAAGAAGTTGGAACACGGAGTTATCATATGTAAAGATTATTCACTTAACAAGTGACTTCCTAGTGTAGTTGGTTAAGTGATGTGTCTTTCAACCTAGTGACTAGGGTTCCAATCCCAGCATACACCATTTACCTTTTGTTCCAAATAATTATACGTTATAGGCTAGCAAAACTTGCACCGAGACAGAAACCTATATGCAACACAATGTACAGACTTGGTAAATTGATGCACGAACACAACAACAAGCAATGTATAGACTTTGCCTGAAGGATTGCACAAATGCAGATAGTAAGGTATGTACATTGGAAATGGATGCTCAGACATGCCATGAACGAATGTATGGACTTAATGTGCTTGTGACAATAATGTACAGACTTTGAGTAATGATGTACCGACTTATCAACGGAGAATGTGCAGACTTTGTGTATGCATGCAACCAGCCAATGTACAGACTTTGTGTTGCAGCAACAAGCCAATGTATAGACTTTGAGTTGCAGCAAATGGACAATGTACAGACTCTGCGTGTGTGCTAGTAGATGATGTGCAGCAAATGGACAATGTACAGACTCTGCGTGTGTGCTAGCAGACGATGTACAGACTTTGAGTTTGTAGCAAATGAGGAATGCACCGGCTATGCATGGAAAGCTATGCAACCAATGTATAGACTTGTGTGTTTGCTAAACCAGTTAACGTAGGTAAGATAGGAATGTATAGACTTTGAATGCGTGCATGCTACAAGACGATGTACAGACTTGTGAGAAGAGTGTACAGACTTTGAATGCATGCAATGGCAAGGAGTGTATAGACTTTGAATGCGTGCATGCTACAAGGCGATGTACATACTTTCTATAATGATGCACAAATGCATATATGAAAGTATGCACATTGAAGAGGGATGCTTAGGCATGCGATGTACAGACTTTGAAGTGAAAGATGTATAGACTTAGTGTGTGTGCGCGACAAATCAATGCATTGACTATGTATATGCATGAAGAGCACTGGCTGTACTGGAAGTGTTGCTCAAGCTCTTGATCGTGATCGTTTGCACTGGAAGTATATTGACCTATACCTACGCTTGAACAGGTTTTGCACCAACCTTAGGTACATGAATAGTGTCAGTTTTATTTAAAGAAAATTTTGAGAAATAAATTTTATGAAAAATAAGAGAAAAATATAAGGATCCTAGCCATAAAATTTCATAAACTGATTCCATCAATTTCTAAAGATAAAAATCTTTAAAGTTAGATACGGAGTTTCGGGTTGAATTTTATTCTGGCATATTTTAAAAAAATAAAATTTTGATAAATATCATAAAAATCTAGGGATCATAAAAATATGTAATTTACTATTTTTATTAACACAGTTCATTAGATATAAAATTTCTAAACGTTGTAATCATTATAGTGGTGTGCCCAGACAAACCATAGTTGGCACCCCATTATCATGTGTCCTTTCCGACACATACAACCCCTTTTTGTTGGCAACGCACTATAGTATGGCCATGGGACGCTATGATTTCGGATCTTGTTCCCCTCCTGTCTACCCAAAACACTATAATATTCCCTATATTGAGACACCCTCCATTCTTCCGAAGGCTTGCTGTAGAGAAGGGGTGCATTCTCTGAAGTTGCAGAGGTTGTAGAGGAGGGAAGAAAGCTACCCTTTTCTTTTGCCTGTACCTAGTGGTCATCTCAGAAAGGTAGGTGTTCTCATCTTTTAACTAAACCAGTAGCTAATTAACCAAGCAATCTAGGTAATTTGGCTCATCTCTATGAGATATTATTGTCTATATAGCACGTTTTATCCTGACTTGTAGAGATCTATCATTCTTTTGTAATCCATAATCAATCATCTCTGTAGCCAACCTGTGAGAACATGTTAGTTACTAAAGTTAATTGAAGTAAATCTTCATATTAAGTGTTTTAGGCAGACATGTCTGATCCAAGGCATGTTTAGAAGTATATTTGAGTCACGTCTCTTATAAAATAAGAGCTCACATCTGTTATGCAAACAAGAGCTCGCGTCTGTTATAACAGACGCTACCATAAACTTGTTTAACACAACATTACAATTGAATCAAATAATACGCTACGAAAGTTGACTTTGAGTCATTTCTATTGTGTAGACAAGTATTAAACTTGTTAATGTCGTATCTATCAACATTTGCATTCACTGTTTAAACATCTTAAACCTGTCAAAGACTATTCACTGTTTAGATAACAAAATAAATGTTTAGCCATCTTAATTAAACTTGTTTAGCCATTTATGTGTATAGCATCATATTAAAATATTCTAAGTTAACCAAAAAGTATATTTCTATATTTCAGATATTATAATACTGAAAAATTATTTTTGTATGAAATAATTTTTATTTTTAGTAAATTAATTTCTGAAAGCATAAAAAAATTAATTTAACCCCAGGGCAGACCTGCTACCTTGGTATATAATAGAATATATACCAATCAGAATATGCTAGAAAATGTTATTAATAGTTAGCCAACCTGTAACTCTTAATAATTAGAAAAGTGTTAGAATATATACCAACTTGTTAGACTAGTTACCAACCTGCAACCTGTTAGAAAATGTTAGAATGTAACATGCACGGACCTGCTGCCTTGGTATATATTAGAATATACCAACTTGAAATATGTTAGAATATGTTAGAATATATTACTAATTAGCCAACCTGTTAAACTGTTAGAATATGTTAGAACATATTAACCTGTAACCTGTTTGACCATGTTAGCGATCTGCCTAACAACCTGTTTAGTTAGCCAACCTATATGTTAGAAAATGTTAGAACATGTTACTAGTTAGACCACTTGCAACCTGTTAGAATACATTAGAATATATTACTAGTTAGCCAACATGTTAGAAACATATATATGTTAGAACATATTACTATCCATTTTAAGTGTTCTAACGACCTATTAGAATGTGTCAGTTACCAAAGTTAAACAAGTAGTAAATCTCCATATTAATTGTTTAACCCATTCAAAATCCATAACTATTGAACTAAATCATCAAAATCTTACAATTTTTATACTGAGAAATAGTAACCCCCATTGACGCCCTTGACGAGGGTGCCAATTTCAGAATTTAAGACGCCTGATGGCATCGTCAAAAAAAAAATGAAATTTCAGAAAATTACACCAAATCACCCACTTGTAAACCTGCTTAACCCAAGGGCGCCAATTTGGTCTAATACAATTTCTGATTTTAACCTGTCTCATAATTTGCATTGATTTTACCCTTTAACATGTCGCATGATTTAAATTTATTTTCCTACATAATGTGAGTTCTTGACTTCCATTCCACAAAATCTACCTTATATCTCCTACTGGTCAAGCCTTGAAATTCTATATTGGCTATAAATGAGAGTGGATGTCGATAAACATGACCAATACTGTGCATATATGACCCGGTCTGGTCCTGGGAGGAGCACCCGAAGGTACTTGTGCCCATGGGAGTTTATTGACCACGGTGTTTAGTATTGCACCGGAGTACTTGCTTGCTAGACTTAAGGCATTCCACTCATTCTTGTGATATTACTTGATTGATTGACTTGAGACCCGCAGAAGGGTAAAAGTGTTTACTTGAATGAATTGATAAATAGCCAATTCCAGTTATACATGCTTGAAATTACTTTGCTTACTATTGCTTGATTGACATGTTGTTATTCCAGTTATTACTCCTCAGTTATCACTTGCTTGATATCATTTGCTATCACTTGCTACTGCTGCTTGAAAATGCGAAATCTATATGCTCTCACTTTCTACTCTTGTCGATCTTACGATTCCTTGATATCTATCTGTCTGCATGCATAGATTACCCACAGTAAATGAACTTATAATTCACTTAAAGCATGTTAAATCTTGAGATGTAATTCCTACTGAGCGATTTGCTCATCTAGTTGTTTTCTAACCTTTTCAGGTAGTTTGGATATCGGCCAGAACACAGAAGGGGATGAGTCTGAGTGATGAGTGTATGAATGGAGTCATCAATTGTCATGTTGTGTTATTGTAATTCCACTATTTTGTGTTAAATTGTAATCCCTACGTATGTCAGTTGTTGTCCAGTTATGTCATTTGTATTTTCTTTGATCAAAACTAATAAAGGAGTGAGGACTAGTAGTTGATTCTATGAATTTGACATTTTGCTTAGTTGTAATAATCGATAGCTCGAACTATTTATGTTATTTTCAAATCTAGGCTTAGTAATTTGCTTAGTCATTTGCGCACTCTCTAAATTGTCTAAGGAAGATCTCCACTAATTAGCTAGATCGCTTTGGTTCTATATAAAGGACTGTCCCGCCACGGGTAACCTTCCGCGCTCGGGACGTGACAGCTTTCTGGGTATCAGAGCCTAGGATTTCAATTTTCTAGGTAAAAACTCGAGTCCAAAGATAGAAATGTCCAATAGAATTGTCTATGGATAGGTTTAGATCTTACCTGGTGAGATGGGTAAAGCCAAGGGTTAAGTTTAACAATGACAATTGACCCCATAATAACGTAACCCAATATTTATTACACCTTAATTCTTTTGTAGGATTATGGCCGCTGAAAGAGCATAATGGCGCAAGATGCAGCGCACTGTGCAAGGACTTACGCAGGCGCTACAGTAAGTGGCGCAAGGCGGTGCTGGCGGTGCTCACCGTGGAGTTGGTGACCTTCACCGGGATTTTCGTAACATGAACCCACCAAGATTCAAGGGTTCGGTGGACCCCGATGATGCCGAGAATTGGCTGAAGGAAATTGAGAGGATCTTCCATGTAATGCAATGCACGGATACAGAGAAGGTTCTATTGGCTATGTTCCAACTGGAACGGGATGCTCGATGCTGGTGGGAATCCGTAGAAACAACACTGCCCAACAACCATGTCACCTGGGCGGAGTTTGTTGAACACTACAACATCAAGTATTTTTATGACCGTGTTCAAGAGAAGAAGGCCACGGAAGTTGCCGCGTTAAAGCAACAGAGCCTAAAGGTGGCCGAATATGAGGCCCAATTCTCAAGACTTTCCCGTTATGCACCCCACTTGGTGTGTATGGAAAAGATGAAAGCAAGGAGATTCCTCAACGGGCTACGGCCCCAATATATTACACAACTTGCGCCAATGGACATCCAAGTCTATTCGGAAATGGTTCGGCATGCTCAATTGCTGGAAGATGCCACTGAATTCTCTGAAAGGATTCGAGGCAAGGACAAGAAGGAACCCATCCCTAGTCTGGGAAACTTCAAACCACCATTTGGCAAGAAGCGATTCTTCAATGGAGGAGAATTTTCCAAAGAGAAGAGGTTCCAGAAAAGTAACAAGCCCTTCTCCACAATCGACAATAAGCCTTCCTCCCTCATCACACCTTCCAAGGAAATCTACAAGTATTGTGACAAGGCTGGTCATAAGACTGAGGAATGCTGGAGAAAACTGGGAGCGTGTCTCCGATGTGGGAGTCGAGAGCATTGAATCCCCGACTGCCCCTTGATGAAGGATCAAGCCAACAAAGACGAGAAGCGTCTGGTAAAGAAACAAGGCCGTCTACAAGCTCTTCAAGGGACGGAACCCATGGAAGGAGGAATCATGGAAGGTACATTAACTGTTTGCTCTAAACCTGCTAAAGTTCTATTTGATACTGGAGCATCTCATTCATTTGTTTCCAAGAGATTTACTGCCTCGTTTTCTAAATAACCTGAATGGTTAGATTTAGTAATATCTGCACCTCTTGGAAACAAGTCTGATATCATGCATCACTACCCAAGTTGTGAGGTTATGGTCCAAGGTAACAATCTGTCAGTCAACCTGATATGCCTTGATATGGAGCATTATGATGTCATATTAGGAGCTGACTGGTTATCCACCTACCAAGCAACGGTAGATTGCCGGCATGGCAAGATAACTTTTACGGATTATTCCGAGTTAGTTTATGTTAGCCCTCGGAATAAATCCCCTCTCATCTCAGCTCTTCGAGCTAGCAAACTTGTGAATAAAGGATGTGTGGCTTTCATAGCTTTTGTGACTGCCATGGAAGTCGAGATGACTGAAATTGAAGACATCCGTATAATTCGAGACTTTTCAGATGTTTTTCCTGAAGAATTACCTGGTTTACCCTCGGAGAGGGAAGTGTCGTTCACTATCGACATTATTCCTGGTGCCGGTCCTGTGTCTAAGGCACCTTATAGAATGTCTCCCGCCGAGTTGAAGGAGCTAAAAGAGCAGCTAATGGATTTACCGAAAAAGGGATTCATTAGGCTGAGTACTTCCCCCTGGGGAGCACACGTGCTCTTTGTTAAAAAGAAGGATGGAACATTGAGGCTATGCATTGATTATCGGCAGTTGAACCATCTTACAATCAAGAACAAGTACCCGCTGCCGAGAATTGACGAGCTGTTCGACCAATTGTCTGGAGCTAACTATTTCTCCAAGATTGATCTTTGGTCTGGTTACCACCAATTGAGGATCAAAGAAGAAGACATATACAAAACTGCATTTCGAAGCAGGTATGGGCATTACGAATTTACTGTTATGCCTTTTGGACTAACAAATGCCCCCGCAGCTTTTATGTAGTTAATGAACAACATCTACAGGCCTTATTTAGACCAATTTATTGTGGTCTTTATCGATGATATATTGATCTATTCAAAAACTGAAGAAGATCATGAAGTGCATCTCAAGAAGGCATTACAGATATTGCGAGACAACAAGCTATATGCCAAATTCAGCAAATGCCAGTTCTGGCTTGAAGAAGTGTCCTTCTTAGGCCATGTCATATCAAAGAATGGAATTTCTGTTGATCCTGCGAAGGTCGAAGCTGTACAAAATTGGGGACGACCAATGAATGCAACGAAGATTCGTAGCTTCTTGGGTCTAGCTGGCTACTACCGGCATTTTATTAAGGACTTCTCCAAGATTGCTGTCCCTCTTACCAGATTGACTCGCAAGGAAGTGCCTTATGAATGGAGTGAAGACTGTGAGAAGAGTTTCCTAACTTTGAAGGATCTCTTGACTACTGCTCTGGTCTTATCTCTACCAGTTGATGGAGAGAAGTACGAGGTATATACCGATGCATCTGGTATCGGCCTCGGATGTGTATTGATGCAGAATGAAAGAGTCATTGCATACTCTTCCCGGCAATTAAAGAAGCATGAAGAAAACTACCATGTGCATGATTTGGAACTAGCCGGAGTGGTATTGGCTTTAAAGATCTAGAGGCACTATCTCTACGGAGAGCAATTCACCGTATACTCCGATCATAAAAGCCTTAAATATCTATTCTCTCAGAGGGAGCTGAACATGCGACAAAGGCGTTTGCTCGAGTATCTCAAGGATTTCGACTTCACTATACAATATCATCCTGATAAGGGTATTTTCGTAGCAGATGCCCTTAGTCGGAAGCCGAGAGCCCTAGTAACCAACTGTATGGTTCAAGAATGGAAGCTGTAGGAAAAATTCTCTGAACTCAATATAAGCATGGATGAGAATGACGGGTGTATTACTCTATCTCTCATAAGTGTACATCCGGATTTGCTAGTTGAAATCAAGAGGTTGCAAGAAGAAGATCCTACCCTAGTGGAAATAAAAGAAAAGCTGGACGAGAAATCTGATTTCAAGTTGGCACTCGATGGCAGATTATTATAACATGAACGGACATGTGTACCAAATAGTCCTGAGCTGAAGAAGAGGATTCTTGAAGAAGCTCACCGATCGAGGTATACGATCCACCCTGGAGCCACTAAGATGTACCAAGACATAAAAAGAACCTTTTGGTGGCCCAACATGAAAAGGGAGATAGCAGACTTCGTGTCTAGATGCTTGACATGCCAACAGGTGAAGGCGGAACATCAGAAGCCCGCTGGAAGATTACATCCACTAGATATCCCCAAGTGGAAATGGGAAGACATCGGTATGGACTTTATCATGGGTTTGCCCAAGTCTAGGGGCGGATATGATGGAATTTGGGTAATCATCAATCGCCTTACTAAATCGGCTCGTTTCTTGCCTATCAAGAGTCGATGGTCGGTTGATGTTCTTACTGCCCTATATATCAAGGAGGTTACTAGATTGCATGGAATTCCTGTGTCTATAGTGTTATGTTAGATGAACGCAATCTATCTCCACGAAGTGTGGATCTAGAGGGGGGTGAATAGATCTAATGCCTAATTAAAACCAGTAAGAGGTTCAATGCAGAATATAGGCAAACAGCAGTTAAGCCAAATGAAAAAACACTATGTAAAGGGTCGACACATGCAGCCACGCAGTAGAACACAAGTAGTTTTACGAAGGTGCACAATGAAAAACACAAGACCCACAAGCAAACACACAGTAGGCAGCAATTTTAAGGTGGTTCCATCTCAATCCAGAGATCTACGTCCACCCCACACTCCAACTAGAGTGTGGATTCCGCTGACTAACAGCTTGAACAGTTGGGCAACACAGCTTGCCTTACAACCGCTGATACACAGCTTCGCTGGACTTTATAGCTTGCCGACCAGAGGAACAGATCCTCTACAACAGCTGGGCAATACAGCTTAGCCGTCCGAGACCAAGTCTCGCCTGCTGAGGATTACAGCTTCACCTGTCCAGTGGAGACCTCCACTGCAATGCTGCCTCACAGCTTGAAGAAACAAGAGTATCGAAATCAAAAGACAGAAGCGAATGAAAATAAGAAAACCTGGAAGGGAAATAGCTCTCAATGAGAAAACATATCAGCTCTGGTATCTGAACCAAGAGACTGATTTACAACCTCTCGAACAAGCTCTCTCAATCTCACTCTCTCAACTCATCTCTTCTCTCTTTCTCTTCTTCTCTATTTTTCTTTCTTCTTTCTTTTTCTTCTCCTCTGTGGATCGGTGGCTCTCTGCTGCTTTTTGCTCACTATATAGACTTTGCCCACTTCATTGATCGATCTTCATCTGAAGACGAAGACTAGTATATATACCAGCAGCAGGTGGATAAGGGCGCGTGGCTACCACATTTCTCGCCCAGTGAATTCACCAGAACCGAGGCAATTCCATCCACATGGCAGCATCCTGTGATGGGCTACTTCCACGTGTCACCATCACAGCACCTCGTCCTCCTTGGATCACGAGCCAAGTCACCAATCTCTGTAAAGAATCCTTGTCAGACAGTCGAAATAGACTTATCTGGTTAAGTATAAACCCTGTACAGACTTGTAAGACTAAATGCATTGTATAGACTTCATTGTATGGACTTGTGAACTCGAATGCAATGTACAGACTTCATATAAGAAGGCAACCGCTGTACATACTTGCTGAAGCGTCAAACAATGTGCAGACTTTGAAGAACAGCAGCCAGTGTATGGACTTAGGCAGGCTTCAGCTCGTGCAATGTATAGACTTCATGCAATGCAATGCAGATGAATGTATAGACTTCATGCAATGCAATGCAGACCAATGTACAGACTTTGGCGAAGCAAAGGCTGTACAGACTTCAACTAAAAGATGCACGATGTACAGACTTGGAGATTATTCAACAGCCAATGTGTAAACTTCACGATGTATAGACTTTCCAAAGGAAAGGCTGTACAGACCTGAACAAAGCAAGGCAGCGAATGTATAGACTTCCAAGGTATAGACTTGCCAACTGAGCGATGTACAGACTTGAACAAGGTAAGGCAGCGAATGTATAGACTTCCAATGTATAGACTTGCCAACTGAGCGATGTACAGACTTGAACAAGGAAACTCTGTACAGACTTGATCAAGGCAAGGCAGTCGAGTGTATAGACTTCCAATGTATAGACTTGCCAAGGGAAACGACGGTAAAGCTATCATTGTATAGACTACGAGTGCAACGTCGGTAAAGCTACCGATGTACAGACTTGCGAGTGCAACGTAGGTAAAACTTCCAATGTACAGACTTCGAAGTTGAACAGGTGGATGTACAGACTTGGAAGTTTACTGATGGATGTACAGACTTCACCTCGATGTATAGACTTGGAAGTTCAATGAAGGATGTACAGACTTCATCTCGAGCATCTACAGTGCAGTGTATGGACTTGAAGAATGATGCATAGTGCAATGTATAGACTTCATGACTATGCTCATGCAATGTATGGACTTTGGAAAGTTAAGGCCAATGTATAGACTTCAATGATGCGTGCTACAGTCCATTGTATGGACTTATGAAGAACAATGCATGACGCTATACAGACTTCACTGATGCATGTTGCAGTCTAATGTATGGACTTAGCTTCCTGCATGCTACAGTCCAATGTATGTACTTCCAATGTATAGACTTCCAGTGAGACAGACGATGTACACACTTTAGCCAATGCAATGCAGTGTATGGACTTCAACTAAGACGGACGATGTACACACTTAGCCAATGCAGTGCAATGTATGGACTTCAACTAAGATGGACGATGTACACACTTAGCCAATGTAGTGCAATGTATGGACTTCAACTAAGACGGATGATGTACACACTTAGCCTGAACCACTGTATAGACTTTCATGAGACGCTCAATGTACACACTTCAAGTCCAGTGTATAGACATTGCCTTAGACTCTAAATGAGACGGACGTTGTGCAGACTTTAGCCAATGCAATGTATAGACTTTGGGCTCGCCATGCAGTGTATAGACTTAGAGCACAAACGCCACGATGCAATGTATAGACATGCTACGTTTGTAGACTTGTGTTTGTGTGCAATGTGTAGACTTGTGAAAATGCATAGAACACACAGACAATCTGATAAAACAATTCTGATAAAACAATTTCATCAAAACATAAACAGTTGCCAATCACTCAAAACAAGGTGTTGCCAATGAAATAAATCGTATGTCAACATCATCAACACAGAGGAGTCACAACAATCTCCCCCTTTTTGATGATGACAACCCCCTATCATATAGAATAGCAATTACCTGTCATACAGATGATGAGAGACATGATTTATTATTCAGATTGTCATGCAGATGCTATGCATGCATGCTACGAAATGTAAGCAACAACTCCCTGCTAGCAAAATCTCCCCCTTTGCCATAACATAATGCATACACTTCCCTTGGAATGAATTCATACTTCATACAATATTGATACCATTCTCCCCCTTTGCCATCAACAAAGAGGAGGGAAAGTGAGGACAAGGGAAGGAACAAGAGATATCATCTGACTGGCATTCTGAACAAGTAGTTCAAGAATTAACATTCTAAAGCACAGAGTCTTCAGTCATATGAAGTTATAAACTACTTTCAGATAGAATTCTGGTTTAAAGACTATAAAATTTTGAGTTCATGCACTACAATCATTGGATAAGCGTTCTGTGCATGATAAAACAATAAACCATAAACACATTTGCATGAGAGATTCAGTTTCAAAATATCTTACTTTCATAGACTCAGGAAAAATGATTAAGAGATACCAGGTCATGTATTGAAAATAAACAAATTGACATCCACGAAATTTCTTTTGAAGGAACAGCATTTTCAATATGAGTTCATTTTGGACATTCAGGTACCATTTGCCTTTTTGCATAAGGGTATACGTTTATCAGACGCCAATACCCCTAGATACTCAACATCATGGACCATTCTGCCTATGATCAAACATAATAAAACTGATTTACACCTTTTTGTGTGAGGGTACACGTTTATCAGACGCCAGTTACCCCCAGGTACTCAGTGAAACCAACCTACTATTTTGATCATTTTATACAGAGATAGCTGATACACCTCATGACATGAGTGTTGTCCACTTCTTTGATGGATCACTCAGTTTCTCAGCGATTTATCAGCCATTGCTCTGCCAATGTTATTTTTCAATTGATTTTCAATGTTTTTCAATATCTTTTTTAGATGTCCTTTATTTGTTTCAGAATGACTTGTTTAAGAAAAATACACATACTTAGCTTCTCTAACATGATTTCAGATGAGTTTTTAGATTTCAGATATAAGTAGCTTTGTCTGACATGAAATAAGAAAAGGGTTGAGAGTTTTATCAATTTTCAGCTTTCTTATTTACTGATTGCAATCTTTAAACTCTAAAAATTATAAAAATGAAACCATTAAGTCAGTCTTTAAGCAATTGAAATTCTTATAACTGAAGAAGTCCGTTTTCTATTGCTTAGGAATTAGAACTGACTAACAGATTGTCATATGTCAGATTCAACTCATTAAGGGCCAAAGAATGAATGAATTCAAGAAAGTTGATGACCACTCCAAATTTCTAATAATACTCCCCCTGTCTATATGCATGAAGTTTTGCAAATGAATGGCAATAATTAGATACCAACTGTTATGATATGCAATGAATAATATGTCATGAAAAAATATGTCATGAAAAAGTGTGTCATGCATGATCACGAGTCTGTTGCAACATTCAACATCCACAATATTTATTCAAGCTATCAGATGCAAGTCCAAATCAGAAATTTTATTCAAAGCAGCTGAACAAATTATTTATCATGCTGAAATTTACATAAGCCAAGTTCTCTTCTAAGAAATTTAAATCTTTCATTCCCAAGAGGCTTAGTAAAAATATCAGCAATTTGTTTTTTAGTTTCAATGAAGTTCATTTCAATCTCCTTTTTATTTACAACATCTATGAGAAAATAGTGTTTTATCTCTATATGCTTAGTCCTAGAATGATGAACAAGATTTTTAGCAAGGCATATAGCACTAGTATTATCACACAAGATTGGAATACATTCCAATTTTATCTGATAATCATCTAGTTGGTGCTTGATCCATAGTACTTGGGCAGCACAATTACCTGCAGCAACATATTCAGCTTCAGCTGTAGACAAGGCTATAGTGTGTTGCTTCTTAGATGTCCAAGATACTAGACAGCCACCAAGGAATTGACAATAGCCACTAGTGCTTTTTCTATCTACTCGACACCCAGCATAGTCTGCATCAGTGTAAGCTAGAAGCTCTAACTCACACCTAGCAGGATACCATAGACCTAGCTGTTGGGTGCCTAGTAAATACCTAAAAGTCCTTTTCACAGCCTTAAGATGAGTTTCTTTAGGACTAGCCTGAAATCTAGAGCATAAACACACTGCAAATTGAATATCAGGCCTAGATGCTGTAAGATAAAGAAGACATCCGATCATACCTCTATATAGCCTTTGGTCCACTGGTTTACCTTAAGGATCTTCATCCAAACTGATTGAGGTACCCATTGGAGCAGCTATTTCCTTGAGGTTATCCATCTTGTACTTCTTCAATAGATTTTTTACGTACTTGGACTGAGAGATGAAAGTGCCATCCTTTGATTGTGTAACCTGCAGTCCAAGAAATAGTTTGAGCTCACCCATTGAGCTCATTTCAAACTCATCAGTCATAGTTTGAGAGAATTCCTCACACAATTTGGGGTTAGTTGACCCAAACACAATGTCATCCACATAAATCTGAATAATAAGAATATCTGAATGACTCACCTTGGTAAACAATGTTTGCTCAACCTGTCATACCAAGCTCTAGGAGCTTGCTTTAAACCATAAAGAGCTTTATTGAGTTTGTAAACATGATTAGGGAAATCTAAACATTCAAACCCAGGAGGCTGTCTCACATAGACATCCTCACTAATTTTCCCATTTAGAAAAGCAGATTTCACATCCATCTGCTAAAGATTTATAACTAGGGAACATGCATAAGTCAATAATATTCTGATTGCTTCTAACCTAGCTACAGGGGCAAAAGACTCTTCAAAGTATATTCCAAATTCTTGATTGCACCCCTGAGCTACAAGTCTTGCTTTATTTTTAATGACATTCCCTGATTCATCAGTTTTATTTCTGAACACCCATTTAGTCCCTATGACTGTTTCATGATCAGGAGGTGGAACCAAATGCCACACCTTATTCCTGTCAAATTGATTGAGCTCCTCATGCATGGCATTAATCCAATACACATCTTTGAGAGCACAGTCAATGGACTTGGGTTCTACTTGTGAAACAAAAGCAAAAGCATTCAATTCATTTTAAATTCTTAAGTGGCCTCTAGTCCTAGGAGGGTCAAGCAAATTTCCAATTACATTATCTACAGGATGATCCTTAAGATATCTAATGTTAACAATTGGATTATCATGAGTTTGATTTACCTCCCCCTGAACTGTAGGCTCTTCTTCATTAGGCTCTTCATCTCCTTCCTCATCCTCGGATTTGTCTGCAGGATCTCCTTCCTTCAAAATATCACCATTGTCTTCATTCCTGCATTGACCAATATTAGTCTTCAATAAGGATTCATCAAAAACTATGTGTGGAGATTCTTCAACAGTTTTAGAATTCAGATTGTACACTCTATATGCTCGGGTGTTTTCAGAATAACCAAGAAATATTCCTGGTTCACCTTTAGGTCCAAATTTATCAAGGTCTCTTTTATCATTTATATGAATGAAACATTTACATCCAAAAACCTTGAAATGAGCAATAGAAGGTTTCTTACCCTTTAAGATCTCATATGGTGTTTGCTGGGTAGAAGGTCTTACCATGGCTCTGTTAATTACATAATAGGCAGTATTTACTGCTTCAGCCCAAAACTTCCTTGGTAGACCACCTTCAACCAAGAGTGTACGACCCATCTCCACTAGGGTTCTGTTCCTTCTCTCCACTACTCCATTCTGCTCAGGTGTCCTTGGTGAGGAGTACTTATGGTTAATTCCATTTGACCTGCAGAATTCATCAAACTGTGAGTTTTCAAACTCACCTCCATGATCAGTCAAGATATTTTCAATTTTCTGATTTATTTTAACATAGAACTCCTGAAATTCTGAGAATGCATCACTCTTATGAGATAAAAAATAAACCCAAGTATATCTAAAAAAGTCATCTACCATGACAAACCCATACTTCCTCCCTGATAAGCTGACAGATCTGGTTGGCCCAAAAAAGTCCATGTGTATCAACTCATAGGGTTTAGAAGACATATTTTCTGTTCTAGACTTAAATGACTTTCTAGTTATCTTTGACTGAGTGCATGCATCACAGATTTTATTTTCTTTCTTGAAGGAAACTTCAGGAAGTCCTCTAACCATGCCATGCTTATTCAGTTTATGTAAAACAGTATAACTAGCATGACCTAACCTACGATGCCATAAAAATGCTAAGTCTTCTCTATTAGCAGTAAGGCATAGGTTAGAATGTTGAATATCATCTAAATCTATCATGTATGTATTATTTATTCTTTTTCTAGAAAATTTGACAATTTCAGAATCAGGTTCAAAAACCTTGCAACATTGAGAATCAAATAAAACTTTATATCCTTTATCACACAACTGGCTGATACTAAGTAAATTATAAGCTAACCCTTCAACAAGCATAACATCATCAATGCAGCAGGTAGAACACTTACCTACCTTACCTGATCCAATAATCTTACCCTTTGTGTTGCTTCGAAAGGTGACAAGGCCTCCTAGTTTCTCAGTCAGCATGCAGAACTTGGCCTTATCTCCTGTCATATGCCTGGAGCAGCCACTATCCAGGTACCACAAGTTGCTCTTGGCTGCCAGGCATACCTGCATACACAATTAGGGAGAGAGGTTTGGAACCCAAGACTGATTGGGCTCCAGAACAGATGAAATAGAAGCAAAACAAGAAAGCAGACTTTTCAGAATCCACATTTGTTTAAAAGAACTTTGTTCAGTGGATTTTGTAGTTTTCCTTCTGTTATTCTTTCTCTTATTTTTGTTGTTTTTCTTCTTATTAGCACCAACAGAGTTATTCACAAAATTGTTGTTGTTATGCCACTGCTTCGGCCAGGTTGCATTCAAAAGGTTTTGGTCAAAGTGATATTTGGGCTGGCTGAAAGATTGGAAATTCCTAGGTATCCGACTACCATACCCAATATCCCAATTTCTGACATAGGGTCTGTAAAATTGTGTAGGTTGATGAACATACCCTGTATGCATCCCTTGAGTTCTAGTCCACCCAAACCCATTAGGATAGGTTGACTGTGTGGGGTAGTAGGACTGAACTCTAGGTGGATTAAATTTGTTGGGCTGACTCCTGAAAGTATTTTGTCTTCCCTGCACCCTTGACCCTGCTGACCTTTTCACAGGTTTTTGTTGGGTCTTTTTCTGTGATGGTGGTGGTGAAGACTTTTTGGCATTGACATGGGGTTTGTTTATCTGAGCAGGCTGACCCCTAAACTTGGGTTGAGCACTAGAGTTAGGTTTGGAAGTGCCAATTCTACTAGGCTAACCAATTTTCTGTTTGCCCTTCTCCTCTGCAGTGGGCTGTTTCAGATTCACATTTGTGTTCACAGCATTATTGGAATTCATGTTTATCAGAGGTCCTCTCTTCTTTTGTGCAACAAAGGAAATAGTTTTCATTCCAAAGCTCTTAGTTGCACTAGAGTTAAATTCTAGGCCCTCTCTCCTAAAATTAACCTTCGACCCCAATAAAGTATTTAAGTTTTCAGATCCTTGGGTCATTTTCTCAATGGTTCTCAACTTATCCTCATTGTCTTTCTGAATTTCATCAATAGACTTTTTCAATTCATTATTTACATTGAGGATAGCTTCATATTTTTCAGAAACAATTTTTATCTCACTTTCATATTTTTGAATTTTCAGCTTCCATTCATCAGCTTCTTTATCTAACCTCTCACTGTCTTCTTTAGAGGCTTTTAACTCATTTCTGATTTCATCTAATTCAGAACATGTGAGTTTCAAATTTTTATTCTCAGATTCTAGACATGCAATTATATCAGTTAGAGTTTTATCATTTTGCATGGAATTGATCTTTCTTCTTAGATGCCTATTCTCTTTTCTAATATTATCAGCTCTATCAACTATGTCATGGTAAGCATCTACCCAATCAGTAATTGTGAAATTTTCAAATCTAGTGATTACCTCATCTGAGTCCTCTTCTCTGTCTTCTGAGCTTGTTGTCATAAGGCAAATGGGCTTCTCAGATTCGGCTTCACTGTCTGAGCTGCTACTGAAGGAACCTTCATCTTCATCACTCCAGGTACTCACCATTGCTTTCTCTTTCGTGTTCCTTTTCTTTGACTTGTCCTTGTATTTCTGATTATCTGGACAGTCAGCTTTCAGATGGCCGTGTTTCCTGCATTGACAACAAATGTTAGTTTCAGTTTTCTTAGCAGGGTTATGCTTATACCTTTTATCCCTTCGGCCGCCACTGTATTTCTTCTGGCTGTATCGTCCTACTCCTTTCCTGAGAAATCGCCTGAACTCTCTGGTCATCATGGCCATCTCAGAACGAGTTATATCTTCTTCATTCAGGCTCTCATCTGATGATGAACTGTTGGAGCTGGATTTGCTGGATTTGCTGGAACCAGCCTTCAGCGCTATCGGCTTCTTCTTCCTCTCAGCTTCTTCTATCTTTGGCATATTAATCTCATATGCCATCAGCGAACCAATTAGTTCATCAGCTCTTGTATTTCGCAAGTCCCTTGACTCCTCCATCACTGTAGCTTTAGTATGCCAGGCATGAGTCAGGGAGCGAAGTATCTTCCTCACCACATCATATTCTGTCTGAGGTTTCCCTAGACCTCTGAGACCATTGGTAATGATAGTCAAACGAGCATACATTTCACTGATGGTCTCGTTCTGCTTCATCTTGAAGGCTTTGTATTCTGACACAAGGAGATTAGCCTTCTGCTCTCTGACTTGAGATGTCCCTTCATGAATGACTTCCAATGCATCCCACATCTCCTTAGCTGATTTGCAGGCTGATACACGAGAGAATTCTGTAGGGTGCAGAGAGCACTGGATGGCGTTTATGGCACTCCACTTCAGTGTAGACCTCCTTATCTCCTCCTTGGTCCAGACTTCCTCATTAGGGGACAGCTCATATGGTCCCATGCTGACAACCTTCCAGATCTCGTAATCTTAGCCCTCAAAAACACTGCATACGATTCTTCCAGTATGCGTAGTTAGATCCATCGAAGAATGGGGGCTTTGTAGTTGAGTGTCCTTCAGCTATCATCCCTCGAGCATCCATCTTGGCCTTTCCTCTTCGGGCGATGAGTCCCTGTAGAAGAGTATGGCTCTGATACCAAGTGTTATGTTAGATGAACGCAATCTATCTCCACGAAGTGTGGATCTAGAGGGGGGTGAATAGATCTAATGCCTAATAAAAACCAGTAAGAGGTTCAATGCGGAATATAGGCAAACAGCAGTTAAGCCAAATGAAGAAACACTATGTAAAGGGTCGACACATTCAGCCACACAGTAGAACACAAGCAGTTTAACAAAGGTGCACAATGAAAAACACAAGACCCACAAGCAAACACACAGTAGGCAGCAATTTTAAGGTGGTTCGATCTCAATCCAGAGATCTACGTCCACCCCACACTCCAACTAGAGTGTGGATTCCGCTGACTAACAGCTTGAACAGCTGGGCAACACAGCTTGCCTTACAACCGCTGATACACAGCTTCGCTGGGCTTTACAGCTTGCCGACCAGAGGAACAGATCCTCTGCAACAGCTGGGCAATACAGCTTAGCCGTCCGAGACCAAGTCTCGCCTGCTGAGGATTACAGCTTCACCTGTCCAGTGGAGACCTCCACTGTAATGCTGCCTCACAGCTTGAAGAAACAAGAGTATCGAAATCAAAAGACATAAGCAAATGAAAATAAGAAAACCCAGAAGGGAAATAGCTCTCAATGAGCAAACATATCAGCTCTGGTATCTGAACCAAGAGACTGATTTACAACCTCTCGAACAAGCTCTCTCAATCTCACTCTCTCAACTCATCTCTTCTCTCTTTCTCTTCTTCAATATTTTTCTTTCTTCTTTCTTTTTCTTCTCCTCTGTGGATCGGTGGCTCTCTGTTGTTTTTTGCTCACTGTATAGACTTTGCCCACTTCATCGATCGATCTTCATCTGAAGACGAAGACTAGTATATATACCAACAGTAGGTGGATAAGGGCGCGTGGCTTCCACATTTCCCGCCCAGTGAATTCGCCAGAACTGAGGCAATTCCATCCACATGGCAGCATCCTGTGATGGGCTACTTCCACGTGTCACCATCACAGCACCTCATCCTCCTTGGATCACGAGCCAAGTCACCAATCTCTATAAAGAATCCCTGTCAGACAGTCGAAATAGACTTATCATGTTAAGTATAAACCCTGTACAGACTTGTAAGACTAAATGCATTGTATAGACTTCACTGTATGGACTTGTGAACTCGAATGCAATGTACAGACTTCATATAAGAAGGCAACCGCTGTACATACTTGCTGAAGCGTCAAACAATGTGCAGACTTTGAAGAACAGCAGCCAGTGTATGGACTTAGGCAGGCTTCAGCTCGTGCAATGTATAGACTTCATGCAATGCAATGTAGATGAATGTATAGACTTCATGCAATGCAATGCAGACTAATGTACAGACTTTGGCGAAGCAAAGGCTGTACAGACTTCAACTAAAAGATGCACGATGTACAGACTTGGAGATCATTCAACAGCCAATGTGTAAACTTCATGATGTATAGACTTTCCAAAGGAAAGGCTGTACAGACCTGAACAAAGCAAGGCAGCGAATGTATAGACTTCCAATGTATAGACTTACCAACTGAGCGATGTACAGACTTGAACAAGGCAAGGCAGCGAATGTATAGACTTGCCAACTGAGCGATGTACAGACTTGAACAAGGAAACTCTGTACAGACTTGATCAAGGCAAGGCAGTCGAGTGTATAGATTTCCAATGTATAGACTTGCCAAGGGAAACGACGGTAAAGCTATCAGTGTATAGACTTCGAGTGCAACGTCGGTAAAGCTACCGATGTACAGACTTGCGAGTGCAACGTAGGTAAAACTTCCAATGTACAGACTTCAAAGTTGAACAGGTGGATGTACAGACTTGGAAGTTCACTGATGGATGTACAGACTTAACCTCGATGTATAGACTTGGAAGTTCAATGAAGGATGTACAGACTTCACCTCGAGCATCTACAGTGCAGTGTATGGACTTGAAGAATGATGCACAGTGCAATGTATAGACTTCATGACTATGCTCATGTAATGTATGGACTTTGGAAAGCTAAGGCCAATGTATAGACTTCAATGATGCGTGCTACAGTCCAATATATTGACTTATGAAGAACAATGCATGACGCTGTACAGACTTCACTGATGCATGCTACAGTCCAATGTATGGACTTAGCTTCGTGCATGCTACAGTCTAATGTATGTACTTCCAATGTATAGACTTCCAGTTAGACGGACGATGTAAACACTTTAGCCACTGCAATGCAGTGTATGGACTTCAATTAAGACGGACGATGTACACACTTAGCCAATGCAGTGCAATGTATGGACTTCAACTAAGACGGATGATGTACACACTTAGCCAACGTAGTGCAATGTATGGACTTCAACTACGACGGACGATGTACACACTTAGCCTGAACCACTGTATAGACTTTTATGAGACGCTCAATGAGAAGCTCAATGTACACACTTCAAGTCCAGTGTATAGACATTGCCTTAGACTCTAAATGAGACAGACGTTGTGCAGACTTTAGCCAATGCAATGTATAGACTTTGGGCTCGCCATGCAGTGTATAGACTTAGAGCACAAACGCCACAATGCAATGTATAGACATGCTGTGTTTGTAGACTTATGTTTATGTGCAATGTGTAGACTTGTGAAAATGCATAAAACACACAAACAATCTGATAAAATAATTCTGATAAAACAATTTCATCAAAACATAAACAGTTGCCAATAAGTCAAAACAAGGTGTTGTCAATGAAATAAAGCATATGTCAACATCATCAACACAGAGGAGTCACAATATATAGTATCTGATCGAGACCCACGCTTTACTTCTTATTTTTGGAAGGGTCTACAACACTCTATGGGGACGAAACTTAATTTCAGCACGGCTTTTCATCCCCAGACAGATGGTCAGACTGAAAGGACAAATCAGGTTGTTGAAGATATGTTAAGAGCATGCATTATAGATTTCAGCGGAAGCTGGCATGACCACTTACCCCTAGTCAAATTTGCCTACAATAACTGTTATCATGCCAGTATCCAGATGGCACCTTTTGAGGCACTTTATGGCAGGAGTTTTCGATCTCCAATATGTGTGGATGAAGTCGATGAAAGATAACTTCTAGGCCTAGATATGGTTAGAGATTCAACTGAAAAGATACACCTTATCAGAGAGAGACTCAAGGTAGCTCAGTGCAGGTAAAAATCTTATGCTGATAACAGAAGGAGAGATTTGGAATTTCAAGTGGGTGACCATGTATTTCTCAAGGTATCTCCCAGCCGAGGTATTAGAAGATTCGGTGTTAAGGGCAAGCTTACACCAAGGTTTATCGGTCCATTTGAAGTATTGAAAAGAGTGGGCGAGGTGGCTTACCGCATTGCCTTACCTCCTCAACTCTCGGAAGTGCACAATGTATTCCATATTTCTATGCTGAAGAAGTATGTGCATGATCCTCTCCACGTCATCGATCACACTGACTTGGTGATATAGAAGGACCTTACCTATGAGCAAAGGCCAGTAAAGATCTTCGACCAAGAAATCCGAGTTCTAAGGAACAAGACGATCCCTATGGTTAAAATTCAATGGAATCGATGCTTAGAACAAGAAGCTACATGGGAAACCAAGGAGTCTATGAGAATGAGATTTCCAGAATTATTCTAGTCCGTAAGTAATTCTCACCCTCCTTGTCTCCATATATGCAATTGAATTTGAGAGACCAAATTCTTTTAAGTGGGGGAGGGTGTAGCACCCCGTATAAAAAAATGATAAAAAAATTTATTAATAATATTTCCCAAATAAAAAAAATATATTAGATAAACTCTAGAGGAAGCTTAAGTAAGAAGTTGGAACACAGAGTTATCATATGTAAAGATTATTCACTTAACAAGTGACTTCCTAGTGTAGTTGGTTAAGTGATGTGTCTTTCAACCTAGTGACCAGGGTTCCAATCCCAGCATACACCACTTACCTTTTGTGCCAAATAATTATACGTTATAGGCTAGCAAAACTTGCACCGAGGCAGAAACCTATATGCAACACAATGTACAGATTTGGTAAATTGATGCACGAACACAACAACAAGCAATGTATAGACTTTGCCTGAAGGATTGCACAAATGCAGATAGTAAGGTATGTACATTGGAAATGGATGCTCAGACATGCCATGAACGAATGTATGGACTTAATGTGCTTGTGACAATAATGTACAGACTTTGAGTAATGATGTACTGACTAATCAACGGAGAATGTGCAGACTTTGTGTATGCATGCAACCAGCCAATGTACAGACTTTGTGTTGCAGCAACCAGCCAATGTATAGACTTTGAGTTGCAGCAAATGGGCAATGTACAGACTATGCGTGTGTGCTAGCAGACGATGTGCAGCAAATGGACAATGTACAAACTCTGCGTGTGTGCTAGCAGACGATGTACAGACTTTGAGTTTGTAGCAAATGAGGAATGCACCGGCTATGCATGGCAAGCTATGCAACCAATGTATAGACTTATGTGTTTGCTAAACCAGTGAACGTAGGTAAAGATAGGAATGTATAGACTTTGACTGCATGCATGCTACAAGACAATGTACAGACTTGAGAGAAGAGTGTACAGACTTTGAATGCATGCAATGGCAAGGAGTGTATAGACTTTGAATGCGTGCATGCTACAAGGCGATGTACAGACTTTCTATAATGATGCACAAATGCATATATGAAAGTATGCACATTGAAGAGGGATGCTCAGGCATGCGATGTACAGACTTTGAAGTGAAAGATGTATAGACTTAGTGTGTGTGCGCGACAAATCAATGCATTGACTATGTATATGCATGAAGAGCACTGGCTGTACTGGAAGTGTTGTTCAAGCTCTTGATCGTGATCGTTTGCACTGGAAGTATATTGACCTATACCTACGCTTGAACAGGTTTTGCACCAACCTTAGGTACATGAATAGTGTCAGTTTTATTTAAAGAAAATTTTGAGAAATAAATTTTATGAAAAATAAGAGAAAAATATAAGGATCCTTGCTATAAAATTTCATAAACTGATTCCTTCAATTTTTAAAGAAAAAACTCTTTAAAGTTAGATACGGAGTTTCGGGTTGAATTTTATTCTGGCATATTTTAATAAAATAAAATTTTGATAAATATCAAAAAAATCTAGGGATCATAAAAATATGTAATTTATTATTTTTATTAACACGGTTCATTAGATATAAAATTTCTAAACGTTGTAATCATTATAGTGGTGTGCCCAGACAAACCATAGTTGGCACCCCATTATCATGTGTCCTTTCCGACACATACAACCCCTTTTTGTTGGCATCGCACTATAGTATGGCCATGGGACGCTATGATTTCGGATCTTGTTCCCCTCCTGTCTACCCAAAACACTATAATATTCCCTATATTGAGACTCCCTCCATTCTTCCGAAGGCTTGCTGCAGGGAAGGGGGAGCATTCTCTGAAGTTGCAGAGGTTGCAGAGGAGGGAAGAAAGCTACCCTTTTCTTTTGCCTGTACCTAGTGGTCATCTCAGAAAGGTAGGTGTTCTCATCTTTTAACTAAACCAGTAGCTAATTAACCAAGCAATCTTGGTAATTTGGCTCATCTCCCTGAGATATTATTGTCTATATAGCACGTTTTATCTTGACTTGTAGAGATCAATCATGCTTTTGTAATCCATAATCAATCATCTCTGTAGCTAACCTGTGAGAACATGTTAGTTACCAAAGTTAATCAAAGTAAATCTTCATATTAAGTGTTTTAGGCAGACATGTCTGATCCAAGGCATGTTTAGAAGTATATTTGAGTCACGTCTCTTATAAAAATAAGAGCTCACATCTGTTATGCAAACAAGAGCTCACGTCTGTTATAATAGACGCTACCATAAACTTGTTTAACACAACATTACAATTGAATCAAATAATACGCTACGAAAGTTGACTTTGAGTCATTTCTATTGTGTAGACAAGTATTAAACTTGTTAATGTCGTATCTATCAACATTTGCATTCACTGTTTAAACATCTTAAACCTGTCCAAGACTATTCACTGTTTAGACAACAAATTAAATGTTTAGCCATGTTAATTAAACTTGTTTAGCCATGTTATGTGTATAGCATCATATTAAAATATTCTAAGTTAACCAAAAAGTATATTTCTATATTTCAGATATTATAATACTAAAAAATTATTTTTGTATGAAATAATTTTTATTTTTAGTAAATTAATTTCTGAAAGCATAAAAAAATTAATTTAACCCCAGGGCAGACCTGCTACCTTGGTATATATTAGAATATATACCAATCAGAATATGCTAGAAAATGTTATTAATAGTTAGCCAACCTGTAACTCTTCATAATTAGAAAAGTGTTAGAATATATACCAACCTGTTAGACTAGTTACCAACCTGCAACATGTTAGAAAATGTTAGAATGTAACATGCACGGACCTGCTGCCTTGGTATATGGAGAGGGGGATTTCCGCAGCCCACCACAAAGGCAGCCCAACAAGACCCACAAGGTCCAACCGGGCGAGCCCACCCAAGTGATAGCCCACAGGGCCCACTTAGGGAGAAAAGCCCAATAAATAAGACTCGAGGAACTAACTCTCCCCGGCGGCCTTCTAGGCTCGGAGGGCCCGAGACAACGGTCAGGTCCCAAGGAAGGTCTGGCCTAAAGCCCTCTCCCCGTCCGAGAGAGATAGGCTCCAGCCGACCTATCCGACCCCACCCTCGCCGGGCCATGCCTATCGCTCGGACATGAGCTAGCATCCTCGAGGCTCGGTAAGGCCGGTTGATTATCTGCAGGTGCAGCCGTTCAGAGTCCTCCGCCAGCGGGAGAGTCAGGGGAGCCGCCGGACTCCAAGGGGATAACGTTCCCACGATCAGGCCATGAAAGCCCCCGTTAAAGACGTAACTCCCGCCGGGAACCCCTCAGCTTACAGGACTCCTGAAGGCGGCGCACTATTTAAGCAAGGGATACCCTCCGGAAGATGGTAAGATGAACTGAGCATTCACACACCCTAAGCTCCTGAGCACGATTCGCTTCACCCTTTGGTGGAGAGGATTCTCACGCATCAGCTCTCTCCTCCCCCCATTATTGCTTCCACCATAGCTCTACTGACTTAGCCATCGGAGGGTTTTACCCCAGGGAGATCCCCTGGGCCCTCTGATACGTTTCCCTATGTTGCAGATTCATCTTCTGGTGATCCATAGCCCGCTCAGGATCCAGCGCGAGATCTCGCCTCTTCATCTGGCGCCGTTTGTGGGAAACGCACGAAAAGTCAAGATGGTGAGAAGAAGCTCAGGGAGGAGATCCGTCGGTGGGGCAGGTAAGGCTGTGGCGGCGGCGGGAGGCGCCCCCTCTAGGGTCTCGCAGAGCCCCCCCTCCAACGCCAGCATCCCCACCAACAGGCCACCACCCCCCCCGGCGGAGACAGGGGCACCCCTCGACGGTGGCGCCAACGTCTTCCAGGCCCTCAACGAAAAGATGGACGTCCTCGTGGAGCTCATGAGGGCCTAGGCGGCCAGGGACGCAAGGTCCCACGCCCCGTCAGGAAGTCCCCCTCGAAGGAGTGCGACGCAGCACACCGCCGGAGGCCGCTTCACCCTCCGCGGCCGACAGCTCCTCCGCAACGACGTCGGAGGACCCTCGCATGCTCCGCCTGCGGAGCAAGAGGCTTCCTCCACGCCGAATAGAGGGAAGCAGGGGTGAGGCCGCCGCGCCCGGGCACTAGTGCCCCGGGAGATCGCCAAGACGCCCCCCCCAGCCCCACGGTGCGACTGCAGCCAGAGCTGTCCCTCCGGCTGCGAGATTTCGAGAGACGGTTCGCAGAGCAAGAGCGCGCCCTCCGCGCCCTGCAGAAGACCTCTCTCCCGGAGGACGAGGAGAAATCCCCTTTCTCCGAGTACATCTTGAAGGCAGAGGTCTCTCCCAGAGCCTCCATTCCAACCTTCAAGCTCTACGACGGCCAGGGCGACCCAACCGACCACTACGATAGCTTCGACGCCCTGGTGACCCTTCATGGAACACCGGATCCCATCAAATGCCGACCCTTCGCGGCCACCCTGGTCCAAGGTGCTCAGGCATGGTTCCGGGCCCTCGCCCCTGGGTCCATTCGAGACTTCAGACAATTCGGGCGAATTTTCAAGGAGAGTTTCGCCGGTAGCGCCCCCCCAAGGTCAGTAGCGGGGCTCCTGGCTCTCAAACAGGCGCAAGGGGAGAGGCTCCGGACTTACGTCCACCGATTTAAATCGGAAGCCCTCAGGATCCCCCGCCTGGATGTGGCCTCAGCCACAACCGCACTGACCGGGGGCACCCGGGACGAGAACCTCCACCGCGAGCTTGTCCTCCACCCTCCCTCGACCCTTGCCGAGCTAGTGACTCTGGCACTGCGCCACGCCGAGTGCGAAGAAGTACTCAGCGCCTGCCGAGACGCAACCGGCTCGGGTCGGGAGGGGGACAAGAAGCAGACCTCCGAGCCAAACCCTGGCTCGGGTAAGAAGCGCGATCGAGAAGGAGAGCGCAAAAGAAAGTGCGAGCGGTACACCCCCTTGACCGTGCCAGTCTACGAGATCTATGAAGACATCAAAGACTCGGGACTTCTCCGCCAGCCCGAGCCCATGAGGTCGAAGAACCGCAAGCGGGACAGGCATTGCCTGTTCCACGGCGACCACGGGCACCACACCGGAGATTGCCATCAGCTCCAGGACGAGATCGAGCGCCTCATCCGTCTGGGGCACCTAGCCCGGTTCACGACCGGGCACAAAGAAGACCGAGACGCCGCAGAGGAGATCGACAACGCCCCCCGAGGGGTCCACATCAATGTCATCTCCGGAGGAGCGGCATCAGGCGGTGACACCAGCCGAGGGAGGAAACGTCATGCCGAGCGAGCCAGCCGAGCGAGCCAGCCGAGCCTTAGAGCCCCCCAGAGGCCTGCCGATGGAGCCCCAGGTCATAGTCTTCTCCGACCAAGACCTGGAAGGGCTGAGCACCCCGCATGACGATGCCCTCGTTATCTCGGCCACGATAAATCACTGTAATGTAGACATGATTTTGGTTGATAATGGGAGCGCCCCCGATGTGTTATCTTATGACTATTTTCTCAAGATGGGGGAAGACCCATCCAAACTCTGCCCGATCCGAACGCCCCTTTGCGGGTTTAATGGCCTGGCCACCTACCCCGAGGGAGCCCTAAGCCTGCCGGTCACTATCGGCACCCCACCCAAAACCGTTATGGTCATAGTGGACTTCATAGTGATTAAAGGTATGATAGCTTACAACGCCATTTTCGGCCGAAAAATTCTCAGCCGAATAAAGGCCGTACCATCTACCTATCACCAAAAAATGAAGTTTCCCACCAAAAACGGGTTGGGGGAAGTCCGAGGTAACCAGGCCACGGCTAGAAGGTGCTACAACATCTCGGTGGAAGCCTCAAGGCCGGACGGGAAGGATAAGGGCCCCAGGGGAGTCGAAGGAAGAGCCGTGACCACCGAGCCCGGTGGCGAGTTATTAACGGTATTCCTGAACGACGACCCGGCCCTAGGAGTAAGGATCGGCGCCGACCTACCACCAGAGGAACAGTAGCAATACAAGGAGTTTCTTTCTGAGTATGTTCGGGTCTTCGCTTGGTCCGATGATCAACTCCCTGGTATACCAGAGGAGACTGTGACGCACAAGCTCAACCTCGATGCCACCGTGAGACCCATAACGCAGCGGAGAAGGAAGCATGCGCCCGAGAAACAGGCGATCATCAAGGCGCAGGTCACCAAGGGACAGGAAACTGGTCTTTTCAGACCGGTCCTGTACCCAACGTGGCTAGCCAACGTCGTCCTGGTGCCGAAGACTACAGGCAAGTGGCGAATGTGCGTAGACTTCACCGATCTGAACAAGGCCACCCCCAAGGACTGCTATCCGCTACCGAGCATCGACCAATTGGTTGACTCAACCTCGGGCAACGAGATACTCAGTTTCCTGGATGCCTATTCGGGTTATCATCAGATCCGAATGAGCCCTGAAGATGTCGAGAAGACCGCCTTCATCACCGACTACGGCGTGTACTGCTACACCCGGATGCTCTTCGGATTGAAGAATGCTGGAGCCACATACCAGCGACTGGTCAACCATATGTTCGAGGGACAGTTAGGTCGGAACGTCGAGGCCTACATCGACGACATGCTCGTCAAGACCCCGAGGGCCCAAGACCACTTCACCGACCTCGCCGAGACTTTCGGCACCCTCCTGAAGTACTGCATTAAGCTCAACCCCACCAAGTGCGCCTTTGGAGTAAGATCCGCGAAGTTCCTGGGTTTCCTGGTCACTCAGCGAGGGATCGAAGCCAACCCCGACAAGGTCCAGGCCATCCTGGACATGCGCCCGCCCACATGCATTAAAGACGTCCAGCGTCTGACGGGGCGTGTCGCTGCTCTCAGTCGTTTCCTGTCCCGTGCGGCCGAACGATGCTTGCCCTTCTTCAAGCTGATGAGGGGGCCCAAGATAGCATCTGCTACGTTCGCGTGGGATGGGGAATGCCAAACAGCGTTCGCCGAGCTCAAAGAGTTCCTGGCTTCGCCCCCGGTGCTTTCCAAGCCCGTCCCGGGCGAGGTCTTGTTGCTCTATCTCTCGGCGACGCCATCAACGGTCAGCTCGGTCCTAGTCAGAAATGACTCGGGAGTCGAGAGGCCGGTCTACTACACCAGGAAGGTGCTCGGCGAGGCCGAGCGGAGGTACCCCGCAACTGAGAAACTCGTGCTAGCGTTGGTTACCTCCGCAAAGCGCCTCCGACCTTACTTCCAGGGGCATCCCATCACCGTGCTAACCGGCGAGCCACTGAAGAAGATTCTGGCCCATCCCGAAGCCTCGGGGTGACTCATCAAATGGGCCATCATGCTCGGGGCCTACGACATCTCGTATCGGCCGTGATCAGCTATCAAAGGACAAGCACTCGCCGACTTCATCGCCGAGAGCACCGTTCCGGTCGAGGACAGGCCTCCGACAGCAACCGGGCCAACCTGGGAGCTGTTCGTCGATGGATCGTCCAACTCGATCGGTAGCGGCGTAGGGATCCTCCTAAGGTCCCCCGAAGGAATAGAGTTGCAATACGCCCTAAAGTTCAACTTTCTGGCGTCCAACAATGCTTCCGAGTACGAGGCCCTTATCTCGGGAGCCCGCATGGCCCGACGGTTGGGGGCCAAGCGAGTCAGGATCCACACCGACTCCCAGCTAGTTGCAAGCCAGGTCAGTGGCGAGTACGAAGCTCGGGAGGTACCTATGATCAAATACCTACAGTTGGTCCGGAGCCTGGCCCAGCAGTTTGAGGAGTTCGAGGTAGTCCGAATAGCTCGGGAGCAAAACTCTCGGGCGGACGCCCTCTCCCGACTGGCCTCCTCCCTAGACCCGGAAGGTACACGATCGGTCCTCCTAGAAGAGCTAGAGCGCCCGAGCATAGACTCGGAGCTCCTCGCCATTGACTCGGCCACTCCCAGCGACTGGCGCTCCCCCTACCTATCCTGGCTACGGGACTCCCGGGAGCCCTCCGACCCTCGGGAAGCCCGCCGAATGAAATACCAAGCTCGGCGCTTCGTCATTCTCGACAACGCTCTCTACCGAAGATTGTTCTCCGGGCCCCTTCTGAAGTGTCTCGGTCCCGACGAAGCAAGCCAAGCTGTTGAAGAGATTCATCAGGGCCTGTGCGGAGCACATTCAGGAGGTCGGTCGCTGGCCAGAATCCTGCTAAGACAAGGGTACTGGTGGCCGACCCTGCAGCGTGACTGCACGGCCTACGCACAACATTGCGACCGTTGCCAGCGGTTCGACCATTTGGTCCACCAGCCGGCCACGGAACTTATCACCCTTACCGAGCCCTACCCTTTCGCTCGGTGGGGGATCGACATCCTTGGGCCATTCCCAACGGCTCAATCCCAGAAGAAGTTCATCATCGTCGCCATCGACTACTTCACCAAGTGGATCGAGGCTGAAGCAACAGCTAGGATCACCGAGACAGTCGTCTGGGGTTTCGTATGGAAATCGATCATCTGTCGCTTTGGCATCCCCCGAGTGATAGTGAGCGATAACGGGCGGCAATTCGACTCTCGGTACTTCCGAGACAGATGCGCCGACCTAAATATCCGCAACCACTTCACTTCGGTCGCCCACCCTCAGGCCAACGGGCTGGTTGAAAATGCCAACAAGACCATCTTGAAGGGCATAAAAACCAGACTCGGCAAGGCTAAGGGTAGCTGGCTCGAGGAACTGCCTAGCGTACTATGGTCGCACCGAACGACCCCCAGGACGGCAACCGGTGAGACCCCTTTTCAGCTGGTATATGGCACCGAAGCCGTCGTTCCGTTAGAGATCGCCAATCCGTCTCTCCGAGTGATCAGCTTTTCGCCCGAGGCAAACGAGCAGAAGTTGCTCGAGAACCTCGACCTGGCAGACGAACTCCGAGAGATCGCGAACGTCCGAGCTACGGAATACCAGCGCCGCCTCACTCGGTACTACAACACCAAGGTCCGAGGTAGACAATTCCAACCAGGGGACTTCGTCCTCAGGAAAACCGAAGCCTCTCGACCACTGGAGGCGGCGGGCAAGCTATCCCCAACTGGGAAGGCCCCTACCGAGTGATCGAGACGCTCGGGAAAGGTGCGTACAGGTTAGCCACAATGGAAGGGGAACCCATTCCTCGGACATGGAACGCAACCACACTACGCAGATTTTATTTCTGAAAACTGTATCGACAAATCGGGTAAAATAAACCCCCTTTTTGCATTCATTCAAGATAACTGTTGGTACATCAGAAAGGCAACTGCCAGTACATTACATAGTGAAAAGCAAAAATCCATCTAGCACCGCGGCAAACGGCCATCGCCCGACCGACCCGGTCTTGACCTTCTCGCACCCAGCCACTGACTCTGCCTCGCGTAGAAACTGGCTCGGACAAGAGATGGTCGACCCAGTTGGCTCGGGTGGACCGTGACAAAGGTGACAGAGGGACAGCAAGGAGAAGGCCACCTTTCACGCGAGGAAGGCTACCTTCCAAGTTGGCAACAACCTGGAAAAAGGAGCGCCGTGAAGGTCTCCTCTCTGCCAAACTACCAACTCTTTGGAGGCGAACAGAAAGCAAGCAGCCCCCGAAGAGTGAAAGAAATGAAGAACAAAAGAGAGAGAAAGAGGCTGCGGACAGAGGTGAGGAAGGAACTGGAGCCGCCTCCTCCCCTCCCACGGAGGGGAATGGCGGCCGGCATCCCTAACTCCCCCATCCGCCCTCCATCTCGGCGTCCGCCCGGAAGCCTCGCCGGAGCCAAGAGGAGGCAAACGGCGTACCCCCGCACGTCGAAGCCCTCTCCAGATCCGCGCGGCGACCGTCGGACCCGTCTCATGCACGCGCGGCGACCGTGGGACCCGACCGATATTCCAGGACAGCTGGAACCGGCCGCTCCCCGTCGTCTGCGGCGTCATCTTCTGAAGGGTCCTCCATGCTCCGATCGCGGCGGCGCAACGCAGAGCGAAAACGAGGGAACAAGAGCAGACCGCCGGCGAGAGTCCTAAGTGTTAAGAGGGAAGGAGCACCCTTCGGTCCTTTTTATAGGCCAAGGGAGGCCACGCGCCTTAAATGACTCCCCCCTCGAAAACACGCTATAGGACCTCCCTTGGAAGGTCACCTCCAATTCCTCGGCCCCCGCCCTAGCGGGATTCGCGAAGCGCCTCGACTTTCAAAGCATGGTGGAATGAAAGGACGCCCCGCCAGAAGTCTCCCGAATCGGCATGCGAGAACGGTGCAGAGAATATCGGCACCTTCCAACTGCCCCCGATACGCCAGCCAAATCACGGCAAAGATAACGATCAAACGAAGTAAGTCCTTTATTGCCTCCCATAAAGAAATCCTCTTACAAAAGGAAAATAGATAAAAAGGGGAAGGGGCAAAATAAAGCATAATACATCAGGCCTCGGGCCCACTTTGAAGCTCGGGAACAGCAGTAGGGGACGCGTCACCCCCGGTGCCTTCGGTGACGGCCGGCCCGGACACTGACCTCGCCTGTGCGAGAACTGTCTCGGTCGTGAGCCCTCCTGGAGCCTCCGGAGTTGGTGACCCCGCTGGAGGTGACTCCTCCGGTTCTTCCCCGGCCGAGGATGAGGAGCTGGAAACTGACTCATCCGAGTCATAACTCTGGCCGTAAGGAAAATCACCCCCGGCAAGGTGCTCATTGGCATAGCTCATCGCCCGGCGATAGCCCTGCCTGAATCCCTTTCGGGCACCCCGGCGGAGCGCTACCTCGTAGTAGGGTAGGGCAGCTTCAATCAGGTCGGCCGAGTAAGCTTCCGAGCCTTTGTAGCGCTCGATCGCCTCCGCCTCGACCTGCCCGTCCCGAGCCCGCTCCGCCTCGGCCGCACGCTCTTCCGCCCTCGCCAGACGCTCCTCTAGCTCGGTCATCCTCCGCTCGGCTTCGATCGTCTGACCCTCCGCTCGGGCTCAGTCTGCCTCGACCTCAACGCGAAGGCGCACCGCGTCCTCCGCCCGATCCTGCAGCTCGCCGCGCTCAAGCTCCCAGAGGCCGTCCAGCTCGATGTGACGTTGACGCTCGTCTTCTAGACGTTTGCTCTTCCTCTCGAGCGATTCTCGGGCCCTTGCTAGCTGCTCGGCCAGCGCCTCGGCTTCCCGTCGGCTCGACCGCGCCAACTCCCTGAATGCGAGGAACTCCCGCCGGAGCCCCTCATGCTCCCCCTCGAGCCGGGCTAGTTTCCCCTCGCACCCACCAAGGGTCCAGGCGAGCCTCGACCGCTCCGCCTCCGTCCGGGCGTGCGCCTCCGCCATCACGGCCGCTGTCCGAGCTATGACCAGGCCGCCCTCCATCAGGACATCAAGGACCCCGGCGGGAGTGCTGCGCCTTTCTCCCCCCCTCTCGGCGATCGACCGGCAGAACCGGTACAAGTCACCCGAGATACCGAGCCTGACCAGAGGTTCCGGCAAAGGGGACTGCTCCACCCTGGGCACCCCGCCAGAAGACCCTGTTCGGGCAGCGAAGCTGACCGCCCCGCGCGCCACGGTCGGTTGGGGTTGCAACGCCTCCCCGGGCGAACCCCCACCCTCGACCGGCGCCGCGGGATCAACCGCACCAGCAACTGCCGGCACTTGGGGTTGCGACGCCCTCGCGGGCGAACCCCCATCCGCGCCGACCAATCCCTCGGTCCCAGCGCCGGCCACACCGGCACCGGCCCCCTCTGCCCCCACAGAGGGGAGAGCCGACCCATCACCTCCCTCTGCGGGGCCCCTGGTCTCCTCGGCCCCCTCTCGCCCGGCGGATGGGAGAGCCAGCCCGGAGGGGTCGGCCCCATCCTGCCCCCGAGGGGGGAGCGCCGCCGAGCCAGAATCGCCCCCGACGGCGGTAGGAAAACCGGCTTTCTTGGCCCTTTTCCTGGCCTTCGCGGCCTCCCGCAACTTCCCCGCCAGGGGATCCTTGCGCTTCAGGCCGGTCGATCGAGAAGTCCCCTCGGGGGCCGCCCCCTTGCCCTTATCTCGGGCATGGACGCGACCCACCGGGGCATCAGGCTCATCGGCTGCCGAGTCATCTCCCAGATCGATGACCTCGGCCGCCTCCTCCAGAGGCTCCCGCCTCACGTCTGCAACAAGAAGAAGCCCCGGTCAGGAGGAGGAAAAGAGCTACCACCCCCGAAAAAGAGCCTCAAGAGCTGTACCTGTCGACGTCAACCGCGAGAGAAGACACCGTTCGATGTTCTCCGGCGTCACCAGCTCCTCGGTCGATTGACGGTTCTCCAGCAGACGGGCAGCCTGCTGCTCCACGTGGGGGGGGGGGAACTCCTCCTGGCGAGGGGGCAGATTCGGGTGAAAGTTGGGCGAGGTCCGGCATCTCCAGATCTCGTCCGTCGCCACCGCCTTCACCCAGAAGAATTGGCTCTTCCACCCCTTGTGCGAGGAGTCCTTCGCCGCAAGCGAGATGCAGCTCCTATTCCGCCGCGCCTGGATGAAGTAAAAGCCTTTCCCCGCCGACTGGTGCGCTTTCAACTCAAAAAAGAAGTGGAAGAGGTCCAAAGAAGGAAAAATGTCGCGCTGACGACAAAGCATCCCGAAGGCCGAAAGAAGAAGATAGGAGTTGGCCACCAACTGAATAGGCGCCAACCGGAAAAAATTAAGAAGCTGCAGCACATAAGGATCGAAAGGAGCCGAAATCCACTCTTCCAAGCCAGAAGGAAGGTGCAAATGAGCTCATCACGATCATCCAGACTCGTCTCGTACGGAGTGGCGGCGATAAAGCTGTATCTGAGAGGCAGGCAGAAACGATGCTCCAGCCTCCGCACCTCCGCTTCCCCCAACTCACTACAGTTGGGGACGGGTTCCCGCCTCACCGGCACAAGCTCCGGACTCTGATCCGCCATCGAGTCGGGAGAGATCCCTCGTACGAGCTCGAAGACTCCGGGGGAGAAGGAAGTTGCCGGACCGCCTCTGCGGTTATCCTCGCCAACTCCTCGAACGCCGCCGCAAGGCTCCGCGTCTCCGCTGTGCTCTCACGGCGCATCAAGAAGCAAGGAAAGCCTAAAACCCTGGAAGCCTAGAACGATGAACAGCGCCCCCTAAAAACCCCTGAGGGTGGCGGCGCGCCGTTCCGTGCTCCGAGAAAAAGGGGGGCCCCTTCGTTTCGAATCCGTCAGGATCATCATTACGGGCCTCGGCGACCGCTATAAGCGGCTCCATAACGCCAACGGAATTCCACCCACCTGAGCCACGCCGGTCCAAAGCCTCGAAAAAATACTCATCCGAGCCTCCTTGGCTCGGGAGTAGGAGGGGGACAAGTGGAGAGGGGGATTTCCGCAGCCCACCACAAAGGCAGCCCAACAAGACCCACAAGGTCCAACCAGGCGAGCCCACCCGAGTGATAGCCCACAGGGCCCACTTAGGGAGAAAAGCCCAATAAATAAGACTCGAGGAACTAACTCTCCCCGGCGGCCTTCTAGGCTCGGAGGGCCCGAGACAACGGTCAGGTCCCAAGGAAGGTCCGGCCTAAAGCCCTCTCCCCGTCCGAGAGAGATAGGCTCCAGCCGACCTATCCGACCCCACCCTCGCCGGGCCATGCCTATCGCTCGGACATGAGCTAGCATCCCCGAGGCTCGGTAAGGCCGGTTGATTATCTGCAGGTGCAGCCGTTCAGAGTCCTCCGCCAGCGGGAGAGTCAGGGGAGCCGCCGGACTCCAAGGGGATAACGTTCCCACGATCAGGCCATGAAAGCCCCCGTTAAAGACGTAACTCCCGCCGGGAACCCCTCAGCTTACAGGACTCCTGAAGGCGGCGCACTATTTAAGCAAGGGATACCCTCCGGAAGATGGTAAGATGAACTGAGCATTCACACACCCTAAGCTCCTGAGCACGATTCGCTTCACCCTTTGGTGGAGAGGATTCTCGCGCATCAGCTCTCTCCTCCCCCCATTATTGCTTCCACCATAGCTCTACTGACTTAGCCATCGGAGGGTTTTGCCCCAGGGAGATCCCCTGGGCCCTCTGATACGTTTCCCTATCTTGCAGATTCATCTTCTGGTGATCCATAGCCCGCTCAGGATCCAGCGCGAGATCTCGCCTCTTCAGTATATGTTAGAATATACCAACCTGAAATATGTTAGAATATGTTAGAATATATTACTAATTAGCAAACCTGTTAAACTGTTAGAATATGTTAGAACATATTAACCTGTAACCTGTTTGACCATGTTAGCGATCCGGCTAACAACCTGTTTAGTTAGCCAACATATATGTTAGAAAATGTTAGAACATATTACTAGTTAGACCACTTGCAACCTATTAGAATACATTAGAATATATTACTAGTTAGCCAACATGTTGGAAACATATATATGTTAGAACATATTACTATCCATTTTAAGTGTTCTAATGACCTATTAGAATGTGTCAGTTACCAAAGTTAAGCAAGTAGTAAATTTCCATATTAATTGTTTAACCCATTCAAAATCCACAACTATTGAACTAAATCATCAAAATCTTACAATTTTTATACTGAGAAATAGTAACCCCCATTGACGCCCCTGACCAGGGTGCCAATTTCAGAATTTAAGACGCCTGATGGCATCGTTAAAAAAAAATTGAAATTTCAGAAAATTACACCAAATCACCAACTTGTAAACCTGCTTAACCCAAGGGCGCCAATTTGGTCTAATACAATTTCTGATTTTAACCTGTCTCATAATTTGCATTGATTTTACCCTTTAACTTGTCGCATGATTTAAATTTATTTTCCTACATAATGTGAGTTCTTGACTTCCATTCCACAAAATCTACCTTATATCTCCTACTGGTCAAGCCTTGAAATTCTATATTGGCTATAAATGAGAGTGGATGTCGACAAACATGACCAATACTGAGCATATAGGGCTCGGTCTGGTCCTGGGAGGAGCACCCGAAGGTACTTGTGCCCATGGGAGTTTATTGACCACGGTGTTTGGTATTGCACCGGAATACTTTCTTGCTAGACTTAAGGAATTCCACTCATTCTCGTGATATTACTTGATTGATTGACTTGAGACCCGCAGAAGGGTAAAAGTGTTTACTTGAATGAATTGATAAATAGCCAATTCCAGTTATACATGCTTGAAATTACTTTGCTTACTATTGCTTGATTGACATGTTGTTATTCCAGTTATTACTCCTCAGTTATCACTTGCTTGATATCATTTGCTATCACTTGCTACTGCTGCTTGAAAATGCGAAATCTATATGCTCTCACTTTCTACTCTTGTCGATCTTACGATTCCTTGATATCTATCTGTCTGCATGCATAGATTACCCACATTAAATGAACTTATAATTCACTTAAAGCATGTTAAATCTTGAGATGTAATTCCTACTGAGCGATTCGCTCATCTAGTTATTTTCTAGCCTTTTCAGGTAGTTTGGATATCAACCAGAACACAGAAGGGGATGAGTCTGAGTGATGAGTGTATGAATGGAGTCATCAATTATCATGTTATGTTATTGTAATTCCACTATTTTATGTTAAATTGTAATCCCTACGTATGTCAGTTGTTGTCCAATTATGTCATTTGTATTTCCTTTGATCAAAACTAATAAAGGAGTGAGGACTAGTAGTTGATTCTATGAATTTGACATTTTGGTTAGTTGTAATAATCGATAGCTCGAACTATTTATGTTATTTTCAAATCTAGGCTTAGTAATTTGCTTAGTCACTTGCGCACTCTTTAAATTGTCTAAGGAAGATCTCCACTAATTAGCTAGATCGCTTTGGTTCTATATAAAGGACTGTCACGCCACGGGTAAGCTTCCGCGCTCGGGACATGACACCCCATGTCCTAGGACTTGTAGGTTCGCCCCCCCTTTGTAGGGCCAAGGTCCCTCACCTCTCCTCTCTTTCAAGTGAAATCGTATATGGTGAATGTTGAAGATAGGTGTTGCTAAAGGCTGACCACCCTTGGAACCCACTTCTTTATAGAGGTTTCAAGCCTCCCAAGGCCTTTCCCACGTCTAGCAAGGTTCAGCCCAGCCCCAAGGTCACTGGTTTTAAGGAGGGGTTAAATATTAAGCACCCCTTCAGTTTGAACCGTGGTGACCCTTCGTCTACCCGGTCATATATGCGAATGGGCGTACTTTTCTATTAGGATTTAGGTTGAGATGTCTTCATATGAAATAAAGAGGACTTCTAGATCTAACTTTTAGTTTTGGTTTCATTGAATTTATCTACCCAAGCGTGAGTTATGATTTTTGCAATATTAACATTATTTCCCCTCTATTTCAGTCGCAACCCTTCGTCTACCGAGTCATAAATACGAGTGGGCGTGCTCTCCTGTTGGGATTTGGATTTAGATGTCTTCTGATGAAATCTAGAGGGCTTTAATATCTAACTTTCGGTCATGGTGTCATTGAATTTCAGTATCCCTATCCCGAGTTACGATTTTTTCAAGTTTATCTTTCATTCTCCCTCGTTCCAGCTACGACCTTTCTGTAGCCCAAGACAATTCAGATATAACTATAATGTCCAGGCAGAATTTGGCCTCGACCTCAACAGAGACATTGTATCTAACATCCTACTCGAAATTTTAGCTTTGGTTTCAGGTCATTTCATTAACCACATGCGAAGTTATGAATTTCCCATTAATTACCTTTGAATTTCCCCAACAGTCACACCCCCTTCGTGACAGTTGTCAGCCAAAGGCTTTTGGGCCCAAGTTTTGGTGCGAATTGGGCTTCTTCCCCAACAAAGAAGTTTTGGCTAAGGGCCCAAGCTTTCTAACGAGCCCAGTTCCATCCTTTTCTGATCTTCCTATGTTATGTTACGGATTTTCTAAGGATTCTTAATTAATCTATCCAGATTTCTGGCCCGTTGGGTTCATGGGTCCGAATCATACTCGATTGGGCTAGTGCCCATTTGGCGGTCATAACATTCTTGCTAATAGTTCCATAACTTACCAATTGTTATATTCTCTCTTTATCTCGTGATCATTCACGCATAGCTATACTTGCATTTCATGTACCATGTAATCACTTAAATCAAGCTTGTTTATGGAGATGTAATTCATACTGAGCTTTTCGCTCATCCATTTTTATTTCAATATTTTTCACATAAGCAGGTGGCTAGCGAGGCTGTTGTTATCATGGGAAGGGAAAGTGTGCATGAAAGCTCTGGAAACTAGATGACCCGTGTCTTTTACTTTTCAGGAGTCTAGATTAGCGCTAGGTCTAGTCAGTGTGTCCTTTCTTTTTCTTAAAGTTGTAATTTGAGTCAAAGTTTTTAATAGCAAGCTTATATTAATAAAGAATTGTATCGTTAATTTATGGCCTCTTGTGTCTTTAAGTTACTACTATGATTATCATATATGACTATATCGTTGCCACGTTCCGAGAAATATTTCTGCTGCTATCGGTTCGTGGCGTGATAGAAGTGGTATCAGAGCCTAGACTTTCTTAAACCCTAAGTTTGGCCATGAGTATGTGTCATTCAGGTCATTTTCCTTATTGTCACCCGGTGAGAATGGGTAGAACTTGGGGCTAAATATTAAAAGGTGTATTTCTAGGAAGGATAAAGATAATTAACTTTCTTTATTCTTGAACAAGATAACTAACTTTCATCATAATTCTTGAAGAAAATAATTAAGCTCCATAATTATTCTTGCAGGAACCTAGATTCGATGGAGATAACTAGGCCTAGCTTTGTTCCCCAGTTAGCGCTCGTAGATATCTAAGCTTATGCGGATCTAGTTAGGAGAGTTCAATTTTTAGAAAAAGCCGTAGCGCAGAGAGAGAGAGTCGAAGAGAGAGAGCAAGCCACTAATTCTAGAAATCACTAATTCTAGAAAGTTTAACTCGGCTAAGAAAAGACCTAATAAGAGCTGTAGCTCGCAAAAGGGTAAGAAGCCTAAGAAAGAGGAGGGTTGGGTAGTTCCTGTAGATTCATTTCAAAGAAGGTGTACGTTTTGTGGTAAGTATAACCATCAATCGGAGGAGTGTTGGCGGAAGTCGAGAGCGTGTCTTCGTTGCGGAAGCTTCGACCATAAGATAGCCAGATGCCCTATTCCAACCAGGAAGCGCGAAGAAGAGACTCAAGTTTTAGTGGAAGCCGAGCCAACTAAACTAGGAATTGTTGAAGGTACCCCTCATCCTTAACCTTGAGCCAGTTCTTTTCCTATTCCGTGTATTTTAGATTGTTTTAGTTGCATAGTTACCTTAGTGATTTGTAGTTTTCCCTGTCCTAGAATAGAAGGTGGTGTGAATTTTAGGACCGAATTCTCTTTAGTGGTGGTGGGTGTAATACTGGGAAAATTATAAATGTTAAAATAGAAAGAATTATCTAGAATAATTGTGAATCGTGTAAGTCTTTATGAGGAATAAAACTAAATATTCTTGTTAATGATAAAATAAAGTAGGGTCATCAAGATATAACTAAATGGGGATTTGTGAGGGCAGATTAAAAGATACTTGGATATTAAATTATATCATTTCAATCCTAAATCAAGAAGTGATTTAATTATCGTTAGTGATTTAAAATTTATTAAGATTTATAAAATTGAGATAAAGGTCGAGAAAATTATCTTTAAGATACATCTCATAAGATACGGCGGTTAAATATAATCTCTCAAAATACTCAAAATGAGATAATATAAAATTATATAATATAGTCAAAATTAACAATCACATAATATATATATATATATATATATATATATATGTGTGTGTGTGTGTGTGTGTGTGTGTGTGTGTGTGTGTGTGTGTGTGTGTATCTAAAGTCCTATTTAAACCTGAAATTAGTAAATGATTAATAATTGACTTAGACTATTAATAAGACTAGCCCAATTAATTAATGAGTTCTATAATTAACTAATGGGCCAAAGGACTTTAAAACCAAGTCCACCTAGAACAATTAATGTGCTTGGGCCTTAATAACAAATAATAATAATAAATAAAGGCTTTTATCTCCCAACGTGGAACCCTAAAATCATAAGAGAAACCCAATTGTCAAAAGAGGGCTAGCGGCGGCGGTTTAGATAATCCGAGTTTATCATATAGTAATAGTTATCACGTATGGTAATGTAAGTCTAAATAGGACTCTTAAGACCTTAGTTCTATAAATAAACCCTCAAGCCCAAAAAAACTCCATTACTGCAGGACTCGAAGGTGTGCTCGTTTTCGTGTGAGGGCGACCGTGCATCGTCTTCCTCCTCTACGTGTGCGTGCACATGGTGCGTTGACGCCATCGCCATCACCATCATCTTCATCTTCTTCTACTTCCCCATTGCGTGTCGTCTGCATGCGCGTGTCTGCATCCCTGTCTTCTTCCATCTCTGATCTTCTTCGTCCTTCGTCTTCCTTTCCTAAACTCAAAGGTAGGTTATCTCAATAACTTCAGGCATAACACGCTAGCTAATAGTGTAGCATGCATGTAGCTCATGTTATCTCCCCGATTATATCTCCATGTTCCCTGTTTCATTATGTTTTTACATAGTTTTCAAACTTTCTATTTCATGTGAAATTCATGACCAGAACAGAGGATGTGGATTAATTGGCATCTTTCCAGAAGGACACTATTTCTTGAATTAGCGTCAGCCCCTTAGACACGAATTAATGCGTGCCCATCACCCCTGACGCGAATTCTTTTAGTGTAATAAATAATTCACACATGTTTAAAATTAAATAAGTATGAAACCCTAATCTATAAAAAATTTGCATGAGCAAGATTTTAGGATCCTCATATTTTCTCTTGATTATCATGCCTTTTGATCCATGAAATTCTACATAGAAAGTAAAAGGTTATTGTTCATGTCCTAAATAAGAAATGAACAGTAATTTGTATCTGAGAACGTACCTATCCGATGCATGATAGCATGTAAACCAAAGCGAATTATCACCTGCTTGAGCGGATGTGAATTAACTAAGTAGCGCCTCTTTACAGAGACACGAAATCATGTTTTAATTATTAAATACGAAATAACCTGGAAATCATGGAATTAACGTCTGTTTCCGTGGATGCGACTTAAAGAACTAGTGCCTCCGTACACGGACGCCAATTTAATTAATTCTATTTAACCTTGTAAAAATCTGGAAGTAACGTCTTTGCACAAGGACACGTATTTTGCATTTGATGCCTTCTCGATTAGACGCAAATTCTTATCTGATAGTTTTTATCACTATTTTGACCCATACTACGGGTTCTCGAGCACTACTGTCTCACAACCGAGATGGAGTCCCTATTTTCACGAGTTTTCACATTGACACCCCAATTCTTGGAGATTGAAGGACCGTCCGTTGGATATTCCTTCCACCGGATTGGAAATTTTTTCTCTAAGGCCTCCGTAAGACTCTGCTAGCCTTTGAATCCCTCTAGAAAGCCAAGGAGGTTGTACCCCAAAAACCCTGGAAACCTTATTATTCATGTCACTTTGAAGAAACATGACGCCTTAGCCATCATAGAGCGCTGTGATCGGGTGTTTTGTGAGAGTCTAGTCACTGCCTGGAATTAGCGTCCATGACAATTGACGCCAAATTGGAATATAGCGTCAAGTACAATAGAAGTGAATTTCCTTCGTGCCTTGCTGTTCATAGAATTAGTGACCACTGCAGTGGACAGAATTCTATAATTGATGGCATCTTGAGTGGACACCATTTTTCACAGATTCATGAAGTGTCCCAGCTTTATGTGAGGTTTATCGCTATGTCATCTCTACACAAAATTCTATCCTTGAATTCCTCAAATCCGTAAATCTACCTTAATACTCTTACAATGGCTTATTCCTTTGGAACTCTATTAGCTAACTATAGTGGATGTCTAGATACTTACATGACTCAATGTCTGACGTTAATGGGGCCCGGTCTGATCTTGGGAGGAGGACCCGAAAGTACTTTGCCCATAGGAGCTATATTGACCACAGTGTGACATTGCACCGAAGTGCATGACTTTCAAGATTATTCTATGGCATTCCACTCTCTCGTGACATGATATTACTTGACGTACTTGACTTGAAATGGTACTTGCTTGAACTTGAAATAGCCAATATCTCCTGACATTATATGATAATTACATGCTTGATATTCCTTATGACCTTGCTCAACCTTCTAGCTAATAGTTCCATAACTTACCAATTGTTATATTCTCTCTATTATCTCGTGATCATTCATGCATAGCTATACTTGCATTTCATGTAACATGTAATCACTTAAAGCAAGCTTATTTATTGAGATGTAATTCCTACTGAGCTTTTCGCTCATCCAGTTTCAATTCAATATTTTTCAGGTAATCAGGTGGCTAGCGAGGCCGTTGTTATCACAGGAAGGGAAAGTGTGCATGAGAGCTTTGAAAACTAGATGACATATGTCTTTTACTTTTCTGGAGTCTAGATTAGCGCTATGTCTAGTCAATGTGTCCTTTCTTTTTCTTAAAGTTGTAATTTGTGTCAAAGTTTGTAATAGCTAGATTATATTAATAAATAATGATTTTGTTAATTTTTGGTCTCTTGTGTCTTTAAGTTACTACTCTGATTATCATGACTGCATCGCTGTCACATTCTGAGAAAGGTTTCCGCTACTATCGATTCGGGACATGACAAAAGTGGTATCAGAGCCTAGGCTTTCTTAAACCCTAAGTTTGGCCTGGAGTATGTGTCATTCAAGTCCTTTTCCTTACTATCACCCAGTGAGAATGGGTAGAGCTTGGTGCTAAATATTAAAAGGTGTATTTCTAAGATGGAAAAAGATAATTAACCTTCATTATTCTTGAACAAGATAACTAACTTTCATCATAATTATTGAATAAAACAATTAAGCTCCATAATTATTCTTGCAAGAACCTAGATTCGATGGAGGCAACTAGGCCAGGCTTTGTTCCCCAGGTAGCGCTCGTAGATATCCAAGCTTATGTGGATCTAGTTGGGAGAGTTCAGATTTTAGAAAAAGTCGTAGAGAAGAGAGAGAGAGAGAGTTGAAGAGAGAGAGCAAGTCACTAATTCTAGAAACCACTAATTCTAGAAATTACAAGAAAATAGACCTTTAGGGGCATTTCTAAACTGCCCCAAAAATTGGAGATAAATGCCCTAATAACTTTTAGGGGCATTTTGATAAGATTTTGGGGCAATTTAAAATGTGCCCCTATTGCCTCAGTCCCTAAAAGTTTTTAGGGCATTTTTTGAAAAATGCCCCTCATGTTGTCATTAAAGGCACTTAAAAATACCCCTAAATATTCTAATAAGGGCAATTTTACTAACAAAATGCCTCTGATGAACATGTTTTAGGGGCAATTCCTCCTTCAAACTGCCCCAAATAACTTATTTTAAGAATAGACACTTAAAAATCATCCTAAAATAATCACTTGAAAGAATGTGTTTTAAGACTATTTTCTTCCACAAACTACCCCAAATGACCAATGTATAGGGGCTCTAGTTTTAAAATATTGCACCAAAATAACCATCCTAAAATGTAAAAATTAAAGTCAACATTACTAACATGCAATAAGTACGCATATCCTATTCTTTGCAATTCATCGACATACATAGACACCCATCATTATAGAACACATGCGTATATAAATTGTCCACCTTCTAGCAAAGACATTGCCCACCTTTTAACAAAGGCATAAACGGGATATGATACTCGTTGACAAAGACAATGTCTTAATAGAAATGCATTATAAAATGAATTTATGAAAATATTCAAATTACACATAGCATCCATGACTTATAAATACAACTCGGACCATAGAATTTCAATTTTTCACTCTGCAACTAAAACATACAAACTCGGCTACTCTTTAACATACATAAAATAGTTTCCCTTGGTGCTCTTTAGATTCAAAATGCTAGTGGACATGTAGTGAGGGAAGTTTAACATGATAGTCTGGCATGCAATCAAGACACATGCGTCCTCTCTACCAATGCATTGCAAAGACCTTGGGGGTGATAAGATTATCTATACTACAACAAAAATAACAGCTGTAAGCACAACTAGAGAGCTAAGGAAACACAAGGTAGAATATGCAATTGAATAAGGTTCTAGAATGTGATAAGTACAATATGAAGTGATCTAGAAGGGGAGGGGATGAATAGATCACTATTTTCGTAGATTTAAAAAATTATTGCAGAGTATATTGCTAAACGGAGCTAACCTCGAGCTCTGACTATCGTAAAAGATGCAGTGCAGTTAATAGCTCAAGCAAATAGAAGGCATACCACAATATTATCACGATCAATCACACAAGGGCTCAAAGGATTTTAAGGTGGTTCGGTCCTTCAGACCTACATCCACCCCACACTCAACCTGAGTGTGGCTTCACTAAAGGCTGGGCAACACAGCTTGCCAAACAACTGCTGATACACAGCTTCCCAGGAGAACAACCTCTCCTCTTCCTCCTACCCGGAGGGAACCTCTAGCGATCAGCAGTCACTAGAACCCAGAGACTCACGTCTCTCTTCCTCTTTACCAAGAGGGAAACCCCACTAGTAGCAGCCCTGCTGCTAGTGAACCAGAGGTCGAAGACCCCTCTTCCTCCCAACCCGGAGGGTACCTACAAGCAGCTCACCTGCTGCTTGCAAACCGGAGATTGACTCTCCCTACTCCTGATCTCACAGGAGGACCCCGACCTCAGTCCAGAGGATCGGAAACACAAACAATAACGGTTGAAGAAAGATAAGAACAAGAAATGAAAAATACGAACGAAGGAAATCAAATGCCGGACAATGGAAACAATGTAGCTCAATATAGAGCAATAGACTTCGGATTTGATCCGCAAGTCAGAACAATTCTTCTGATCACTCTTCTGCTCTCTTTCTATTTCTCTCTGCTATTCTTTCTTCTTTCTTTTCTTTTTTCCTGGATCGAAGGGCTCTCTGTTTCCCTGTTTTCTTCTATGCCTCTCTTCTTCGATCACCTTCATCTGAGGACGAAGGATTCTATTTATAGCATCAACAGCAGATGGATAGGGCATGAAACGCGTGTGCCTCCCACGCTCGATCCACAAGTTTCCTGTCACGTGCCTTTATCAAATTGGTTCCTCTTGTCTCGGATCACGTGCAACCCTGGAGTGTGGAATGTTCTTCCTCGGACCTGTAATGAGATTAAGTCCATTAATACGCTGCATGGCCATTAAAACCAAAAACTGCATGAGGTATAGTAACAATAACACGACGTGACTATTTCTCGAGATGACATAAGAACGACACGAGATACTCTGTAACAGATCAGATATACAGAGGATAATGACACGAGGTGAGGTTATAAGCAAGAGAGACACGAGGTTACGAATGCAAAAACAACACGACGACAATATAAGGAAACGACTCGAGGTGAAAACAACACGAAGTGAAGTTAGACACGAAGTAAAAAGCAACGACACGAAGTATATTGGTGACAAACACACACTACACAGAAAAACGACACGAAATAAAAATAATGCTAAGTGAAAACAGTAATCGACACGCGGTGAGAACAACACGAGGATAGTGAGAACAGCACGAGATGAAAACAACACAGGCTGATAACGACACAAAGTCGAAACAGTAAATGACACGGGATGACACTGCACGAGGTAAAACGACACGAAGACTTAATAATAAAAACGACACGAGGTGGCAATAAAGGAGAACGACATGAAAACAACATGGACTGCAACCGAAACCGACACGAAGTAAAACAGTACAACACGAGGTGTTGTAACCAAGACGAAGTGCCAATCAATCACGAAGACAGTATGCAAAGAAACGACTCGAAGTGAGATGAGAACAGAATGAAACAAAGAAGACGACACGGAGTGCATAAAACCAACACGAAGACGTGGACTATAGTAACCGTCACGAAGTGCGGTTACTAAGCAGGAATCGACACGAGGTCTACAGAAAAACTACTCGAAGTTCATCAGAACTTTTAGAGCAGCTTCAGGAACACGACACGAAGTCATGAGAAGAGAAAAACAATCACGAAGTGAAACGAACACTTGAACTTAGACTGACTTAGAGACTCAGCGAAAGGACTCGAAGACAGGAATACAAAGGATGACATGAAAACAACACAGTAAACAAAGACTGCACGAGGTGAAAGACAACACTCAAACAGACGACAACATGGCTAACTCGACACGAGGTGAAAACGCGAAGCAAGAACTACATGATGTTTGAGGAGAAACAGCACGAAGACAGAACATGAACGAACACACGAAGTGTTACCTCTTAGCAGTTATTTCATATAAAACCATGGATAACTCAAGTGCAAGATATCTGATCAAAAATAACAAGAACAATTAACATAGTGTTACTCATCATCAAAATACTTAGGGAAGACACACAATCCAACAATCTCCCCCTTTTTGATGATGGCAACACTATATTAAGTATGAGAGATAAGTTCAAAAGAGATCAATTCAGGATATTTAATGCAGACAACTTACAGCATACTTGCTTCCTTACTTCCCTTGATGAAACCTGAACACTCCCCCTCACTCCCCCTGAACACAGCAACAGTTTACCAACAGTTTACCTCAGACTTGATAACTAACTCCCCCTCAACTCAATTCTCTCCCCCTTTGACATCATCAAAACTAGGGTCAAATCTGAAGATACAGAGAAGGGAAAATTGCTGACTATAGAGAGAAAACAGGACAGAGTAAGGCAGATAAATGGAGACTATTGAGATGTTTAGTCAATTAAGAAAGCCATTAATTTTATGTGAGGATTTTTTGAGGAACAGTTAGTCAGACTGTGCAAAAACTGTGAATAAGGATTTGCTCCATACACAGAACCAGATTCTAAGCAAGTGAGGTACAAGATACCAGTTTGATCAAAATAAGTCTTTACTGAGAGAGTATTATGTAAGACAGCCAGAAGACAAAGACCTGTGGTATTGAGAACAAACAAATCAAAAGCTATACTTCAAGGGAGCAGGATCTTTAAAGATGGTCAAGATCAGAGGTAAGTCTGTCAAGTACACCTTTGACATTAGGGAGACACCTTGTTTAGAGGCAAGAATCCCCAGTTACTCGGTGGCAGGACCACATTACCCCTTCTGATAAGAAGACAGAGATAGTATTCTAGCTGGTGTTGACATTAAGGTGACACCTTTATCTGAGGCCAGACACCCCAGTTACTAACCAGATATGTACCATAGCTCTGTATGATCAAGACAACTATTAAGACCAGATGATTACTGCCATCTCATGACATGGGAAGCTTTCACTTCATTGATGAAAATCCCAGTTTCTCAATGAGCAGTTAACAAAGTTGATAACCCTTTTATGAATTTTGTTTTTATTTACCAGCTCTTAAAACCTTGTTAATGAAGCTTGAGTCCGTTTGAGAACAATACACCAGATCCAAGGTGATTCAGACTAAAGCACAAAATACCTCATTTTGGACTCACCAATGACTAAGTAGGTATGCTGTACTGACTAGATCAGAAGACAGTTACAGTGTATGAAGATTAATCTTGAATTCAGATTTTGATCTCAGTGGGACTAACAGTTGAAATTCCAACAAGAAATTAGATGAACAGCCTTAAAGAGTAAAGCATCCAACATTTTCTTTTATACACCTAATCAACCTGATTCTCTTATGATGTCAGCAAAATGTCGTTCGGAGTATGTTCAAATTAGGTCAAAGATCAAGACACCTATTATAAATCATCTCCCCCTGAGACCTTGACCCCAATACAGACTTAGCCAAGACAACCCTCAATGCACTTCAAAAAGAACACCATGATGAATATGATAAGCATAATAACACAGGACATGGTATTCAGAAATCAAATTTTCAATCATGAAATTCTGTAAATACCTAGTTCTCTGCGCATAGTGCTAAATTTTTCAGTATCCAGTGGCTTAGTAAAGATATCTGCAATTTGTGAGTTAGTGCCAACATGGATCAACTCAAAAGTCTTCCTTGCTACTTCATCTCGAATAAAATGATGCCTGATTTCAATGTGTTTAGTTCGAGAATGAAGTACAGGATTCTTTGCAATGTTTATTGCACTAGTATTGTCACAAAAGATAGAAGTACAACCTAGCTCAACCGAGTAATCCAGAAGCTGGTGTTTTATCCATATAACCTGTGTGCCACAGCTCCCTGCTGCCACATATTCAGCTTCAGCAGTAGAGAGAGCCACAGAGTGTTGCTTCTTGGATCCCCAAGAGACTAAGCACCCTCCTAGAAATTCGCAGTGACCACTAGTGCTCTTCCTGTCCAATTTACATCCTGCATAATCTGCATCAGTGTATGCAATGAGATCTAAGTTACATGATGCAGGATACCAGAGACCTAGATCATGAGTGGCAGATAAGTATCTAAAGATTCTCTTTACAGCTGCCAAATGCAATTCAGTAGGTCTAGCCTGGTATCTGGCACACATCCCTACACTAAATTGAATGTCGGGCCTGGATGCAGTTAAGTAGAGGAGTGAACCGATCATACCTCTATATAGTTTAGCATCCACCTCTTTACCTTTTTCGTCTGAATCCAGTGAGGAGCTGGTACTCATGGGTGTTGAGATTGTCTTGAGGTTGGTCATTCCAAACCTTTTCAGCATCTCCAGAGTATACTTGGTTTGATTTATGAAACAACCATCCTCCATTTGTTTGACCTGCAGCCCAAGAAAATATTTTAGTTCGCCAACTAGACTCATTTCAAATTCTTGGGACATAGACTCAGAAAAGTCTTTACATAATTTTGAGTTGTTAGATCCGAAAATGATATCATCAACATATACCTGGACCACAATTAACTCCTTTCCGAGACTTTTGGTGAAGAGGGTTTGGTCAACCTTACCTCGAGTGTAGCCCTTGCTCACAAGGAACTCAGAAAGTCTCTCATACCAGGCTCGGGGAGCCTGCTTCAATCCATAGAGGGCTTTATTCAACCTAAAAACCATGTTAGGCTGAACAGAGAAATTAAACCCAGGAGGTTGTTCAACATATACCTCTTCCTTCAATAACCCATTTAAGAACGCGCTTTTGACATCCATTTGCTGTAGCCGAATTTTTCTAGAGCATGCAAATGCAAACAGAATTCTTATAGCTTCCATCCTAGCTACTGGTGCATAGGATTCATCAAAATCCACACCAAATTCCTGACTGTAGCCTTGAGCTACAAGTCTTGCTTTGTTTCTAGAGATAGCACCATTTTCATCAATCTTATTTTTGAAAACCCATTTAGTGCCAATGACATGAGTGTTTTCAGGTCTAGGAACTAGTTTCCATACATTATTTTTCTCAAATTGATTTAATTCCTCACCCATGGAGGATACCCAAGAATCATGCTTTAAAGCCTCTTCCACAGTCTTGGGTTCTACCTGAGATGTCAAAGCAGCTAAGTCCTGTTCTTGGACAGTTCTAAAGTGAGACCTTGTCCTAGTGGGATCATGCAAATTACCTATGACATTTTCACTAGGATGATCTTTGTGAAATATTACCTCACCTGAGGGTTCACCTACCTCAGTTGCTCCTTCTTGTTGTAAGTTTTCTGGTTGAGCAGTTTGCTGCATCTCTCCTACTTCAATTTTCTCCAAGAAATCTCCCTCATCAGGTGACTCCCTGTCATCATTTGTCCTTTTGTCAGATAGAACATTCTCATCAAACACCACATGAGGTGTTTCTTCAACAGTTTGCTCATCTTTATTGAAGACTCTGTAAGCCCTAGAGGTTTCTGAATATCCGAGAAAAATTCCAGGAGAGCTTCTTGCTTCAAACTTATCCAAACCATTCTTACCATTATTGTGGATGAAGCATTTGGAACCAAAGATTTTAAAGTAAGAAATGTTTGGCAGCTTACCCTTGAGGAGTTCATAAGGAGTTTTCTTATGAGTAGGTCTTACCAAGGCTCGATTTAAAATGTAGCATGCTGTATTTGCAGCTTCTGCCCAAAATCTCCTTGGAAGTCCACTCTCAATTAGCATAGTCCTGGCCATTTCAATTATTGACCTGTTTCTTCTCTCAACAATTCCATTCTGCTCCGGTGTCCTGGGAGAAGAAAATCTGTGAGTCACTCCCTCTCTTGAGCAAAATTCAGAGAACGAGGAGTTTTCAAACTCTCCTCCATGGTCAGACTGAATTGTAATGATATTATGTTCACCTTGCAGTTTGATTTTATTAAAAAGTTCTTCAAAGTGAACAAAAGCATCATTTTTATTTGCTAAACAGAACAACCAGAAAAATCTAGTGAAGTCATCAACTATGACTAGACCATATCTCTTACCTGACAGGCTTTGTATTCGAGTAGGACCAAAGAGATCCATGTGCAAGTGCTGTAGTGGTTTAGATGAGAGACCCTCAGTTCTCAACTTAAAAACTGCACGAGTCTGTTTACCTTGAGCACAAGCATCACAGAGCTTGGACCCTAACTGGAATTTTATTTTGGGCAAACCTCTGACTAGGTTATAATTAGACAGTTTATTCAAAGTAGACACACTAGCGTGGCCTAGACGCCTATGCCAGTCAAAAGTAACCTGTTCAGAATTAGCTGACAGACACAAGTTTGTTTCAGAATTATCATCAAGATCAACGATGTACACATTATTTACTCTATGACCTTTGAACATGATGTTGTCAGAATTCAGCTCAAAAACAGTGCACGAGTTGTGGTCAAAGAGTACCTTGTGTCCTTTGTCACAAAGTTGACTTATACTTACCAAGTTGTGCTGAAGTCCTTCTACAAGATACACATCTTCAATGGAGTTAGTGGAGGACTTACCAACCGTGCCAATTCCAATTATTCTTCCTCTGTTATTTCCTCCGAATTTGACCAAGCCCCTAGACTTCATTTTTAGTTTGCTGAATTTGGACCGGTCTCCTGTCATGTGCCTGCTACAGCCGCTGTCAAGATACCACTTGTTATGCTCAGCTGCCAGGCTGACCTGCAAAAATTCAGACAGAGTAATGTGGGACCCAATTCAAATTGGGTCCAAAACCAGTTTTCAGATTATGCAGAAAGCACTTGGGAATCCACATTTGTTTTATAGTTCTCTTCAGTGGATTTATGTGGGTTGATTCTTCCCTTTTGTTATTTCTTGGTGGGTGTTGAATAAGCTTATTCCTATTTGAACTATGCTGTTTCTGAACAAAGACATTGTTGGTTGGCCTCTTAGAAGATGTGCGTGTGTGTTGAGCATAATTCATGTAAGCATTTTTACTCCAATAAAATTTGTGATGAAACTGGTGATCGTTGCCATGCTCTACTTGATAATTAGCATGATGAGTTTTCTTAACAAAACTTTTCGCTCTTTTTGTGGCCTCTATAGGACTGGTCCTGTGAGGACCTTTGTTCCACGCCTGCTGTACATGAGCAGTGCTTGTCTCAGGATTTCCTGACTTAGACTGCTGACCAGTGGAGTGAATGAATTTACTGGTCGAAGACTTCATTGTAGAGACAGATTTGGAACTGGATGGTGTTTCCAGTTTCTCTTTGCCTTTGGCGGGGCAGAACGTGATAGTCTTAAATTCAAAGGGTTTTTTACTAGTAGGATTGTATCCTAATCCCTCCCTATTGAAGTTTACCCTCGACCCCAGAAGGACATTCAGGTTGTTTCTCCCCTCTGTAAACTTTTCAAGCACTTTTTCTTTGTCCTCAATCTCCTTCTGAAATTCATTGCATTGGTCCTGGAGTTCCTGATTAACTGTTCTAACTGCCTCATATTTTTCAGCCATCAGTCTAATCTCTCCTTTAGACTCTTCAGCTTTACACTTCAGCTCATCTATTCTAGCTAGACTCTCCTCTCTTTCCATTCTCAACCTCTCAATCTCACCTTTAACCTGGTCTAGCTCAATGGCCATCTCCTTGGTTTTCATGCTATCAGTGACAATAGAAGAGTGTTCTTCAGACAGAGAATGAAACTTACGTCTAAGCATTCTGTGCTCCTTGTTTAAACAATTATATTTACTTAACAGGTCGCCATAGGCGTCCTCCCAATCATCCAAAGTAAAATTCTCAAATAAATTTGTTACCTCTTTCTCATGGTCGGCCATGAGGCAGGTCTTCTCTTCATTTTCACTGGACGAAGTGGCTTCTGGGTCCTCCTCCTCATCGCTCCATGTGCACAGCATGGCCTTCTTCTTCTTGTGCACCACATTCTTCTGGTGTCCTGGAGCCTTAGCTTGTAGCTCTGGACATTCACTTTTCATGTGACCGGATTTCTGACAATGATAGCAAGTGATCTTCTTAGCAGACCGGTTCTTCTCAAATCTTCGTTCAGGAGACTTCATTGCAGCATTAAATTTCTTCCTCCTGTAGAATTTTCCTTTTGTTCTTAGGAACTTTCTGAACTGCCTGGTGAGCATAGCTCGCTCGTCCTTGTCCAGGTCTGAGAGTCCATCAGACCCTTCGCTGCTATCATCACTGCTGCTGCTGCTGCTGTTGTTGCTCTTCTTAGTATGTCGTGAAACCTTCAGAGCAACATTCTTTCCCTTTCTGTCATGCCCATCGTTTCCTCGTGTGAAATTCATTTCATGGGTCATGAGAGAACCAATCAGCTGGGTTACTGTCATGATGGATAAATCTCTTGATTCCTCTATTACAGTCACCTTGGTATCCCAGACGGGAGTTAGAGACCTAAGGATCTTCCTGACTATGTCTTCTTGTTGAATATCCTTTCCAAGGCCTTTCAGACTGTTGATGATCACAGATAATCTGGCATACATTTCTGTGATCGGCTCCTCTGGCTTCATCTTAAATAACTCATATTGAGTTGTAAGTATGTTGATCTTGGTAGCCTTCACCTGAGATGTGCCCTCATGAATTAACTGCAAATCATCCCACATGTTCTTTGCAGTCTTGCACGCTGAGATCCTTGAATATTCTTCCGGATGGACGGCGCACTGTATGATGTTAAGAGCTGTCCAATTCAGTGCGGAGAGTTTGACCTGATCTTCTGTCCACATATCTTCATTCGGTGGAAGGGTGTATGGACCATCTGTAATGACTTTCCATAGCTTGTTGCTTTGGGCCCTGATAAAGACTTCCATCCTGTTCTTCCAGAAGAAGTAATTATTACCATCAAAGAAAGGGGGGCGGGTGATAGACTGCCCATCAGCTATGAAACTGCGAGGACCATTGGATCCGTTTCCCTGGCCGTTGGACCACATTCTGGGAAAAACCTGCTCTGATACCAACTGATAAGTACAATATGAAGTGATCTAGAAGGGGAGGGGATGAATAGATCACTGTTTTCGTAGATTTAAAAAATTATTGCAGAGTATATTGCTAAACGGAGCTAACCTCGAGCTCTGACTATCGTAAAAGATGCAGTGCAGTTAATAGCTCAAGCAAATAGAAGGCATACCACAATATTATCACGATCAATCACACAAGGGCTCAGAGGATTTTAAGGTGGTTCGGTCCTTCAGACCTACATCCACCCCACACTCAACCTGAGTGTGGCTTCACTAAAGGCTGGGCAACACAGCTTGCCAAACAACTGCTGATACACAGCTTCCCAGGAGAACAACCTCTCCTCTTCCTCCTACCCGGAGGGAACCTCTAGCGATCAGCAGTCACTAGAACCCAGAGACTCACGTCTCTCTTCCTCTTTACCAAGAGGGAAACCCCACTAGTAGCAGCCCTGCTGCTAGTGAACCAGAGGTCGAAGACCCCTCTTCCTCCCAACCCGGAGGGTACCTACAAGCAGCTCACCTGCTGCTTGCAAACCGGAGATTGACTCTCCCTACTCCTGATCTCACAGGAGGACCCCGACCTCAGTCCAGAGGATCGGAAACACAAACAATAACGGTTGAAGAAAGATAAGAACAAGAAATGAAAAATACGAACGAAGGAAATCAAATGCCGGACAATGGAAACAATGTAGCTCAATATAGAGCAATAGACTTCGGATTTGATCCGCAAGTCAGAACAATTCTTCTGATCACTCTTCTGCTCTCTTTCTATTTCTCTCTGCTATTCTTTCTTCTTTCTTTTCTTTTTCCTGGATCGAAGGGCTCTCTGTTTCCCTGTTTTCTTCTATGCCTCTCTTCTTCGATCACCTTCATCTGAGGACGAAGGATTCTATTTATAGCATCAACAGCAGATGGATAGGGCATGAAACGCGTGTGCCTCCCACGCTCGATCCACAAGTTTCCTGTCACGTGCCTTTATCAAATTGGTTCCTCTTGTCTCGGATCACGTGCAGCCCTGGAGTGTGGAATGTTCTTCCTCGGACCTGTAATGAGATTAAGTCCATTAATACGCTGCATGGCCATTAAAACCAAAAACTGCATGAGGTATAGTAACAATAACACGACGTGACTATTTCTCGAGATGACATAAGAACGACACGAGATACTCTGTAACAGATCAGATATACAGAGGATAATGACACGAGGTGAGGTTATAAGCAAGAGAGACACGAGGTTACGAATGCAAAAACAACACGACGACAATATAAGGAAACGACTCGAGGTGAAAACAACACGAAGTGAAGTTAGACACGAAGTAAAAAGCAACGACACGAAGTATATTGGTGACAAACACACACTACACAGAAAAACGACACGAAATAAAAATAATGCTAAGTGAAAACAGTAATCGACACGCGGTGAGAACAACACGAGGATAGTGAGAACAGCACGAGATGAAAACAACACAGGCTGATAACGACACAAAGTCGAAACAGTAAATGACACGGGATGACACTGCACGAGGTAAAACGACACGAAGACTTAATAATAAAAACGACACGAGGTGGCAATAAAGGAGAACGACATGAAAACAACATGGACTGCAACCGAAACCGACACGAAGTAAAACAGTACAACACGAGGTGTTGTAACCAAGACGAAGTGCCAATCAATCACGAAGACAGTATGCAAAGAAACGACTCGAAGTGAGATGAGAACAGAATGAAACAAAGAAGACGACACGGAGTGCATAAAACCAACACGAAGACGTGGACTATAGTAACCGTCACGAAGTGCGGTTACTAAGCAGGAATCGACACGAGGTCTACAGAAAAACTACTCGAAGTTCATCAGAACTTTTAGAGCAGCTTCAGGAACACGACACGAAGTCATGAGAAGAGAAAAACAATCACGAAGTGAAACGAACACTTGAACTTAGACTGACTTAGAGACTCAGCGAAAGGACTCGAAGACAGGAATACAAAGGATGACATGAAAACAACACAGTAAACAAAGACTGCACGAGGTGAAAGACAACACTCAAACAGACGACAACATGGCTAACTCGACACGAGGTGAAAACGCGAAGCAAGAACTACATGATGTTTGAGGAGAAACAGCACGAAGACAGAACATGAACGAACACACGAAGTGTTACCTCTTAGCAGTTATTTCATATAAAACCATGGATAACTCAAGTGCAAGATATCTGATCAAAAATAACAAGAACAATTAACATAGTGTTGCTCATCATCAAAATACTTAGGGAAGACACACAATCCAACAGAATGGGGAAACTAGTACCCATGAGAAGACACCAAAAGAAAAAAATAAAGAAAAAGACAAATAAAAACTCACTGAACCACTATGCACACATATGCACACATTTGTGCCTAGAGTACATGCATTTTGCAGTTAACATATCTCAATCTCACTAATCAAAAGAGGATTGTTATTATTTTTTCACAAAGTCACATATATAGAAAAAATAATAACAATCCTCTTTCTCTTAGTGATGATTTAACCTTGATTAGTTTGGATGCCAGCACCATTTTGGTGTGTTGCCCAGATGTGCATGCACATAGATGCTCAGAAGCTCAAAGAGTTCATGATTCAATTTTTTAAAAGGCAAAAGTTCATTCAACTCAGAGAAGTGAAGAAGTTCAGAAGTTTCAGATTCAGAAAATTTCGAATCAATACAGAAGAACAAGCAATTACAGAAATGTTATGAAGTTCAGACCTTAGTATAAGCTCCACCGACTTAATGAAGATTTTTGAACAAAGTCAACTGATTAAGCATAAACAGTTCAGCAAAGTTGATGAAGGATCTGGAAGAGAAGTCAACAGATCTTTTAGTTCAGCAAGTGCTAAAGTCAGCAGGCCTTTTTCAGATTAGCTGGCTTGATGAAGCCTGCTGAAGGTATTCAAGCACAACAGGCAAAATACTCATTTTATATGAATGTATACTCAAATGAACTCAATAAAGTTCATTAGATAAGCATTTGAGGGGTTGGAGTTCAGTTCTGCATAGTTTATTGAAAATCAACAGACTTTATTAACAGTAGCAAAGGCTAAATTCAGCAAGTCCAGCAGCGACAGCACAACATCATGCAAAGTAGTTCAACAATTGTATTGAAGTCACCAGACAAAGTCAGCAGACTTGAGCACATCAAGTCAGCTGAATTCTGTAGAAGTCAGTAGACTTCATATATAGCAGAATTTCCAGCTCAACATACTTTAGCTGAGCAAGCTACAAAGTCAACAGACCTTCAGCACTTCAGCAGAGGTCTTCAGAAGATCTCTCAACATATTTTAGCTAAGAAAGCCAAATTTCAGATGTCTCAACAGATTTTAACAATAATAATAATAATCCTCTTTTGATTATTTAACAAAGTCAAAATAATAACAATAGAGAGCAGAGCATTTTCCTATACATCAAAAATCTCATGCATTTCTTTCAATTTTAATAGATGGACAAATCTAAATCACCTGTAAGTGTTGTGATTTGGTCATGCTCCATCCACTTTCTTTAGAATGTAGTGACCGCTCCTTCACACGTTCCTAGTGTGTAGAACAAAAAATAAGTGACATGATAATTATAACCACACATTTAAAATCCATAGGCAGTGTCAATCTATGATTCCCATGCCTGCATGGATTGTTCCACTTTGAACATCAAATCATCTTCTTCAACTCTTGAAGTATCAGCTTCACCGGTTACCTTATTCTGCCAGTAGAAAGGCTATTGTTAGAATGATAGAGAAATATCTCTTTTACAAATTTTACCAGAATGACTGCTTACACGTGTTTCCTCAAGATTGTACTGCAAACATGAATAGAAAGCCATTTTGTCATCCTTATTAAAAAATTCATGTAATGCAATATCTTTTTTTTTATAAAGAAGGCTACAGGTTCAGCCATGTAATGCAATATCTAGATCATTCACTAGAAGGATCTCCATTTGCTGCAATAGGGCATGGAAAATATTAGTAAACCACATTTACATCGAGACCAATTATGTCTTTGTGTTCCAAGGTAAAAGTACATAGATTTTGGACTGAACATTTGCATACGAATATGGTCAGACATATAGACTAATGCATTCACATGGTCTAAACATTGATCGAGCCCAGTCCAAACCCCTATCTTATCTGGTATATATCAATGCCAGCAATTTCTGCCACTAGACGACTGTTTTTATTTATAGTCCTATCTATACTTTGTGCAAGATATTACATATGAGCTCACTAGCATTTTTTCCCACTCAAGGACTGCTTTTATTTCTAGTCCTATCTACACATTTTGCAAGATACAAATAGGCCATGTGCAATTTTTTAGGGATATGTTAACAGCAATGCCTAGGCATAACACTTTCTGCTCCATCAAAAAATTAAACCATACCTCAGCACTTTTTTAAAAATATTTTGAGAACTTCAAAAGGCTTTATATGAATATTGTAGTGCAAAATAAATATACATGTACCTGCAATATCTGTCCAGAAATATGTGAATCATGGCCAACAAATACTCTTAAGCATCTTGATTCACCAGGCTTCTTTCTGTCCAACAACCATGAAGCCAAATGGATAGTTTAGGTACCATTACCATGGATGATGATAAGATGCCTGAATACTGCTTATTTTCTTTTCTTTGAGAAGGTGGGTTGTATCACCAATTTTATTAAAAAAAACAAATATGCTGTACATCCAATACTAAGACAAATCAATTAGTTATAACAAAAGCCCATTGAATGACAAAATGGATTGCCTTTAGACAAATATTTGGCATAGAACAAAAAACAAAGTTGATCATAGATAATGCAATTGCGTACATTTTTCTGTCCTCCATCCATCATTAACATCATATATTCTGATATTACTTCCCTGTTCAGTTTCACAGAAGAGAATAGAAAATTAGATAGGAACTAGCTGGATCATTGAAGGCATGTGAGCTTAAACTAAAGCCTCAAGAGTTACCTGAAAACCAGCAACAAAAAGCGAACCATCAACAGAGAACTATGAGACATATGCTCTGCCATTCATCCTGTCAATATAGCACGGGCCATTCACAGGCAAGTATCGGCCAAGAACATGGCAGCGATCAGCCAGATAAGTACATTTCTCACATAATAGGAGTAGTGTTCACATAACTACTGCCCGAATTTACATGTTACTAACCTTTATATGTCAATGCCTTCTGAACCAGCCCACATCTCTACATTTTTTCAAAAAACTTGTGCACTCACTAGATCATATGTACCTGATTCCAGCATCACCTTTCAACAAGCACGGCCTGTAAGACTAAAAATATTCAAGTTCATATGTACAGGTCCTGCAAAGTGACTGCCACAGGAGAGGTCAGGCAATAATCAAAATATTCAAGTTCCCTGGTTTATCACAAACCTATGTTCAGATTTACCTGTATACAGCTATAAGGAAAGTTGCATCAGTTTTTATGGGCATAAAATATGGGATGTCATGATGATCTTTCCATCTGTATTTTCTTGGTCTAGAAAAAATTATGGTAATCTTTTTATATATGAGGACACTGAGGAAATACTTAAATACTATATCATTTCAATGAAGGAAGCACTTCAATACTTAAACAAACATGGCAGATTATTTTTGAAAGATTCCTTTGTCATAATGTTCCAATTAGCATATATTGCAGTGTAGGAAGGTCATACCAATGATTCTCTTGCAGAGTGTGTAGTTGCTGCCTCAAACTTGCTATCTCCCTTTGCCAAATCCGGTGAGTAGAATGCAGAAAGATTTATCTTGCAGAACTAAACATAGATGGTATGCTCCAATTGCAAGTGAGAACACAAGCCAATATTTCCCTCTAAACACAATAAGTCAACAACTGGCATCTGAAAATTTGAAAATCTATTTTACGATCTTTTAGGATGCTTTATCCAGTTTCATGTTAAACCAAACGACCCATGGTTTGGGTAGTTGAGACATCTTACACCTCTCCTTTTCACTTGCAGCTTGCCTGGTTTGTGTCCCTCCCGCGTAATGCTTTATCAGAAATATTACATTGGAGTCTCCCAAAAGCTTGTTCCTAGCTTTTTCATATGTAGGGAAAGTGGGAAGCCAATTCTGCAAAATCAGATTGATAGCATGTTCTACATTTCCAAAACATAAACTAATTCAGCTTATCATTGTTCCTAGAAAGTGTAAGATGGAGTATCACCAAACAAATTAAACATGTCAGCTTGTGGTTTTGATTCGCATTTTAGGTGTTCTCCAAGAATAAAGGTAAGAATTAAGAATTTCAAGGTGCAAGGTAGGGATTGCCTGCTCTTAAGGATAAATCTATAATTTCAACTTGCAAATGGATGAGTAGAGGCATGGATGCCCAAGTCACAGATCCTCTCAACCCCCCTCCATCCTCACCTCCTTCCTCTTTTTCCCCCTAACACCCACCACCACAAATTTGTCATCCAACATATACACATGAAGCTGCTGATGTGATGTGATCAATCTTGTGTGGAGGTGAAGCTAGAGGGGTTAAAGGCACAGCTAAATTGATGCATATAGCAGAGACAATCAGAAGTCAATGAAGCTGCCCATAGAAGATAGCCTCCTAAACTGAAACTATAATTTTGGCCATCCACTAGGCATATGAGGAACAATAATCTATTTTATCATTTGTAAGAATCTATAGAGACAGAATTCTGTGCAGTACAATTCTCATATAGTTTCATGTAAAAAGAATTAGTGGCAGATTTCTTTGCATTACATGTCCAATTTGTGTAAAGTAAGTTACAATTTATTAATTTTAACACTACTGCATCCAACCAGTGAAGTCAAAAGATACTATTATCCTCTTGTTGACTGTGTTGATTAGACATTGTAACATCTTTGCATATGACCATCACAACAATCCATCCCAAATGCTATTTCTGCTACTGCATCACAAAGTCCAAACATGCAGCTTTGTCCGGTTGTGGAGAATTTTGATTAATGATAGCTTCCACCAGACTAAGGAGATAAAGTTTTACATATATCTTGGTACACTGGACTGATGAGATGAAGCCTTGTGCAAGTGTCAGTGTGCATGTACGTAAATTTTTAAGCTACATAATAGTAGAGTTTAACATCGTCATGACTTATCCAAGATAAGCTTACAAACCTGAATTGCAAATACATTACTTCTATCTGATCAAAAGCTTGCGTCAAACTTGATTGTACTTTTATCTCCACCCAACCTTCTTGAGGTGGTGCATAACACACCACATTCAGCAAGAAGTTGGCTAATACTTGTTGCATTCTAACTTGGTCACCAAGAACTCTAATCACCTTAGTTTCCTCTGGAATATCTCTTATCAGCTGCAAGCCTCTTTCTCTTAGAGAAAATGATATCATCCTTCGTGACAGCAAGGTTTATATAGAGAACACTTGTTCAAGAACCATCGTCCTCATCTGTAGTTGGAGTCAATCATTCTGAAGCCACATGTAGAATGTTCAAGTTGTAACTAGTGTCTGTTAGTAGACCATTCTACTTTCAGAGGAAGAAGAACCTCACCTCTCCTCTTTAATTGTACTACCTTTGTTTTTTTAATAAAAGTTAGTAGCACAATCTACCTTTTTCAAAAAATTATTTTGCCCTTAGTTTACCAAGTTTAAATATCTTTTTCACCGTCTTGGGTTCCCAGCTTATGATATATAATTCTGCCAAGAGCCTTCAACTTAACTGCACTAGATTTTTTTTTAATATTCTTTTTGGCAGTTGAATAAGGTACTGCCAAAGGTCAATTTTTCCATTGTTGAATCAAATAAATTGACCACTGTGGTAACTTCTACATGAATACTATTGTTTGTGGCCTGTAATGACACAACACAAGAGTATATGTCCACATCATTTCAAATAAGTTTGTTATACTGCTAAGTTTTAAAATTAGCGGATGTAGCAAATGGATTTTACAACATAAGCTATATAAAAGGGCAAACATGATCCTTATTAGAAAAGTGTAACACCCTTTCCATTTATAAGAACAAACATGAATGTGAACTTAACTATGATTTATATTAGAAAGATATACTTACCATAGTAATAAAACCATACAGCCCAAAAGCTCCCCAGAAGCATGCATCAATAGACAACCTGCAAGGTTTGATCACCTAATCCATCAAAAGCATAGAAGTAATAGTGCCTATCTGTAAGATAAACTTCATCAAAGCATGGAAGTAAAGATGGATATCTGTAAGATCAATTAAGATTATAGTTAAAAACATAAAATGAAATAAACAAAATTAAAGATATTTGGCTCCTCGATAAAATCCATTCAAGAAGAAGGTGCAGGTGAAACCTGAAACACTAAAGTTTTTCTCAACATAGTCTCCTGTAAAGCACAAATAAATAGGAAATGCAAAGCTTTGGGAAAATCCATTCACCACATATTCATCACATAAGCTGATGTTATACTTTCAAACTTTTCTTAAAAAAATACTTTCATTTTCTCTTTTGGGGAAGATGATGATATAGTTGTATAGTGGTAAAAGCACCTGTGACATGAAGACAAAAATATAGCATTTTGATCATCCCGTGAGAAAAACTTTAACAAAAATAACATTATAGTTTTCCATCTAAACTTCAATACAAAAAAATATTGAACCTCAGATTCCATTCAGCAGAAAATTTGAAGAATTTGGTGATGGTGCGGGGGTGACGACGAGCAATGTGGTAGTACAACAGCAGAGCTAGAGAGATGCGATGGTAGACGGGCAACGTTCACTAGATGGGCAGCATCGCCTGGCGCTGGCTATGGCTAGGCCCTACGGGATGGGAAGCATCACTTGGCGCTGGCTATGGCTAGGCCCTACGGCCTCAGCGGTAGGCAATCACAAAGGAGTTGAGGAAGTGCCCAGCGGCTGCTGCGGCTAGGCCATGCGGCAGTGAGCAACCACAACGGAGTTGAGGAAGAGCGAGGGAGAAGAAGGGGGCTGCGAGGCGAGGAGGCAGATGGGAGATAGAGGAAGAGTCTGTAGGATCACAAGGTATAGGAAGAGTCCGCGGGGGAAAAGGATCTGCCAAAAGGGAAGACTCTCCAAAATGGAAGAAAAGGGATTCCTGTGGAGAATATGCAATTAAGTAGGGAGAAGAATATGCTTATTTTTACTACGAATTTCTAAATCCATAGAGTAGAAAATCACAACATCCTTGTTCAAATTACCATCATGAGAGTACTATACAGTCCCAGAAATCACATTAATGAAGCAAAAAATGACAGAAAATTCCACAGTATGCTTAGCCTACTCATCACGCGCTGGTTGTGGACTGCTTCCTTGGTACGGCTTGAGTACCTTCGCGAAAGCTGGTCTTGAAGTGGCGGGGAACATGGCAGAGGTACCTCATCCTTCTCGTCCTGGTGGTCTTCCTCCGGATCGCCTTCACGCACCAGTTATATTTTCGGATCCGGCTGGAGGGGTAGCCACAGGCGCCGCACCTGCTCTTCTGTAGGTGGAAGCTGCGGCAGCCGCACCGGACGCAGAGGGTGTGGGTCTTGTTCCTCCGCTTCCCGAAGCTCCCCGTGCCCTTCCCCATCTCACACCGGCGGGCTCAGCGGAAACCCTAGTTTCTGGTGGCCGGAGGAGAATATGTGAATAGTTACGGATGAGAAGAGTCTACGGCAGGAAGAGCTGTTGGTGAGGGACAACGATATGTGATCAGTTGTGCGCGGAGGAATCTAGAGGGGGTGGAGGAGGCCGAGAGGCAGAGGAGATGGAGGAAGAATTTGTAGTAGGAAAGGAAATGGCAGAAGGGGCAGGGTTTGTGTAATACCCCGATTTTTCTTCAAGAAATTAATTAGAAATTCCTTAATAAATAGAATAAGTTAAATTTTGACTATTTTATAAAAATCCTAAAAAATTATATTCTTGTAGAGGATAACATGTTTAACAAACTTGTCGTCTATGACCGACCCAAATAAAATCTATAAATAGGCCGAATTTGTGGATTAAGCCCAAATTAAACACTTAGTTAACCATACCTTGAAACGCAAAATTCGAGCCCAATACTCCATCAAAAAAGCCCAAACCAGTGGCAAATGAAAGGCCAAGATGAGAGGATCATTTCCCCTCTCTTAATCTCCCGAAATCCTAACCCTAGAAGATACAATCGACGGAGATTGGATCGCGTCAACAATTGCGGTGGCATTCGCATCAACCCAACTTGCGTAGATGAATACTCTACGCATAGAACCCTCTAGAAGGCATGTGACCTATAAAAATGAAGCTGTCTAACCCTAGAATCGTTTAGAACCAGTGGCGGCTGCAGAGGAGCTGGATCGAGGGAGATCTCCAGCAATTAGGGGCTGCGTGTACCAACGCCTTGGGTTTTCTTTCTCCTTCTTCTTCATCCGATTCAGGTAGGTGATAGCAAGTCAAACCCTACAAATAATATATGGTTGGAAGCATCATCGTGTCAGCTTTTTATTGATGTAGAAAGCCCTAAATTTTATCAAGTGATCTGCGAGAATTTTTTGTTTTAGTAGAAGCATGTCACATCTTGGGTTATAACTGTTCCCTTTCGATTAAGTAGTAATTTCAGGCTGTAAACACAAAATTGATTCATGCATCTTATAGAGTTTTTTGTGCTCTTTCTTTTGGTAGTAAAAGCCTCAAATTTAATACTTTATATCATGCGAATTTTATGTTTTATCCCAACCCTAGCCAACCTCGCCGGAGGCGGGCAAGGCAGAAGGGGCAGCGACCTGTTGAGGTTGCACAGCCTCCCGATAGATCGCCCAACCATTTAGGCGACCAGTTACAGACCGTCCAAGGCTTTGATATCTGATCGTTCCCTTGACCCCCTATTTTGGTTTAGACGGCCTCGAGACAGACCGCGTATCCTTATAAGCGGTCGGATTTCGACCGTTCTACTGTTTTACTGCTGTTATGTCTCCAGAGGCACGCGGTAGATCCCTGACCGCTTAACCTAAGCGCGGCCAGTCCTCAACCGTTCAACATCCTCAACGGCACCCTGCTGACCGCCCAACTACATAAAGCCTTCGGACCTGACAGAGATTGAGCGGCCATAAGTGGACTGCCTATATCGTTGCGCGGCCATAAGTGGACTGCCTATATCATTGAGTGGCCAACCAGAGATCGTTCGCTTCTGGTTATTGCCAATTAACCTTGGTCATTTATCCTTGATCCATCTTCGACCAAACCCTGAATTGATCAGCCCAGTAAGCCCTAGGCCGACCAACAGACAGTGGGCTGGACTCTGGTTCAGTTCCACCCTGTCTATGGTAGCCCGGGAGCCCACTTGGGCAAATTTCCAACTTATTGATAGGCCCTGTGTTACGCGGACTATAGTGGACCGTCCATATTATAGGTGGCCCATATTGGACCGTCCTTCCATTGAGCAACCTTATGTTGCCCTTATATCTTGTTCTTACCTTCTGGCCCTGCGCGGCTTATTTTTGACCGTCTGTATCTTGCGCGGTCCAGTAGTGCCCGTTCAGCGGACTTGCGCGGCCTAGTAATTACCATCCAACTTCTGAGCAGCCCTTAATCGTCCGTTCAACCTTGACCTCGTGGAGGCTGATCTCCCGCCCAGTTCTTGAGCAGCTCTGAATTGACCGCCTAGTGCTTGCACGGCCTAGTAATGACCGCCTATCTCCCAGAGATGAGTTTTCTCCGTGTTTTATGGTTTTGAATCCAAGAACATGATGGTTCTTGATAACTTGAACTCCTGGACAGAAATTCTGGACAGTATCTCTTCAACTTAGCCTTGGGATGTTCCGAGGTAAGTTTGTACTTGAATGTAATTGGCCATTTTAACTTGATTAAAGTCTAGACAACTTGAGATCTTGGGTCCAATAAATCAATGCCAACGCATCATAGGGGCCCGGTCTGGTCCTGGGGAGAGCGCCCGAAAAGTACTTGTGCCCATGGGAGTTTGTAATGACATGGTGAGGCATTGCATCGAGTGCATGATTAGCGTGATGTCTATGACAATGATCTCTTAATCTCTTACTTGAATCGTATTCGACTTGGTTATATTCTTGCTTATTGGCCAATCTCCTACAATTTCCTGTTATTTATATTGTTCTTAAACTTGCAATTCTTGTAGTTATATCATCTTGCCATATTGTTATTCCATTTCATTCTTTAGCACTTTCGTTTTATGGTGTTTCATCTGATCGTCATTTCTTTTCTTTCCGTTTCATATAAACATGTAATTAATTGGTTAATTACTTACACTTGCCTGTTGTTACCTACTGAGCGTTCACTCATGTAGTTGTTTCCCCCCTTTCCAGGCAGCTCAGCTGAAGATTCACAGATAGATGGGAATGGGCCAGAGTGATGACTTGGAGTGTATCAGCTAGTGGATATGTTGAGATTGTTATAGTTATTTTACATCTAGCTATGCCTTAGAGCTTGTGTTAGTAATTGTAACGGAGTCAAGTAGAGGTTATGCTTGATTATGTTTAAGTCGGTTTGATGGTTATTGTAATAGATTTGGAGTTATTTCTGTTCATGATGTTATGTAAATTCTTAGCTTAGCATGTTATCATTATTAGCATTTTCTATTGCCAGTCCCGATATTCCGCGTCAGGGTGTGACAGTTTGGTGGTATCAGAGCCTAGGTTTTCTAATATTCCTAGGTTCTCTAAGTTCTAGGATCTTAAGTGATATCATAGGACCTATAACCTTGTTATAAGTCTAAGGACCCAACCTGGTGAGATTTGGGTAGAAGACTGGGGATGAGTTAATAATCTAATTGCATGATTATCCATTCTTAATTGAACCTAACATAACCTATTCCACGTGTAGGCTTTTGCAATGGCAGGAGAACACACAGAATGGAGGAACTTGCAGCGTACGGTTCAAGGACTTACTCAGGCTTTGCAACAAGTGACCCAAGGAGGAGCTGCAAACCATGGCACTGGCGACCTTTATCGGAACTTTCGTGGGATGAATCCCCCACGATTTGGTGGCTCGACTGACCCTGATGAAGCCGAGCACTGGCTCGAAGAGATAGGGAGGATTTTTGAAGTGATGCAATGCAGCGATCAAGAACGTGTCCTCTTGTCGACCTTTCAACTTAAACGTGATGCGAGGACATGGTGGGACGTAGTGAAGGGTACCCTTGGTGATAAACAAGTCACATGGGAAGAGTCCAAGGAATTATTCAATGGTAAATATTTTTCTGATAGAGTACAAGAGAAGAAGGTGGCTAAGTTTGCTGCTTTGAAGCAACGGAATCTATCCGTAGCTGAATATGAAGCTCAATTCTCTCGGCTATCTCGTTATGCTACCCACTTGATATCTACCGAGAAGATGAAGGCTAAGCGCTTTCTTAATGGGCTGAAGCTGTAGTATATCAACCAGTTGGCACCGATGGAAATTCAAACTTATTCCGAGATGGTGAGAAAGGCTCAAGTATTGGAAGATACTTTAGAAATGACGGAGAGAATCCGTGGGAAGAGTGTTAAGAAAGAACAACACCATACTGGTTCAGGGAGTATCAAGCCTGGTCATGGCGGGAAGAGGCCCATTAGCGGGTCTGGTTCATGGAAGGGCAAGATGCCGAAGAATGAAGACAAGAAGCCCGGCCCTATTGTTCCATTCAAGGGCGTATGCAAGTATTATGACCGTCCAGGTCACAAGATGGAGGAGTGCTGGGGCAAGTTGGGTGCCTGTTTATGTTGTGGCAGTAGGGACCACCGTATTCCCGAGTGTCCTATTTTATCTGAGCAAGCTACCCCGGTGAAATCGCAAGGAATCAAGAAGCAGCAAGGCAAGCTCCGGGCTCTACAAGAAGATGAGGCAGGACCCACCAAGGAGGGTGGACTCGTCAAAGGTACTCTTATTATACATGATAAATCAGCTTTTGTTCTTTTTGATACTGGTGCCACTCATTCTTTTATTTCTCAGAGATTTGTGAAGTCTTTAGCTGTGAAGCCAGTTTTGATGAATTCTCCGTTAGAGATTTCAAACCCTATTGGTTCTGGATCAGTAATTAAGTATTTATATCCTTCCAGTAAGGTCATGATCAATGAATAAAACCTGCCAGCTGATTTAGTTTGTATGGACATGAAGGATTATGATGTAATCCTAGGAGCAGATTGGTTGGCTAAGAATGAGGCAAATATTCAATGCAGATCTAGTTCTGTGTCTTTCACTGGACACCCTGGACTTTCTTTTATAGGAATTAGACACCATAAGTATGTTCCACTTATTTCGGCTCTTCGAGCTGATAAGATGATGAGGAGAGGATGTAAGGCTTTTCTAGCCTTTGTTTATGTCACCCCTGAGCAGAAGATTGAGATTGAGGACTTTTCTATCGTCCGAGATTTTCTAGATGTCTTTCCTGAGGAACTGCTAGGACTTCCTCCTGAAAGGGAAGTTATCTTTTCTGTTGATCTAATTCCTGGTGCGACTCCTATTTCCAAAGCTCCTTATCGTATGTCTCCTGTGGAGCTAAGGGAACTAAAGCAGCAGTTGATGGAATTGCTTGAGAAAGGGTTCATTCGTCCAAGTACTTCCCCGTAGGGAGCCCCTGTATTATTCGTCCGGAAGAAGGATGGTTCGATGAGGTTGTGTATCGATTATCGACAATTGAACTAATTGACTATCAAGAACAAATATCCATTGTCAAGGATTGATGAGTTATTTGATTAGATAGCAGGAGCTCAGTATTTTTCTAAGATCGACCTTCGATCTGGATATCTTCAATTACGAATTAAGGAAGAGGATATCTATAAAATAGCCTTTCGTAGTAGGTATGGGCATTTCGAATTTGTAGTAATGCCTTTTGGGCTAACGAATGCACCTACAACTTTCATGTAGTTGATGAACGATGTGTTTCGGCCCTATCTTGATCAATGGGTCGTGGTGTTCATTGATGACATCTTGATTTATTCTAAGAGTGAGGAGGAGCATGCTGAACATTTGAGGATGTCATTGCAACTATTGAGAGATCATCAGTTATATGCCAAGTTTAGTAAGTGTGATTTCTGGCTACAAGAGATGTTCTTTCTAGGGCATACCATCACAAAAGAAGGTATTTCTGTTGATCCTTCGAAGGTAGAGGCAGTAAAGAATTGGGATAAGTCTACTAATGTGACTGAAGTGAGAAGTTTCCTAGGCCTAGCAGGTTACTACCGAAGGTTTATTCAAGATTTCTCCAAAATTACGGTACCTCTGACAAGATTAACCTGCAAGGATATCAAATTTGATTGGTCAGAAGATTGCGAGCGAAGCTTTCAGACCTTGAAGGAATGTTTGACTACTGCACCTGTTTTGGCTTTACCTTCTGGAGAAGGAGATTTTGTTGTATACACTGATACTTTAGGTATTGGTTTAGGGTGTGTACTCATGCAGCACGGGAAAGTGATAGCCTATTCTTCTAGGCAGTTGAGGAAGCATGAAGAGAATTTTCCTGTTCATGATTTGGAGCTAGCAGCTGTGGTGTTCGCCTTGAAGATTTGGAGGCACTACTTGTATGGAGAGGCATTTACGGTGTTTTCAGATCATAAGAGTTTGAAATACTTATTTTCTCAGAAGGAACTCAATATGAGGCAGCGAAGATGGCTGGAGTATTTGAACGACTTTGATTTCTCCAATGAATATCATTTTGGAAAAGGTAATGTTGTGGCAGATGCCTTAAGCCGCAAGCCTATAGCTAAGTTGTCAAGCTTCATGTTACAAGAATGGAAATTGCTAGAGCAGTTAGCTAGTTTGGATCTTAATGTTGACAAGGATCTAGTTATGATTGCTCAGATTCAACTTAAGCCCGAATTATTGATGGAAATCAAGTCTCTACAAGATGATGACCCAGAGTTGGTAGAGATCAAGGGAAGCTTGAGTAACAGACCTGACTTCATGATGGCTGATGATGGAAGATTATTATTTCAGAGAAGAACTTGTGTACCTGATGTAGCTGAGATAAAGAGTAAGATCCTCGAGGAAGCTCATAGATCCAGATACACCATTCATCCTGGAGGTACTAAGATGTTTAAGGATTTGAAAAGATCTTTTTGGTGGCCGAATATGAAAAGGGAAGTTGCGGACTTCGTAAGAAGATGCTTGGTTTGTCAGCAAGTCAAGGCTGAGCATTTCAGACCAGCAGGGAAATTGAAACCCCTTGATATACCCCAATGGAAGTGGGAGAGCATTGGCATGGATTTCATTATGGGTCTACCCAGGACTCGTAGTGGATTTGATGCAATATGGGTGATCATCGACAGATTGACAATATCTGCTCATTTCTTATCTATTAGGTCTAAATGGACAGTTGATGTCTTGGCTGCTTTGTATATGAAGGAAGTGATAAGACTACATGGTATACTAGTAAGCATTGTGTTTGATAGAGACCCCATGTTCACTTCTTATTTTTGGAAAGGATTGCAAGAGTCCTTGGGAACTCGTCTGAATTTCAGTACTGCTTTCCATCCACAAACAAACGGACAGACTGAAAGGACCAACCAGATAGTGGAAGATATGCTTAGAGCCTGCATGATTAACTTTGGAGGTAGTTGGAGTGATCACTTGGCATTGGTTGAATTCGCCTACAACAACAGTTACCAGGCTACCATTCAGATGGCTCCATTTGAAGCTTTGTATGGTAGAAGCTATCGATCCCCATTATGTTGGGACGAGGTAGGTGAGAATCAATGGCTTGGACCAGATCTCATTTCTGAATCGTCCAAGAACATCCGTATTATCAGAGATCGGTTGCAAGTAGCACAATCAAGACAGAAGAGTTATGCCGACACCAGGAGGAGAGCTTTGGAATTTCAGGTTGGTGAGCATGTATTTTTAAAGGTTTCTCCTATGAGAGGGATTCGAAGGTTTGGTATTCAGGGCAAACTGAGTGGGGGAGGTTGCTTACCGTTTGGCCCTACCACCTCAGTTACCTGGAGTACACAATATTTTCCATGTGTCTATGTTACGGAAATATGTGTATGATCCCACTCACATTATTCAACATATGGACTTCGAATTGAAGGAAGATCTGACTTATGAAGAAAGACCGATCAAGATTTTGGATTGGAAGCAACAACAACTCAGGAATCGTTCCATACCGATGGTTAAAGTGAAGTGGAGTCGGCTAGAACTGAAGAAGCTACTTGGGAGTCAGAAGATACTATGCGGAGGTAGTACCTTGACTTATTCTAGGTGAGCTCTCTCACTCCCTCTTTTTATTATTAAGTGCATTGAATTTGGAGGACCAAATTCCTTAAGTGGGGGAGGGTGTAATACCCCGATTTTTTTTCAAGAAATTAATTAGAAATTCCTTAATAAATAGAATAAGTTAAATTTTGACCCTTTTATAAAAATCTTGAAATACTATATTCTTGTAGAGGATAACACGTTTAACAAACTTGTCTTCTATCACCAACCCAAATAAAATCTGTAAATAGGCCGAATTTGTAGATTAAGCCCAAATTAAATATTTAGTTAACCATACCTTGAAACTCAAAATTCAAGCCCAATACACCATTAAAAAAGCCCAAACCAGTGGCAAATGAAAGGCCAGGATGAGAGGATCATTTCCCCTCACTTAATCTCTCGAAACCCTAACCCTAGGAGATGCAATCGGCGGAGATTGGATCGCGTCAATGATAGGATCGGTGCGCTATATTCGGAGGGGGGGGGGTGAATGAATCCCACCCTTAAAAACTTTTCGCTCAATAAAATCTAGAATGCTATCATGGCGAATAGACAATCTGAATATCTGATCAAATACTCTTTTGAACCAAGAAACAAATATGAAGTGCGCGCCTAAACAATTAACAAGCGGAAGCAGAAGAAGGTAATCAACCTGCAGCACAGATAGCAATATGAAAGCTCAGACAACCTGTGAAGGGTGGTAGAAGATATGTAGCTAACGCAAGGAAAACCACTGTACAAGTAATTTTTTAGGTGGTTCGGTCCTCCAGACCTGCATCCACCCCTCACTCCCAACCGGAGTGAGGCTTCACTAGCTAACGCTAGAAACAAGCAGACTCAGTCTGCGAACACTTGCTGCCACACAGCTTGACCAGGGGAACAGACTCCCCTCTTCCTCCAGACCGGAGGGACACCCCAAGTGACTCCCAGCCACTTGGAAACCAGAGACCGAAGTCTCTCTTCCTCCAGACCAGGAGGGACCCCACCAGTGACTCGCAGTCACCAGCAAACCAGAGGTCGCATACCTCTCTTCCTCCAGACCAGGAGGGACCCCTGGACTTGCAACCCACAAGCCCAGAACCGGAGATCAGATCTCCCTTCTCCTGAGTCCACAGGAGGAACCCGACCTCACTACTGAGAATCGAAAGAACAATAGCAACAGGAGTAACAAAAGGAAAAATAAGAAAACATAAAAAGCACAGCGACAAAAGCTGGAAATGAAACGCAAGAAATATAGCTCTCAATGAGCATAGTCGTTCTGGATTTGATCCACGAACAGACTGAACATATCTTCAATAGAACAATCTCCTCTCTTCCTTTCTTCCTCTTCTTTCTTTTTCTCAGCTCACGCAATCTTTCTCTTCTCTGCTCTCCTTTTTCTTCTTCTGCCCTCTTCTCTTTTCTTCTTCTCTCTATTTTTCTTCTTCTCTTTTGATCGTGGCTCTCTGCTGCTTCTTGGCTTCTATTCTCTCTGTATATACTTCGCCACTTCAATCAGTCTTCTTCTATGGAAGAAGGCTTCCTTATGTACGTAGCAGCAGCAGCAGCAGCCCCTGGTCGCGTGTTCTCCACAGTTCCCGCCCAAATATTTTGGGCCACGTGGCAGCATCCAGACTTGCTTAAGCACATGTGTCATCATCTGGTCAGGTCTTCCAGCCTCGGATCACGTGCCCTCCTTAAGCTTCACGAGCAGAGGCACCTGTCGGACAGACGAATAAGTCATCAGTTTATCAGGTTAAGTATAAACCATGTACAGACTTTAATGAAGGCACTACAGTGTGTAGACTTGCAATGTGAGGACAAGGCATGTATAGACTTCACGTTGTGAAGCAATGTATATACTTAGCATGAAGACTGCCAGTCGATGTATAGACTTGGCTGAAGCTATCTGAGGCAATGTTCAGACTTTGCTGAAGATAATGCATGAGGTGATGTTCAGACTTTGTATATGTGAGACACTGTACAGACTTTATTCAATGTATGGTCTTAGTGTGTGCGAGCATGCTAACATTCAATGTGTAGACTTTGAGTGTGTAAAGCAGGCGTTGTACAGACTATGTAAGCATGACACTGGGTGATGTATAGACTTATACTATCGGATGTATAGACTTCATGAGAATGCAGCAGCCAGTGTATAGACTTGCAGTCTTGTACAGACTAGCCAGTGTATAGACTAGACGAGCATGCAGCACACGATGTGCAGACTTTGTGCAGTGTATGGACTTCATGCAATGCAATGCAGTTTATAGACTTCATGCAATGCAATGCAATGTATAGACTTAGAAAGCATTCAGCTCGTGCAATGTATATACTTCATGCAATGCAATGCAGACAAATGTATAGACTTCATGCAATGCAAAGCAGACCAATGTACAGACTTCTTAAATGCTTCAAGACCATGCACATCAAATGTCTAGACTTCACAAGGTGAACGGATGTACAGACTTCCTATGTGAAGACAGCCGCTGTACATACTTGTTGAAGTGTGAAGGAGTTGAGTGTATAGACTTCACGATGTGAAGACTTGCCAAAGATAGCAGGCCGATGTACAGACTTGAGCGAATCAAGGTCTGTATAGACTTGAAGATCATTCAGCGACCAATGTATAGACTTTCCAACTGAAAGGCTGTACAGACTTGAAACAATGGAAGACAGCGAGTGTATAGACTTTGAAGTGCAACGTAGGTAAAGGCTTCCAATGTATAGACTTCAAAGTTCACTGAAGGATGTACAGACTTGGCCAAACAGTCTGATGTATAGACTTGAGACCTGGAGGCCAATGTACAGACTTGGAAAGCTAAGGCCAATTTACAGACTTCAATGTATAGACTTCGAAGTTCACTGAAGGATGGACAGACTTGGCCAAACAGTCCAATGTATAGACTTGAGGCATGGAGGCCAATGTACAGACTTTGAAAGCTAAGGCCAATTTACCGACTACACCTCGTGCAAGCTACAGTGAATGAGTGTATAGACTTAACAGTCTCCCTGGCTGTACAGACTTGGTCACAGGCTAAACAGTCGAATGTGTAGACTTGCATCCACCGACCAGTGTATGGACTTTACAAGCGTGAGACGCTGAATGAGACGGTGGCTGAAATAATGCACAGACTTCAGGTGAAAAAATGCAGCTACAGTGCAATGTACAGACTTGCCTAAGACGCAGCACGAGACGCTGGCTGAGACGAACGCTGTACAGACTCTGAATACAATGTATGGACTTTGCATGGACAATGCATGAGACATAGACTCTGTGCATGAACAGTGTAATGTATAGACTTAACATGATGCACAAAGACACAGTCCACTGTACAGACTTCATGAACAATGCATGAACGAGACGCTGAAGTCTGTATAGACTTTAACAATGAATGCATGCTGCGATGTATAGACTTTACATTACTTCGTGCAGCTACAGTGCAGTGTGTGGACTTGTTCTAAACGATGCACAACCACAACAGTGCACTATGTAGACTTTGAACTTCAAAGCATGCATCGATGTACAGATTTGTATATTCATGAAGCACACGAATGAATAAGACTCTGTACAGACTTGGGCTATACAGACTTCAAGTCAGATGTGCATGGTGACGAAAGTACAGACTTTGTCTGTGACACATCCAATGTACAGACTTAGCCATGTATGGACTTAACTACTCGCACCAGCCATGTGTAGACTTGGTAGCATGAATTGTGCACATGAATGTACAGACTCTAAGGCATGAGCAAATGCAATGTACAGACATGCAAAACTGGGGAGTCGACCCATCTGGAAAGGGGTCGACCCACTACTGTCCAGACTAAACAAAGAAATGTATAGACAATGCAATCAAAACATTATTTCATCTTCATTCATGTTGCTATCATATGCAGAATGCTCAAGAATAAAGAATGCACAGAAATGCACTCACTTTGTCGCTATCATCAAAACAAAATGGCATTGCTATCATCAAATCATGCTTGTGCCTAAGGGGCACAACATCAAGACCTCTATAGACCTTTGCATCCACCAATTTACCATTTTCATCCGAATCCAGTGAAGTTGAGGTGCTCATAGGAGTTGCAATGATTTTACTGTTTGCCATGTCAAATCTTTTCAGCAGCTCCTTGATGTATTTGGCTTGACTTATGAAGCAACCATCTTGTCCTTGGTTGACCTGCAAACTGAGAAAGAATTGGAGTTCTCCCATTAGGCTCATCTCAAATTCGCTAGTCATGAGGTTAGAAAATTCCTCAAGATGTTCTTACCTTACTTCTTGGTGAAAAGTGTTTGATCTACCTTACTTCGTGTGTACCCTTTTTCAATGAGGAACGGGCTTAGTCTCTCATACCAAGCTCTTGGTACTTGCTTAAGTCCATAAAGTGCCCTGTCAAGCTTGTATACAAAATCTACATGGTTAGAATTCTCAAAACCAGGGGGCTGCTCAACATAGACTTCTTCTTTGATCAAGCCATTCAAGAAAGCACTTTTTACATCCATTTGGTACAACTTTATTCTAAGGGAGCATGCAAAGGCTAGTAAAATTCTGATGGCTTTGAGTCTAGCAACTGGGGCATAAGATTCATCAAAGTCTACCCGAAAACTCTTGATTATACCCTTGAGCCACCAATCTAGCCTTGTTTCTTATTATCTTGCCATCCTCACTGAGTTTGTTCCGAAAGACCCATTTAGTGCCAATGACAGATTGTGATGAAGGTCTAAGAACAAGATGCCAAACTTTATTTCTTTCAAACTGGTTTAACTCGTCTTGTATTGAATTTATCCACTTTTCATCTTTTAATGCTTCATCACTGTTTTTGGGTTCAAGTTGAGAGACAAGAGCAAGTTGATCTAATTCTTCCATAATTCTAAAATGTGACCTTGTTCTAGGTGGGTCATTCAAGCTACTAATGACATTTTCTAAAGGATGATCCATAAGAATTCTAATGTTTGTAGCATCATTACCTTCTACTGGAGCTTGATCCCTTGCATTGCTTGATTCAGCTCAGTCACCATCTTCTTTTGTTTCTTCTTGTGGAGGATCACTCTTATCCTTTATGCTTAGGAATTCTCCATCTTCATCATTTTTCCTGTAAGAGTTATCATTGTTAGAATCATCATGATATTCATTAAAGAAACATGGGGTGATTCTTCCACAGTTTGACTCTTAATGATATAAATTCTATAAGCCCTAGATCTATCAGAATATCCAAGGAATATACCTTCATCGCTCTTAGGCTCGAATTTATCTAAGTATCTTTTGTCATTGTTGTGGATGAAGCATTTTGACCCAAATACTTTCATGTGTGTGAGAGAAGGCTTTTTACCTTTCAGCAACTCATAAGGAGTCTTTTTGGTGTGTGGCCTTACTATAGAGCGGTTGATAATATAACATGCCGAGTTTACCGCTTCAGCCCAAAATTTCTTTGGAAGTTGCCGTTCGGCAAGCATGGTTCTTGCCATTTCTATAACTGTTCGGTTCCTCCTTTCAACTACAACGTTTTGCTCTGGGGTTCTTGGTGAAGAAAACTGGTGGAAAATGCCTTCAGCCCTGCAAAGATTATAGAAATTAGCATTTTCAAATTCACCACCATGATCAGATTAGATCTTGGAAATTTTAAACTCACCGTCCTGCTTTATCTTCATGTAGAGTGCCTGAAACTCATCAAAAGCATCATTTTTATGTGTGAGAAAGAAAACCCATGTGAACCTAGAAAAGTCATCCACCAAGACATATCCATATTTTCTACCACTTAAGCTAGCAGTTCTAGTTGGTCCAAACAAGTCCATATGAATTAGCTCGAGTGGTTTGGATGAAGTATTTTCAGATCTTCCCTTGAAAGATTTTCTTGTTTGTTTACCTAGGGCACATGCATCACACAACTTTTTTTCTTGTTTAAATGATAATTCAGGCAACCCATTCACCATTGAATGCTTTAACAATTTATGTAAGACATTGTAGCTAGCATGTCCTAGTCTACGATGCCATAACCATGCAATTTCAGATTTTGGTGTAGCAAGACAAAGGTTTGAATAAGCAGGATCATCTAAGTCAATCATGTAAATATTGTTGACTCTCTTACCAGAAAATTTTACCTTGTCAGATTTTGGTTCAAAGATTTTACATTCATGAGAATCAAACAACACTTTGTGACCTTTATCACACAATTGACTTATGCTGAGCAAGTTATATTTCAATCCTTCAACTAACAACACATTTCTAATAGAGTTGGAGAGATTCTTACCTACATTACCTATTCCAATAATTTTTCCCTTGTTGTTCCCTCCAAATGTGACGTATCCTCCTTCCTTTTCCTCCAAGAGACAAAATTTTGATTTATCTCCAGTCATGTGTCTTGAACAGCCGCTATCAAGGTACCACCTGTTATGCATGGCTGCAAGACATTCCTGCACAAGTAATTAAGCAATGGTGTTTGGAACCCAACCAAATTTGGGTCCCATCAAACATTTCAAATTTTCAAAACATGAAACCATTTCTTTTGGAATCCAAACCTTCTTAACATTCATGTTTTATTTGCTTAGAGCAGGGATTTGATTTTTCTTTTCAGCTTTGACATTCCCTTTTTGTTTAGAAGCTCTTTGTTGGATTTTGTGGAAGTTTGAGGAGGTTTGCTTCTTAAACCATTGAGGCCGTTGGTTGGTTTTGGGTTGAAAGTGATTGTTTTGCCACCTAGGAGATTGAAACTTATAGGATTGGTGAACACAAGAATCACAATTTTCCCAAAAGTATGGTGGTGTTAGCCTATATAAATGTGCAATCCAGTTATGGTGATATCTAGAAGATTGAGCATGCAATGGCCGAGGAAGTGTTGACCTATGCTATGGGGAAGGTTGACTTTTCTTAGGCTTTTGAGCAAACTTTTTGAGAATTTCAGTTACTGCCTCTTCAATCTTTTCTTTTCCTTTGGATGTTATTTTTGAGGCTGAAGCATTAGACGAGGAAACAAATGTGACTGTTTTTAGCCCAATTGGCCTTTTGTTTGTTGGATCAAAACCCAACCCATCTTTGTTGTGGTTCATTCTAGTTCCTAGCAATGCATCTAGGTTTTCTTTTCCATCCACAAATTTTTCCAAAGATTGTTGTTTATCCTTCACCTCTTTTTGTAAGTTTTCAATATTTTGCAAGAGTTGAATGTTGACTTGTTTGATAGGTTCATACTTTTCATTGCTCAATTTGATATCCTTTTCATAGGTTTACATTTTTAGCTTCATGCTATCAATCTCATTTCTCAAATCTTCATTTTCAATTTCCAAGTCAGCCATTTCTTTTCTTCCTTCCTCCAAGTTCTCAATCATTTTCTTAAGATCTTCAATTTCAGTTTCAAGTAGAGCATTCTTTTCATTCATATCATGATCATGCACAAATGAGTTAATTTTATTTTTCAATGATTTATTCTCCTTTTTGTACATTTCATATTTTTCCATGAGATGTATATATGCATCCTCCCAATCATCAATTGTATAATCTTCAAATGGAGAATTTACCTCAGTTCATTCATCACCTTTGGCCATAAGGCAGAGATCTTCTTTTTTTTTGTCCGTGGAGCTAGTTCCGTCATCACTTTCCTCTTCATCGCTCCATGTGGACACCATGACCTTGTTCTTCTTCTTGCCATTCCATTTGTCAGCTTTTCTGAATCTGTCGGGACAATCATTCTTGAAATGCCCTGGTTTGTTGCAAGAATAACAAATGATTTTGTCAGATTTCTTAGAGTTCTCAGAATTAGATTTGAAACTATTTCTTACCTTTGACCTTCCTCTTATGAAGCTCTCACCTTCCTTTCTCATGAATTTTCTGAACTTACGTGTGATCATGGCTACGTCATCCTCATCTCGCTCACTTGCAGAATCCTCACCTTCATCAGAAGAGCCTTGACCGCTGGGTCCTACTTTAAGAGCTAGGGATTTTTTCTTAGGTACCTCAACCTCTTTGTTCTTAAGGTTGATCTCATAGGTCATTAATGACCCAATGAGTTCATCTACCTTGGTAGTTGCGAGATCTCTCGATTCTTCAACCACGGTAGCCTTTGTGTGCCATGCGGGAGTCAATGATCTGAGAATCTTTCTCACAATTTCTTATTCTGAGTATTTCTTTCTCAAATCAGTTAGACTATTAGTAAGCACAGTTAACCGAGCATACATATTCTGAATTGACTCATCAGGCTTCATGCGGAACATTTCATATTCAGAAACTAAAATGTTGGCTTTTGTTTCTCGTACCTGAGAGGTTCCTTCGTAGATTACCTCTAACTTATCCTACATTAGTTTTGCAGATACGCAGGTAGCCACTCTTGAGAATTCAACTGGATGGAGTGAGCTTTGCATGATGTGTTTAGCACTCCAGTTGACAGTGGATTGCCTTATTTGTTCTTTGGTCCACAAGTCCTCATCATCCGACAGCTCATACGGACCTTTGCTGATCAGTCGCCAAAGTTCGTAGTCTTGGGTGCGAATGAACACCTGCATACGATGTTTCCAATAGGGATAATTACGTCCAGTAAAATAAGGAGGCCTGTTCACCGAATGTCCTTAGGTAGAAAACCCTTGGACGCTGATCCACCAATTCCCTCAAGGTCGTTGGACCCCATAATGAGAGATTAGGCTCTGATACCACTTGTTGAGTAGTGGTCAGCGGATCTAGAGGGGAGGGGTGAATAGATTTGCCCCTCTTTTCGCAATACAACCCTCTATATAGCTAGATAAAATAAATTACAGCGGAATATAACTAGCTTATCGAAGAACACTATGATTCGCTTGACAAGACGTGCAAGTAATATATTGATTTGAACCTAAGCATGCATCTAGAATGAAACAATCACACAAGCAAATCACAACACACAAGATTTTAAGGTGGTTCGGACTGAATCCACAGTCCTACGTCCACCCCTCACCAAATCCGGTGAGGCTCCACTAGTGCCTCGCACTGAACCACAAATCGGAAAGGCCTTTGATTGCCTTCCTACTAACCACGGGTAGGGACGTCAACACCGCAGATCGGACAACTTTCGATTACCTTCCTACTAACCACTGGTAGGGACGATCTTCAGTTTCAATTGTTTGAAAGAAATGAAAAGAGAACAAATATGAAATCACTCAATCAAGATATAGAATATGCTCAAAGTAGAAAGATCTTGTCTGAGTTGCAGGAGCTTGAATCTGATGCTTCAATGGTGTCTTCTTCCTTGAGAAATGATCTTCCTTGAATCTCTTCTAGTTGATGAGGAAGACTATGGATGTAGCTTGGATCTTCCTTTTGATCTTCTTGAGTTGATGAAGAGATTTGAGGATGCAGTTTAGATCACCCTTGAGATGATGAAGAGGATGAAGGATGCAGCTTTATCTTCTCTTGGCTTGGGCTTGATCTCCTCTTCCAGTAGCTTGAATCACTTGGGGATTTGATGAAGAACTTCTTCCCAGAGTACTGTTCACGGCTACAGTACTCGAACTCCTCTCCCTTGAACACACCCTTGCAGCCTCCCTTGAATTCCCTTGAAGCATTAGGGTTTCTAACCCCTCAAGTGTTGGTTTTCTAGACTTTGAATGGTCCTTGGACATCCCCCAAACCAGATCCACAATTCATGGGGGATTGGGTGACTTTGGGGTAAAACAAATACAAGGAAAGGGGCTGGCCTCGAGGTGGAAATCGAAGTCAAACATGGCTGCATCGGGGCTGGCGGTCGACCTGTGGCTTCTGGCGGTCGACCTCTACTGAGAAACGCTGTAGACGGATGTTCCCTGGGATTTCCGGTCGACCGCTACTGGGCTGGCGGTCGACCGCCACTGAGAGAGATGCAAACTGGGGGTTGCTGACTGGGGCGGTCGACCGCCCCTGTGATGGCAGTCGACCGCCAGCTGGGCAGACCCCCGTTCATCCCGAGTCGGTCCGTTAACCGCTTTAGCTCCGTCGCTTGAGTCCTTTAGCAGCCCGTTCATATCTGTGGCATCTCCCTTGATAGTCTAAAAGGTATCAACTGAGTCTCTGGCCTTGGATTTTCTTGGCTGTACTTCTTTGTGCATTGACCTTGGATGTGTGACGAGCCGAATATCACGTGTCGACTTTTGCTTGTGTTCGCATCCTTGCTTGGGCGCAATCAATAAGCTTTCACTTTTGCCATCCTTAATGAATGCCTTGTCCATTCATTGGCATATCTGTCATGAACAGAACATCATATATGTTAGTCACATGAGAGTGGAAACATCAATGACTAATAGTGTTTAGCCATTATCAAAACCAAGAATACCACAGAACTCATATGAGCATCGGATGATGTCGAATGACCCCAGTGACCATAGGATAACTCAAATGACCACAGGGGCACAACACAGATGTGACTCCTAGACGTCCTTATAAAGGGGCATATGCCATCTTCATTTTTTTTCTTCTCCGTTTGATCTACATGGTCCCATATTGACACCGCTCGAGTATCCTCTTCAAATTCATGAAATCGGTGAAGTTTCAGTCAGTACCCACCACCTCACTTGGAGGTCAAGGGCTTGCAGGTCCTTAGCATGATCTTTGATCCCCTTAAACGAATGAGGAACATGTCTTACTCCGTAATCTCTACTTTTATTTTCTGTTTGAAACAGAACGAGCTTCAGCTGCCATATCACAGAGCTCCATCAGACTATAGCTTGGTTCCAGTCTGCCCCTGGGCTTGAAGAGCCGCCCTGGCACTTTGTAGTCTCCTCTTTGAGTAGTTAAGCCTTTTCCCCAGCTTCCACGTCCCTTATCTAGCATATGGCGGGCTTCAGGATACTTGATCCAGTAGCCATATAAATGATTAAATCGGCATCATTGGCAGGTTGAACCGGCAGCCTCCCTTATGGCTGAACCGGCAGCCTTGGCCATCTTCTGGTAGACCTATTGGTAGCCTGCAGTCTCATTCTGCCTGACAGCCTGCATCCTCGAATGAGCCGGTGACTTCTACATAGTCACCCCGGCAACTGTAGGATGTGTTCCACCAATATGGATGTTGTCGCTTTTGTGCGCATCTCTATGTCCCATCGGTATGGATGTTGCCGCTTTTATGCTCATCCCTTAATTACAGGAGCCATCACGGATTATCCGTGGACGAGGTTCCATTTCTTCCTCACACACTCCTGTCTGGGGGAGGTGCTGCCCAAATTTTATCAAAATATTAGACTTAACAAAATGAACTAATGGCTTTGCCATGAATAAAATAGAACCAACGAATGATGTTGGAATGACCCATCTGAATGGGGCTTATTGTGCATAACCCCGTACTGGGGTCCTACAGAACCCCTCTTAACAAAATAGCAACTTCATGCATTTGAGTATGTTAATCACCTTTTCCCTCGTTCATACGTAATAAAATCATGTCCATCCATTCGATTAGCACAGGATCCCTATTGAATTCTCATGAACAAAGCAATAACTCTCCCCTTGTACTAGGCGGTTGGGTGTATTAACCCCTTCCTCTACCACTTATATCCAATAAACTTGGGCCCATGCCTTCCCTTGGCATTGGGTCACTATCGGTCTGTCATAAATAAGGTAAAGAAGCCCCTGCTACGGAGATTGCGTCAACCCAGCAACCATCTAGAGTTGACGTAGTGGGCTTTTGGCACACTGGATCGAGTCCAAACACTCCCCCCTTGCATCGACCCCACGTTCCCCGTGCGTTGACCTTCTATCCATTCATTTGTCCCTTGCATTGACCCCAAACTCTTTTGCGTCGACCCCTTTCTTCCCCTAGGTGAGCCCTGCGTCGACTCCAAGCCCCCTTGAGCATCGACTCCACCTCTTTCCATCTGCGCACTGAGTCGACCTCATAACTTCCTAGAGTCGACTCCCGCATCCTTCCCAACTAGCTCATTCTCCCTTCATCAACCTGGGGCTGTTCATGAATGAATGAAATAAAAAAAATAACAACGGTGATAATGATAAAAGGGGGGAGAATAAATAAATAACAAAAGAGAAAGAGGAAATAAAAGAAGATAATATGGTGTTGATAATAATGGTGACGATGAAATGAATTCAAACATATTTGTACGTACCGAGAACTGATCTAATAAAATAAACATCACTACCCTATATGCCTGCATGTCGATCTGCATGCGTGATTTCATCTAAATAAATTGAATTCGTATATGTATCTTTGCTTGCTTTCGACTTTATAGAGTATGAATGCTTGCATGTCTTGACTCTCAGGTATATCAAATAGTGACTAACCCAAAAGTCGGGTTAGGCCCAGTCGGAAGCTATCACTAAGCCTGACGTGATCTTTGGATCTAAGTCCTCTTCCATGTACCGGGACCGGTCTAACAAATCTTACTACACTACCTGTTTGCATGTGCTATTTCCTGCTTCTCAGCGCGAGCATTACTTTAATATATTTTCCTCGGCCCCTAGGGCTGTTCTACTTTGCCGATTAATCAAGGGTTGTGCTTCTTCCGGAAGGGCGTAATTAATGCCATAGCCTTTACGGTATGGCGGACTTCTAGTCCCAACACGATCACCTACAATTATCTGATTAATCAAACAACACATAATAAACCTGTCACTCCATGATGGGAACACCTTTACGGTATTGAAAAATGTTTAACTTTTCTGAAATTGCATTCGATCTAAAAATCTTCATTTTAGAAAAGTCTGCCTTGACATATCTGAATTAGCTGAGGGAGTTTCCTTAAAAGATTATAATTCTGAAATATTGTTCCCTTCATCTCTAAAACTCTGATTTCAAACTCTCTGAAAAAGGGAGCTTCAATTCTGAAAGTCTTTGAAAAACTCTGAAATTATGATTTCAACTCCTACAATTTTTTTCTGACGGGGAGCCCTACTGCTAGTTCCAAGACTACATTTTAAATTCCTTGGGAGGGTTGAAATACTTCATCTCTAAAACTTGAGTTTTCAAATTCCCAGTAATTTCTGAGGGGGAACCTTATACCAAGGATTGTGGCTTATTGTTTCTCAGGGGAAGTTACTTCCATTCTGTATGAATCTGAATCTGACATCCATGTTATTTCTACAAAGATCCTGAAAATGGTTTGCATAAATATTCTTGAAAACTGATCCGACTCGATTATTTATAGAGTGAATAGATCCGCCATTTCTTGAAATCTCTCTTCTGATTCAAAATCGTGATCTAATAAAGAAGAATATCTTGAATTAGAAAATCGGAACAAACAAGAAAAAAAACAAAATCAAAGAGATCTTGGATTAGATATACCACAAGATAAGCATTAGCTCTCCCTGAAAAAGAGGTGATCTAGCCGCACCTTCCAGTACGGCCTGTTTACTGAAATCCCTTGAATTACTTTGAGATTAGAATAGTTTCAAGCTGTTCTACAAATTCATAATCTGAGCAAATCATATTTTTAAATCTTCTTTTACAAGGCTCTATAATCACTAATGAATAAATCTGTTGATTCAAGCCTAATGAATTCAAGAGTTTAAAGATGACTTCCCTGAAAAAGTTTGTATTCAGAACTTAATAGGCCTCAACCAGTTCCCACATGTTGTGTACTGTGCAATATTCTAGAATCTGAAAGTTTAAGGTTTATGGCAACCTTGGTTGAGAAAATCAGATTAAGTATTGTTCTTAAAGTTAGAGTAATCTGAAAAACTCTAAAGGGCAGCTCATGATAAAAATAGTGAATCAATGCTCAAGGCAAAGCAATGGCTAAAGGTTCACTGAGAAACTAAGCCCTTCGTCAAAGAAATGAAGTGGACTCAGTCATGATGTGCCTTTCCTAACTCTGCTCAAAGTGAAGCAGGATAGTTAGCCTCACTGAGTAACTAGGGATGCTGGCGTCTAAACAACATGCATCCTTACGTAAAAAGGTGTGGGCTATACTTGAATGCTCTTAAAAATAATGAGCCAAAAGAAAATTCTAAAAATATGACCAAAAGGGTAGAAAGATTGCTGTAGCCCTGAGGTTGAAATCAGAATTGCCAAATATGTTTATTTTCAATACTAGTCTTTAGTTGCTCCTAAGGGAGTCATTGACTTTGAGTGAGTAGGGTAAAGGAAGGTTAAACAAGGTTTAATATGTAGCCTTGGTTTATTTCTATTAAATCTGAGTGCAAAATGATTCAAAGAGTTTAATTGATGAACTATAAAATTATTATACTTGAACCAAGCAAAAAATAAGGGTTGTGTCATAAAAAAACCTTATAACAGAAGAATCTAAAAATTAGATAGCTTGACTAATGAATAATTCAACATATTGTGATTCTTCTGATTCAATGTTTCCTTGAACACTATGAAACAATTCTTCCAATTAGTTCACTCTTGTCACGCCCCGAGATATGCAGCGGTATTAAGTCAAGAACGTGAACAATCGGCAATATGCCTCAAGCTAGCAATATAATTAGAGCGCCAAACATTCACACATAAGAAGAGGAATGCACAAGGTTATATACTCAAAATTTCCAACTTTATTAAATCATATTTAAAAGTACATTTACAACTGACTCTCTTGACATAGTGACTAACTAGGCTCAATAAAAGAAAAAATTACATAACATGATCAACTTCACCGCCTATTACAGTGAAGATAACAAGACTCTTGACTAGACCAGCTATGGCTTCTCTCGAACCATCAATCACTTTCAGACCCGTCACATGAGTAATCTGAATCCCCGCTAGAGTTTCCTAAAAAAGATTAGGAAAGTAGGGAATCAGCACACTTGCCCAGTAGGTATCTTTGCATCAACATGAAGGCAAGTTTAAGTAATTAGCAATTTAGCTTTAGAAGGCAAGATAAAGGAAATATGATGAAACATGCGATAAAACCAAAGTAACACTATGATGCGAGATGATGCTCGTCGTTAAAAACACCGTGCACACAATTTCAAAATTTCGCACTCACAAATAGTAAATTTAAACTTGAGGGTAGTGGCAAGTACGAGTCGATCCCAAGAGGAGGTTGAGTTTTAAAATTGAAAACTTTGTATTTTGAGAAGATAAAATTTATGGAATGATTTTTCTCATGTTGAAATTTAAGATAGCATAAATGTAAATTTACCTAAAGAAATTTAGAGGATCTAAAGAGAGAAATATAGAGAGGGAAAGGAAGAAGAAATAGAAGGTGAAGACAGAGAAAATAGTAGAGAGAAAATAACACTGGACTGATTTTATTACTCACAAATTAAATATTTACAAATTGATAAAATAAAAATTACAACCCCAAATAAAATCTAACTAATAAAGTGAAGAGATAGGGAGGGGAAATATAGAAATGCCGTCACCCAAGCCCTCGGGTCTTGAAGATTCACCCAACCTTGGAGAAGACGTCGCCGTGAGAGAGGCTTAGAGAGAGAAAGAATAGAAAGAGATAATAGAAATATAAAAGATAAGAAGGGAGAGAGAAAGGTGGTGGTAGGAATAAAAAAAATAATTAACGAGTGTGGGTGTGAGAGAGAAGGTGAGAGAGAGAAGAGAGAGGGGTTCACGCTGTGGCTAGAGAGAGATTGTGAGAAGAGAGAGAAAGAGAGAGATTGTGAGGGGGGCCGCGGCGGTGGGTTGGAGAGGATGCCGTGGGAGGGTGAGATGAGGCCGCAGAGGTCCGGCTGGGTGTGGGGAGTGTAGTGAGAGGTCCCGCGGCAGAGGTAAGAGAGAGAGAGGGGTTGCGTGGGGAGAGAGGAAGAGACGACGATGGATGTGCATGGTGAAGGAGAGAGGGGGTGAGGGTGACGACGAGGCCACTGTGCGTGTGGGTTAGAGAGAGAGGGGGGGTGCTGTGGGGATGGATTTTATTTTAGAACATTTTTATTTGATGTTTATTTGTTTATTTTGCTTGTTTATTTGGTTTATTAATTAGGCGTGCCAGTCACTGAGTGACAAGTTTATTTTGCGCACCGTCTGACTAATCAGACGAAGATGGGTGATCGTGTCGGGACCCAGAACCCGCCGTACCATAAAGGCTACGGCATTAATTACGCCCCTCCAAAAGAGGGACAACCCTTGATTAATCGCCAAAAATAGAATGACCATGGGGCCACTGGAATATGTGAAAGACGTGATTGCATACAAGCACACAATATGGTAGCATTTATTTATTAGGCCGGCTCCCGGTACGTGGTGGAGAACGTAGGTCCGAGGACCACCATCACGCATAGTGAAGGCCTCCGGTCAGGCATAACCCGCCCTTCTGTCAATCACCATTTGATATACCGAAGAGTCAGCTCATGCCAACATGCACCAAGGTGGTATATATATACATGAACATATATAATGCATACAATAAGAGCATGATAGAAAAAAGGTTTAAATTAATCAATTTCTTTTTACCCGACCCATGGTCAATTAGGTTGACCAATCCCTATCATAGAAGGCAAGGGTTGCCCCGGGAATGAATGCAGGGTTAAAATGGTGCAAAAGGAAACAATTGGCTCAAGTCCGACGCGGTCAAGCGTAGGTATAGGCTAAAACGGCGTGGGGTAGCGTAGGTAAAAATGCTAAAACGGCGCGGTATGGAGTGATGTGCTAAACCGGCGCGATGGGCTTTGGGCGCGCCGGAATAGGGCGCGTCAGAATAGAACCATTTGAAAATGTCTCATTTTTTGTCTAAAGCTAATATGGCGCGGGGGGGTAGTGGGCCGTATTAGGGCGCGCCGGATTAGGAGCGCGCCGGATTAAGCTATTTTCTTGCCCAGTTAAACCCGTTTTAATTCCAGAGTTGATTGTTAGCCCCTTTAACATTAATTGGGTTAATTAATTATTGAACTGGAGTCTTGGATGCCCCAGAGGCAGAGTCATGAGTTCGTGCGAGCTTCATACTCGAGCACGGAGGTTCATTCTTTCAAAAGTATGCTTTATTTAGTCCAAATCAGAAGGGTAACTGATTAGTTAAAACCTGGTGAAAATTGGGCAGCATCTCCCCATCCCTGAAGGATTGCAGGGGAGAAGCGGGGTCATACTCACGTGCGGAGTAAGCCCCTAACAAGCCAGACGGCACAACGGCGGCCAGCTGTTCCCAATCGGGTAGGAAACCCCGAGGATTAGCCTACGAGGGGCACCATGGTTCCGTGGGTTGAAATCGATCGGATGAGACGACCAATAAGGGAAGGAAAGCCCCGAGGACTAGCCTGCGAGGGGCCCACGACCCGTGGTCTGATCGCAATCTGAAAAGGGACGACCGGTAGGGAAGGAGAGCCCCGAGGACTAGCCTACGAGGGGCATACGACCCATGGCCACCACAATGTCCCTAAGGACAGTGGATTTGCTGTCGGGATAAACCCTATCAATATTCACCTTATGGCCCATAGGGATACTCATCACTCACAGATGGAACCCTTTGACACAATGGTAGTTCTGAAATATCAATGGGGTATGTCCCCCTCCCCGGAGTATTAAAGCCAGTATTCTCAAGAGCAACGAAGCTCGGCAATCATGAATTATATGTAGAATAGGGGGGAATACAATAGCATAACATAACATCCGATGAGTTGGCAAATCATCACTCGCATGGTCAACAGATTAGTGCTCATAGGGTCAGTGGGTTAGCATTGTGAACTATGATGATTAAGACACAGAGAGCAGCCATCAGGACCATAAGCATATAACGAATGCATAGGCTGTGGAGGTGACCATGTTCCCTCTGGACTATGAAGAAGTGCAGCGGGGTGTTGACGGGCTCGACCTCATAACGGGAATAGGTAAAGATGCACACACGAGTGTGTCTTTAACCATAAAACCCTCGGCACATATACAGCGAGGCATGGCCATTACTCTAGAAGAGAGGAGCCCCAGGGAGGGGGTGACATCAATATAGCCCGTATGGCTCCCGGGCATGATCAGTATCACGAGATGAAAACAAAGTTCATAAACGAGGCGACTAAAAATGTAAATTGAAGGAAAAGTATAAGAAGCATAAGCAATCGCACAGATCATTCATTCCATCAACAGGAGAGTAGCTACATGGATCGTCACAACCATTCGGTGCTGCCCGACATCGTTGCTCGACGGCCGTTTCATTAGTTGCAGAGAAGGGATTACAGAGGCCAAAGAAATGAAGAGATGGTGAAGGGGGGAGATGGGCTCATGTCATTGCCCCTCCCCCCTCACTTACATTATATCAGAAGAGAGAAACCAGAGAGAATCATCAAAAGAAAACCGCGAAACCCACCTAAGCTTCTTCTCCAAAACAGAGTATCAGATGACGGGAGTCTCTTCTCCGGCTTCAGAGATATTCAGGCGAGCAGACAGGGAAGACGGCGGTGAGAGCCCTCAGTGGAAACCCTGCTTCTCCCCCAAGGTTCCTCCCTCCCTCCGACGAATGGGCTCTGATTGGCTCTGTTCAAATCCTTCTCCCGTATTGGCTCTCTCTATTTCTCTTCTCTTCCTTCTCCTCTTTTGAACTTGGTCGAACCATTTAACTTACATAGATGGGGCTATTATGGCGTGGAGAATGCGCGCCGTAGAAGGCCTCCTTTGGTCATTTTGGCACGCCGGGAAGAGGGCCATTTGACATTTTGGCGCGTCGGGGAAGAGGGCGCCGGAAAGGAGGGCGCGCCGGGGAAGGTAGCGTGCCGTATTAATCTCCTTCGTCGCGTTTGTTCGACACGGGTCAGACGGTGGGCCTTAGACTAGCTCCAGGAGTTGACTTGGTCCTTCATCTCATCGCGGCTTCGGGAAATCGCAACGAGAAGTATTGGTAAAGCCTTTAGGCCACTAAATGGCCGATTCCAGAACCTTTTGTGCCTTTGGTTCAGACACTCGGGTTTTCTGCTGACATGGCCTTCGGCATTGTAATTTGTGCTGCCGATCCGGCTTCACTTGTATTTGTAGCTTTTTGATTGCTTCTTCGGAGATGATCCCGAATACTCTTCCGAGCTCTCGGGTCTTGCTTTAGCCGCTGTCCGTTGGAGCTGAGCATCTTTTCTTTTCTTATTTTCTTTGGTCTCATCTTTTGTTCGGCTTCCACCATTCTTTCTCTTCGTTTCTTTCTTTTCTTCTCTGTCGGCACAGGAGCACCCGATCAGAACTTACGACCTGCAGAAGTAGAAGTATTAGGAATATTTTTAGTGTCAACAAATGCCCCCCACCCACGGGTGTCGCGATAGAGGGACGAAAGAGTGGGACGTGCGGGTGTAGCCCATAGCCCGTTTGAAAATATTGAATGGGTCTTTTTATTTTTTATTTCATTTCTATTTATCATCATTCATTCATTTCTTATTTTGTCATTCATTTTTATTATATCTTTTTTTTATATAACCTCATCCAAGCACGCAGGCACTCATCAACTGCAAGCATAGAGTAGATATATGTAGCATAGTTCCCCTATAACAGGGATAGGATAAGGACAGCACCGACGATTCACAGACAGAGTGTGGCTCACGAAGCACAACTAAGGGAGATGTGCATACGTAAAGGGGACGCCGCGTAGAACATATGCATAGCATAAACCACAATCTACACCCAGGACTATTCCTCCATACTGTGAAAGTGCAATTATATGGGTAGTGAACCCTAGACATAGGGACGTGCAGACGTTCTGAGTAGCACTAGAGGATTACTTTATCGCCTATACATACATTCGGGACTCTCGACTTTTGGTAGCTTCGCACAACCCCCTTTTATTCTTAATTTCAAACTTCACCATTCGACGAGAGTTTCCTCATGTGTCTCAATGGGGATTCCCGAATACTAGGATTCATCCTTTATTATGATACTATTGTGGATTTCACTGTTTGACGCGAGTCTCCTCATATGTCTCAATGGGGATTCCCGGCTACTAGGATTCATCCTATATTATGATATTATCACGGATTCCACCGTTTGACGCGAGTCTCCTCATATGTCTCAATGGGGATTCCCGACTACTAGGATTCATCCTTATTTTAATCGTGGAGTTTGCTGCACCATTTTCGCATGAGTCTCCTCATTTGTTTCAGTGGGGATTCCCGGCTACTTGGATTCACATTCCACTTACCATTATCATCATTTTTTTCATTTTTTTTAAAGGGGCATGCAGCTTTTTCCTCACGATCACCCTTTACGCGAGTGTAGAAATTTAAGCATCCATGAAGTGTTAAGAAGAATTTATGACGTCCCTGTGACTAAGGACCATTGCTCATATTATGTGCGAAGTGTAGAAGTTTTGTCTAGGGTGTATTCAGTGTGTTATGCCAGCGACATGGCTACGACTCTTCCCCTGATCGTATGCACTCGCCGAGAATTGACTTTTCATTCCTTAGTGTGTGCCGTGACGCACACGGACATAATATCTGGGCAGCACTATTTAGCAAGGAAGTATGCGGCCTTAGAAATTTGAATGAAGTGTGTTAATATTATATTTTAGGTAGACATGCACGTGAGGCAAACAAGCACACAAATCACGTCATGATTATCATTTCTGCTTCTTCTCTTTTTTCTTGCTTTTTTTCACTTTTTTTTCTTTTCCTTTCTTTGCTCTCTCTTTTTTTCTTTTTTTTCCTTTCTTTGCTCTTTTTTTTTTATTTTTTTTCTTTCTACTTTTTTTCTTTCTTCTTTTTGTTTTCTACTTTCTAAAGGGCTTAATGGGCATGCCCGCAATGATTCTGGCGTCAGGAGCCCGATGCCATGGCAGTGGAGAGAAGGTGTCATATGTGGTAGTAAATCCCTAGAGGGATCACGGGTTGGTATAAAACCAAAGGAGGTCTTTTCGTTCGTTAGTTCGAACAACAGTTCCGAGCCAAGGGTAAGAGGTATGTCGGCTTAGACCGAAGGTCATGACGCCGAATGACTTGGCTTAGGCGTGAGGCCATGTCGCCAAGAAAGGGCATTCGCTGGCTTAGGCAAGGAGCCTTGACACCGAACCACTTGGCCTAGACGGAAGGTCATGATGCCATGGGAAAAATATTTACTGGCTTAAGCATAGAGCCATGACGGCAGACGACTTGGCTTAGACGGAAGGCCATGATGCCAAGGCAGAATATTTTAATGGCTTAGATGTAAAGTCATGACGCCGCACAACTTGGCTTAGGCAGAAGGTCATGACGCCAAGGTACAATATTTAACGGCTTAGACGTAGAGTCGTGACGCCGTATAACTTGGCTTAGGCGTAGGGCCATGACGCCAAGGCAGAATATTTAACGGCTTAGACATAGAGTCATGATGCCATACAACTTGGCTTAGACGGAAGGCCATGACGCCAAGGCAGAATATTTAACGGCTTAGACATAGAGTCGTGACGCCGTACAACTTGGCTTAGGCGTAGGGCCATGACGCAAAGGCAGAATATTTAACGGCTTAGACAAAGAGTCATGACGCCGTACAACTTGACTTAACCGTAGGGTCATGATGCCAAGGCAGAATATTTAACGGCTTAGACATAGAGTCATGACGACGTACAACTTGGCTTAGACGGAAGGCCATGACGCCAAAGCAGAATATTTTAACGGCTTAGACGTAAAGTCATGACGCCGCACAACTTGGCTTAGGCGGAAGGCCATGACGCCAAGGTAGAATATTTAACGACTTAGATATAGAGTCATGACGCCGTACAACTTGGCTTAGACGGAAGGCCATGACGCCAAGACAAAAATTTAGCGGCTTAGACATAGAGTCGTGACGCCGTACAACTTGGCTTAGGCGTAGGGCCATGACGCCAAGGCAGAATATTTAACGACTTAGACATAGAGTCATGACGCCGTACAACTTAGCTTAGACGGAAGGCCATGACGCCAAGGCAGAATATTTAACGGCTTAGACATAGAGTCATGACGTCGTACAACTTGGCTTAGGCGTAGGGCCGTGACGCCAAGGCAGAATATTTAACGGCTTAGACAAAGAGTCATGACGCCGTACAACTTGGCTTAGGCGTAGGGTCATGATGCCAAAGTAAAATATTTAACGGCTTAGACATAGAGTCATGACGCCTACAACTTAGCTTAGACGGAAGGCCATGACGCCAAGGCAGAATATTTTAACGGCTTAGACGTAAAGTCATGATGCCGCACAACTTGGCATAGGCGGAAGGCCATGACACCAAGGTAGAATATTTAACGGCTTAGACATATAGTCATGACGTCGTACAACTTGGCTTAGACGGAAGGCCATGACGCCAAGGTAGAATATTTAACGGCTTAGACATAGAGTCGTGACGCTGTACAACTTGGCTTAGGCATAGGGCCATGACGCCAAGGCATGTTGTGCCCCTTAGGCACAAGCATATGCTATTTTGTTTTGATGATAGCAACACAGTGAGAGTATCACAGTGAGCCAGTCATTGTATTTAGCATACATTACATTTGTTCACTACTATATGCATACACTGTTTCGGTGCATTCATCAGTTGCACGCCATATAGTCTATACATTCTTTGCTGTAACATTCATGCATCATTACAGCAAGTCTGCACATTCTCTGCTGATAGCTTTGACGCGTGCACACATAAGTCTATACATTTCATTGCAGCATGCACACACATACAAGTCTATACATTCCTATCTTTACCTACGTTCACTATTTTAGCATGAACACATTCAAAGTCCATACATTGCCCTGTAGCATGCACGAACTCAAGTTTGTACATCGTCCAATTGCTCATGACGTCTTGGCTAAGTCTATACATTGCTCCGTCTCACTTAGCGTCTCATGCTAAGTCTGTATATCGCATCGCATGCACCGTCTCACTTAGCGTCTCATGTTAAGTCTGTACATCGCATCGCATGCACCGTCTCACTCAGTGTCTATGTGCATAAATCAAAGTCTGTACAGCCAGTGCATCCTGCGTCTCACTCAGCGTCTCATGTGCATACGCAAAGTCTGTACAGCCAGTGCATCCTTTGATTTAAAGTCCATACATTGTCTGCCCGCAAACACAAGTCCATACGTTACTTTGCAGCATGCACGGACGCAGAGTCTATACATTCTCTGCTGATATGTTTATGCTGTAGTTCAGCAAGTCTATACATCGTCAACACTCTTCAAACGGCTTAGTCCATGCATTCATCTGAAGTCTGTACATTCTTTATTTTAAAGTCTGCACACGGTTGCTTTGATGCCTTAGCAAGTCTATACACTAATGAGCGCTTGTTTGTTTTGATGACTGAGCTAGTCTATACATCGTCTTGTCTGTGCATGCTTCTGGTTGTGCTGCTAACATATATAGTCTGTACATCCTTCATCCTAGCACATAAACCTTGTACAGCTTTGGCATCGTAGGGATGCACAAGTCTGTGTATGCTCACACATGTTGCATAGTGAAGTCTGTACAAGATTTTAGTCTTAAGTTGATAATTCTCTCCGACTGACTGACAGGTACTTTTAGTGAAGTTTAAGAAGGGCACGTGATCCAAGAATGGATAAAGTGCCAGGATCATGACACGTGTATTGAAGCCTGCTGAGATGCTTCCACGTGGTAGAATCAATTGGGCGGGAAATGTGGAGGACACACGCCCACCTATCTGCTGCTCTATAAAATGAAGACTTATCCATCTGGAAAAGACTGATCGTGATAGAAGGGGTAGAAGCAGAGAGAGAGCCTGCACGATCCAGAAGAAGAAAAAGAGTGAAGAAGAGAAAGAGAGAAGAAGCAGAAGAGTGAAGAAGAGAAAGAGAGAAGAAGCAAAAGAGAAAGAAGAGAAAGAGAGAAGAAGCAGAAGAGAAAGAAGAGAAAGAAGAGAAGAGAGAGATAGAGAGCTTGAGCAGAGAATCTGAAGCATTCATTGAAGAATCTGGTTGTCTGGAAATTGGATCAGATCCAAACCAGACTTGCTCTTGCGAGAGTTACATTTTGCATTTCATTTACGGCTTTCAGTCGCTGATTGTTTCCTATTTTGTGTTTTCTTTTCAAACCTTTCTTCAAGCTGTTTGCCAATAGTGCAAGCCGTGATGCACAGTGGTGAGGTGGATACCTCGGATGGCTAAGCTGTATTGCCCAGCGGAGCAAGCTGTGAGGCTCAGCGTAAGCTATTAGGCAGCGGATGGCTAAGCTGTATTGCCCAGCGGAAGAAAGCTGTGATGCTCAGCGGTTGTAGGCAAGCTGTGAGGCCCAGCGGTTCAAGCTGTTAGTCAGCGGAATCCACACTCTAGTTGGAGTGTGGGGTGGACGTAGGTCTGGAGGACCAAACCACCTAAAAACTCCTCTGTGCAGTGGTTTGATTTGTTTAATTCTACTTCCGCTAGATGAATGTTTAGGCGCGCTATACATATTTGCTTATTGCTTCATAAGAGAATTTGATTAGTTCTTCAGATTGTCTAAATTTGTCTAGTTTGCATTCTAGATTTTAAATTGAGTGAAATTTTTAAGGGAGGGATTCATTCACCCCCCCTCTGAATCCAATGCACCGAACCCAACATTTGGTATCAGAGCGGGTTGCTGTGCATAGGATCTAACAATCCACAGCAGATCCTACATCTTCTGTGGTGCATTTCAGAGTGAGTTTCTTGTGCCCGGTGTTTAGTTTCACTGACTTAGTGCCTTGCTTTGCTTATCTGGTTGTGGTGCATTCTTGTCGATTGTTCTGTGCGCTGAATCTGTTTGCCGTCTGTCCAAATGGCTCGTCCTCTGGTTTATGATGGTTCTAACTTCAATAGTTGGCTAGGAGGCCTATTTGTGTACGTAGATTCCATTGATCCCAAACTATGGAGTCTACTATCTAAAGGCCCACACTAATTACCTCATGATGAGACCAAGTGGTCTAGAGAGGACAGAATAAAGAACCGTGATAATATCATAGTTTTTAATATCTTGAGAGCTGCGATTAATACTGATATATATCCTTTTGCTCTCTGGTGCACTTCTAGAAAAGAGATATATGACAGAGTCATTTCTGCTCATAACAAACATGAGGACAGCTGCATGATGGCCAACCAGAATGTTCATAACTCTGATCAACAGCGAGAGGATCAATGCTTGATGGCAAACCGGGGAAATGATGATGAGGAAGCCTCATCCAAGGTAAGCTCTGGATCCGAAGAGATTTCAATTGATGATTTATGGAATATCAAGGAAGAACTTACTGAAAGATGTAAGAAATTAAAATATGAAAAGAGAAAAATGAGAAAAGAAATGATTCATGATATCACTTGCCTAAAAGTTGAGTTGAACAACTTAAAATCTGAAAATGAGAACCTCATAAATAAGCTCATTAGAGAAGAGGAAAGTGAAGAAACACTGCTTGAAGAAAATGCTTATTTGAAAGACCAAAATAAGAAGCTGATGGCTGTGAACATTGTGTTATCTGAAAGACTAATGGCACTCGAAAAGGGTAAATCAAGTTTGAATAAAGGAAAAGCTAATGATAATCTGGAGCTAATGCAGGAAAATAAAAATTTGAAAAGACTGAATGATGGCTTGCATAACCAAGTTATTTCCTGTGAAAGTGACATAGTTTCTCTGCAAATTGAGATTGATGATTTGAAAGATTCTTTGTCTAAGTCTATTGATGACAGCTCAAATATAGCGAGTACTTCTGCCTGCTCATTCACAAAACAAGTTGCCATTTAAGAAAGTCAGAAAAAAAAATAGAATAAGAATCTGTATGTTGAAACTTCTAAGGTCAAACTACCTTCTGTTAAAAGAAAGAATGTGAAATGTTTCTACTGTGGTAAATCTGGTCATGAGATGGTTGATTGTTTTATCATGAAGAAGGATGAATTAAAATCTGATAGAATTCATGCTAGGAATTCTAATATGACGAAACCCTCTTCTGTTCAAACCAAAAGGCCTCAATGCTTTTATTGTCATAAAGTAGGTCATTTCATGCGTGAATGTAGGCTAAGGGAAATAGATGACCTGTCTGCTCTTGGAATGCATGATAAACTGGTCCATGCTAAAAATCATGCATCATAAAAAGAAGCTTCAATGTTTTCATTGTGGCAAATTGGGCCATATTGTTGAAAATTGTTGGCATGCTAAGGGAAGAACACTTAACTCCAAACCTGCTAAAATCCCTGCAAAAGGACATGCATTTTATGAGAATTTTGACACAATGAATTCTTCATGTTTTGAATGTGGAAAATATGGCCATACAGTCAAGGACTGCTGGCACGCTCAGGGAAAGAAATCTAACTCTGATTTTGTTAAATTCCCTATAAACGGAAATGATTTTGGTTACAATAGATTTCTTGTAAACAATGCTTCTCATGGAAATATTCTTGTTTCAAAAGCTCAGCATGTTGCATGCTTTAGCTGTGGAAAGCCAGGCCATAGAGCTGCTGACTGTTGGTTGGCTGATTTTAGTAAACAGAATTTTCTCTCTGCTAATAAATTTCATGACAACAGTAATTTGCACAAAAAGAATTTGAAATCTGCTACATCATGTCATTACTGTGGTCAAATAGGTCATTCAATGAATAATTGCTACTTGATGAGAATTGATGACCATGTTGCTAAGAAATTATTTAGAACACCTGTCAGGGCTAACGCAGGACCCAAAGCTGCTTGGGTCCCTACAAGATCAAAATAATTCAGCTGTTGCAGGTGTGCCTTGGTGGGAGAAATAAAAGGGGTTGAATTAACCAAGGCACTCAAGAATGAAAACCCCATGATTGCACCATTCAGGTCAGTTCCAAAACTCTGTGTTTAAATCTCATCATCTGAAACTGTGAGTCAAAAAGGGTGAATTTCATGTTGATTTGTTTGTTTGATTTCTGATGTTCTCTTCTTGTCTAGCTGATCAGTCTGTATTCCAGACTCAGCTACTGAATTTAATTCTGCACATATCTGATGCTCTTCTCTTGCCACTTATTGCACTGTGTACATAAGATGCTAGATGCACTGCACAACCATTTTTGTAGTCACTGCATACCCTGCACCGAGTTTACTTAAACCCGTGTTCATGGTTGTTCATACATTGCATCGAGTATGCTTCTCACATGTTTGTGCATGTACGCACTTTGCACCGAGCTTATTCATGTGTTGCACTGAGTTTGAATGGTTCATTTAGTGCATATAGTCGATGCATGTGTCTAATGTCTGCATATATCATTTGCATGACTATCAAAGAAGTCATTCAATGCATATAAGACTGCTTTATACTTCATATCATCAAATTTGAAAAATCTAAAAAGAAATGATTCATTGCATAGCATAATTGTTGTATCATGGTGTCAAGGGGTGCTGAGAGTTCAATTCAGTACATTGAATTTTTTTTCACTCCTCATAGTCCCCATTCAATTCTTTCATATTCTTTGACATCAGATGCTATTGAACCTTAATGCCAATTGCTATCATTTCCCTACCACCTTCACTGAACAACAGTATTGCTTCTGGTTTAGTACATTGAGCTGTGGTTATTGCAATTTTTCATTTATAAGAATCACACTTGCGAATTGAAAGGAACTAAAGGTTTAACCTTTATAAATTGAAGAGTTAAGTGTCTGCACTTCATAACTTGAAATAAAAGAAAACTGTTATAGCTCTTAATCTTTGTCTCATGGTTAGAATAGAAAAGGTTTTTTTTATGCCTGAACGTGTTAAACTGGTAATGTCTCGGAAAGGTGAATATGTACTGTTTTTAAACAATCACTCTAAAAGAAATCAGGGTAGCAGTAAATAAGATCATCAATGTAAAGAGCTGAACACTGTGACAGAGCAATGGCTGAATTGCACTGAGAAACTGTGATCTCCTCCAAAGAAGCAGGAGAATTCATAAGTCATGAAGTGTTTCAGGCTATCTCTGTTCATAGGGTCAAATCTATAGGGGGAGTTTACACCAAGTAACTGGGGGTACTGGCCTCTGATCAAGGTGTACCCTTAATGTCAAAGGTGAAAATTATTCCTTATAGGTCTTGATCTGAAATAGATCTAGTAGTTTATGCCTAGTAACTGGGGGTACCTGCCTCTGATCAAGGTGTACACCTAATGTCAACAGCATAAATGCCACTGGTCTATTCACTTAGCTCAGTTTCTGAAAATTAAAAGGTGAAAAACAAACTGATGTAACCCTTTGAAATCAAAAGTCATTGAGTGTAAATTATTTTTCTCAATACATATTCAAGTTGCCTTTCTTGAACTTCCATGTTTAATCATAAAGGGTATTGTTTCTGACTTATCTATTAAAACCATGTGCCCTAGATTCATTGCTATAAATGGAGTCTATAACTCTTTTTCAGTGGTCAGCTGCTTTACTCTATATTTATCACTGTTAAACTTGAATTCTTTCAAGACTGTATATTGCAGATTCTTATGCTTTAACAGTTGTTTATAATCATGCTCACTTTATGAACCAATGCTTCAGCTGTTGTGTAGTGACCCCTTACCTTATTCATGTTTCATCCGTCCATATTCCTTCTCAAAGGGAGAGAAATAATTCAGGGGGAGTTATACATTCAAGGGGAAAATGAGTTGTTCTAAGGGAAATCTGCAATGTATACTGCATTTTGCACTCATGTTCTTCTTTCTTTTTGATTATGCCAAAGGGGGAGAAAATTTGGTTGGTGACTCACTGTCACTTTGTTGCCATCATCAAAAAGGGGGAGAATGTTGTGCCCCTTAGGCACAAGCATATGCTATTTTGTTTTGATGATAGCAACACAGTGAGAGTATCACAGTGAGCCAGTCATTGTGTTTAGCATACATTGCATTTGTTCACTACTATATGCATACACTGCATCGGTGCATTCATCAGTTGCACGCCATATAGTCTATACATTCTTTGCTGTAACATTCATGCATCATTATAGCAAGTCTACACATTCTCTGTTGATAGCTTTGACGCGTGCACACACAAGTCTATACATTTCATTGCAGCATGCACATACACACAAGTCTATACATTCCTATCTTTACCTACGTTCACTGTTTTAGCATGAACACATTCAAAGTCCATACATTGCCCTGTAGCATGCACGAACTCAAGTCTGTACATCGTCCAATTGCTCATGACGTCTTGGCTAAGTCTATACATTGCTCCGTCTCACTTAGCGTCTCATGCTAAGTCTGAATATCGCATCGCATGCACCGTCTCACTTAGCGTCTCATGTTAAGTCTATACATCGCATCGCATGCACCGTCTCACTCTACGTCTATGTGCATAAATCAAAGTCTGTACAGCCAGTGCATCCTGCGTCTCACTCAGCATCTCATGTGCATACGCAAAGTCTGTACAGCCAGTGCATCCTTTGATTTAAAGTCCATAGATTGTCTGCCCGCAAACACAAGTCCATACGTTGCTTTACAGCATGCACGCACGCAGAGTCTATACATTCTCTGCTGATATGTTTATGCTGTAGTTTAGCAAGTCTATACATCATCAGCACTCTTCAAACGGCTTACTCCATGCATTCATCTGAAGTCTGTACATTCTTTAATTTAAAGTCTGCACACGGTTTCTTTGATGCTATAGCAAGTCTATACACTAATGAGCGCTTGTTTGTTTTGATGACTGAGCTACTCTATACATCGTCTTGTCTGTGCATGCTTCTGGTTGTGCTGCTAGCATATATAGTCTGTACATCCTTCATCCTAGCACATATACTCTGTACAGCTTTGGCATCATAGGGATGCACAAGTCTATGTATGCTCACACATGTTGCATAGTGAAGTCTGTACAAGATTTTAGTCTTAAGCTGATAATTCTCTCCGACTGACTGACAGGTACTTTTAGTGAAGTTTAAGAAGGGCACGTGATCCAAGAATAGATAAAGTGCCAGGATCGTGACACGTGTATTGAAGCCTACTGAGATGCTTCCACGTGGTAGAATCAATTGGGCGGGAAATGTGGAGGACACATGCCCACCTATCTGCTGCTCTATAAAATGAAGACTTCTCCATCTGGAAAAGACTGATTGTGATAGAAGGGGTAGAAGCAGAGAGAGAGCCTGCATGATCCAGAAGAAGAAAAAGAGTGAAGAAGAGAAAGAGAGAAGAAGCAGAAGAGTGAAGAAGAGAAAGAGAGAAGAAGTAGAAGAGAAAGAAGAGAAAGAGAGAGATAGAGAGCTCGAGCAGAGAATCTGAAGCATCCATTGAAGAATCTGGTTGTCTGGAAATTGGATCAGATCCAAACCAGACTTGCTCCTGCGAGAGCTACATTTTGCATTTCATTTACAGCTTTCAGTCGCTGATTGTTTCCTGTTTTGTGTTTTCTTTTCAAACCTTTCTTCAAGATGTTTGCTAGCAGTGCAAGCTGTGATGCACAGCGGTGAGGTGGATACCTCGGATGGCTAAGCTGTATTGCCCAGCGGAGCAAGCTGTGAGGCTCAGCGCAAGCTGTTAGGCAGCTGATGGCTAAGCTGTATTGCCCAGCGGAAGCAAGCTGTGATGCTCAGCGGTTGTAGACAAGCTGTGAGGCCCTGCAGTTCAAGCTGTTAGTTAGTGGAATCTACACTCTAGTTGGAGTGTGGGGTGGACGTAGGTCTGGAGGACCGAACCACCTAAAAACTCCTCTGTGGAGTGGTTTGATTTGCTTAATTCTACTTCCGCTAGATGAATGTTTAGGCGCGTTATACATATTTGCTTATTGGTTCATAAGAGAATTTGATTAGTTCTTCAGATTATCTAAATTTGTCTAGTTTGCATTCTAGATTTTAAATTGAGCGAAATTTTTAAGGGAGGGATTCATTCACCCCCCCTCTGAATCCAACGCACCGAACCCAACAAGGTAGAATATTTAACGGCTTAGACACAGAGTCATGACGCCGTACAACTTGGCTTAGACGGAAGGCTATGACGCCAAGGCAGAATATTTAACGGCTTAGACATAGAGTCATGACGCCGTACAACTTGGCTTAGGCATAGGGCCATGACGCCAAGGCAGAATATTTAATGGCTTAGACATAGAGTCATGACACCGTACAACTTGGCTTAGACGGAAGGCCATGACGCCAAGGCAGAATATTTAATGGCTTAGACATAGAGTCATGACGCCGTACAACTTGGCTTAGACGGAAGGCCATGACGCCAAGGCAGAATATTTAACGGCTTAGACATAGAGTCGTGACGCCGTACAAGGATAGCTTTTGTTGGTTAACGTGCCAACCTAGACGAAAGGTCATGATGCTGACAAATGGTCTGTACATCGGCCTAGACGGTATATCATGATGCCGATGATAGAAGGGGTCTTTTTATTGTATGGTCGGACGGAAGGTCCGAGCCAAAGATGAAAGGGTCTTTTTGTTGACTGACTGGACGAAAGGTCCGAGCCAGAGGTAGAGGGGTCTTTTTGTTGTACGGTCAGATGGAAGGTCCGAGCCAAAGATGAAAGGGTCTTTTTGTTGACTGACTGGACGAAAGGTCCGAGCCAGGGGTAGAGGGGTCTTTTTGTTGTGTGGTCAGACGGAAGGTCCGAGCCAAAGATGAAAGGGTCTTTTTGTTGACTGACTGGACGAAAGGTCCGAGCCAGGGGTAGTGGGGTCTTTTTGTTGTGTGGTCAGACGGAAGGTCCGAGCCAAAGATGAAAGGGTCTTTTTATTGACTGACTGGACAAAAGGTCCGAGCCAGGGGTAGAGGGGTCTTTTTGTTGTGTGGTCGGACGGAAGGTCCGAGCCAAAGGTGAAAGGGTCCTTTTGTTGACTGACTGGACGAAAGGTCCGAGCCAGAGGTGGAATATGAGCGTTATCCTGATGGGATGTCGGAGTCAACAAACCTTGCCTAGGCGGTATGTCTAGGAAAGGGTAGAAATAAAGCATTGTTGTCGTCTCGACGTCATGTCAAACACGACCAACCTGGAAGAGACGAAGGGTCTGGGCCAGGGCAGAATATGGTCATTGACTTGACAGACTTACCAAAGTCAACTAACTTGGAAAAGGCGTGAGGCCTGAACCAAAGGTAGAATATAACGTAGGTGTTGGCTTGACGTCCTGTCCAAGTCAACGAACTTTGCAAAGGCGTGAGGCCTAAGCCAAGGGTATAATGTAGGATAGGTGTTGACTCGACGTCATGTCGAAGTCAACGAACTTGGCAAAGGCGGGAGGCCTAGGCCAAGGGCAGCATACAGGATAGATGTTGACCTGACGCCATGTCAAAGCCAACGAACTCGGCGAAGGCGTAGGGCCTAAGCCAAGGGCATAATGTAGCATAGGTGTTGACTCGACGTCATGTCGAAGTCAACGAACTTGGCGAAGGCGTGAGGCCTAAGCCAAGAGTATAATGTAGGATAGATGTTGACTCGACGTCATATCAAAGTCAACGAACTTGACAGAGGCGTGAGGCCTAAGCCAGGGGCAGAGTATAGGATATGAATGTTGACCCAACGGGATGTTAAAGCTAACAAACCTTGCTTAGAAGGCATGTCCAAGACAAGGGCAGACGTAAAACAATGTTGTCATCTTGACGTTATGTTGAAAATGACCAACCTGGGAGAGACAAAGGGTCTAGTCCAGGGTAGAATATGGTCGTTGACTTGACAGACTTGCCAAAGTCAACCAACTTGGAAAAAGCGTGACGCCTAGGCCAAGGAGAGAATGTAGGATATGGATGTTGACCGGACGTCGTGTCGGAGTCAACGTACTCGGTAGAGGCGTGAGGCCTAAGCCAAGGGTATAACGTAGGATGGGTGTTGACGCGACGTCATGTTGAAGCCAACGAGCTCGACGAAGGCGTGGGGCCTAAGCCAGAGGTATAATGTGGGATAAGTGTTGAATCGACGTCATGTCGAAGCCAATGAACTTGGCAGAGACATGAGACCTGAGCTAAGGGCAGAATATAGAATGGGTGTTGACTCGACGTCATGTCGAAGCCAACGAACTTGGCGAAGGCGTGAGGCCTGAGCCAAGGGTAGAATATGGGATACACGTTGACTCGACGTCATGTCGAAGCCAATGAACTTGGCAGAGGCATGAGGCCTGAGCCAAGGGCAGAACATAGAATAGGTGTTGACCCGACAGAACGTCGAAGTCAACGGGCCCTGCTTCGATAGAAGATTTAGGGCGAGTATTGACCAGAATGCAGACGTATGAGAGGCCCAGACCCAGGGCTAAACATCATTGTCAACCCCGATGAAGTGTCGGAGTCAACTAACCTTGCTCAGACGAAACGTCGGAAACAAGGGTAGAACGTATAAATGCAGATGTCGACCCGACGTCACGTCGGGGTCAACCAACCTGGCAGAGACATGAGGTCTGAGCCAGGATAGAATATGGGCATTGACCAGTGGAGATGACGGGATCACCAAACTTTGCCCAGACAGAAGGTCTGAGACAAAGCGAAGAGGTCTTTTATTGGTTTATTAGTTTGGATTGGTTGAGTTTACTGATTTGATGAGTCGATTGACTTGTTGGGTTTATTAGGTCTGTTGGATTTTATCGATTCCATTGGGTTTATTGATTTGTTTGGTTTTATTGGGCTTATCGGGTTTATTAAGTTTATTGATGCATTGAGTTTATTGAATTTTTTTTTGGGTTTATCGATTTATTGAGTTGATTGATTTTGCTTAGCTTATTGGATTTATTGAATTGTGTTGGGTTTATTAAATTTAATTTAAATCATCATTTTCCTTTTTTTATTCATTTTCATCATTCATTATTTTTTATTCATTTCTTTCTTCTTTTCATTTCCTTTTTTTGTTAACATTATTTTCCTTTTTTTTGTTAGGCTCCCTGACGCAGTATCGTCTGCGATGCGGGATATTTTATTTGGTGGGACTATTGATGAATTTGACTATTTATTATGTTGGTGGGGCCAAGGATCGATGTCCAAGAGCCTCGCGGGTTTGGCTAGGGTGGAGTGCCTCGGGCCAAGGAAAAGGGTTTCATGAGTTCTGCCCAGTGGAACAAAGGGTAATTTTGGAGCTCGGCTAAGGCAGAGCGCCCTTGGCCAAGGGAAAGCTTTATGGACACAGCCCGACGGGACTGATGGACAAATTTTGAACTCGACAAGGGCAGAGTGCCTTATGCCAAGAAAAGGGAGATTTTATTGGGCCGACGTTGGGCAAGAAATCCGAACCGGTAGTGATGGGAGAGCCCCGTGGGACAAATATGGCATTATTGCGGCTGAATGCCGAAAGGTAATGAGAATGCATTGGCTGGGAGCGTAGGTCCAGATCAAGGGTGGAAGCTTAGTCCCAGTGGGACAAGTGGGGAGTACCCCTGTAGGATAGGAGGGCGGCGAGGCACCATGAATTCTGCTAGGACCAGGGGTGCTGAGATAGGCCACTAGAAGCCGAAAGGCGCTTATTTGTTGGCTTGATGAGGAGAAAGGAGCCAAGAGTGCAGACAACTTGGGAGGACTTATTCTTTTCATTCCCCAACAGGGTTTGGACCCGTATTTGAAACAGGAGGCCTAGTGGCTAATGAAGGTCCTTTAGCGTCGGTGGGACTGTTGATTAACATGATCCCGCTGGGAGTATTTAGTGATAGCTATACATCAGATCAATAGCTATCTTCTTTTGTCATTGATTCCTTCAGAAGATGCTCCAATTATAGCTTTGGTTCGGGCCTGCGACGGTTACGCCAAGTGTCCTCCTCTTGACGCCTATTCCTAGAAGCTGTAGTTGCAGGGTCTTCCTACCTCCACAGATGATGTAGTCATTTTATTATCCCCTTGGGCATTCACCATGCATTTTTTTTTACAGTCCAAGGTGGGTGCACTGGAGAGCGCTCACACCCTCAGAGAGGGGATGAGTGGTTCACTCCACCATACCAACCCCACAATGGTAGTTTTTTTTTTTGGCATGGACCAAGACATGAGGGGAGTGACATCTCCCTCGACAGATGTAGCCATCAAGGCCACCTTCATTTTATCTTGATTTTTTTTGGAAGACCCGACCTTCTGAGAGACGACATCTCAGATTCAATAGGTGGAGCCCTATGTTTATATGTGCAAATTTCATTTTCCCTCCTTTTTCTTGCTCATTTTTTTTCTTTTTTTTTGTGCCTGCCCCCAGAACAAGACCTTTCCTTTCTTTTTTTTATCTTTTCTTTTTTTGCTTCATTTGCCATTCTTCTTTTTGTTGGCAAGCATCCGCATTCAAGCTATGCGGGCTTGCTAGACATTGACTTCAGCCATATTTGTGAGGAGCAGTTGAGGCGGTAACGCTGCGCGGGGCTGCTCTTTTGATGATAAATATTTGATGAGGGCACGGTGGGTCCACCATATACTCACCCATCTGTAGTTCACCTTTTTTGATCAGGCCTTCAATAATGTTCTTGAACACAAAGCAATCCTCAATGGGATGCCCCAGTATTTGGTGATAAGGACAGAATCGTGGATTGTCTTTTCTTTCGGCATCGCCTGGCTTCTTCGGCTCTGGAAGCACTACTTTGCCGCATTCACGGGCCCATTGAAAAAGTGCCCTAGTCTTGTCCTTTGGAAAGGAGTATGATTTTGTTGTTTTACCTCTTAATGAGGGCCCTTGTTTTGTCGGCTCGGCAGAAGACGCCTCTTTCATTTTCTTCTTCTATTTCTCGAAGGCTTCAAAATTTAAGGCACAAATTTCTTCTTGTGCCGGGTGTTTGCCAGTTGGCTCATTCTTTTGGTTTGGGGCTATCGATGCCAGGCAGAGCCTTGCAAGAACTGTTTCGGCATTGGCTGCAATGTTACCCAGTTGTTTGAAGGTCGTGATTTCAATGTCAATGACCCATCGTAGAATTTCTAATCTCAAATTTTCTTTGCAGATTTGAACAGAGTCCCCATACCTCGATGGATGTCTGCACCCTTCACGGAGATTCCTCCACCTTATTATGTAGTGCATGATAGACTCATTATCTTTTTGTTTGGCTGCTTGTAATCCAGCCTCGATGACTTCCCCTTCGGCCATCTTCATAGCTGCGGTTTGTTCCGCCTTCAGCTTGTCCATCTGCATGTGCGGCCTTATTTGCACCATCTTCAAAGATGCCTTAGTTGCCCCCTGACATGCCCGGGGGATTGTATGTTTGAGTGGTTAAGGGAGGATGCCCCCTGTAAGATCATGTGCTATTCGGGGCATGATTAGCCGCACTGAAGCTTCAAGTGAGCTAGCACTACCTTGTGTTGCCTCATGTAGATGTCCTGCCAGTTGTGGCATAGATGGACTTAGATTCATTTCATTCAGCAGCCTTTGCAGCATTTCAATTTCCTGCTGCTTCTGGTGTAGCAGTGCCATCACAACGGGGCCTTGCCAAGAGGGGCCGGGAGTGCTATCTTGCGCCTCCGATTTGACTAGGGTGGGTGGCATCCCGTCATTGTTGCTGGACGCGCCCGATTTCTTTGACATGAACTCCCGGGGTTTTATGCCTTCGAGCCTAGAAGGAACACAGTATTGTGTCCCCTTGTTGGCTGGTGGGTGTCTCGGTATTCTCCTAGATCCGGCAACATGGTGGGAGGCAGAAGCTTTAGCCTGATTTGCTCCTTTTGGCATAAAGCAAATTTCTTCATCTTCTTTATCAGCAGCTTGAGCCACACTAGATGGTGCTGACAGCATGTTGCAAGAGAGAGCAGCATCTCTTATTTTAGCTTTTGTATTCTCGTTTTCCTTCTCCCATATGGCTAGCATCTGCCCCCGTAGTGGGTCGTTTGGTGCATTGAACACCCTTGCCTTTTCTTTAATTCTTTTTGTTAGCCCGTGAGATTCATCGCGTCTTTGAGGGGCATGCTTCTTGAGCTGCATAGGTCGACTCTTGAGCTGCTCATGCTTATCAAGCCCACTTATAATAGCTTGTGGCCGCTCCATGGCTGAGCTAGCTTCTTCATGTTCCCGCGACGGGGTTTGTTTCTTCTCTTTATTGTTAGTTGACCCTTTGATAGCCATTGGAGAGGCTGTTTGAAGGCGGGCAGAGACTGGAAGAGGCAGAGTAGGCCAGTCCATGGCTCCACTAACCTGGACTCTCGGAGCCGGAAGGGATACTGATCTTGTTCGTTTCTTTATTGACTATGTTTGCCAATTTCTTTGCTTTTCGTCAAGCACTAGGGCACAGTCTTCATTGGTGTGCCGGCTACAAGCCTCTGGCGCTTCTTTGGGCGACCGTTGGCATACAGATATCATGTTAATTGATGCCTCCTGTGCAGGCACTTCATGAGGGCGCGGAGGGTCGACTCTGTCCTCCCCCATTTGTAGCTCCCCTCTTATTATTAAGCCTTGGGTGATGTCTTTAAATATTTGGCAATCTTCAATAGGATGCCCCAAGATTTGATGGTAGGGGCAGAAATGAGGATCATCTCTTCTTCTTACGTCATCAGGCCTCTTTGGCTTCGAAAGCCTGATTTTGCTACATTTGACAGCCCACTCGAACAATGCTCGAGTCCGGTCTCGGGGGAAGGCATAGAGCTTCTTTTCTTTATTCTGCCAGAGAGGCCTTTCTCGACATTCAATAAATTTATTGGAAGGAGGATTGTGCACCCATTTGTGCCTTTTCGCCGTGAGGCTGACAGCATGAACCGCTTTCAGTATCGGCCGTTTATTAACCTGCTTGGCTTCATGACTTGACTCAGCAGAAATGGAGGGATATCTTGTGAAGAAATCTTCAACCTCCGTGGCAATATCACTTAATCGGTCAAAAGACCGGACTTCTATTCCGATCATCTTTTCCAGAATCTCATTCTTCAGATTTTGTTTGCATATTTGTATTGCATTTTCTGGATGCGGAGAGCACCGACACCTCATGCAGAGATCCTCCCATCTCTTGATATATTATGTAGCTGTTTCATCATCTTTTTGCTTGGCTGCCAACAGCTCAGCCACGGTCACCTCCGCCTCGATGACGTGGAATCTTTCACTGAATTTCTGCTGTATGTCTGGCCAGTCGTGGATAGACCTGACCGGTAGGTCAGAGTACCATTCAAAGGCAGGTCCTGTCAATGAAGATCCAAAGAACTTCAGCATGTACGACTCGTCTGCCGCCAAGTCGCCCATGACCGCTATATATTGTGCACCATGCTCTTTCGGGGAGCCTTGCCCATTGTATTTGTCGAATTTTGGGAGTTTATTGACGCCGGGTGGTAATCTTTTGGCAGCATGATGGGCTGGATATGGCACTTCATATATGTCGAAGGGGGCGTAATCATCACCACCCCTCTTTGCCAGCCTTGCTTCAATCATCTGCTCCACCATCAACTTATTCATCGTAGCTGGCTCTTCTAGCTGAGGGCAGAAGTGGGTGGGCTGCATCAATAATGCGGCCGAAGTCATGGCATTGGATGGCAAAGGCTCCAACAGGGGAGCCTGCCGCTGCATCTGAAGGGGCATTGGCCGTGCTGGCTGGAGCCATTGGGAATAATGCTGAGGAGTAGCCCAATTCTGAGCTGCAGTTTGTAGAATGGCCTGTGAAGGAGCACCCCCGGGGTTGAAACCTTCATGTGATGGCTCGGCTCGTGCCCTCGGTTCCTCGGGCGCCATAGCATGCCCAGTCTTTTCATTTAATTTTCTCTTCAGCAGTTCTACCTCCTGTTGGTACCTTTGCAGCATCATCAGCACGGCAGGGTCCATAGCTATTTTGCTACTGATGCCCTCGAGTGCTTCACCAAAGGTGCATCCAGACAAGGGTACACCTTCTTCTTCAGATGCCATTGCCTTGGTATTGAGAGTAGTGTTATCTTCATCAGCAACCCACTTGTCCTTAGCGACTTGTAGTAACTCAGCCTCAATTTTGCCCCGCCTTGTCACCGGGTCTTCTCTTTCGGCATCCTCGGCCAACCGTTCTGGTTCATTTAGCAGGGCGCCATGCCCGCTCATCACCCCTGTCATGTTACAGGTGAGGATTTGCATTTTTCTACTGTACTTTCTGACTCCCCTTTGGGCCTGACTAGGGAGAGTTGGCCCTTCATTTGTTGAAATTCTTTTCATCTTTTCATTTTGTGAAGGCCTTTCAAAGCTTCCAGCCCCACCTTGCTTCTCTTTTTCATTCGCCACCATGGGTGACATTTTGTCTTTTTCTTCTTCTTCGGCCCTGACGACACGAAGCAATATTTGCTGGCCCAGGGAGGAATTCTTGAAGTTACAGAAATATTCACGGACCCTCTTTGCCATGTCTTCCTGACGACACTCTGGAGAAATGGCAGGAGATAGCACTTGGACTCGGACAGACAGCATATGTGAAAGCCGTATCAGCTTGGCAGCTTGATTGATGTTTCTTGAATATTTGGAAATATCAACCTGCCTTGAACAGGCCCTGGCGGCGGGTGGAGGAGTTGCAATCATGACTTCCTCCGCATGCATATTCTCTTTGCCCCCTCTATTAGGAACATCCACCGAATCTTTGAAGCCTTGTGAGGCTGGTGCAGGGCCTCGGATCCTCTTGGGAACCCAAATTTGCTTAAACTCTGGTAAGTTCGGGATTGGCCTCGCTTGCTTGTTGTCATTAAAATTCACCCTTCGGCTTGCCAGCACTTGGAAGGGGTTGTGAGTGGGCACAGTCGGGATGATCCGATCCGGCAGAACTTCGGCACCGTGACCTTTGAAGTAGACTCGGATGCCTCCGATTAACGAGGACTTCCCAGATGCTGAAAGTTGACTCCGAGGAGCAGCAACAATTCTTCCTCTAGAGCTCTTCTTGTTGCTCCTAGCAGGCTTCTTCTCATGTGCCGCAGTTGGGCAAACAGTGTGGTAGACATGGCAGCCCACGATCACTAGACTTTTCAGTATAGTTTTCTTAATTCAGCCCTCACTTCGGCGGGCCGCAGCTTTGTTGTTCTTCAGCTCCGCAGGTCCAGAACTCTCCACGTCTAGGAGATCCGCGAATGCAACTCCCAAGAAGTTGGGGACGCCAACGATCGGGGGAAAGTTGCCGAAGGTAGTAGGTACGGCAAGGTAGCCGTATGCAGCATGGTCGGCCACGATTTGGGGACCGAAAACAACTCCAGATAGTCCGCACGCCATCACTTCAACCTACAAAAAAAAGAAACAAGACGAAGGAATAATTAGCGTTTGAGGTAGTTCGGTCGGGGCCCCATGGTCCCTCTATTTTGGTGAAAAGATGAAGGGAGGTTGAGTCCCACCGGGCGTGCCAGCTTGTAGGAATGGATTTTATTTAGAACATTTTTATTTGATGTTTATTTGTTTATTTTGCTTGTTTATTTGGTTTATTAATTAGGGGTGCCAGTCACTGAGTGACAAGTTTATTTTGCACACCGTCTGACTAATCAGACGAAGATGGATGATCGTGTCGGGACCCAGAACCCGCCGTACCATAAAGGCTACGGCGTTAATTACGCCCCTCCAAAAGAGGGACAACCCTTGATTAATCGCCAAAAATAGAATGACCATGGGGCCACTGGAATATGTGAAAGACGTGATTGCATACAAGCACACAATATGGTAGCATTTATTTATTAGGCCGGCTCCCGGTATGTGGTGGAGAACGTAGGTCCGAGGACCACCATCACGCATAGTGAAGGCCTCCGGTCAGGCATAACCCGCCCTTCTGCCAATCACCGGTTGATATACCGAAGAGTCAGCTCATGCCAGCATGCACCAAGGTGGTATATATATACATGAACATATATAATGCATACAATAAGAGCATGATAGAAAAAAGGTTTAAATTAATCAATTTCTTTTTACCTGACCCATGGTCAATTAGGTTGACCAATCCCTGTCATAGAAGGCAAGGGTTGCCCCGGGAATGAATGCAGGGTTAAAACGGCGCAAAAGGAAACAATTGGCTTAAATCCGACGCGGTCAAGCGTAGGTATAGGCTAAAACGGCGTGGGGTAGCGTAGGTAAAAATGCTAAAACGGCGCGGTATGGAGTGATGGGCTAAACCGGTGCGATGGGCTTTGGGCGCTGTTGTGCATCCCTTGGTTTTGATGATGACAATAGGATATGTTTGACTAATCTAAGTTCTATCTTGTCTCTTAAAGCAAATGGTTTAGTTATGTGTGTAAAGATAGTGCATTGAATTAATGCCCATTTGATGATGACAAACAATGTTTCTGATCAACTCAATATAAATCTGATAGTTCAATTTACTTCTGATAAGTTAAGTAATTTCAGGTCCACTGAAATCCAAGTGGAATCAACAAATCAGAAGAAGTGTCAAAGGCCGCTTGTCGACCAGGGAAGTGGTTATGGTCGACCAACGAACTCAACCAGAAAAGCATCAGATCATCTGTCTTCTGGAAGCACCTTGGCTGTCGACCAAAGCCCCACCTCTGGTCGACCACAGAACAGCCAGAACATCAGATAGAACTGACGGCCATCTGTAATTCGTCCCTTGTCGACCAGCGACCAGGCTGTGGTCGACCAACGGGCGAAGTGAGTTTCAGCCAGAAGAACCGGCCGTCTGGGGAATGCCCATTGTCGACCAGCGACAGGGTCATGGTCGACCACGGGCTTTATACCGTCCAGAACCGAACTCTAACCGAATTCTGTTGAGGTTCCTTAAAACCTGCAGATGGTTGTTGCAGGTTGTTGGGCTGCTCAGGAGATAAGATTCCGCACGGGAATCAAGGAAACAATCTTGCTTAGAAGTGGTCAAACTCGTTCTAACGATTGGATTTAAACCGATCCCTGTTTTCTAGCAGATTGGCGCTCGATCTGAAAATTGCGCGGGAAGAACTTCAAAGGCGGTATGAAGAATATAATGCAACTAATCACGAACAAAGAAGCAGTGAGAGAGCACGAAATAGAAGCCAAGGAAGATATACACAGAAGAGGAAGAAGGAGCTCTTCACCAATCAAAGATCTGCAGAAAGGTTAAAGGCAATCTCGTTGCTGCAGAAGGAAGACTTAGCTCAAGACTGTGTGATCTCCAGCAGCAGAACAATCGAAGGCAACTGACTGGAAGATCAACAGGGAGTCTAGGCTTCTTCATAAGAGTGATCAAGTCCCAGGCTGAACATCTATTCTTCTACACACGCCAATATTCAGTCCTGTCTTTCATCACCTGTTCTTATCATCTTTCCATTTGTGATTACAATTATTGTCAAGCTGTGAGGCAGCAGAGTCAAGCTGTGTGTCAGCAGGTACAAGCTGTGTGTCAGCTGTGTTTTGATTGAGATCAGAGATTCTCATAGTGAAGCATTGCTTGAGTTAAGCAAGGGGTGGATGTAAGTCTCAGGAAGAGACTGAACCACCTTAAAAATCCTCTCTTGTGGTGTGCTTGTGTGTGTTTGATTTTCTATACGTATGCTTGCATCTTTACTATCCGCATTAGTTCTATAATTCATTAATTACCAGTAGCTCATTTGGTCGATAGTTAGTAAATCAAAGAAAAGGGGGAAAGATCTATTCACCCCCCCTCTAGATCTATTCAGTCCGTATCCAACACGTGGTATCAGAGCAGGTTCTCCAAAAAATGTGGTCTAACAACCAGGAGAGACCGGGCGGACTGAACTCTAAAAGCCTCATAGCTGAGGGGCACTCTGTAACTAGACCTCCATATTTTGATGGAACTGATTATTCTTATTGGAAAAATCGTATGCAGGTGTTCTTACGTGCGCAAGACCACGAGATGTGGAGGGTAGTGAGCCGCGGACCTTTTGAGCTACCGGAAGATGAAGAAACCTGGACCAGAGAACAGGTCAGGAAATCAACTGTCAACTGGGGAGCCATGAACGTAATGCAGTGCTCACTACACCCCACAGAATTCTCAAGAGTTTCCCAATGCGCAACAGCCAAAGAAATGTGGGATCGTCTAAAGGTAATCTACGAAGGTACTTCCGAGGTAAGAGAGACAAAAGCAAATATGCTAGTCTCAGAATATGAGATGTTTAGGATGAAAAATGATGAAAGTATTTCTGAGATGTATGCCAGATTAGTACAATTGACTAATGGCTTGAAGAGCTTAGGGAAGACATACAAAGAGCAGGAATTAGTGAGGAAGATTTTAAGGTCTCTCACATCGATGTGGCATACCAAGGTCACAGTCATTGAGGACTCAAAGGATCTCACAACAATGACAGTGGATGAGTTAGTAGGATCCCTGATGGCCTATGAGGTCAATCTGAAGAGAAAGGAAGATGAGGGGAAGAAAAAGAAGCAACTTGCCCTAAAGACTAAGACAAGCACCTCTGAGGTGTCTGACAATGAAGACTCATCTAGCTCAGGTGAAGAATCTGGTGAGCTAGCCATGCTTACAAGAAAATTTAAGAAATTCCTGCGAAAGGAAGGTAAAGGATTCAGAAATCCAAAGGGCATGGTAAGGAAGTCATCCCAGTTTAAATCTGATAAACATAAGACTTCTTCTAATAAACTCATTTGCTACAATTGCAGGCAGCCTGGACATATGAAGGCTGAATGTCCAGAAGCTCCTAAGAAATCAAGCTTCAAGTGGAAAGGCAAGAAACCCAAGGCGATGATTAGCACTTGGAGTGAGGAGGAAGAGAGCAGTGAAGAGGAAACAACTTCCGAGGAAGAAGAAGGAAAGCTCTGTCTGATGGCCAAGGGAGACAACAGTGATCTTGAGGTAAGTTCCCCATTTCAAGACTTCTCTAGTTCGGATTGGGAAGAAGTATATTCAGAATTGCTTGATACTTATGAAAGAATAAGAAAGGAAAATAAACATTTGAAGAAGAAGATCAGTCAACTGAATAAAGACAGCAATTCAATGGAAAACAAAACTGAACTAGAAATGGAAATCAAGTCTCTGAAAAACAAGCTGAATCAAATGGACTTAGATGAAGAAAACCACAAGAGAATGTCCGAAGAGAATGAAATGCTAAAAAACGACATTGATGAGCTAAAACTAAAAACTCAAGAATATGAACAGGAAACTAAGTTAAGTCAAGAAAGAAACAATTCACTCAAGGAAGAAAACAGTAAGCTTCTAAAAGAGATAGAAAGAATCCAAGGTGAATTGGAAGATAAACAGGAAGCCTTGGAAAAAATGACCAAGGGTCAAGAAAACTTAAATGCTGTCTTGGGAATAAAAGTAAACTTTCAAAAAGAAGGGTTAGGATACAATCCTACGGCTAAAAAGGAATTCCAAATAAAAACCGTAAGTGGGATTGCTGACTCAAAAGGAAAAAGGCCCTTGATTAATCTATACCAAGATAAACAAGAGGATGTAGCTGAATGCTCCTCCAAAAGGAACAATGTCACCAAGGAAGAGAGAAATTTTAAAGAGAAAACAGTCAATCAATATAAGATTCAAAATAATAAACAAGAAACCCAAATTCACAGAAATCACCAAATAAACCAAGTTAAAGGACATAAATTTGGAAAACAAGATGTCTGGAGACAGGCTGGTCGACAACAGACCCTTCATCTGTCGACCAGAGGATCTGCCAGAACAGGCGCTGGTTACTGGAGAAGCAGTGGTCGACCACAGGTACACCAGATGTCGACCAGAGGTGGTGCCAGAACAGACGCTGAGTTCTGGAGACGCGATGGTCGACCACAGACATACCAAAAGTCGACCATGGCCAGACAAGCAAACAGAAATCACAGGTTTTCTCGGGTAAAACAAAATGAAAACTTGAATACACAAAGGTGGACTCAGATTAAAGAAACTTTAGAACAAAAGCAACCCAATCTGAACAAGTTCAAAAATAAAAATGTACACTGCTCTAACAGAATCTGGGTTCCCAAAGGATTACTGCAGCAATTTCATAACTTTACAAGTCATCTTGGACCCGGGTACCATTGGGGTCCAAAAGTTTCTGTGTAACTTGTGATGCAGGTGTGTTTGGCAGCTATACACAACAAGTGGTACTTAGATAGTGGCTGCTCAAGACATATGACAGGGGACAAGGCAAAATTCTCCGAGCTAAACTCAAAAGATGGAGGACATGTGACATTTGGAGGAAATAACAAAGGCAAGATCATTGGGAAAGGTAAGGTAGGTAAGACATCTACAAATAACATTGAAGATGTACTGCTAGTGGATGGCCTTGAATATAATCTTCTTAGCATCAGTCAGCTATGCGACAAAGGCCATCAAGTAGTCTTTGATTCTAAAATCTGTAAAATTCTTGAACCAAATTCGGCTAAAGTTAAGTTTATGGGCAAGAGAGTAAATAATGTCTACATGATAGACTTGGATGATCCAGCCCACTCCAACTTGTGCCTCACCGCCAAGAAGGAGGACCTGACTTGGTTGTGGCACCGAAGGCTAGGGCATGTTAGCTACAGGGTGCTGCACAAATTGGTTAAGAATAAAATGGTATCTGGTTTAACTGAAATTTCGTTTGCTCAAAATGTCAAAGTATGTGAATCATGTACCCAAGGTAAGCAAACAAGAAAATCATTCAAAGGTAGAACTGAAAGTCAATCCTCTAGACCACTAGAACTTGTGCACATGGACCTTTTTGGCCCAACAAGAACTGCTAGCCTTAGTGGTAAGAGGTACGGTTATGTACTTGTTGATGATTTCTCTAGATTTACATGGGTCATGTTCTTATCTCATAAAAGTGATGCCTTTTCTGAGTTTCAGGAATTTTACAAAAAGATGAAGCAGGATGGAAAGTCCAAAGTGTGTTCAATAATATCTGATCATGGGGGAGAATTTGAAAATTCAGAGTTTGATGAATTCTGCAGGAACAAAGGAATAAATCACAGGTTCTCATCACCAAGGACGCCAGAGCAAAATGGAGTGGTAGAGAGAAGGAATCGCACACTTGTTGAAATGGCCAGAACCTTGTTGGTTGAAGCCAATCTTCCAAGAAGATTTTGGGCTGAGGCGGTCAATACAGCATGTTATATTGTAAACAGGGCAATGGTAAGACCATCTAGTACGAAAACTCCATATGAGGTGTTCAAAGGTAAGAAGCCATCTCTAGCTCATTTTAGGATCTTCGGTGTAAGGTGTTTTATTCATAACAATGACAAGAGATCATTGGACAAATTTGAACCAAAGAGTGACCCAGGAATCTTCTTGGGATACTCTGACCGATCAAGAGCCTATAGAGTCTACAACACCAAAGATCAGCTAGTTGAAGAATCCCCACATATCACATTTGATGAAAATAATGACTTTGACAAAACTGGACAGGTAGGCAAAGATGAAGATGGGGAATTTCTGGAAGGCAAAGAGGAACCAATGGAGACTGAAGCAGAACCAAAGCAAGGTGATTCCAATGATCAACCCGAAGGAGAGATCATCCCAAGTAACAATTCTGAAAATCTGAGATTTCTCAGAGATCATCCTCTAGATAACATCATTGGAGGAATTAATGAACCGAGGAAAACTAGATCTCAGCTTAAAACAGTTGATGAATTAGATCAGCTAGCCCTTGTATCTCAAGTTGAGCCTAAAAATGTAGAGGAAGCTTTAAGAGATGAATCTTGGATAAATGCCATGCATGAAGAATTAAATCAATTTGAAAGAAATCAGGTTTGGAAACTTGTTCCCAGACCCTCATCTCATCCTGTTATTGGAACCAAATGGGTTTATAAAAATAAGCTTAATGAAGAAGGAGTTGTTATGAGGAACAAGGCTCGGTTGGTGGCTAAGGGGTATAACCAAGAATTTGGAGTTGATTTTGAAGAATCATATGCTCCAGTTGCAAGGTTAGAAGCCATTAGAATAATGTTAGCATTTGCGGCGTCCCATGGAATTAAATTGCAGCAAATGGATGTAAAAAGTGCCTTTCTAAATGGCTTTGTAAAGGAAGAAGTCTTTGTGGAACAACCCCCTGGTTTTGAAAATGATGATTTTCCTAATCATGTCTTTAAACTGCATAAGGCTTTGTATGGTTTAAAGCAGGCTCCTAGGGCATGGTACGACAGACTGAGTTCATTCCTCACCAAAAAGGGCTACACAAGAGGTAAAATTGATCAAACATTATTCTCCAAGACCCAAGGTAAGAATATACTAATTGTGCAAATCTATGTGGATGATATTGTGTTTGGATCCACTGAAGCTTCATTATGTACTGAATTTGCAAATCTAATGACCAATGAGTTTGAAATGAGTTTAATGGGTGATTTACAGTTCTTTCTTGGATTGCAGATTCTACAATGTAGAGAAGGCTACTTCATAAATCAATCCAAGTACATAAAGGAGATGCTGAAAAAGTTTGGCATGGAGAGCTGCAAACCAATAGAGTCACCCATGGGGACAAATGCAACATTGGAGGCTGATGTAAAAGGTAACATGGTAGATGCCAAGAAATACAGAGGTATGATCGGATCCTTACTATATTTAACTGCCTCTAGGCCAGACATTCAGTTCAGTGTATGCATGTGTGCTAGATATCAATCTAGCCCTAGAGATTCACATTTAGGGGCTGTCAAGCGTATCTTTCGTTACCTTGCCGGTACCCAAGAATTGGGTTTATGGTATCCTACTTACTGCAAACTAGACTTGATTTCATATTCAGATGCTGATTATGCTGGTTGCAAAATTGATAGGAAGAGTACTAGTGGTTATTGTCAAATATTAGGTGGATGTTTAATATCATGGGCCTCTAAAAAACAGCATTCTGTGGCACTCTCCACTGCTGAGGCTGAGTATGTCGCAGTAGGGAGCTGTGGTACACAGGTTTTGTGGATAAAACATCAACTTCAAGACTACAATGTAGATCTTGGATGTGCACCTATTTTCTGTGACAACACTAGTGCTATTAATTTGTCTAAAAACCCCATTCAACACTCTAGGACAAAACACATTGAGATCCGTCATCACTTTCTAAGAGATGAGGTCTCCAAAGGAAATCTCATGCTTCATTTTGTAGAAACTGAAAAACAACTGGCAGACATTTTCACAAAACCCCTTAACAATGACAGATTTTCAACTCTAAGAAGGGAGTTAGGAATTTGTAGAATTTCTCTTGAAAATTCTTGAAATAATCATATTCATGTGTACTCTACATAGATTCTGTCATTTCTGTCTAAGTTATAGGTCTCTAGTACTGGTCAAGTTTTTGAGTTTGGAAAGTCTTGTGTCGGGTGCAACTTCAGCAAGTTCTACAGAATACTGATTCTCTACGGCTCATCTCTTGTGGTCGACCACAGACAAGGCGCTGGTCGACCAAGGCATCAGGACAGGAAATAGTTAGCTCTGGGAATTCGCAGCTGTCGACCACAGGCGATCCAATGGTCGACAACAGGTTTGTGAGAACGCAGTCTTCTCAACAGGCAGGTTCTGTGTCAGCACAAAGGTCGACCACAGGCCACTCCATGGTCCACAAAGGACCTGAAAAAGGGAAATTGGATCTAATCAAGCTGCTGGCTTTGGTGGGAAATCTTCTGAACTTTTTGGACTCTGAGCTCAGTTTTGGCTTCACTCACTCATCCTCATTCACTTCCCATTCCTTGTGTCTCAATATCTCTTTGTGGTCAGCTTATTGTTCTCTATCTTCAGCAAGGACTCACAAATTGAGGGGGAGTAAAAAGTGTAAACTCATTCCTTAATAAACCATTGAACAACCTAACCACCTCTTACAAGAAAATCACCAAAGTCATCAATGAGAGTAAATGTTAAGTGTAGTAATGAGAATTTGACCTGTACTACTGCAATAAATTCAAACCATAACTATGACTCTGACTCAAGACTATTGAGAACTTATGTTTTTAGTAATGAGACTGTTTCTCTACCTGTGTCTGTGTTGGACAGTGAAAATAAACGCTGCTATAGCATGAATGTATATGGAATACGCCATAATTCTGCCTACTTGGTAGAGCAATGGACTGAGTTCTGAGAAACTACTGTTCTCCATCACAAAGCAAAATTGGCTGAAAAATTAAGTGGGAGACATGTATGTCATGAAGACTCAATCTACCTCTGCCACTCTCAAAATTATTAATTGGGTATCCTGAGTAACTGGGGATATTGGCGTCTGATAAACGTATATCCTCACGGATAAAAAGTGTGTCCCAGTTAAAAGTGGAATGGTTAGGCATGCTAAGTAGCCGGGGTTTCTGGCGTGTAAAAAGCGTGTCTCTTCGTGTGGAAAAGCATGTGATAAACCTGACCACAGCTTTTAAATATTCCAAAATGAAAAGGCAACAAAAATGGTTGACCTAATGCACTATATGCAAATAGAGGCATAAAACACTGTTCAGCTTGTTCAGCTAGTAAAATTATCTCATGAACCATATTATAAGTTTAAGGAGCCGTGAGTAAGACAGTGGATACGGGGAGTCAATTTATTGGGGCAATACTTTCAAATTCTTTGAACCACAAGACCCACTCGATTTGGTCACAAGGTGGTCTTTAAGAAAGGGGGGAACGGTTACTTAAATGTCTTATTAAAGAAAGGGGGTACACTTCAACAATTTCCCAAAATATGAGTTATGCTGATTAAATCCTGACCGCTCGTTCTTTGCATCGCGATGGTTCACTGCCCTAAAAATTAAGAGCCAGCCCTAATGCCCTACCCTATAAATTGTCTCGGCTGGGTCCCTGAAATTCTCCCATCCGCAGCTCTAGCCCTCTCTCAACTTCATCTTCTCCAGATTTCTTTTCTCGCCTCTCTCTCGCCTCTATCTCGCTTCCCTTCACAATGTCTCCCAAGCGCGCTCTACTTTCCTCTAAGTGTAGAAGAGATCAGGCCCCTGCCGCAGCTTCGATGCCGTCCAAGCGATCCAAGTCGCGGGCCGCGCAGGGTTCGCCATCGGCCCCTCACCGGTCGACCACGGCTGATGCACCTGGTCCAGGCAGACAATCAGCAGATTCAGAGGAACCCGCAGTGCATCCCGTTTCTGGAGCTCTCAAGCCACGGACAGTTTTGCAACCCAGGATCGTCGATTTCTCCGATGACAAGCTGATGGAGATGTTCCCAGATCTACTGCCAATTTTTGAAGCTCAAGAGTGGACTACGTTCGTTTCAGTGCACAATTCGTACTCGCCCCAGCTTGTGCAAGAATTCTATCACAACCTGCAAGTCGTGGACAGTCAGCTATACACCGTAGTTCAAGGGAAAGTCATCAGACTCGACGTTAAGCTTCTCCACATGACGCTGAAGACTCCCAGAATTGGAGCTGTTTTCAATCATGAGGACTTCGACCTCCGAGAAGCACATGCAGTGGTCACTGGCAAGCCAGCCCCTGAGGTCCTTCCCAAGTACCTCAATGCTAATACCTTCCCTCCTCTTCATCGTTTGCTTCAACACATCATCACCACCATCATACAACCTCGAGGAGGCGCCAGAGATCAAGTAAGTCGCCTCCATCTATTTATACTCCATGGCCTCATCACTCGCCAGCCTATTCGCCTAACCACACTCCTTTTGAATTCCCTCCGAAGCATCCTACACTATCCCCTGAATTCTCTTCCTTTTGCTGCCCATATCACTTCCATTCTGAAAGCAGCCAACATACCTTCTCCTCACAGCCCAAGCATTGTCATTCCCAAATGGCACGTCTACAATTTTCACTTCGTGACCACATTCTTGGGATTTAAGAAGGTCGGAGACCATGTTCAGCGCACTCTCCCTTCCAAGGGCAAAGCAAAGGATCCAGTGCCACCCTCTTCTCCACCTCATTCACCTATACAGGTTAGCCCTGCTGTCACACCGTCACTAGTGGTGCCTCAAGCTACACCTACTACCCCCACTGCTGCCCATTCACCATCGTCCCTTTCAATAGTGCTCTGGCAGCCAGGCACTGCTGCCCCTCCAGCTCAATCCCCATCTGCTCCGCCTACCCAAGCTCCAACTTCCCAAGCTCCATCACATTCTGCTCAACCCACACAAGTACCACCTACCTCCATTCCCTCTACTTCTGCTCCACCACCAGCATTTACCTCCCACCCTGAATCTCATGGAGTGCTCCTCCAGATGGCATCTCAGTTATCTTCTCTCACCACCCAACTCCAATCATTTCAAGAGAATGTCAATGCTGCCACTGGACGCTTGGAGCAGAAAGTCCAAAGGCTGGAACAACAGATGGAGGCCAGGTTCATCAAGCAGAAGGAACACTCTGACCAGGCTAGTTCTCGGTTCAACAGACTTGTAAGGACCCTCGGTGAAGTGTCCGATCAGATGGGAATCCGTATCGAGATCACAACCCAACAGAATGAGAAGTATCACAAGGATACTATCTCAGAGATCCAGAAACTCAGGCTCTCCTATGCCCACATTGTTGACAAGCTGGATCGCATGGAAGAGAACGTGAAGCCAGAGACTTCCTCATCCTCCTCGGAAGGACTGTTTAAATGATTCACTTTTTGCTGTTGACAAAGGGGGAGAGAGAAGCTTATGTGTCATTGTGTGTCTAGATGTGTCCAACTAGTCCTTAGTGTCTTTAGTTTTGTCTTTAGTTTTGTCACTCATGTAAGTAGTGCTATACTGCTTTTTGAAAGCTTTTTGAAAGGCACATCAAATACTTTGTTGAATGAAATTTGTGCTATGAAAGCCTTGAATGCTATATCAAATGGTTTTGTTTGACACAATGACTCATGGTTGTCATCATCAAAAAGGGGGAGAATGTTGTGCATCCCTTGGTTTTGATGATGACAATAGGATATGTTTGACTAATCTAAGTTCTATCTTGTCTCTTAAAGCAAATGGTTTAGTTATGTGTGTAAAGATAGTGCATTGAATTAATGCCCATTTGATGATGACAAACAATGTTTCTGATCAACTCAATATAAATCTGATAGTTCAATTTACTTCTGATAAGTTAAGTAATTTCAGGTCCACTGAAATCCAAGTGGAATCAACAAATCAGAAGAAGTGTCAAAGGCCGCTTGTCGACCAGGGAAGTGGTTATGGTCGACCAACGAACTCAACCAGAAAAGCATCAGATCATCTGTCTTCTGGAAGCACCTTGGCTGTCGACCAAAGCCCCACCTCTGGTCGACCACAGAACAGCCAGAACATCAGATAGAACTGACGGCCATCTGTAATTCGTCCCTTGTCGACCAGCGACCAGGCTGTGGTCGACCAACGGGCGAAGTGAGTTTCAGCCAGAAGAACCGGCCGTCTGGGGAATGCCCATTGTCGACCAGCGACAGGGTCATGGTCGACCACGGGCTTTATAGCGTCCAGAACCGAACTCTAACCGAATTCTGTTGAGGTTCCTTAAAACCTGCAGATGGTTGTTGCAGGTTGTTGGGCTGCTCAGGAGATAAGATTCCGCACGGGAATCAAGGAAACAATCTTGCTTAGAAGTGGTCAAACTCGTTCTAACGATTGGATTTAAACCGATCCCTGTTTTCTAGCAGATTGGCGCTCGATCTGAAAATTGCGCGGGAAGAACTTCAAAGGCGGTATGAAGAATATAATGCAACTAATCACGAACAAAGAAGCAGTGAGAGAGCACGAAATAGAAGCCAAGGAAGATATACACAGAAGAGGAAGAAGGAGCTCTTCACCAATCAAAGATCTGCAGAAAGGTTAAAGGCAATCTCGTTGCTGCAGAAGGAAGACTTAGCTCAAGACTGTGCGATCTCCAGCAGCAGAACAATCGAAGGCAACTGACTGGAAGATCAACAGGGAGTCTAGGCTTCTTCATAAGAGTGATCAAGTCCCAGGCTGAACATCTATTCTTCTACACACTCCAATATTCAGTCCTGTCTTTCATCACCTGTTCTTATCATCTTTCCATTTGTGATTACAATTATTGTCAAGCTGTGAGGTAGCAGAGTCAAGCTGTGTGTCAGCAGGTACAAGCTGTGTGTCAGCTGTGTTTTGATTGAGATCAGAGATTCTCATAGTGAAGCCTTGCTTGAGTTAAGCAAGGGGTGGATGTAAGTCTCAGGAAGAGACTGAACCACCTTAAAAATCCTCTCTTGTGGTGTGCTTGTGTGTGTTTGATTTTCTATACGTATGCTTGCATCTTTACTATCCGCATTAGTTCTATAATTCATTAATTACCAGTAGCTCATTTGGTCGATAGTTAGTAAATCAAAGAAAAGGGGGAAAGATCTATTCACCCCCCCTCTAGATCTATTCAGTCCGTATCCAACAGGCGCGCCGGAATAGGGCGCGCCGTAATAGAACCATTTGAAAATGTCTCATTTTGAGTCTAAAGCTAATACGGCACGGGGGGCGGGGTAGCGCGCCGTACTAGGGCGCGCCGGATTAGGAGCGCGCCGGATTAAGCTATATTTCTGCCCATTTCAATCCGTTTGAATTCCAGAGTTGCTTGTTAGCCCCTTTAACATTAATTGGGTTAATTAATTATTGAACTGGAGTCCTAGATGCCCCAGAGACAGAGTCATTAGTTCGTGCGAGGTTCATACTCGAGCATGGAGGTTCATTCTTTCAAAAGTATGCTTTATTTAGTTCAAATCACAAGGGTAACTGATTAGTTAAAACCTGGTGAAAATTGGGCAGCATCTCCCCATCCCTGAAGGATTACAGGGGAGAAGCGGGGTCATACTCACGTGCGGAGTAAGCCCCTAACATGCCGGACGGCACAACGGCGGCCAGCGGTTCCCAATCAGGTAGGAAACCCCGAGGACTAGCCTACGAGGGGCACCATGGTTCCGTGGGTTGAAATTGATCGGATGAGACGACCAATAAGGGAAGGAAAGCCCCGAGGACTAGCCTGCGAGGGGCCCACGACCCGTGGTCTGATCGTAATCCGAAAAGGGACAACCGGTAGGGAAGGAGAGCCCCGAGGACTAGCCTACGAGGGGCATACGACCCATGGCCACCACAATGTCCCTAAGGACAGTGGATTTGCTGTCGGGCTAAACCCTGTCAATATTCACCTTATGGCCCATAGGGATACTCATCACTCACAGATGGAACCCTTTGACCCAATGGCGGTTCTGAAATATCAATGGGGTATTTCCCCCTCCCCGGAGTATTAAAGCCAGTATTCTCAAGAGCAACGAAGCTCGGCAATCATGAATTATATGTAGAATAGGGGGGAATACAATAGCATCACATAACATCCGATGAGTTGGCAAATCATCACTCGCATGGTCAACAGATTAGTGCTCACGGGGTCAGTGGGTTAGCATTGTGAACTACGATGATGAAGACACAGAGAGCAGCCATAAGGACCATAAGCATATAACGAATGCATAGGCTGTGGAGGTGACCCTGTTCCCTCTGGACTATGAAGAAGTGCAATGGGGTGTTGACGGGCTTGACCTCATAACGAGAATAGGTAAAGATGCACACACGAGTGTGTCTCTAACCACAAAACCCTCGGCACATATACAGCGAGGCATGGCCATTACTCTAGAAGGGAGGAGCCCCAGGGTGGGGGTGACATCAATATAGCCCGTATGGCTCCCGGGCATGATCGGTATCACGAGATGAAAACAAAGTTCATACACGAGGCGACTGAAAATGTAAATCAAAGGAAAAGTATAAGAAGCATTAGCAACCGCATAGATCATTCATTCCATCAACGGGAGAGTAGCTACATTGATCATCACAACATTTGGCACGGCCCGACATCGTTGCTCGGCGGCCGTTTCATTAGTTGCAGAGAAGGGATTACAGAGGCCAAAGAAATGAAGAGATGGTGAAGGGGGGAGATGGGTTCATGTCATCGCCCCTCCCCCCTTACTTACATTATATCAGAAGAGAGAAACCAGAGAGAATCGTCGAAAGAAAACCGCGAAACCCACCTAAGCTTCTTCTCCAAAATAGAGTATCGGATGACGGGAGTCTCTTCTCCGGCTCCGGAGATATTCAGGCGAGTAGACGAGGAAGACGGCGGCGAGAGCCCTCACTGGAAACCCTGCTTCTCCCCCAAGGTTCCTCCCTCCCTCGGACGAACGGGCTCTGATTGGCTCTCTTCATATCCTTCTCTCCTATTGGCTCTCTCTATTTCTCTTCTCTTCCTTCTCCTCTTTTGAACTTGGTCGAACCATTTAACTTATATAGATGGGGCTATTATGGCGTGGAGAATGCGCGCCGTAGAAGGCCTCCTTTGGTCATTTTGGCGCGTCGGGAAGAGGGCCATTTGACATTTTGGCGCGCTGGGGAAGAGGGCGCCGGAAAAGAGGGCGCATCAGGGAAGGTAGCGCGCCGTATTAATCTCCTTCGTCGCGTTTGTTCGACACGGGTCAGACGGTGGGCCTTAGACTAGCTCCAGGAGTTGACTTGGTCCTTCATCTCATCGCGGCTTCGCGAAATCACAATGAGAAGTATTAGTAAAGCCTTTAGGCCACTAAATGGCCGATTCCAGAACCTTTTGTGCCTTTGGTTCAGGCACTCGGGTTTTTCGCTGACATGGCCTTCGGCATTGTAATTTGTGCTGCCGGTCCGGCTTCACTTGTATTTGTAGCTTTTTGATTGCTTCTTCGGGGATGATCCCGAATACTCTTCCGAGCGCCCGGGTCTTGCTTTAGAGGCTGTCCGTCGGAGCTGAGCATCTTTTCTTTTTTTATTTTCTTTGGTCTCATCTTTTGTTCGGCTTCCGCCATTCTTTCTCTTCTTTTCTTCTCTATCGGCACTGGAGCACCCGATCAGAACTTACGACCTGCAGAAGTAGAAGTCAGGAAGTATTAGGAATATTTTCAGTGTCAACTAGTGCATGGCGTTGCTGGCGGTGTGTGTGGAGAGGGAACATGTCCACAGTGAGGGGGAGGGTCGACGGTGTGTTAACGAGAGTGGGAGAGAGGGGGACTCCAGTGGTGTATGTGTGTACAGGGTGGAAGCGAGGAGCGGACTGGGACGCCGGGGGCACTATGTAGAGGGAGACGTGGTGGGAGACGAGGGAGATGGCTGTCGATGCGGTGATGAGGGTGGCTAAGATACGTGGGTGTGTGTAGCAGAGGACGACCGAGGGTGGAGCACGATGTGCATGATAGACAACTAGAGAGAGAAAGAGAGAGGTGAGGGAGACGCGGTCGATATATGCATGAGAGGGGGAGGATGCTCGTGGGTGTTAGAGAGAGAAGAGAGAGAGGGTGAGAGAAGGAAGTGCGGATGAGGGGGGGGCAGAGGGAGACGGAGACACAGGCACGGAGGGGTTTATGGGCATGACGACGTCGGTGAGGAGGGGGATCCGTAGTGGTGAAGTCTGGGTTATGTTAGAAAGGGAGAGGAGAGATGGGTGAGAGAGGGAGATCCTATGGAATAAAAAGAAAAGAGAGGGGGAGAGAGAGAAGGCCGGCGGGGTGGGAGGGAGGTTAGTGGAGAGATGAACAAGGAGGGGAGGCGAAGTGCAATAGGGAAAGGAGAGGTGCGGAGTGGCTAGAGGCTACGGACGGTGGTGTGGTATAGAGGAGAGGGAGCCGTGGGAGGAGAGAGGGATTGGACGGGGGGGACCAGAAGAGAGAGAGGGAAAGAGAGAGAGTGGGAGAAAGAGAAGAGATGCAGAGAAGGAAGGGGAGAGGGGATGAGAGGTGGTGTAGCGGTGGTTGCAGTGCCGGCGGAGAGAGTGCAGGACTACGGCGGTGTATGTTTTTGTGTTTACAGAATAGAGAGAGGGCTAGTGAGAAGAAATGAGTGAGAGGGGGGAAGAGAGATCAGAGATGGGGGGGAGGAGGTCTACCGCGAGAGAAGGAGGGAGCCGCCTATTTTGAAGTAGTTGGCAGGGGACAAGATCTGACACACCCACGCCCCTGCCTTGAATGCCCACACCGCTACCCATGTTGCCGTGTCTCACGCGGAGGCCCATGTGTTCATGTCGTGAGAGGTGCTTGGCACTAGGAGTGAGAGGCCCACGTGATTCCTGTTCACATGAAAGAAAAAATAAATGAAAAGATTATACACATTATAGATAAGTCCCTCACAAGATAATTTTAGTCAATGTATAAAAATTCATCATTTGTCCCTCTATTTTGTTCACACAAAATGATTTTCGTGACAATTAATTTAATGTGATATGAATAAAAAATAATATGAGCAAAGTTTCTAATAAAATAATTTTATCAAAATTTAATTATACAATTTTATTTATTTATTTTAAACATATCTCAAATCTCATTAATTATCGATAAATCTCATTTTATATGAGGCCAAGATTATTATATAAAATTGTACAATTAACCTCGTTAAAGCCCAAAAATGGCGTGTGTGATATAAGTAAATATAAATAAATAGGCGTTTATTACACTATAAACAAGACATGAGCAAGATATGTGAATATGATCAGGTAAGATTAAATGTAGATCGATGTAGGCAAGGCCTTTCATGTAACGAGAATGTACTAGCATGTAACGAGAATGCACTTTTCATAACCATATAGGAAAGTCATGTAACGAGAATGTATAATTTCATGATGAGCCTCGTGGTTTTCACCCGTTTATAAAAAAAGTAATCCCGGTGGAATACGACGCCAGTGTTCATCATACCTCATGGTTTACAGTATGTTTCTAGCCATCTATCGAGGGGGCTAGCGTGGAGCCCTTGGACAATGTCCATGCCCGCTCTTGCATCTTCACATTATAAATCAAGCTACTTCCACGATAAATATAAATATAGGCCAATAATGTAAAGTTAAAACAATAGTTCATAACAACAATATCAAGGTAAGAACGTACCAAAACGATTCATGAGAGTTCAAGGTTGAATTAATGACAAGGTCATGCTACGGAAGGAATCTGACAGCATAACGGTACATTCATTAGTTTCCATAGTTCATTAATAACTTATTGTATAAGGTTTGGGTTCCAGATAATCAAAAGACCATCTAGGAACAGAGTAGACTTAACCCTTTACGTCAAACCATAAGTTAGGCATGAACTGGGAAAACACTGTCAAGGGAAGACCGTTTCTTGAAAGTAGCGGTCAGGTTAAGACCGCTATCAGGTAGAGTCGACGCATGAAGAAGGAATAGGTGAACGCAATGAAACTGCATGCAAGAAGCGGTCACGTCAGAACCGCCTTCATGAAATAGCGGTCACCTGGAAGCCGCGACTAGTCCAGAGTGTAGGAAAATGCAAGAAACTCAAGTGCTTTCTAATCCATTGGGATTTTAGGGTACAACTAGCTCGGCATCCTAGTGGGAATCCTAGGCTCGCGAAGACTTACAGAGGCCTTAAACCAAGATCACCTAGATCGGCAGAAGGAATATCCGATGGAGAGGATCACAAGTCCAAGAGAGTGTTCCTATCAAGTGCGTGCGTAACTAATAGTATCGTACGAGAATACGTGCTATGTACTTAAGAAAGACTGAGATGTGAGTGAATCGTGTGGAAATAGCGGTCAAATCATCAATGTAACAAGTTCCATAAACCATGTCAAAATAACTTCAATACAAAACTATATAATTTTGGCATGAAACTAACATAAGATTAAAATAAGTTGATAAAACATGAAGGCCATGAAATCTATCATGATTGATGCATAATATAACCAAAATCATGAATATAAGGACATAACTAAGAATAGGGCTTAATTACCTAGGCTTAGCAAGTATTTAATAGGGTTGATCTGCATTCTGTTTAGAGTTAACAGAATACATAACGCGGTCAAGTGAGAACAGCCTTTTGGAAGTAGCGACCGATCTAAGACCGCCTTCTGGAAGAAGTAGTTTCTGAGGAACCGCCTTCTATCTGTAATATATAGAAGCAACAGTCCGACGTGCACGGCCTATCTAGGGCCATAAATCCGTAGAAACCATGAAGAATAGAATAATAACATATGGGGACATGTTTAAAACGTCAAAGGTGCATGGAAAGACATGTATCATGCTAAAATTCTTATCTTTTTAGTTACAAGGTGCAAGGTTATGCATGCAGTAAGAATCTAAATGCACAGTCATGATAAAACATGAAATTCTCTACATATGGTGCATGAAACTTCAAGGAAAGAGAGGGCTTTTACTCCTAACTTGCTGTTTAAGCCTTTCATGAGATAACCTACCTTTGATTTGTTCCCTAGACCTTGAATTTGTTGCTAGAAGAAGGTCTTCGTTCCTGCGCGTCCTACGTGCACTACAAGAAAAATGGCCTATAGCCACGAATTTTACCTACGCTTTCAAAAACCGTAGTTATATATGACATAGTCCGACATTTTTAAAACTACGTAGGTAAATTTCCTACGTTTCATTATAGCGTAGTTATATGGTCATCTTATTCCGACAGTTTAGTGAAAAATGTGAGAAAAGATAAACTATTCCTACATTTTTTTAGTAAACGTGAGAATATATTTTATAGATTGTTTCACTTTTAATAAAACGTAGGAATAAAATGTTTTTTTAAAGAAATAAAAAAAATAAAAAATGTTGGAATTGCATGTGAACGTGATGGCGCCAATGTACAATATATTTGGGCGCCCGATAGATTTTCAATTCTCCCCCTTTTTTAGCCACCCCACCTTCGAATCATTCTTCCCTCTATCGACCTCTTTCTTCCCCATGAAAACCCTATGCCATCGATGAGCTCCCTTCTTCTCCGTCTCCATCTCCGGTGATCTCCCCGTTCCTTACTCCTGACCCAAACCTTCCCGAGCTGATCTACTGTGAAAACCCTCTCGTCTCTCTCCTCTTCTCACTCCCCCTCCCCCTACTAAGATCTTTTTCCCATAGTACCAGCAACGGCGGTCCTGGAGCTCACCACCGCGAAGCCGTTGCCCTTCTCTTTGTCTCTCTTTCTATCCCTCTCCTCTGCTCTTCCCCTCCTCATCACCCTGCCCACGTCGTCGATGCCGGCGCCCCATCGGTGGTGGTCTCCTTGCTCCCCAAGAGGTCAAAGAAGACCGTCTATTCCTTCTTCTGCGAGGAGACCCTCGCCCTTGCCGAGCACGTCACCTTAGAGAGCACGCCATCGAGCTCCGCAGCATCAACTGGAGGTTCGCACTATCGCGGCGCTACTCAGATCTCTCTCTCTCTAGCCTGATCACTCTGGTTGGCAGGACTGTCAAGGATGGGTTCCCCAACCTATTCTTCTCGAACGCGCAGGGGATCCGGGGGCAGCATGTGGTGTTTTTAGCATCCTTCAGCTCCCCGAAGGTGATCTTGGAGCAGCTCTCCATCATCTACGCACTGTCGCGGCTGTTCATCTCCTCCTTCACCGTGGTCCCCCCTTCTTCCCCATGAGCACCTCCGAGCGCATGGAGGAGGAGGGTGATGTCACCACCGCCTTTATGCTAGTGAGGATCCTCTCCAACATACCCATCTCTAGGGGGGGCAACCAGCCCCGTCATTTACGACATCCATGCCATCCATGTCTAATGGCTCTCTTGATAAATTTTATCTCAGCATAGTGCCAACATTCTGGTCTGCTCTGCCCTCACTTGTTTGCTTCACTCTATTAGTGCTGTCTTTTTCAGGAAAGATTCTACTTTTGGGATAGTGCCCTATTATGCTTCGAGAGTGGAGTGCCGCTTCTGAAGAGCAGGCTCCAACAGCTCCCTGATTCTGATAATGTGGGTATTGTAGCGCATTCATGGGTCTTATTTAGATGCAATAATTTCAATTTACTTGCCATTTTTCATTTTTCTTTATTTTATTTGCTGCTATGTGGTTCTTCCGTGCCATTTTTCATTTTCTTTTGCTTGGTAGTGCAGAAATCGCATTTTTTGCATCTTTAAATGTTGTCATCTTCTACTTCCTTTTAGTTGTGCTTATGGATATATAGAAAGTGGGATGCTTTTTGGATTCGTATAATTTATTCTGTTTCTTGAACTCGATGGATATGGGGCACGCAATTTTGTTCTTACTCCTGGCTGCGGGGGTATTGTTCTGCCATCTACGCCGAAATCTCATTTCTCTCTAACATGCTTGTGAGGTGTAATTGCTCGCCAATTTCATCTGCCCCGTCACTTGTGAGATTAATTATACTCTGTTCGTTCATTGCGTGGTAATCACATATCTTCAACCCCCTACCACCCTCATTGATTTTCTTCATAGAAATCCATATTCATAATCGAGATTTGGTCTTTAGGAAATCTCTGTGAAACCTCGTCAATCAAATAATCTAGGCTTCCCATTCAGTTTCTGATTGTCTTTTTTTATTGAAATGAATTCTTATTTTTGTTTGGAGCAATCATTCTTCCTTAATTTTTCATCTCTTTCTTATTATATTAACTGACTTAGTTAAATCATTTGTGCTGAAACAGAGAAAGCAGTAGATAGTACAAGAGCTCTTTTGGCATATCATTGTCAAACTAATAATATTCTTTGATAGTGAAATTAGATGATGTGATTAGTAATTCTTGGTGCAGATCTGAGGATACCAATTAAATATGCTTTGTTGTGTAGTTTCTGCTTGAGTTTGTGAAGAAAATTCTTGACTTCAGTTTGTTTGTACTTGTGATGTAGTTTTGACTTCTACCAATTATATGAATGTCTTCAGATATAGCATGAATACACATCAATATTCAAGGGCTTCCGTTGAATATTGAGATGATTCAATACATAAGAGACAATCTTGCATGATGCCCCTCTCTCCCATAGATGACCTTACGGTACATTAGAGCCATTCTAAGCTTACAAGTCCTCTATACCCTTCATATTTGTTCTTAAAAGTTTTGTTTATGTCTGTCAGAAAGATTTTTTTTGACACCAATAGAAGCAATTCATTCCTCTTGTGAATGTATTATTTTAGAGAAGAAAATATCAGTTACCTTTTATCAGTTTATTTTTGATTAAGAAAAGTATGTTGCTGTTGTTTCTAATAGTGTCTTCCATGCAATTGATTCAATGGACTGAATCTTGGAATGAAGCATCTCAGTCCATATCACGCCTAGAGTATCACCTTTATACAAGGTGCCAAAATACATTTGTCAGAAATAGCTAATCATAATGACCTAATTGTAAATATGTTGAAGCTTGTTGGATGACAGCTATATCATCTGAGAAGTGTGAATATGGCATCTGGAAGAGATTCCATTTTCAAATTTAGCTTCAATTGATTAGATTGGACATCATTCTTATTATGTAGAATGATGCTTGACTTGCTGGGTTTGGTTGACAAATATGTAGTACTGTCAATTGGTAATGCAATGAAACCTGCGTTATGTATTAATGAATGCGCGAGAAAAGAAGAGAACACTCCTTGTGATGGATGCTTCCATTATTTCTCATGGCTGTTGTTGACAAAACATTGAGAGGTTTTGTCGTAAGAAAGCAGAAGTTGGACAATGACGTCTCATAGAAATTTGGGGAAGTATGAGGGAGAAAGCTAGATAAGAATAGCCCGAGGGGTTTTATGGAGGGAGGATAAGGTGATTTTGGGAATGGGAACCCGATATAGTATCAGTGTTATCTCTGCATATGGGCATCTAATGTACACTTTATTATGGCATAGTTTGAGTTGTAAAGTGATGCTTAGTTAGTTTTCAGTATGTGAAGCTTATCATTTGAATCTGCAGTTACTTGTGTGAAAATATGGCATAGAGCCAAAATTATGTTGTGTTGAACCTCCAGTTTCTTTCCATCTTTTCATGCCTATTCAGTTTAAGCACTTTTCTCCTTTAGTCATGAAATTGTGTATATCTTTTGCTATAAACTATGTGAATTTGCTTGCTAATTATCAGTCATCATCTTGTCATCTGAGTTGAAAGTTTTGACCACTAATCTAGTTTTAGAGGAATTAAGAATAGAGAACCATTCATCACTAACTACACAGTTTTATTTTATTTAAAAAAATCTTATATCATACTTGTTATATTCATTCTTGATGTCTACTATTGTTAAGCATAGATTTTTTGTTTTTTTCTACCTATTGATCATAAATTTTGTAATAACATCATTTTTGTCTCCTTGCCAAGAGACCAACTTCAAGGAATGGAGGCAAGTGCTTCAAGAAATTGTCTGATTTTTGAAATCTGATGTAACAGTTGCAAATAGCTGGCCTTTGCGGTACAGTTTGTTATGTGATTCACATCCATCATCCCATTCATATATTGCTCGATTTCAAGCAAAGATGGCTCTGAGGCTGCAGCAGGCCGTATTGCCAAGCTACCATCGGAATGAGGTTTGCTAGCATGTTTCTCCATGATGGATAACTTTTTGATGTGCAGGTCTGACAGTAACTGGAACTCCTAGGTAATGCCTTTTCCTAGATGGTCACTGAACTTTTAGGTGAAGTTCACGGAGCTCACCCTGGATACGTTTAGAATGATGCATTATCTGTAATGGGAACCAAGTGGATCCTTTTATCGAATGCATGCAACAGAGTCAACTAAAAATGGCACATTTAGTGACCAAAGTGGAGCATCTGGACTAATTGACATAAATTATCTGCATCAGGTTGTCTTCCACAGCTTTCCCACAATTACAATTTTCTAGTTTGCCCGTGAAAACATCCATGATCAATGGCACAAATTTCGCAGGGGAGTGTGACCAAACTACTGTTCCCAGAAATATAATTCTGGAGCTTCAAGTCAGTTGACAAATGTTAATGCTGTTTCCCAAAACTCTCACAAACGTGACAAGTCATCTTCTCATGATCCCTTTATTAATGGAAATCCAGACAACTCTTGTGGGTCTAGTCTCTGCTTTGGTTCGAGAGCTAACAGTGGTGAGTAGCTAAATATTTATCACCTTTCTACTTTTTTCTTGACCATAGGTCCTAAAAGATTTAAAATACTATGTATTGTTGCTTTTGCAACTTTAAGTTTGAGTATGTCTTGTATTCTTGTCCTTTATTGCAGAGAATTGATGTTGCGTGATTACCTCTTTTTGTTTGTTTTTCTACATTTTCCTAGGATAACTTCTTGATCTCGGGTTTGAATTACCTATATCCTTCGGATTTGATTCTGTTCACACGAAGGCCACTTTTTCTTATCATTGATGGCGATAATTCTCAGATTTCTATGACATATGCTCTGCCTTGTTGCTTCATGTTGATATTTCCAGTGGGTCTAGGTGAACACATGCTTGACTAGAATTGCCGCGAGTTGGATCAGACCAGGTCCTACAGTCACCCTTGACTCTAAGGGTACTTATTGTGGGGAATAAATGGTTCATGTGATGCACATGTTTTTAGGTTGGATCAAGTGATGTTGTCTGATGTTATTTCAACTACGATTAATTAGTTAGGTCAATTGAGAATGCATGACCAGACACCAGGGAGCCCTCTATTGCAAGTGGACTTTAATGGGTTGAATCCTCCCATTCACTGAATATCAAAAAAGAGGTGGGAATATGCCTCTATAGTGTCATTTTACTCTTGACAAATCCCTTCGTACGAAACATGTAATCGCTATCAATTGCCAATATAAATGAAATTTATTTCTCATGCCTTTGGATCCCTTTCTTTTGGTTTTTGTTTCTGTGGATGTGTGATAAATGATTTCTACCATTTTTGCTCCCTCCTCTCTCCTCTTCTTATGCTTTACCATTTTTCTACAGTGGGATGCTATCATGGGAACAGGAGATTTGATTGGCCATTCCCACTTGCTCCTGTGTTGCTCATAGAGTTGAGTGCCTTTAGTGCTTCCTTTTTCTAATTAGATTAATTTGAATTGTTTTGGAATGCTTTGCTGATTCTTCCCCAGTAGTCATTTTCTTATGGGAATATGCTATTTCCAGTTATTTATGATAGGAATACTGTTACTAGGGTAATCAAGGGGCACACAATATTCTTTTCCCATGTCTTTTTTCAAAATTTAGTATGGAAGTCAAATATTTGAAATTATCTGGTTTATTTGACAAAAAAATCCATTTTGTTTCTCCAGCATTTCCTTGACTTGTATTGAGCAAAAAAAAATGGCACAAAAGCAAATTGTATTCCGAGTATATTTTTATATTTCATATCTTTAGTTGTTTGTTGTCATGACTTATTTATTGTCATGGTGTACGCTTCTACTTTATGGATATGCTACTCTCTATGGGAACTTCATGAATTGTATAGCAAAAGAAACTTGGTAATCTGATGGTTAACTTCATGAATTGTATAGCAAAAGAAACATGGTAATCTGATGGTTAACTGCTATTGAGATATTTTTCTTCTTCGTTATCAGTTTGGCTCAAAAATAATTAGTGTCTTGTTACTGGTCTATTAAATAACCACCATCATTGTGGTATCTCAGAGTTGGATGATACCAAGAGTCTGCATCTGATATTGTCACCTTTTTTCAAGGTGTTTCTACAGGCCACCTGAACCACAGCATCTGAGGAATACTTCCACGTGCTGGCTTCCAAATTTCTGAGAATTTGACATGAAGCAAAAATATCTCTGGGAAATAATAATTGATATATTTGGGTTATTATTGAACTATTGTACTTTTGAAGGATGAATTTCATTGGCAAAAGTAGGAACATCAGCTGATGCTTATGGCAAAGATTTAAACCTTATCATTGAACTGTTAGAAAAATGTTTTCCCCCTCATGATATGATATTTATTGGCTAACCTTGAAATGTCCCTTTAGCGCTCTATCTTGCTTTTGCCCCCCCCCCTCTTCGCCATGTCACTGATTATAGTGGCATCTGAAACTTTTTGCAGATTATACTGGGCATAAAGTTAGGCATGAAACCAAAAGAAGCAATGACCAAAGTGAAAACACTCTCTGATGTTGAAGGATTGTGTATTTCATTTGCTAGCAACCATGGATCATCAAATCCTCTTGTTGCTGTCAAGGTATGGCTCTTTTCATGTTACAACCGCCGGATTGCATAAATTATTTCTCATTATGCTTGGACAATCTTAATAATCTTAATAATATATCTACATAAAGCCGTCAGTGTGAATTTTGTTTTCTTTTGTTTTATGTTTGTTTGAATTGTTTTTATTATAGATTTAAAACACCTTTATGATTGGTAAGGAAGTATGTGGAAGGAATTTAGATGCATAACTTAATAACAAATTGGTTACACTACATGTGTCATTGGAACATTCTGTGTCTTTATTGTGTTGTCTTGTAGCATCAGGAGAAAGCCTGTCTTCACCATGATTTTTGGCTACCCTTGAAAATTTTCATACATTCAAGGTACTCTTACCAAGGAGAAGTGGGCTATGTCCATCCTTACAAGCCTTTTTTGTCAAAATTAGAGATCAAGCCTCATGTCTGACATTGGGCACTGTTTACGTTCTGGAACCATTTAACTTCAGTCATCAGAATGGGATTTTGAGGCATATGTATTAACTTTGGATACTTTATAGCGTGATGGAACCATTTATTTGGTGACACCGATACATCTAATATGTATTGCTTTACGAAGCTCTTTCATCTTTTTTGTTTTGACATTGTTTTCTAGGAATTTTTAAATGAGGCACCTTACACAACAGAGGAAATTGAGAAAATCACAGAGGAAGATTTGCCATCAGTCTTGGGGAACTCACCAACATCTCTTGATGTCTTAAGAGCTGCCAAACATTTTAAATTATTTCAGGTAAAATACATGATGAGTGTAAATCTCTCTGCTTGCAGATCTTGATGTTGCTAATTGTCCTATAAAATCAAAGTTATGCAGTCTTGATTATATTTAAATACATGGAAACTAAATTGGCATGGGCACAAAATTCTCCTTGAGTAGCAGAGGTTGTTACTGACTAGTCAAGGGCTGACAATGGCGAAGGATGGGTTGTGTGGGTTTCCAAAAGAAAGAAAGAAATGAATGCTTCACTAACGCTGGGACATGTTCGTATTTATGAAAGGGGTGGAAGACAGTGGAAAAACTAAATAAAAATTTGAAGAGAAAACTTTATCTCCTAGATTTATATGGTTTCTCCCAATAGTTTTTTGAACAGAACTGACATGAAACACTTCCTTGTATGCACACTTTTGGATGTTTCTTCAGAAAAACTTGCTAACACACGAACATGAATGATTAGAATTATCTAAAAATGCAAAATACGAAATGCATGTGATCTGAGAGATAGCTGCTTGATGCATCAGATTGCTTTCAGAATTAGATGAATGTCATAAACCCTTCATGAGATATTTGTCAGTCCCTATTTTCAAAATTAGATGAATCAGATTGCTTTCAAAATCAAGGTTCTTACATGACACTTCATTAAGGTATTTTCACAGGCTCTATAAAAGATTTTGAAAGATTTAAATGGATATTGTTTCTGTCCCCATTTCTATGCCCGAGAAAGCTTACATTTGATAGTTATTTCGAAAGGCAGCAAGTCTCAGACAAAATGTGACAAAATAACACCTCAGAGGAATATTTTTTATAAAAAAATATTTTACACCTCACCAGAACCAAACAATACATGCATAACATCCAGACTGTGCAGCCCTCATGGGCCCCAAACATAACCCAAAAGTGTAGTATGAACTAAAACATAGAGCTTTTTTGGAGTTGCAAGTACATATTGGAAAATAAGGAACCTAAAGTGCTTAACATAAGGAACCCTTAATGGTTGTCGTGCCTGCATTCGGTAATTGATAAAATGTAATTCTGCTATTTTCTTTGTCTAAGAAATCACACCAGGGCCTGCAAGCCTTCTGCATTATCTTTTTCTGGAAACTTATGATACACAATGGTGACATACTAGCAGCATGATATACATATATAGGTATACGCATGTTATAGATATATGTATTATGTATGTATGTACGAATGAATATATTCTTTAGGATATATATCACAAAATCTAAGTGCTATAATAAAGAGTCAATATTCATACCTTCACACAGCATTAAGGAAAGTTGTACCTTGAAGATTTCTCATATCATACACCTGATATATGATGTCATTTCTTAGTATGTGCTCAAAGTTGTGTGTGTGCATGTGTATGTGTGTGTGTATATAATATATATATATATATATGTATATATATACATATATATGTGTATATATAGATGAATATATATTGTATATGTATATTTGTGTGTGTGTGTGTGTGTGTAATAAGGTGACGGAAGAGTCAATAAGGTCATCAAATAGCATAAAAGTACTAGTACTTGTAGGAATGAGGGAAAACCATAATGTCAATAGGAAAAGTTGCAACCAAAGTTTTTGAAAATTGCGACCCTCTGATAGTGTCAACATGGACCCAAATGGTGCAGGTGTTAATTTTCTTTAGCATTCTGGAATATTGGTTTCCTAAGTTTCTCATTATGTTAATTGACAATTGACATGTTTTCTTGATAGTTAAACTTTCTAAGGCGTTTCCTCAACTGTGGTTTCCTAAGACACATGCAGGTACCTATCTCTACCAAAGTTTTGCATTTTCAGTATATTGTGTATCAAATAGTTCACTCTACTAGTGCTTTAGTGATTTATAGGTTTCACTGGCTTGGGTTCCCCTTCCTCAATAACAGAATTCTGTGGATGTTGTTTGCCTAGGATAATGAACTGCTTCATGATGCTTTTGGGTTCACTTCATGAAAAAGGGAAACTTTTTCAGTCAAGGAAAAGGTCAGTTCCCAAATTGGTAGATCTGGATCCTGTATTTAGTACATTTCAGCACTCATTATTAGGGCTTAAGCTAGACAAAAGTCTTGGAATACCTTGGTGCTCTTCAAGATTTTAGGAGAACTATGCTTGTGTTTTTCTAAGCAGTCTATCTCCATATGTTTTCTTTTCAAAAAAGTCATCACCTTTTCTCTGTTAGTAGATTTCATATAACAGTACTTGACAGAATTATTACAACTCTATGGAGTATGGAAATCGGTCGTGGCAGATTTATTTCTAGAAGAGGGAATTTTATTGCAACATCTTTTACAAATAGATAAATCAACCAGTTGACAGAATTCAAAATAGAGAAATCAGTTTACCATTCTGCTGAGAAAATGTGACTATTTTACAGAAAATCAAAGCTTTGAATGCAGTGAAGTGGGAATGGAGTAGAACATTTCCATATACAAAAAGTAGTCCAGGAACCCCCCTTGCTGTCCTGAGAAAGTCACAACAGTCACTATGTGGTAGCAATTATTCATTGTTGGCCTTGCACTGTTTGAACTAGACATCCAAGCCATTATTTTGAAAAGCCTAACCTAACTACTCTCTATTATGTATGGCTCCACTACTGAACTCATATTTTTCTTTACTTGCACCATGGGACAGAGTATAATCAGCATGTTTTTATGCTACTCAGCATGTTTAAATTCATGATGGCTGATATAAAATTGGCTTCAATCCATGTTGGCATGTCTCCTAGGTTTTATTGGGCAATTTTTTCATAGATTTGTAATAGCTCCCCTAGTCTTATTGCTTAGTTTTTTTATCCTTACTACCTCTTGTTGATAATTGATTATTTACTATCATCAAAACAGGCAAGACTTATAGGATTCGTGTACACAATGCAGGTGTTTCTACCAGTCTGAACTTCAGAATTCAAAACCATAACATGTTGCTTGTGGAGAATGAAGGATCATACATTGTGCAACATAACTACACCAACTTGGATATACATGTGGGCCAATCATACTCTTTCTTGGTCACCATGGATCAGAATGCTAGTAGTGATTATTATATTGTAGCCAGTGCATGGTTTGTTAATAAGTCATTATCGCATTTTTTGTTGCTAGTGCATTGGTTTGTGAACAAGTTATTATTATATTGTAGCCAGTGCATTGGTCACCATGGATAACCATGTATGACACCACAGTCCAGAGTTACAACATGGATGGATATGCATTTTTTGTTGTTGGGTAATTAATGTTACCATGATTTTCACTTAGTGCATTTCCCACCAGCATTTGTGTACTATATATTCAGCAAATTACCTGATGTTATGGCCTTTTTAACAAATGCTTATCCTTTTATTTCCATTCTATATTTCCATTCAGTGAAGCATGTTTCTTTGTATGAAGATGTGGTTCATGAAGCAAGGGGACATTTATTTGTTGGATATATTTGAAACAAGTATGTTTTGTCATGTATATTTGAAACAAGGAGTAATGACTAATGCGATTGGCGCAAAATCAAACCATCAAAAAAATGCTGCTTTAGAGGAAATCTTTTGCTGTTGATATGACCACTGCTTGTCTATTTTTTCTGACTAGTTACCTTCCATATGATTGTAGGCATTTGCATGTCAACATTTCTTATAAAGGTTGATCAAGAAAATAATGAGATCATTAATCAATTGGAGGAAATCCATCAGGTATTGAGATATGATGTTTGCTTAACTTTGATGTTTGGTTTCAGTGCAAATACATCATCTAACCCTATTAGATGCATAATATGCAGGGGCTTCTGAGAAGAACAGAGCATGAGAGGAATAACCTTAAAAGGAATTTTCTGCCTACACTGCGAAATTTCAAGTTATCTCTAGTCAGAACATTGACTACTACCTGTTGCATGTTCAGCCCCGAGATTTTGTGTGCTAAGCCAGGGATTGACTGTTGGTTGGAGTCTCTTCCTTTGTTTGATAAAAATAGCTTACTTCTAGATATGGAATTTCTTCAGGAGTTATCAAGAAGTAGTTTTCTCGATTCTCACGAACTCTTCGAGGTAATCATTCTATCTTTTTGAAAATATTTGGTACCAGTTGTTTATAAACTAATAGAAAAAAGATGACAGACAAGGAAGAGATGTATATATATTCTTCATATCTTATGAGGTGAATGATACTTTAGACAAGATGCATAAGTATGCTTATTATTTTTGTTGATGCAATCGTGGAGGTGAAACTGAAGAGTCATACATAACATGTAACTGGACCACTGGGTATTCTTAAAACCTCTCATTCTTTTGTTGTGTTGGTCTGAAGACAGTTTCCATATCTATATTTTTTTTCTTTGACATTACAACTCTAGGAACATTTACATGTTATTCATGAGATGTTGTTTAACTGGCATTCATCCTTGTGGTATATCTGCTCTGGACTTCCTAAGGTAGGACCAAAACAGGGATGAGATATGGTAGAGACCAGATTTACTTTGAGTGTATTTTCTTTCGATGGAGAGCACTTGTAGGACATATTTACTTTGAGTATATTTTCTTATTTTTGTTTCTTTTGTTTTCTCCACATGGTTAATGGCATTGTCTTTAGTTAGGTGTAGTAAATGGTGCTAATTGCTTCACACTAAATCAACGAATGTGAAGATATGAATGGATGCACTATTACAGGTGATGAGAGCATAGATACTAATATGATTTTTTTTTTTAAAAAAGATAACCTATTCCTATGTTTTTACAACAATGACGCTAATACTTTTTCATACGTTTCTTTCACTACGTGGCCAAAAGTAATACCTACGTTTTTAGAAACATAGGTACACCCTCTTATATGCGTGTGTATACATGTTTTTATCCTACGTTTCTATTGGAATATTTCTACGCTTTCAAAGCGTAGGTATGGGTTGATATCTACCTACGCTTTTTACTGGACTATTCCTATGCTTTGAAAGCGTAGGAATAGGTCGAACTATACCTACGTTTCATAGAAACGTAGGTATAACCTATAGTCACGTGAGCAAGCGTCGCACTTTGAAAGCGTGACAAGCAAACGTGACTAAAGACTTTACCTACGTTTTTTGGACCTATACCTACATTTTCTAAACGTAGGTAAAGGTCAATTTTCTTGTAGTGGTGGAACCCACTACTTCCAGCAGCTCTATCTCCCTAACCTCTTGGTTTCCTAGCACGAGTTTTGGAGGGTGGTTAGAAGACATAAAGAGGAACAATTTATTCTAAAGACCAAACTTGAAATTACCTTGGTTAGGGTTCCTAAATCTCTGATCTTGCTCGGAGAAACTTACTCGTTCCTGGCTTCTAACTTCTCAGGGGCTTGATCTCCTGGCATGGGGTTTAGAGGGGAATTAGACAAAACTAAAAGGAATGAGAACTTCCAAAGGATGAACCTAGGAAGATGATTCCTTACCTTTGAAATACGCACTCCAAAACTTGGGTTCACGCAGGTCAAGTTTCATGCCTATTTATAGGGTTTGGCCTAGGGTGGCAAGATTAGATCGACTTAGGAGTCCTAATTTGAAGTAGGATCGATCCCCAAGAGTCCTACACTAGATTGACATGACAGATAGCATCGATCCATGGGGATTGGAATGCTAAAAATCTCTTTTTTCCACATTTCTGGAAATCACGTTTTCAGAACATAGTCGTGGTCTTCCTTGAACCGATACTCTGAGAACGTGGTCACGCGATAGACCGCATTCTGGCGTATTTTTGAAAATTTTAGATTTTCTTATTTATCTCCTATTTATACCCTAATTGGTCTATTTATCCATTTTAAATCCATAAATTGCCCTAATTACGTCTCTAGAAGTGGGCTTGGGCTAGAAGGGCTTTGAAATTGGTCTTTGGGCCCATTTTAAGTGGGCTTAACCCTTTGGTTAATATAGGGCCTTTGATTATGCATAATTCATTTAATTAGCCCATTAAGCCTTTTAAATGCTAAATAATTCTTTTTAATTCTTGAAAAATCCTAAAAAATTCCAGGGCGTCACACTCTCCCCAACTTAAAAAGAATTTGGTCGCCAAATTCATTGCATGGTTTTTTTGGAGAGTATACTTATAATCAAATAGTTCTGGGGATCTCTTGTGCATAGCTTCTTTGTTAGCGCAGCAAGAGTGATATAGAAGGGGGGGATGAATAGATCACTCCCAATTTGCAGAAACTCAGGCGGAAAATAGATTCTACTGCTAACGCACCTCCTTAACCCGTACACAGAGAAATATAGATGAGAGTGAAGAACAGATCACTTGAAGGCAAAGGGACAAGCAGATGAAGAGCACAGAAATCAATAGCAAACCACAGAGGAGGCACTCGGTTTTTAGGTGGTTCGATTGCAGTCCGCAACCTACATCCACCCCTCACTCCAACTAGAGTGAGGATTCCACTAGGCAAAGCTAGATCACAGCAGACTCAGTCTGCATACAACATGCTGCCACACAGCTTGAACACCCAAGGGAAACAAATCCCTCGACCAAGCTCTGCTACCCACAGAACTTGAAACCTGTTCTAGCTCCCAGCTAGAACACAACCGGAGAATCCTCTCCCTTCCTCCACACACGGAGGGAAACTGTTAATGACAACCTGTCACTAACAACACCAGAGATCACCGATCTCTCTTCCTCTGCAACTCAGAGGGAAACTGGAGTAGTACTCCCTTCCTCCACACACCGAAGGGAAACCAATTCAAATCAGAATGGAAGAACAAAATAAACGAAAGCAAAATAGAAAGAAAAACCAATGAAGAAGAAATCGGTTCTGAAACCCAATACAAATGTAGCTTCAAATGAAGCAATTTATCAACCCACACACACTCTCTCTCTCTCGAACAAACTCCTCTCAGATATGGAACTCTCTGCTCCTTTTCTTTTCTGGATCGTGCAGACTCTCACCAATGGCTTCTGCTTTTTCTTTTCACGATCGATCTTCTGCTGAAGGATGAAGCTCTATATTTATAGCAGATATTGGCGTGTGGCTGCCAGGTTACCGCCCATGCACTTTTGGCCAGATCATTTGAATTTCGACCACATGGCAGCATCCTGACAGGGTTGCCATCCACGTGTCATGCGCCTGTTGTCTTGGATCACGTGTCAGGTGCCAACCTCGATTCACGTGTCCAATCATCAGCCTGAATCACCTGCAGACAGACAGATGGAATGTATAGACTTAGTTAGTTCAGGCTTTCAACATGAATGTATATACTTTAGAAACACAACAGAGTAAGTGTGCACACCGTGAGAGAGTGTACAGGCTTACTGAATAAAATGCACGTGAAGGCAGTGTATAGACATGAACACTGCAAACGATTGTTACCAATGTGTACACTTTACAAGGCTCAGCCACTGTGTAGACTTCACGAAGCCTAAGCAGTGTACAGACTTGAAACGATAGTTAGCCAAGTGTGTATCATGTGAGAGTGTATTCACTTGGAGGTCTTCAGCATCTTCAGTGTATGGACTGAAGCACTTCAGGGCAATCCATAGCAATGTATAGACTTAGGCGTTCTGTTCAAATCAAAACCAATGTACAGACTTCATGCTGTACAGACTTGATGTTGATCAACAGATCTTTGAACATCAGCCCAAGGCGTCAATGCTTCCATCGAGCAGCGTTGCCTCAGCTTCCTCAGGCAAGATGCTCACGCCCTTGGTAACAGGCCAATGCGTCAACGCATCCAGTGTCAGCGTCGACGCAGTGAGCAAGACAGAAAGGTGTGCGTCTACGCAGTCAGCCAAGTGCGTCAACGCACGAAAGGCACACAATCCATGAAGACAGACAAGTTGTACAGACTTTGAAGCTTGCTGAATGAAACGATCGGCTGATGGACCAATGTACAGACTTTGAATGTAAAGGTAGTCTGTATAGACTTGAATCGCTTGAAGCGATGTATGGACTTTGTGAAGCTCAAGCACTGTACTGACTTGTGAAGACTTCAGCGATGTACATACTTGGTGTAGCTCAAGTGAATGTATAGACTTGTGAAAGCATAGTGGATGTGTGGACTTGAGAGAATGAAGCCGATGTACATACTTGGTAAATCGAAGCCTCTGTACAGACTTTCCTAAGACGCAGTTCAATGTATAGACTTGAACGAAAAAGGCCGATGTACAGAGTTGGTGAATCACAGGCCAGTGTATAGACTTAGAGAAATGAGGTCTAGTGTATAGACTTGGAGAACTGTTCAATGTGTTGGGTTGGCGTTGTATAGACTTGGCTTTGAGCACTTGGGCTGAAGGCAATGTGCAGACTAAGCGATGTATAGACTTTGCCCAAGGAACCGAATGTGTAGACTTTGCTGAAGCTAACTCTGAAGCAATGTTCAGACTTTACAAACGAGACTCTGGGTGATGTATAGACTTACACTATCGGATGTGTAGACTTCAAGACAATGCAGCAGCCAGTGTATAGACATGAAGTTTGACAATCCAATGTATAGAGTTGAAGCTTGGAAGGATGTATAGGGTTGAGCTGAACTGACTTTGGCAATGTGCAGACTTGACTGGTCGGGCAGTGTACAGACTAGAGTATTAGGATCAATGTGTATACTTCAGTAAGAAGGTGCCTGATGTACAGACTTAAGGAAGATATGCCAATGTACAGACTAAATGGATCCAGCTGGTGTATAGACTTTGTGCCCAAGCTATCAATGCTCTGATGCGTCGACCCACCCTTTCTGATGAGTCGACCCACTGCTATTCATATTAACCAAACAGTGCATATAGAATCAAGATAGCATGCATATCTGACAGCCAAATGAACTGTACTCACTCACATGATGAAACAGCATTAATCTATAGATAGATGATTGATTTATAGTGTGAGACATCATCAAAACCATAGGGATGCAACAATCTCCCCCTTTTTGATGATGACAACACTATGAGTCAACCAATATCAAGTTTCAACAAGAAGTTAATACCAGCTGCAACAAGCAGAATAAATTCAAGGCATGATCATGCAAATGATCTAAACATTCCCTACAACACACTCTCATCTCCCCCACAACTCATAACCATGACTTCCACGAAGCAACATGACTCCCCTCAAAGCTCAAGACAGAACCAATACTCACTAATATTGCAAACTTCTCTCAAGACAAAACCAATACTCACTGATATTGCAAACTTCTCTCAAGACAAAACCAATACTCACTGATATTGCAAACTTCTCTCCCCCTTTGACATCAGCAAAAAGAACTACAGAATGTATGACAGTGCTGGAAACATGAGGACTCAGGGTAGTAACTTCTTAGTGCAGAAAGTCACGAGTAGGTCTTAGAGAATAAGTGAGTTTCTAATCTCAAGAGAAGATTCTTTAGACTTCAGTACGTAATAGAGAAGTAGAATGATAGACAAGTTTATCAGCATACATAGTGGATGATTTAGAGCAGGAGTTCACAAGTATGGCCAAATATAGTTGATCATTCAACTATTCCACAAGACAGCAAGAGACTAAATCAGAGAGGTGTTCTCAAGGTATTGAAGACAAGCAATCCATTAGTTGCATAACAACAAGGAATTTTTGTTGGAGATGATTTTCAAGAAGATCAATGAGTAAGTTGGTAGTTCACTTCCTTTGACATTAGGGAGACACCTTGATTAGAGGCCTGAATCCCCAGTTACTCAGAGTGAGTACCTCATTACTTCATTCCCTTTTTTTTTTATTTATTAAGGAACAGAGTTAGTAACTGTGGCTTTTGACATGAGGAAACACCTTGATTAGAGGCCAGAGTCCCCAGTTACTCACCAGCAAGCCACCATTGCTCTGTCATGACTTTTCATTCATTTTAAGCATTTGACACCTCATGACTTGGGAGAAATATTCATTTCATTGATGAAGCTCCCAGTTTCTCAGTGATCAAAACAGAACATGTTTGTTCAGTTAAGCCCTTGAGTTAAAGAAATAGAATGATTGAAGACAATACCAAAAAGGACTTTTCTTGAATTGAGTCTTGAAGTCTAGATTTCAAGTTGATTGGGTAAGATATCAAGACATACAAGTTTTTGGCCTGAACCATAATCAATGACAATGTAGGAAGATATACTTTATGCAATTAGTCCAGATCTCTGAAGGAGTACCAAAGGAAAGATTCTAACTTGGAGATTAGAGTCACTGACTTATAGACTTAAGAGATAAGTGACACTCTACTTTCTGAGAGAACCACATTAAGTCAGTCATGCAAGACCAGCAAAGGTACACATCTGGACAGCCCTTTTGAATCTGTCAAAGAACTTCTCTTCTCACATCACAACTCAGCTCCCCCTAAGACATAGCATTCCTCAATAAAACATTCCAGCAAAATCTCAAGGCTTTCCTTTATTTAGAGCATTCCTGAAATCTAACCAGTAAGCATTCTGAACTCCCCCTTAAACCAACATGCAAGAAGGCTAAACATCAGATAGACACAACTCCCCCTCACAACAAGAGCATGCTTCATAATTAAGACAATTTGTATAAGCCTAATTCTCTTCTCAATGTGGTGAATTTTTCATTATCCAGAGGTTTTGTGAATATGTCAGCAATCTGATTATCTGTCCCTACATGAATCAGTTCAAAATTATTCTTAGACACCTCATCTCTTATAAAATGATGTCTTATCTCTATGTGTTTGGTTCGTGAATGCAAAACAGGATTTTTAGCAAGATTGATGGCACTAGTATTATCACAGTAAATAGGTGTGCACCCCAGGTCTACTTGGTAGTCCTGAAGCTGGTGTTTAATCCATATGACTTGTGTTCCACAACTCCCTGCAGCCACATATTCAGCTTCTGCAGTGGAGAGGGCCACAGAATGTTATTTCTTGGAGCCCCAAGACACTAAACACCCACCCAAGAATTCACAATGGCCACTTGTGCTTTTCCTGTCTAGTTTACAGCCTGCATAGTCAGCATCTGTGTATGCTACTAGGTTAAGTGTGTGAGATGCAGGCAACCATAAACCAAGAGAGTGACTAGCTAACAAATATCTGAAGATTCTTTTAACTGCAGCTAAGTGTAGTTCAGTAGGTCTAGACTGATACCTTGCACACATTCCTACACTGAATTGTATATCAGGTCTAGAGGCTGTCAAGTAAAGTAGTGATCCAATCATACCTCTATAAAGTTTGGCATTTACTTCTTTACCTGTCTCATCTGCATCCAATGAAGTATTGGTGCCCATGGGTGTAGTAATGTGCTATAAGTTTTCCATGCCAAACCTTTTGAACAGTTCCATTGTGTATTTGGTTTGGTTGATGAAGCACCCATCTTTTAGCTGCTGTACCTGCAATCCAAGAAAATATTTTAGTTCACCAACCAAGCTCATTTCAAATTCAGCAGACATCATGGTAGAAATGTCATCACATAGTTCATGCTTAGTAGATCCAAATACAATGTCATCTACATATACCTGAACTATGATGAGATCTTTATTCATGCCCTTGGTAAATAAAGTGTGATCAACTTTACCTCTTTTGTAGCCCTTGCTGATCAGAAATTCAGACAATCTTTCATACCAAGCTCTTGTGGCCTGCTTTAGACCATACAAGGCTTTGTTTAACCTGAAAACTTGGTTAGGTTGAGGAGAATATTGAAATCCAGGAGGTTGTTCAACAAAAACTTCTTCTTTAATAACTCCATTTTAAAAGGCACTTTTAACATCCATTTGTTGGAGTTTTATGTTCTTTGAGCATGCAAAGGCAAGTAACAATCTTATAGCTTCCATCCTAGCAACAGGTGCATAGGATTCATCAAAGTCTACACCAAATTCCTGACAGTAGCCTTTGGCTACTAATCTGGCCTTATTCCTCGAGATGATTCCATCTCCATTCATCTTATTTTTGAACACCCACTTGGTTCCTATGATATTTATACCATCTGGTCTTGGGACAAGCTCCCAGACATTATTCCTTTCAAAGTGACCTAATTCCTCACTCATGGCATTGACCCAAGCTTGATCAGCTAAGGCCTCTTCTACTGTTTTGGGTTCAATTTGTGAGATTAATGCAATTAAGTCATCATTATTCACATTTCTAAAATGAGACCTAGTCCGAAGAGGATCTTCAAGATTGCCTATGACTTTATCTAAAGGATGGTCTTTAAGAAATCTGATATTTGTTGAAGACTCACCTGTTTCTCTTGGACCTTCCTAATTTGGGAATTTGTTTCTCCACTCGGCTGAGTCTTCTCTTCTTCCTGTTGGTCTTCTAGAAAATCTCCACCATGATTGGAATCCCTGTCAAGATTTTCAACATTAGAAACATCTTTCTTTTCACTAAAAAGGATGTGTGGAGACTCTTCCACTTTCTGATCTGATATGTTAAATACCCTATATGCCCTTGACACTTCAGAGTAACCCAAGAATATTCCAGGTGAACTCTTGGCTTCAAACTTGTCTAAATCTTTCTTATCATTGTTATGAATAAAACATTTTACTCCAAAAATTCTGAAATGAAACAAGTTTGGTTTCTTACCTTTTAGAAGCTCATAGGGTGTTTTCTTGTGTATGGGTCTTACCATGGCCCTGTTGATTATGTAGGTTGCTGTATTGGCCGCTTCTGCCCAAAACCTTCTAGGTAATTTGCTTTCAATCAACATGGTTCGGGCCATCTCCACCACTGTTCTATTTCTTCTCTCCACAATCCCATTTTGTTCAGGTGTCCTGGGAGAAGAAAACCTGTGAGTTAGTCCTTCTTTGTCACAAAGTTCAGTAAACATGGAGTTTTCAAACTCACCTCCATGGTCAGATTGAATAGAACAAACCTTTTACTTCCCTTCTTGTTTGACCTTATTGAAAAATAGGTTAAACTTTTGAAATGCATCACTCTTATTTGCTAAGAAAAATATCCATGAATATCTAGAGAAGTCATCTATGATGACATAGCCAAACATGTTTCCATTGAGACTCTGAGTTCTAGTGGGACCGAAAAGGTCCATATGAAGAATTTCCATTGGTCTAGAAGACAATGGCTCAGATCTTAATTTAAAGGAATTTCTGGTCTGTTTGCCTAGAGCACAGGCATCACATGCTTTTGATATTGAGTTGAATTTAATTCTAGGCATGCCTCTAACTAAATCATGCTTGACCAATTTATTTAAAGTTGAAAAGCTAGCATGACCTAGACGTCTATGCCATTCAAAGGCATCATTTTCAGAATTGGCAGATAAGCAAATAGTAGATTCAGATTTCTCATCTAAGTCTACAATGTATACATTATTAATCCTGTTGGCTACAAATTTAACCATGTCAGAATTTGTTTCAAGGATTTTGCATGAACTATCATCAAATACAACCATGTGACCCATGTCACATAATTGGCTAATGCTAATCAGATTGTGTTGAAGCCCTTCCACAAGTAATACTTTTTCAATGGAATTTGTGGAAGACTTACCTACTGTGCCAACTCCAATTATTTTACCTTTGTTCTTTCCTCCAAACTTGACCAGACCCCCTGGCTTCATCTCTATCTTGTTGAACTTGGATCGATCTCCTGTCATATGTCTGGAGCAGCCACTGTCGAGGTACCACTTGTTATCTTCAGCTACCAGGCCGACCTACACAAATATATCAAGCAGAGTGATTTGGAACCCAAGATGAGTTGGGTCCAAGGACATTGTTCAAATCTCTGATCAAGTGTTTAGGTATCCAGATTTGTTTCAGCCTGGTTTTCTCTGGCACCTTCCTTTCTGGTTTATTAAAGTTGAATCCAGTTGAACTGGAAAAATGAGTTCTATTCCATTCATTAGTCTTCTTATTCCTAGGAAATTTCCTGTAGGCTTGTTGATTAGCATATCTTTGACCATGAAAGTTATTTCTCCAGTAGGTCCTGTTTGGACCCATCTGATTGTTGTAATTCCAGCTCTTATTCTGATTTACTTTCTTGGTCCATCTACCATTTGTGTTCTGGTAAGTGGGCTTAGTGTTATTCTTCATAAAATTCATTCCCATCTTAAATGGTTGTCCAGTACTGATTTTTGTGTTTTCTTTAGGACTTTGAATTCCCTTAGAGCTGTTTGAGCTGGATGGTGTGTCCAGCTTTTCTTTTCCCTTTTCTAGACAGAAGGTGATGGTCTTGAATTGCAAGGGTCTCTTGTTGGTTGGGTCATAGCCTAGACCTTCTTTATTGAAATTGACCCTAGTCCCTAGTATAGCATCTAGGCTAGTCTTTCCTTGGACAAACTTTTCTAAGACTTTCTGTTTGTCTTCCAGCTCCTTTTGAAGAGACTCAGAATTCTTTAGGAGTTCAGCATTTACTTTCTTCACAGCTTCATATTTCTCTGAATTCACTCTAATTTCATTCATGCCTTCTTCAATTTTAGTTTTGAATTCATTGAGCTGTTTTTGACTTTCTTGAGTTTCTCCCTTGAGCTTATCATTTTCTTTCCTTAGTGAGGTCATTTCTTCTAGTTGTTCCTTTAGCTTTTCATTTTCCTCACAGACTAGAGTTTGTTCTTCAACACTTGTGTTAAATTTTCTTTTCAGAACTCTGTGCTCTTTGTTAAAGGAATTAAATTTATCTAACAAATCACCATAAGCTTCCTCCCAGTCATCAATTGAGAAATTTTCAAAAACATTTATTACCTCCTCTTCACTGTTTGCCATAAGGCAAATTCCATCTTCATATTCTTCTGAGGAAGCATCTTCAGGGTCTTCTTCTTCCTCGCTCCATGTGCAGACCATCGCCTGTGGCTTCTTCTTCTTTTGCACCTTTATGTTTTTCTTCTGAAGATAGGGACCCTTCTTCTGGAGGTCTGGGCATTCTCCTTTCATATGTCCATGTTTGTTACAATTAAAACAAGTTAGTCTCTTAGGATTTTTATCCCTGTAACTAGTAAATTCAGCATTCTTGTTGAACGGGTGTGGCTTCTTCTTCCTAAAGGTCTTTCCCTTTTTCTTCAGAAATTTTCTGAACTGTCTAGTGAGCATTGCCTGCTCCTCCTGGTCGAGATTTGACAATCCTTCAAGCTCAGACTCATACTCGGGGCTACTGCTGCTGCTCCCACTGTTGCTACCCTTGTTGCGGGATGCCCTTAGAGCTACATTTTTACCCTTCCTCTCACTTCCTTCTCCACCTCCTTTGAAATTCATCTCATAGGTCATAAGAGATCCTATGAGTTCATTCACAGTCAAGATAGTCAAATCTTTTGACTCCTCAATCACAATGGCCTTAGTGTGCCATGCCGGGGATAAAGATCTAAGGATTTTCCTGACTATATCTGCCTCAGCAAGATCCTTCCCTAGCCCTTTAAGAGTATTTGTGATTAAAGACAACCTGGCACCCATCTCAGTTATATTCTCGTCTGCATTCATCTTAAACATTTCATACTTAGAAGTGTAGAGATTTACCTTCGAGGCTTTCACTTGAGCTGTACCTTCATAGATCAATTGCAGCTCATCCCACATTCGCTTGGCAGTTCTGTATGCAGATATACGAGCATATTCCTCTGGATGAACAGCACACTAGATTATGTTCAGCGCCGTCCAGTTGAGTGAAGAGAGCTTGACATGGTCATCTGTCCAAGCATCCTCGTTTGGTGGCAGCTCATATGGCCCCACCGTGATTACTCTCCACAGTTTATGACTCTGAGCCCTGATGAACACTTGCATCCTGTTCTTCCAAAATAGATAGTTACTACCATCGAAATAAGGAGGGCGACTAATGGATTGACCTTCGGCCATGAAGGTTCTAGGACCACCAGCATTTCTTTGACCGTTCGTCCACATGGCGTAAACCTGCTCTGATACCAATTGTTAGCGCAACAAGAGTGATATAGAAGGGGGGGGATGAATAGATCACTCCCAATTTGCAGAAACTCAGGCGGAAAATAGATTCTACTGCTAACGCACCTCCTTAACCCGTACACAGAGAAATATAGATGATAGTGAAGAACAGATCACTTGAAGGCAAAGGGACAAGCAGATGAAGAGCACAGAAATCAATAGCAAACCACAGAGGAGGCACTCGGTTTTTAGGTGGTTCGATTGCAGTCCGCAATCTACATCCACCCCTCACTCCAACTAGAGTGAGGATTCCACTAGGCACAGCTAGATCAAAGCAGACTCAGTCTGCATACAACATGCTGCCACACAGCTTGAACACCCAAGGGAAACAAATTCCTTGACCAAGCTCTGCTAACCACAGAACTTGAAACCTGTTCTAGCTCCCAGCTAGAACACAACCGGAGAATCCTCTCCCTTCCTCCACACACGGAGGGAAACTGTTAATGACAACCTGTCACTAACAACACCAGAGATCACCGATCTCTCTTCCTCTGCAACTCAGAGGGAAACTGGAGTAGTACTCCCTTCCTCCACACACCGGAGGGAAACCAATTCAAATCAGAATGGAAGAACAAAATAAACGAAAGCAAAATAGAAAGAAAAACCAATGAAGAAGAAATCGATTCTGAAACCCAATACAAATGTAGCTTCAAATGAAGCAATTCATCAACCCACACACACACTCTCTCTCTCGAACAAACTCCTCTCATATATAGAACTCTCTGCTCCTTTTCTTTTCTGGATCGTGCAGACTCTCACCAATGGCTTCTGCCTTTTCTTTTCACGATCGATCTTCTGCTGAAGGATGAAGCTCTATATTTATAGCAGATATTGGCGTGTGGCTGCCAGGTTCCCGCCCATGCACTTTTGGCCAGATCATTTGAATTTTGACCACATGGCAGCATCCTGACAGGGTTGCCATCCACGTGTCATGCGCATGTTGTCTTGGATCACGTGTCAAGTGCCAACCTCGATTCACGTGCCCAATCATCAGCCTGAATCGCCTGCAGACAGACAGATGGAATATATAGACTTAGTTAGTTCAGGCTTTCAACATGAATGTATATACTTTAGAAACACAACAGAGTAAGTGTGCACACCGTGAGAGAGTGTACAGGCTTACTGAATAAAATGCACGTAAAGGCAGTGTATAGACATGAACACTGCAAACGATTGTTACCAATGTGTACACTTTACAAGGCTCAGCCACTGTGTAGACTTCACGAAGCCTAAGCAGTGTACAGACTTGAAACGATAGTTAGCCAAGTGTGTATCATGTGAGAGTGTATTCACTTGGAGGTCTTCAGCATCTTCAGTGTATGGACTTAAGCATTTCCGGGCAATCCATAGCAATGTATAGACTTAGGCGTTTTGTTCAAATCAAAACCAATGTACAGACTTCATGCTGTACAAACTTGATGTTGATCAACAGATCTTTGAACATCAGCCCAAGGCGTCAACGCTTCCATCGAGCAGCGTTGCCTCAGCTTCCTCAGGCAAGATGCTCACGCCCTTGGTAATAGGCCAATGCGTCAACGCATCCAGTGTCAGCGTCGACGCAGTGAGCAAGATAGAAAGGTGTGCGTCTACGCAGTCAGCCAAGTGCGTCAACGCACGAAAGGCACACAATCCATGAAGACAGACATGCTGTACAGACTTTGAAGCTTGCTGAATGAAACGATCGGATGATAGACCAATGTACAGACTCTGAATGTAAAGGTAGTCTGTATAGACTTGAATCGCTTGAAGCGATGTATGGACTTTGTGAAGCTCAAGCACTGTACTGACTTGTGAAGACTTCAGCGATGTACATACTTGGTGTAGCTCAAGTGAATGTATAGACTTGTGAAAGCATAGTGGATGTGTGGACTTGAGCGAATGAAGCCGATGTACAGACTTGGTAAATCGAAGCCTCTGTATAGACTTTCCTAAGACGCAGTTCAATGTATAGACTTGAACGAAAAAGGCCGATGTACAGAGTTGGTGAATCACAGGCCAGTGTATAGACTTAGAGAAATGAGGTCTAGTGTATAGACTTGGAGAACTGTTCAATGTGTTGGGTTGGCGTTGTATAGACTTGGCTTTGAGCACTTGGGCTGAAGGCAATGTGCAGACTAAGCGATGTATAGACTTTGCCCAAGGAACCAAATGTGTAGACTTTGCTGAAGCTAACTCTGAAGCAATGTTCAGACTTTGCAAACGAGACTCTGGGCGATGTATAGACTTACACTATCGGATGTGTAGACTTCAAGACAATGCAGCAGCCAGTGTATAGACATGAAGTTTGACAATCCAATGTATAGAGTTGAAGCTTGGAAGGATGTATAGGGTTGAGCTGAACTGTCTTTGGCAATGTGCAGACTTGACTGGTCGGGCAGTGTACAGACTAGAGTATTAGGATCAATGTGTAGACTTCAGTAAGAAGGTGCCCGATGTACAGACTTAAGGAAGATATGCCAATGTACAGACTAAATGGATCTAGCTGGTGTATAGACTTTGTGCCCAAGCTATCAATGCTCTGATGCGTCGACCCACCCTTTCTGATGAGTCGACCCACTGCTGTTCATATTAACCAAACAGTGCATATAGAATCAAGATAGCATGCATATCTGACAGCCAAATGAACTGTACTCACTCACATGATGAAACAGCATTAATCTAGAGATAGATGATTGATTTATAGTGTGAGACATCATCAAAACCATAGGGATGCAACATTCTTCTATTTTCCATATCCCCTTTTGATCAGTATTCTTATTCCATCAGACTTTTACCATGGGAATGGTTTTATTCCGAAGTTGACGCACTTCTCGATCAATTATTCTGATTGGCTTTTGCTCGTACGTCATATCCTTTTGAATCACCAGATCGTCATAACTTATAACATGAAATGGATCTGGGACGTACCTTTTTAACATCGAGACATGAAATACATCATGTACTCCAGATAATTGAGGGGGCAAAGCTATCTGATATGCGACCTCACCAACCCTTTCAAGAATTTCAAAAGGGCCAATAAATCTCGGAGTAAGCTTACATTTTATGCCAAATCTTTGAATATCTCAACCTAGAGAAACCTTGAGAAACATATGGTCTCCCACTTGCAATTCCAGGTCTCGCCTTCTATTATCAGCATATGACTTTTGTCTATCTTGAGCCATCTGGAATCTCTCTCTAATAAGCTTTACCTTCTCGGTAGTATCCTTTATGATTTCAGGGCCTAGAAGTTGTCTTTCCCCAACAACATTCCAGCATATAGGTGAGCGGCAACTTCTTCCATGTAATGCTTTGAATGGTGCCATTTGTATGTTATCTTGATAGCTATTGTTGTAGGCGAATTCCATCAGAGGTAAGTGATCGTGCCAACTCCCACCAAAATCAATAGTACAAGCCCTCAGCATATCTTCTGCCACCTGATTTGTCCTTTCAGTTTGACCATCACACTACAAGAAAAATGAGAAATTATGACGTCCATTTACTGTCGCAAATACGTCAGAGATACATCGCAATGTGCATTTTTGACGTATTTACGATGGAATATGGACGTCGGAACTATTTCGTCGCAAATTTCTGACGTACTAAAATAGCGTCGCCAATGCGTCCGAAATTACTGACGAAACTATGTCGTCAAAATTATGGTGCCTATTTATTTCAGTAATTAATAATACGGGAATTAATTAATCATTGCGACGGAACATAATTTAGTTGAAAATAGGTCTAAAGTTTTCGACGTATTTCCGACATATATATTATGTCGTTGCAAACATATAGGTTAAATTAGTTCCGACGAAAGTTATTTTGATGGGAAATACGTCCTTAATTATCGACGAATTTCTATCGGATAAATAATACGTTGAAAACCTGTTGGTCAAATTAGTTCCGATGAACTATTATTACGTCGAAAATATGTCGTTAATGCTCGACGAATTTGAGACAGATAATTAATACGTCGGAACTAGTTTGAATCAAATTACTTCCGACGAAACTACCTTTGGTCGAAAAGACGTCATTAATGTTCGACGTATTTGAGACGGATAATTAATACGTCGAAACTAATGTGTACCAAATTTGTTCCGACGAACATTTAGTTGGTCGAAAATACGTCTGAACCTTTCGACCGATTTGCGCTGTAAAATAAATACGTCAAGAAATAAGTGAGAGAAATTGGTTCCGACGAATTTTTAGTTGGTCAAAATTCCGTCGAAAACTTTCTGCATATATATTTTATATATTTTAAAATTTTAAAAATCTGTTTAAAGCTACAATTATACACCACAATCGACTCAACCCAACATAAAACACGTAATAAACAAGATATACAACACACCATAGGATAAAATCCTATTGGAAATTAGAATAAAGAACGTCCAGAACACATAAATCTTTGAATAAAAAAGTTACAGTTACATTAATTGAAATGTATCATTTTTTCATAATATCATTAAAAAAATCAAGAGATATCCGCTGCATCATCCTCATTCGTCATTCGTAGCATCTCCACCATCACCAGCTATAGAGGATCCTACATCACAAAAAATTAATAATAAATAGATTTTAATAAATACAATTATTAATAAATCTAGTTAAATATCTTTTTGATTTTCTAAGGCCAAAAGTAGATAACATGAAGATGATTTCTTTCACTCTCAAAGGTGAATTCTTTGAACTAAGTAGTAATGTTATTGTTGTGCCCTGTGGTTTTGATGATGTCTAACACTATGAATCATATTATGATAATGGTTTTTTATATCATGAATTTGATGTGTGCTGGCTAATGTCGATATGTTTTCTAATGCCTTGAACAACATTTTCATATGAAGGCTTGAAGAGTTGTAATGTCAATGCTATGAATGTTTGAACTGTTATATCTATATACTTGAACAATGTCTGTTTGAAGAACTGTAATATCTGAAGAATTCAGGTAAGCATAAGCATGGCAGTGTCACAGCAGCCCTAGAAGCAACTCTGCAGAAGAAGCCTCCAATCTCTGAAGGAACAAGCTGATATATCAGCTTAAGATAGACTCTGTACCCGCTGAAGAATAAGGGTGAAAAATATCCCTTATGCTGACAAATGTGCATTATGGGTGACAGATACTACCTTAATGGTGGCAAATAGATGGACTAGGTGAATAATAGGCAACAGTGGTGACAAATAGTAGTGCAAAGGTGAATAATAGGCAGCATGTGTGAAATAGCTGAAATCCAAGAACCTCAAGCCGACTCGGGAGGGCTTACAAGTCGACTTCTGACAGAAGAATTCACAGAATGAAAGAAGACTTTTTGGCTGTGGATTAAGGGTGAAATGGGTGGACAAAGCAGACAAATGGCTGTATAGCAGTTTGAAATGGCTGTTCAGTGGTGTAAAGTGGCTCATGTCGCTGACATTTGAAGAATGATGAAACTGGTTGAAGAGAATGATTCCCTCTGTGCTTCAGAGGAAGTGAGGACTGGTCCTCTGGTTGTGGGTAACTGGGTGTTACTCATGGTCCTTCTAATTTGATCAGAAGAAGAGAGGAGAGTGTTCTTCTAGGTCAAGCTGTAAGTCAGCGTTTATTTACAGACTGAGTCTGCGGTTATTACTGTTGCAAGGGGAAGCCACACTCATGTTTGAGTGTGGGGTGGACGTAGATCTGTGTGGCAGATTGAATCACCTAAAAATTCTATGTGTCATGATTTTCATTGGTGTGATTGGCCCTTATCGTCTAAGGCCTCCATTCACAAGTTTGCGTATGAATTGATCTTCCCTATACGCTAAGTGGTTGTATTGCATTCTATTAGATCTGTCTGATCTGAGTGGATTCTGTGAAGTAGCATTCTCTTAGTTGGTGCATTCTTGTCACTTTCATTTATATTGTTCTCATAGATATCATCTGAGCTCGTGGTTTGATAGCTAGGTGTTAAATTATCTTAGGCCTAAACATTGAGCTTAAAATTAATATAGGATCTATACTGCTACGCACACATTATCATATACTTGCTTCCGGCTTTGCCTATAGGGCACACAACATTGGTATCACAGATTCTCTTCTATTATTACTCTAAAGTCTACGAAATTAAAAATTAAATTAAATACTCACATGAGAGGGCTGTGTTGTGCTCGAGGGTGCTCCCTTAGGAAAAATTCCCACCAGGGCCAGGAGGGTAGCAACCACACGAGCAAAGCGTGCCTCCATGCATTCCTCAACCAGTTCTACCGCGTGTTCGACGATGGATGTAATCTACCGCGTAGAAGTGCCGATGGAGGGAGTAGAGAAGGAACTACTATCGGGATAGGACGAAGCTGAGCCCGGACAAGATGCTAGAATCAGGTTGGTGTCCAAGCTCTGTCCAAAACCATATACTCATCCTTTCTTCGGTGGGCCGGCTGTTGCTACCCATGCATCAGGATCTAGCTACGGCCGATGTGTCTCCTCTTCCCCGTACTTTTTAGTCATATGCCTGTCATATGACTCCTGCAAATTAAAGAAAAAATATTGTATATTTCATATTAATCAATCATATTTAAAAATTGAAATAGAAAAAAAATGTGTATGTATAATCTTACCACTACCAACCGAGCTCTCTCGCTTACATACTGATCGGTCCCATTCTTCTGGTGAACTGTAGCAAATAAATCACGGTACAAGACTGTACCACCCCTCTTCTTTTCTTGTTATACATGTTATAGAGAATAAATAAGGACATATAAGAAATTAAATATAATAAAATTAAGATTATTACTTACCAATCTCTCCTTTTGGGTCGCGAAGGAAACAGATCCAGAAGTATGGAGATGCACGTCTGGATGTAACGCACGTGCGGCTTTGGCTTTTGCGGATTTGACGATCCAATTAGGCTCGGCCCATCTATCACAGAGGTCGTCCCAGTGCTCCCTCCTCATCCATATGGGGCCGTGTGCCTTCCAAAGGCCACGGTCCTCGCTCCCCCCAGCTAGAGCCTTGGCACATTCCCGACAGCCATGTAAATGATGCATATAATTTACAGTTGCTGTGAACTCCCATACACGTCGAGCTCGTCCGGCGTCAGCTCGCCTCACAAACTGATATCCTTGCTGTCAAGAATTCAATTTTTATAAGTTAGTGGATTGAAATTGTGGAGTTGGGAAATATGTAATTTAAAAGATTAAATCGTATACCAAGAACTCGTCATACAATCGATCACGGATATCCTGAGGAAACTTTCGAAATGACTTATATGGGCCAGTCACATGTCGCTCAATAATGTTGGTAATAAAACGAGAAGTCTCACTGGGCTCTACTTTTTCCCTGCAATTACATGTTTTAAAATGATAGCCAACAATTACATAGTTGTTGGATAGGTAACGAACATAATTCATGAGTTTAAATATTTACCCATAGACCCAACATGGCTTGTATCCCTCTTGTAACACCACATGCTCGCCCTCGTGATGGCTAATAGCATTATCTGCCGGTTGTGTGCCCGGCTGGGCGGACGAGCCAACTATTGCATGTGGTGTGCCTAACGTACCAGTTACAAGTAAAATAGAAGTAGTTAATCAGAATTTAGCACATTGTTAAAAATAAAATTATTCAACAAGTAAACATATAGAATTTTTATCATTTAACTAAGAATTTAAATAAACATACCAATAGAATGTGATGGAAGGGGTGTACTCTATAGACCTGATGTAGAGGCACTGAAACCTATAAACAGAAAATATCGTTAGCAAAACAAAGTGCATATTCACTACTCACTTATGTAAGGCTTCAAATAAACATACCCGCAGCACGTGGTGGGGGCGGTGTAGACTGTGTACCTGTTACAGAGACAAAAAATATCATTACCCAAACAAAGTGCATAATCACTACTCATTCATCTAAGAATTGAAATAAACAAACCTGCAGCAGGTGGTGGGGGCGGTGTAGACTGTGTACTGGTGTAGAGACATAAAATATCATTTCCCAAATAAAGTGCATAATCACTACCCATTCATCTAAGAATTGAAATAAACATACCTGCAGCAGGTGGTGGGGGCGGTGTAGACTGTGTACCTGGTGCAGAGACATAAAATATCATTACCCAAACAAAGTGCATAATCACTACTCATTCATCTAAGAATTGAAATAAACATACCAATAGAACCCCTCCCGGAACCACCTCTCCTCGAAGATCCGCTACGACCTCGAACCATCTAATTATTGACAACATTTAAAGTAGTGCATATTAGTCGACAACTAATTACGAGGAGAGGTGATAAGTAATAATGATAAGTGTATATATGTTACATTTCTTACACAATATTCAATCAATATATATTTTATCTTCAAAAGCTGAAGATATATCAACCTCATTGTCATCTTCGTCATCTTCCTCATTCTCACTAGATCCATACACTTCCTCCTCAGAGGACTCCTCCTGCCCAACAATTGCTTCATTTAGCTCAGTTGAATCGACTTCTTCCACTTCGTCCTCTATACACAATTGAAGTGGATCATCAGATTCGATCAGATGAAGATTAGAAGTAACCAACTCTACAGAAGTTCAAATTTTCTTTAATAATATATGCCTCGGTAATCGAACCCTCTACTTTAGCCTTGTTGCGAACCTTGATTTTCAGGTCATGCATACACCTATGACAATAATTCATATGACAATGACAGACACATGTAACTATTGTCAATTAATCAGTAAATACATACTGATTACCTCTAAAATGGATACATCCATCAAAATGTTACCGGTCCTCCAACTTTGGCCTCGTATGGCAAATGGATAATTAGGTGCTCCATGGAATCGAAGAACGCATGGGGAAATATATTCTCCAACTTGCATACCGTCGTGACCACATTCTGTTCCATAGTTTTCACGTCCCCAAGTTTGAGTTCTGATGCACATAGAATCTTGAAAAGTTGACTCAACTCAGTCAATGCTCCCCATATAGGCTTTGGCAATATGTCACGGAATGCAATGGGCAGAAGTCTCTCCATGTCAAGCCATATATTTTTCCCTCATTGACATTCACACAACGGGCTATGTTAGACACATATCCATCAGGGAATCTTAATTGCTTCAGCCACTGGCACAGTTCATTGATCTATGTGTCTTTCAACACGTAAGCTGCTTCAGGTTGCACAACTTTGCCCCGTACCGGCCGCAATTTCAACTCTGGTGGTTTGCAAAGTATCTTCAAGTCCGCTCGCGCCTTGGCATTGTCCTTTGCTTTGGCTTTCACGTTCATGATGGTGTTGAACACATTATCAAAGACATTCTTCTCAACATGCATGACGTCTAGGTTGTGCCGTATCAAAAGGGCTGACCAGTAAGGCAATTTCCAGAAGATACTTTTCTTCACCCAATTGTGTTCCTCTCCAAATCCACGAAGATGTCATGTACTACCCGACAATTGCACTATATCTAGTAAGTTTTGCACCTCTAATGCCATTTTTCAACCAGACATCCGTTCCAAGTCTGCTTCATCCATTTCAACTATGTTCTTAATGAATGAGTCCTTTTGCCTTCGGAAAGGATGGTAATTTGGTAGAAACCATCGATGACAATCAAACCAGCATGATTTCTTACCATATTTTAGGATAAAGGATTTGGTATCAGCCATACAGTAAGGACATGCCAACCTCCCGTGTGTGCTCCAGCCAGATAGCATTCCATATGCAGGGAAGTCACTTATTGTCCACATCAATGTAGCCTTCATAGTGAAATTTTATTTTCTGTATGCATCATAAGTAACAACTCCATCATTCCATAATCTTTTCAACTCATCAATCAGTGGCCTGAGATATATGTCTAAATTTTTTCCTGGATTTTTTGGACCTGGAATCACTAAAGTTAAGAAAAGGTTCTCACGCTTCATGCACATGCCCGACGGAAGGTTGTACGGTGTCATGAAGACTGGCCAACATGAGTAAGACGCCACTGAACCTCCAAATGGGTTAAAGCCGTATGTGCATAAACCTAACCTAACATTACGTGGCTCGTGACCAAAAGCAGTATAGTTACGACTGAAATGAGCCCAAGCTTTACCGTCGGTGGGATGACTGATTATATCATTTACACGATGTACTCTTTCTACGTGCCATATCATATGCCGAGCTGTCTTTGACGACATATACATCCGCTACAATCTGGGCGTGAGAGGGAAGTATCGCAGTGACTTGTAAGGCACATCCTTCTGCTTTGACTTGTCCCCTCTCTTAGGTTTAAATCTATCATGATGACAAATATCACATGATATTTTATCTACATTATCTGCATAATATAGCATACAATGATTAGGGCATGCATCTATTTTTTGGTATCCAAGCCCTAAATCATTGACCATCTTCTTTGCACGGTAAAAATTTTCAAGCAGCCTCTCATCCATAGGCATCATACTCTTGATAAGGAGGATCATACGGTCAAAACAACTCTCACTAAGGTGAAATTGGGATTTCAAATTCAACAACTGTGAGACAGCAGATAAGCGAGTGTGAGTCACAATCATCCCACAGCGGCTCATCAGCATCCCGAAGTAACTGATAAAATCTTTCAGCCGACTTGTTTGGTGGTTATTCATTGTACACGTGTTCCCCTTATACATTAAAGTTAGGGCTAGCAGCATCGATTACCATGTCTACGTAGGTACTTGTGCCGCCAACATTACCGGGCGCATGCGGCCAAAAGTCCTCACCATGACACATCCAATTCATATAACCTTTTATGAACCCTTTCCTGTATAAATGAACTTGCACATCCCATAGCGAAAGATATTTCTTATTTTTACAGCATAAACAAGGACACCAGATGTTACCACGCTGGTCCACTGTTGTTGGATGCCCCAATGCAAACTGAATAAAACTATCAACTCCATCCTTAAACTCCTCGGACACCACTCCGTCAACTACTCTGCGATTCATCCATGAATGATCAACTCTAGTCATATTTACCTAACAAATTAAAAAATTCATATCAATATGTCTTATCACTACTTCTAAGAAAATATCGACAACATCTCCCCTAAATATTAACTATTTTCCACATTTGTACATCCTATTTGGTCACATATACATCCATATCCACATCCAGTTTCACTTCCATATTCACACACCCACGTTGACATCGACAACATCTTCTGGAAAAAATCATTATCATAGTCGCATTCACATACACATTTTTTCACATATCGACATCCACACCTGTCTACAAATTTAATTCACATCCAAGCATACTAATCACATATATCATAACAAAAGGCTTGAATGGGCAAAAATGGAACAAAGGGTCATATCCACATTTACGCACATACATTTAGATCCACATCCCTCTTCCCACCCTCCCAATAAAAACAGGGGCTTGGAATTTCATCTGATGTTGTAAGAGTACACCAGATGATAAGGAGAAAAGGCTCGTCTTGTAGACCAGGCATGAAAAGTGAGAGTATGTGTCTGTGTGTATGTGAGAGAGTGAGCGTGAGAAAGGGTGGGAGGTCACCGCCGCTACCGAGGTCACCGCCGCTTCTGCGCCCTCGCTGCCGGTGCCGCCTCCGCTCGCCCCTCATCGGCGTCCCTGGGTAGCTCCACTGCGCCTACCCGTCCTCGCCACTCTGCCGCCCGCCTGTGAGAGATTGAGAGGGGGGTGCGATCGTGACTCGTGAGAGAGGAAAGGGATGCAGTGGTTGAATGAGGAGGAAGGGGAAAAGACTAAGGAGGACATGAGAGGGGACATTTTTTCTAATTCTTGTCTCTTTCTATTTGGCCCCATATTTTCATTTAACGCCATGTTTTCATCCATTCATTCGTGATTCTTTGTCATTCATTCACTTCTTCTAATAGGATAAAATATGTCTCAATAAAAAATATCATTACATCTAAAAAAAATATTATTTATTATTTAGAGATCCAAAGATCTGTAATTTAAAAATTTTCAACTTCTTTATGGTCGATAAGTCAATTATATAAAAAGAAGAGAGAACGTGTTGGAAAGCCTAGCTACCTTGAATGCCCGACAACGGGGTGTGCGCGAAAAGGTATTCGGAGCCGTATCAGTCACATGTTGACCATTTCCTTATTGTTCCGTGCCCCCCTCAAACTCATGTGTCGTGAATTTACCCTCACGTCTATATTTAATGAATTTTCGAGAGCTAGGGCTCCTTAATAACGGGGAATATTAATGCCACGTGGAAGCACTCAGGATATATAATAGTCAAATATCATTGTATCTTTCATCGATTCTACTCACGATAGGGCGTGCCAATCACGTGTCTGACAATGTGTTCAAGTTCAAAGGCTGGGATGGTCTGGACTGATCGAAGGTGTGCTCCTTCTGATCACTAAGCAGACGATGGTGGGCATTCGGTCAGGACTGGTGACCCGCCGTGCCATAAAGGTCGTTCACGATGATAAAAGAGGGCAAAACGTTTGATTAATTACCACGCCAAGCAATGGGGCTGCATGGCCAAGTCGATTTGATTATTTAAAAAGAAGAGAGAACGTGTTGAAAAGCCTAGCTACCTAGAAAGGCCCACAGTGGGGTGCACGCAAAAAGGTATTCAGAGCCGTATCGATAACATGTTGTGACCATTTTCTTATTGTTTCGTGCCCCCCTGAAACTCATGTGTCGTGAATTTACCGCCACGTCTTTGTATAATGAATTTTTGTGAGCCAGGGCTCCTCGATCGCGGGGAATATTAATGCCACGTGGAAGCACTCAAGATATTATATAATTAATAGTCAAATATCATTGTATCTTTCATCAATTTTACTCACGATAGGGCATGCCAATCACGTGTCTGACAATGTGTTCAAGTTCCAAGGCTGGGATGGTCTGGGCATCCCGAAGGTGCGCTCCTTCCGATCACTAAGTAGACGATGGTGGGCATCGGGTCGGGACTGGCGACCCGCCGTGCCATAAAGGTCGATCACGATGATAAGAGGGGAAAACGCTTGATTAATCGCCACGCCAAGCAATGGGGCTGCATGGTCGATAAGTCGATTCGATTTTATAAAAAGAAGAGAGAACATGTTGAAAAGCCTAGCTAGCTTGAATGCCCCACATCGGGGTGCGCATGAAAAGGTATTCAGAGCCGCATCGGTCACATGTTGACCATTTCCTTATTGTTCCTTGCCCCCCTGAAACTCATGTGCCGTGAATTTAGCATCACGTCTGTTAGGTTCAGTGCAGTATTCAGAGGGGGGGTGAATGAAAATAACTCGTTTAAAAAACTTTCACCCAATTGAAAACTAGAATACTAACAAGAGTTTCACTCAATATAAAATTTTGCCCAAACTAGAACTATGATGCTAACTAGACAGATTCAGTTCTACCAGATAGCAAACACATGGAGCGCCCCTATGCATTCATCTAGCGGAAGCACAAATGAACAAATCAAGCCACAATGCACAAGGGGTTTTTAGGTGGTTCGGTCCTCCAGACCTACATCCACCCCACACTCAAACCGAGTGTGGCTTCCACTAGCTCACGCTAGAAACAGCAGACTCAGTCTGCAACAAGTGCTGCCACACAGCTTGACCAGGGGAACACCCTCCCCTCTTCCTCCCAACCGGAGGGAACCACTAGTGACACCAGTCACTAGCAAACCAGAGACACACGGTCTCTCTTCCTCTGAACCCCAGAGGGAAGCACAACCGGAGATAAATCTCCCTTCCTCCAACCCGGAGGGAAACAACTGATGACACCCTGTCAAAGGCAACCAGAGACGCAAGTCTCTCTTCCTCCACACCGGAGGGTACCAACCACAAGTAGCACCCAGCTACTTGCAAACCGAAGACACAAAGTCTCCCTTCTCCTGAGCCCACAGGAGGAACCCCGACCTCTCTACAGAGGATCGGAAATACAGTAAATGGATAAAAACAAAAACGAAACCAGCAACAGAAAGCTGAAAAGATAAAAACAAATGTGGCTCTCGCAGGAGCTGGCTGGCCTGGATTTGATCCACGGTTCAGCAGGAACAGATCTTCTGTTGAAGCTTCTATCACTCTAGCTCTCTCTTCTTCTCTATTCTTCTTCCTCTTCTTCTCTTCACACTCTGCTATCTCGATCTCTTACTCAATCTCTCTTTCTTTCTCTTTCTCACTCTCTTTCTCTTCTTCTTTTCTTTTTCTTCTTCTCTGTCTGGATCGTGGCTCTCTGTATAGAGTTTTCTTCTCGCCAACTCGATCACCTTCATCTGTGGACGAAGGTCTCATATATATAGCAACAGCAGCAGCATCAGCCACGACGTGTGACCTCCACATTTCCAGCCCTAATTATTAGGACCACGTGGCAGTCTCTCAGTAGGCTTCATTCCAGCCTCGGATCACGTGCCCTCCTTAAGCTTCACGATCAAAGCACCTGTAAAACAGAGTATCGGATAAGTCATCAGTTTAAAGAACAACTCTGTATAGACTTATCAGAAGAACAGCGTTTTAGAAGAAACCTGGACGAGGTTAGAACGAAACAACACGAGCTAACAAACGGCAACAACACGGAGACAACATGAAGACAGAATAAGGAAACGACACGAAGTGAAATGACAAAAACCGTCACGAGTTGAAAACAACACGAAGACGAACATAGAAGTTGACACGGGGTTGAACAAGTAGACGTAAAAGATGACACGAGATTCACTGGGAAACGACACGAGGTGGTATACAGAAAGCAACACGAGGTGCTGCAATGTTCTGCACGCAGTGGAACAAAAACGACACGAAGACACAGAAACAACAGTAACCGACACGAAGTAAGTACGACACCAAGACGAGGTTGACACGAAATGAAAACAACACGAAGTGAAGTTGACACGAAGTGAAAACAACACGAAGATGAAACACAAGAAAAACAACACGAAGTCAAAGAAACAACAGTAACCGACACGAAGTACATGAGAGAAAAAATGACACGAAGTCATGAAAATAGAAAAGTAATTTGACACGAAGTCAAAATGACAAGAAGTAAAACGACACGACGTCGTGAACAGAAATCAACACGAAGTGTGATTTCAACATAAGAAAGACACGGACTGATAACGACACGAAGTCGAAACAGTATCTGACACGGGGTAACACTACACGAGGTAAGACGACACGAAGACGAAATACAAAGAGACGACACGAAGTGAAGTTGACACGAAGTGAAAACAACACTAAGTGAAAAACAACATTAAGTGAAATAGTAATCGACACGAAGTGAAAACAACACGACGACAGTGAGAACAACACGAGGTGAAACGACACGAGGTGTAGAAAACCAAGAATCGACACGAAGTGTGGTCAAGGCGAGAAAGACACTAAGTCAAAAACGAAAGACCAACACTAAGACAGAAACATAAAAATAACACGGAGACGTAGACACTAAGACAACACGAAGATGAAAGCAAGGGAAACGACACGAAGTCTAACCTCATACAAGCTTTCCTGTCACGTATGGAAATCAACACGAAGTGTTGTAAGCTCATACGACACGAGATCTTTTCGTGTTGGTGAGGGGAAACAACACGAAAACTCAAGTACAGAAACAGCACGAAGATGATGTACAATCTGATGTACAGACATGAAGAACAGTCCAAAGTATAGACTTCACGCTGTACAGACTTGGAAGACCAGTGTTGATTGTACTTGACGATGTAAACACTTAGCCTATGCAGACCAATGTACAGACTTTGGCGAAGCAAAAGGCTGTATAGACTTGGAGACCCAAAGCCATTGTATAGACTTTGTCTAAGACAAGGCATGAGCTGACGTTGTATATACTTAGCCAATGCAAACCAGTCCGATGTATAGACTTTAAGGAAATGCATGCTACAGTGCAATGTCTAGACTTGCGATGTGTTCGCCAAATGCACACTACAGTCCAATGTATGGACTTAGACGAATGATGCATGAGACGCTCAATGTATCGACTTTATGTTATTGTGCAGTGAATAGACTTAGGGCATAAACCCCACGAAGCACAGTATAGACTATGCACATAACATAAGTCTAACATAAACAATATATCAGTTGTACCAGTCACAGTCATGATGCAATCATCAAGGCACAATGTCATGAAAACACTATATCATTGCTATCATCAAAATACAATATCAATCATCAAAACCACAACAATGAATGAATGCTTTATGCATCAGTTTAACATGTAACAAGACTCATCAAAATACAATATCAATCATCAAAACCACAGCAATGAATGAATGCTTTATGCATCAGTTTAACATGTAACAAGACTGAACATCAAATATGTTAAACTAAACTGAGCAGCAAGATGACTGAACATTTGATTAACTCACATCAACAACCAATCATCAAAACCATCATCAAAATCACAGGGGCACAACAACGTCTATATATCACCAACATTTCAGGAGATAGGGCTCCTCGATCGTGGGGAATATTAATGCCATGTGGAAACAATCAATGACTATTCACTCCATCCTTGAGTCACATGCACATCATTCGGGGCAGGTGTGGCCGTCCCTACCGAACCGGTCGTCCCGGCCACGGCTCAAGATTACAGAGCAAAGGGGTCGACCCAATGGGTCGACCCATGTTCCAGAGCTTCCAAAAGGTTGATTAAAAGGCCACTAAGTCCAAGAACAAGCCAAGGGGTTCCAAGGTTGGTTTTAAGCCATCAAAGGGAATGTTCGAGGACATGAATAAGAGAAACCTAGTACAATTAAACTTAGATCAGACCCATACCAATTTGACCCTTGAGATCAAAAAAGATGAACATCAAAACACAAGATCAAGGGCCAATAAGTTAATGTGGATCTCACCAACCGTCCTTAAGCACTTATGCACGTTCCTTGCCCTGTCAAGACATAACTTGTGAATTAGATGTAGCCTTGCAATTTGAGTTGAAAAAACTTACCCGTTGAGGTTGTTTTTTTTTAACCTCGTTAGCTCCAAGATCTCAATATAATGTTTGAGCTTTTTAAGACTCTATATGCTATAACACTTCAAAGACAATATATATATACATATAGTGTTTGGTCATCATCAAAAGCTATCAAATTAGACATTCACTTAAGGAGGGGGTTCAACAATCTCCCCCTTTTTGATGATGACAAAATGCTATATGCCTTGAAAAAAAAACATATGACTTCAAAAATGATTTAGGATACATATGAGATTCAACCTTCAACCTCCATATCAAGAAACAAAACTTTCATTCTTCACATGCATCATACCGATCCAAAACATGTGAGATTGACCACAAAGGCATATTCCAAACATGTCTGCCGACAATCGAATTAAAAAGGAAGCAGGGTCTGAGTTCAAAAGCAAATTACAAGATGCAATAGAAATGATGATTGAAATGCAACACAACTAACTGAGATGCGAAAATTGATGAAAGCATACATGCATGCAAGCACACATCACACAAATACATATAAATAGTCGGGGCCCATATATAGGACTAAAGTTTCTCCCCCTTTGGCATCATCAAAAAGGAGGGGGTGAAAGTCAAAAGAGGCGTGCCAATTCGCAGGAGCATAACCCTCTAATCATTATTCGGAGGTGGAGGACTTGGCGGACACCTAATATAATCAACGATGTCATCAAACATGGCGTCTTGAGTGGCCAAGGTGTCGTGAATAGACTGAGTGCTTTCTTGATGAAAGAGCTTCAGATCAGACAATTCTTGTTGCATAGCCTCCATTGTCTCCCCATACCTATCTAAACGACCATCAATTGTATCCAACCGATCCATGATTAGCTGTACCGCCGCGGAGGGCATGGCTTCAGGAGGAACATCTTGTTGTTGGTTGCCGGCCTGTTCTTCTTCATCATCCTCATCTTCTCCTGAGCTAGCAACTTGTGTACCTCGTTTCAATTGATGCACCAGCACCCCATCTCTTATTTCATAACCCATGTGGTGACATATGGAATGTATGGTGTAGATATCAGAAGCTCAGATGGTTTGAGATGCTTCCCTTGCAAGATTAAGCCCCATATATTGAAAAACAGCAGTTAAGGCCGTAGCATATGGCAATGTCCAATGTTTATGCTTCACACTTGAACAGATATGATCTAAGATAAGTGATGGAAACTTGATAGGAATGCCACCTATAAAACCGCAGAATAGAAACATGCATTTTTCGGTGACCTTATCATGGCCTCCCCCTCTTGGCAGCAAAATGGTGGTGATCATTCTATGTAAAATTCGTTGCATGGGGAGAAAATGATTGGCATTGAGTCCAGCAACCGATCCATCACCCATATCCTCGGATGTCATGTATCGATACACTGTGGCTTCAGAAACTTCAATATCCCCAAAAGCATAGCCTTCATTTGGTAAATTAAAAGCTTCGCCTAACATTTGCGGTGAAAGCATAATCCACTGCCCATTTACTGTCGTAACCGGAACATCACCCGAAACGGACAAATTGCTATAAAATTGCTATACCAGATTTGGATAGATGCGATGATGTGCGGACATAAACCCGTCTATATTTGGTTGACTACAAATGACATCAACAAGGCCGGGAAGATGACAGCTAAGATTACCAAAGTCAACCGCACGTGGACGGAGTACGGTTCGATCCAACACCGTGCTAGAGAGTGTTGGCGCGGCTGCTCTGGATCGACGCCCCCTTGCCGAGCTCGATCCCTCTCCACTGCGAGAAGAATGCCTCTTTGGGGCCATCTAAAACACAAATCGAAAGAATCGCATGACGGGGTTGTAGATCGAGATGGTTTGACAAGATTGGAGAGCTATAGCCTTGGATTAGTGATCCTCCACACATCAAGAATATACCTCAGAGGGTTTGAAGCTCAAGGAAGACGCGTTGAACCGTTTGGAAGGCGGATGTGTGCGGGATGCCACCGGGAGAACCGCGGCTAGGTCTTGAGAGTTTTGGTGCCAAGAAATACTTGGATAGCTTGCACGAGATGGTGGCTAGGGTTAGAAGGGGGCTTGAGGGATTTTTATGAGATGAGAAGGGGGAAACATAGGGTTTCCCCCCTTTTAGGGCGGTTCGGATGCGGCTAATGCCGCCCGATAGTAACGGGTCGACCCAATGGGTCGACCCCTGTAACCCCAGCCACAGCCAGAAATGGATCCCGCGTGGGTCGACCCTTGGGGTCGACCCTTCCTTTGAATTTCATCAAAAAAAGGTTTTTGAAATGTGATGGAAGATCAAAAAGGTTCGGCTCTATTCCCCAATGATAAATTAATGTTGGAATCAAGAAAATTTGAGTTGTTTTAAGGATAAATCAATTGGGGAACATGTTTCAATGAACTCTAAGCTCATAATAGACGTTCATTATCCAATGCTTCCAGATTTCAGATTTCGAGGGGTTTTGCTCGCTTTTTGACAATTAAGAGAATTCAAGGGAATATTGGCCATAGAAATAACTGTGACATGGGTGTATACTATAGATAGAAGGAATGCAATACACACAATCATGGTGTTTCACACATGTCTAATTTTTGTTTTGTTTTTCAATCAATCATAATGCACATGCATGATAAGGGGAAATGCAACTATGCACCATACTAATGCAAATGCATGCTATGCAATGACGTATACACATAGTAATGCAAATGATCATGACTCAGACTCGTCTATCCTACAAACCCCTAGTTCTCTCCTAAATGATGTGAATTTTTCTTCACTAAGAGGTTTGGTGAAAATGTCGGCAATTTGTTGATCTGTTTCAATGAACCTGATTTCTACATCACCCTTGCTCACATGATCCCTGAGAAAATGATGTCTGATTTCAATATGCTTTTTCGAGAGTGATGGACTGGGTTCTTTGACAGGTTTATGGCTGAAGTGTTGTCACACAAGATGGAAGTGTTTTTGAAGGAAATGCCATAATCAATCATCTATTGTTGGATCCATAGAACCTGGGCAACACAACTCCCGACAGCCACATATTCGGCTTCGGCGGTTGATAGAGCCACTGAGTTTTATTTCTTGGAGGCCCATGAGACCACGCACCCCCAAGAAATTGGCAATACCCGCTGGTGCTTTTCCGATCCACCTTACAACCCGCATAATCGGCGTCAGAATAAGCAACTAAATCAAAGCTCGAATTACGCGGATACTATAATCCTAAATTACTTGAACCAGCAATATATCTAAAAATTCGTTTAACAGCCGACATGTGTGACTCTTTTGGATTGGACTGAAATCGTGCACATAAACACACAGCAAATTGAATGTCAGGCCTGCTGGCAGTTAAATATAACAAGGAACCTATCATGCTTCTGAAGAGTTTTTCATCCACGGATTTACCTGATTCATCTTGATCAATTTTTATTCAGGTGGACTTGGGAGTTGGTTGTGGTTTGGTAGAGGTCAAGTTGAACTTTTTCAGCAGCTCCAATGCATACTTCTTCTGATGTATGAACATATCGTCAGCCATCTGTGTGACCTGCAATCCCAAGAAGAATGTCAGCACTCCCATAAGACTCATTTCAAACTCACTTTGCATTAATTTGGCAAAGTCTTTGCTGAGAGCATCTTTGGTGGAGCCAAAAATAATATCATCTACGTAAACTTGAACAATTAAGATTTCCTCACCGTTCAACTTCGTGAAAAGGTTTTGATCAACATTACCTCGTTTGAATCCATTTTGAATGAGGAAATCACTTAACCGTTCATACCATGCCCGGGGTGCTTGTTTCAGACCGTAGAGTGCCTTGTCTAGCTTGTACACGTGGGCTGGATGCTTTGTGTCCTCAAACCCCGGTGGTTGCTCCACGTACACGTCCTCCTGTATGTAGCCATTCAAAAATGCACTCTTAACATCCATTTGAAACAATCTAATGTTGTTACAGCATGCAAATGCTAATAGGACTCTCACAGCCTCGAGTCTTGCTACTGGAGCAAAAGACTCATCGAAATCAATTCCAAGCTCTTGGCTATAGCCTTTAGCTATTAACCTGGCCTTATTCATAGTTACCACTCCTTGATCGTTTATTTTGTTTAAAAAAACCCACTTTGTTCCGATCACTGAGTGGTTTCTAGGACATGGCACGAGGAACCACAATTTGTTCCTTTAGAACTGGTGTAGTTCTTCTTGCATAGCCATGATCCAAGACTCATCCTTCAAGGCCTCTTCAATAGAGTGAGGTTCAAACTGGGAAAGTAAGGCAATATAGTCCTGATTTTCAACTTCCCTGAAGGAGGCTCGTGTTCTTGTTCCATCTTCAACATTGTCGATCACATTCTCCGACTGATGGTCCTTTTCGAAAGTCCATTGCCTTGGAAGCTGTTGTTCCAACTGATCTTCCAGATTTGCATCATCTTCTTGTGGTTCTTTTGCTTCTTATTCTTCAGTTTTTCCTTCCATCATCTCGATATTACCGTCATTTAATTCATCATCCTGCAATACAGAATTTTCATTAGTGCTTTTAGAATATGATTCATCAATGATGACATGGGGGCTTTCCTCAATTACATGAGTTCTCAAGTTATACACTCGATAAGCTCTTGAGCTAAGAGAGTATCCAAGAAATATACCTTTGTCACTTTTGGGGTCAAATTTAGCCAGGTCCACCTTACCATTATTGTGAATGTAACAAACTGAGCCGAACGGTCTAAGATAGGAAATGTTTGGCTTCTTACCTCGGTACAACTCATAAGGGGTTTTCTTCAACAGTGGTCTTACCATGGAGCGATTGACAATGTAGCAAGCAGTGTTCACTACTTCAGCCCAAAAGTACCTCGACAAATTATTCTCGTTTAGCATGGTTCTTGCCATCTCAATTAGCATCTTGTTCTTCCTTTCAACAACACCATTCTGTTCGGGGGTTCTTGGTGCGGAGAAGTCATGCGTATAGCCTTGAGCCCTGCAAAAATTACTGAACTCATGGTTATCAAATTCCTTATCGTGATCACTCCACACGGCCTTGATGCAACACCCCTTTTTATTTTGGAATACCCTGCAAAATGCTTCAAACTCTGTCAGAGCATCATTTTTATGTGAAAGGAAGTAAACCCAACAAAATCCTGAGTAATCATCCACAATGACAAACCCATACAATTTACCACCCAAGCTATGTGTTCTGCTTGGTCCAAATAGGTCAATGTGGATTAACTCAAGGGGCCTTGATGTAGTTACATCATTCTTGCACTTGAATGATGTCCTTGTTTGCTTACCCATGCTGCACGCCCCACAGACTCCTTCATCAGTAACCTTCAGCTTAGGCAATCCAACAACCAAATCATTTCGAGACAATTGTAGCAAAATATTAAAATTGGCATGCCCAAGTCGGCGATGCCAAAGCCAAACATCATCATTATTCCTTGCAACCAAACACAGATTTTTATGAGAGGGTTCATCCAAATCAATCATATATACATTGTTATGCCTGAGACCAATGAACTTTATCTCATGAGTATTTTTATTCACAACGGTGCAATAGTTAGAATCAAAAATCACATTGCATCCTTTATCACAAAGTTGACTTATACTCAAAAGATTATGATGCAACCCTTTCACGAGCAAAACATTCTCAATGGCATGATTTTGATTCTTGCCTATCTTACCTTCTCCGATGATTTTGCCTTTGTCCTTACCACCAAATGTCACTGTTCCACCATCCTTTTCATGCAGGTCCATAAATAATTCTTTATTTCCCTTCATGTGCCGAGAGCATCCACTATCTAAATACCACTTATTCCATTGAGCTCTCAAGCAGACCTGCAGTCACAACAACCGTACTTATGCAAATTTTGATACCCAAGCAAGCTTGGGTCCATGATGGTTAAAAACATGAGATATGTATTATCTATTTCTCATTCTAGCAAAACTTTCATCATCAAATTTTAGAATTCTGCAATCATACATATCATGGCCTAACCTTCCACAATAAAAGCATGTAATGGCTCTGTCCTTGTTTCTTCTCCTTCCTTTATTCAAGAATGAATTATGCACATGTGTTTTTGACGTGGATGGAGATGAACTTCTGGGAGGCATGTGAGTTGAATGTGTTTCAGATTGTAAAGTTTTTCCATTTTTAAGAATGGCAATAGCATCTTTCAACTCATGGTTTTCATGCATTAGAGAGTGGACTTGATTTTCGGCCTTATCTTTTGCTTGATTGCTGTGGACGCGATTTTTTTTTATGGTGGTATCTTTATTTATTTAATTTAATTTATTGGATTGATTTATTATTTATTGATTTATTGGTTCATTGGCGTGCCAGTCACCGTGGTGACGATTCTTATTGTGCGCTCGATCTGACATGGTCAGTCGATTGTGAGTGATCGTGTCTGGACTAGAAGTCCGTCATACCCTGAACGCTATGACGTTAGTTACGTCCTCCCTAAGGAAGACAACCCTTGATTAAACGCTAGAGGTAGGAGGAAGACAGCGGTAAAGCCGTATGCTCAAAGGAGACAAAATTCATCTATTTGCAAGACGTTAAATGTATTTGAACAGAGCAGGGGTTTGTTAATTACGGGAGAAACCCGACGGCATATTCCCACCATCTTGGATGATGCCAAGTGGGAAATAGGAATCCACCCATGTAGCGGCAGGGTGGGATCCATAAAAGATCGGGTGTATACACATAACCCGGAATCCGGATGGGGACCGGCCTGATGTAACACACCCGGTACGAGTGCGATGTCTTATTAATATCCCCCTTCGGAGGACCATCGGAGATCACGCAAGGGCATAACTCCGTGGGCCAGCGGGGTTGGAAGAGAGTACCACACTCGATTGGTGGGGTATATGTAAATTTTGGCAGCATGTTCCCTCAACCTGGATTGTGCCAAGGGAGGATAGGTCATCATCCACGGAGAGCCGGGACAACGACCGAACAAAGATGGGCACCAGGCCCAGGGACATCTCTTGCCTTCATATCATTGATCAATATTCCCTTGGAACCCATCAGAACACATGTAATGACATGGTTCTTTGGGTTCATAAGGCAGCGGTGAAATCCGGATTCGGGGCGAGAGCTGTAGGGGAGATCTTCCCCATTATTGTATCTCATCAAGACACAAGTGATGGTCTGTGAGTATCCCCTTGAACAGATGTAGGGGGAGATTTAGAAGTTTGAAGAAAGATGGTGCAGGGATGGGCCTCGGAGTGGATTTCATTGACTGAAGGAGGGATCTCGACGTGGCTTTCGATTGGCAAGAAGGGGCTCTCGGCGTGGCTTTGATATTGGCCAAGGAGGGGTCCCGGCCTAGAGGCTTTCGGCGGCCAAAAATAGGTCTCGGCCAGGGGTTTTCGGCGGGCAAAAGAGGCTCGGCCAGGGGTTTGGCCGGCCAAAAGAGGGAGGAAGGCCTGGGGCTTTCGGCGGCCAAAGAAGGGTCTCGGCCAGGGGTTTTCGGTGGCCAACAAGGGGTCTCGGCCAGGGTTCTATCCGGCCAAGAGAGGGAGGGAGGCCTCTCGGCCTGGAGCTTCTCGGCGGGCTCCTGGGCGCGCCGGAAAGGGGGGCGCCGAGAGGGGCATCATCAAGTTTTGGGCAAAAGGGGTGTGAATGGCTGCGAAAGCAGAGGGGCTCTCGGCAGAGGGTTTCCCGACGCGCTCCTGGCCGCGCCGGGAGTCTGCCGCCGGGAGCCTTGCACATAGCCTCACGTGGAAAGTATTTGTAACAGACTGGGTTGTCGTTTAGCAAGGGGGACAGCTCTCTCGGCAGAGGAGCTTTCGGCGGGGAAACTCGCACGCCGAGAAGGTGGGATTGTTGCAGGATTTCAGGGTTTCAGAGCTGAAATATCTGCCGCCAGGAGCCTTGCACAGGGAGTCATGTGGAAAGTGCTGTAACAGACTGGTTTGTCGTTTAGCTAAAAGAAGGAGAAGGCCTCTCGGCCTTATGGTTCTCGGCGGGGAAACTCGCACGCCGAGAAGATGAAATGCAGAAGGATTTCAGGGTTTCAGAGCTCAAAAACGATGCTCTGTTTAGATGTTTTCTGGGATTTCAAGCTCGAATTGATGCCGAGCCAGGAGTGCAAAAGGGGAGACTCATGGATGTTTCTATTAGAAGGGTGCCAAGGGAATTGGACGATGGAATCAATGAAAGAAATCAGACCATCACCTGATCCTGTGGAGGGTTTTATCTATCTGTTGCAGGCCATTTGGGGGAGTCAAGAGATGACTGTCCTCCGACCCCTCCAGACGAGCCCAGTGACATTGAAAACCGGAGAAGGAGGGACTCTCAACGCAGAAACCTCAGGCCCTAAGCATTCAATACTTAGAATGGAGGATCCTGGGATCAGATCATCATTTATGAGAGCTGGACAGTCCAGGAAACCAAGAGACTGATATCTCTGGTTCCTAAACCGCATAAGGGGGCTCGTCAGAAAACTCAGATTATATATAGGGAAACATCCATTTAGATCGGAGAGGGAAGGAGAGAACAAAACTCAATAACCCATTAGATGGGGGTAGGAGTCCTATCCTCGTCCCTCTTCGAAGAACAAACCCATACGATCGGCTCTGAAACCTAAGGAGTCTAATCTATATTTCTTTCAGACAAAGACCATATACATAGAGAGATAGAGATCGGATATCTTGATCAATCAGTGCCCAGGCGGGCCATATCGATGTTTCATAGCATTGCATAAAAATCTTACACTGATCATGAAAGAGAAATGCAAGACAGAAAGGTAAAAATCAAGGCCGGAACTCTCCGGCTACAGTTGATAAATCGAGAAAGGACTCGCTATATTACATCAGATAAAAGAAAAACATGGAGGAGGGGAGGGTGGAGCATTGACTCCTCTCCCTCCCCAGTGCCCACCTGGAGCTTCCCTTCTTCTTCTCGTTGAAAGGGGGGGTGGCTCTTGCTCTCCGAACGGGACTCCCTCTCTATCTTTCTATTGCTCTATCTTTTCTTTTTCTTTCTTCCGATCGATCCCCTTTTTCTCTCGATCCCCTTTTTCTATCTGGCTTGGCTTTTTCTCTTCTTCTTCCCCCTACTTCTTCTCAGCCGCCTCCTCTCTCTTTTTTCTTCGAAGGGAGGGGGTTTTATAACCCTTTTCCTCTTCCTTCTCGGCAGGCACCTTCACGGCGCGCTTGAGGTAAGCTTCCCGACGCGCTCGAATTTGGTCTCTCGGCGCCAGTATCTGGGCTTCGACATGGGCTTTCGGCGCCACCTTCATGTAGGCCCACTTGGGGTTTCTTTAAGTGTATCATCACCCCAAAGGGTCTATCCTCTATGAAACATCTTGTATTGAAATCATGATTGCAATTTTCATCAGTCCGCAGTCGGGGTTTTATCAGTCCGTAGACAGGGGTTTTATCAGTCCGTAGACAGGGATTTCATCAGTCCGCAGACAGGGTTTTATCAGTCCGTAGACAGGGATTTCATCAGTCCGTAGACAGGGTTTTATCAGTCCGTAGACAGGGATTTCATCAGTCCGTAGACAGGGTTTCATCAGTCCGTAGGCAGGGATTTCATCAGTCCGTAGACAGGGATTTCATCAGTCCGTAGACAGGGTTTCATCAGTCCGTAGACAGGGTTTCATCAGTCCCTAGACAGGGTTCTCATCAGTCCGTAGATAGGGATTTCATCTTATCAATATCGTCACTCGAATGACGATGAGCTCGGACATCAGCCTTAGTCTGGGAAGACCTCAGCCGGGTGCATAATCTGTGGAGACGATTCTTCTTCTGCTCTATCTTCTCAGGAGCCTTTATCATCTTCATCTGCCGGTGCTGGCTTCATCTTTATCTCATATTACTCCCGTCAGTAAGCCGACATCTGACTTACCCTGACATATCGTCTGTGACTTCTTGGACGAAGCAGTAGTACAGCTCTTCTTAAAGGGCTGGAAGATCTCATTAGTCGAGTGACTGCTGCTTTATCAGTGCTACCGTCTGAGTGACATTGGCACCGGGCATCAGCTTTGGCCGACAAGGGCTTTAGCCGGGTGAAAGGTTGATAAGCTTCATCCTTAGTCTTTCACTGTTGGTCAGATCTTCTTTTCAATTATGCTTCCACCCTTGTTCATTTTCTGGGTGTCAACAAATGCCCCCCACCTGCGGGCGGCATAAGCGCAGAATAAGCGCCACGGGGGTTATAGTTGTCTTTTACTATTGGAGGGTATCTTCCTCAATTTGTCTTCAATTCAGTTCTTAGACCTGATCATCTCGCTGTAATAGTATTCTGCACATCGATGTTTCTTCTCTTCATATTTTCTGTCATTATTTTCAGCATTTGGGGCTTTTCGGCCTGCAGGACCTCCCGGCGCGAAGCTTCTCGGCGCAGGGGTCTCTCGGCGCAGCCTGATTGGCTAAGCTCTCGGCCTGGACCCTCTCGGCGCACCCTGGCGCAGGGGGTCTCGGCCTGGGGTGTTCTCGGCCTGGGAGCCTTCTCGGCGCGCCCTGGCCGCAGAGGGGCCTCGGCCTGGGGGGCTTCTCGGCCTGGGGTCTTCTCGGCCTGGGAGCCTTCTCGACGCAGGGTCTTCTCGGCGCGCCTTCTGGCCGCTGGGGGCTCTCGGCCTGGAGGTTCTCGGCGCGCGTTTCACCGCGTCGAGACCCTGGTCGCCTGGGCCCCTATTTAGGGCGCCGATGGCGTGTTTCTTCTCATTCTTCATCCGCCTTTCTCTTTCTTCAGCTTTCTCCATTTCCTCTCTTCGGCGCGAGCCGTCTTCGTCCTCTCGGCGGTGGCCGCGAGTCCTTCCGTCCTGGGTGACGTCTTTTGGGGATTCAATCCCTTTGCTTCCGGGATCACCCCCTCTTGGTTGGTGACTCCCTATTCTTTTTGGGCAGATCCCGAATAAGGGGAGATGCTGCCGAAATTTTTATAGAATCTCATGTTGCAATCCTTATAAGACTGACTTTTAATCCACATTTCTTCTTTTGTTTACAGATATAGCAATGGCTTCTGGCTCTGCTGCTGCATCTTTCGGAGCTGTTGGAGTTAGTTCATCGGCCCAGCCAGACATATCTCGGGCCACAGTAAATTGGTTGAACGTGCACAGCTTGGATGTTGGATATGATAGAATAGCTTCAGTTGACGAATCGTCTGATTCTGAAACTGACACAGTGTCGACGGCCCGAGTATACTCCACGGCGACCGAGACATGCTTCAGGCGGGATAATAACTACCGGCCAGACTTCCCGAAGGATCGCCACTTGATGCCGTTCATCCGGACCTTCACAGTGGGTGGCTTGCGAGATTATCGGATAGCTCGCGTAGTTGAAGCTGCCATCCTTGCCGAGCGAGATAGCCTGAAGGAATCAGTGTATCGCAGCAAGGCCATATATTTTCCTGGGGAGAAGCGGGACTGGGATGCAGTCCTTGGAATATCAGAACTAGGACCGGAGAAGAAGATGTTGACCCGGGCACCGGAATTTACACCTGCTCGGTGGGACAATGCTGGCGGCCGAGTTCATAGAGAGAAGCCCGGCTATGGTATGTTCTTGGCACCTATAAAGTGGGGATATCGCGAAGAGCCCTTCGTGCTAAATTGTTCGGCCATTCAGTTCAAGTACCATTTGTCGGCTGGTTGGTTCGGAGACTGCAAGATCACTGACTCCCATCTATTCCGAGTAGGGGCAGTAGAATTTACCGAGTTTGTTCTGACGGAATATGCCCCTCTGCTGATCAGAGCGGGAGTATACCACAGTGTTTTTGCTTCCAGATTCCGATATCCCATCTCCAAGGGGTTATGCTGTAGGATGTTTGAAGTGTTCTGTCCTTTGTTCAACACTTTTTATACAGCAGAGGGTGAGACATCCCTAGACCTCTGGAGTTTATCACGGCTCTCCGGTCTGCCTATTGACGGTGAACCGTATGAAGAAGTCTGCTTGGCAGACTCCGAGAAAGACAGCTCTGATGGGGAAGGCAAGTATTCCCTTGGCTTCTCTTACCGATATCTGATGAAGGTCTATCGCTCCATTTGTCTGGCATATAGTAGAGGATCCTCCAAAGGCTATCATCCCCGAGAGAAAGGTAGCAAACTGAGGGTCCGGATCGGGCAGTGGCTCAGTACTTCTTCGACGGTCCCCTGAAATATGCATATTTCCCCTCTATGGGTCCTGTTGCGAGCAAGCAGATAAGAGCTCCCCGCTATAAATCGGCACTGCCATCTTCATTGCGCCATGCGGGCAAAGGTGGTCCCAACCCGGCAGGGGTAGATCCCATCACACACTGTGCAGCTTATTTCACATTCTGGCTGTGTACTTTTGCTCTTCCACAAGGGGACGAGACAGTCATTCGGCCAGAGGCCATATATCCAGCTTGTCAGATGGCCTGGGGGATGAAGTTGTCGCTCTGCCCAGTGGCCCTGTGTTTGATTTATAAATCTTTAGGGGACCTGCACAAGCATCGGACTCCCCGTTCTTTGAGGACCGTGGGTCCTTTTCATTTCTTCAATGCCTGGGTCTGCAGTATATTCCCTGAATTAGCTCCGAGAACCTTGCAGGCGGATACAGTGTCACCCAGGATGATTGAATTTGCCAGCGCTGAGCCTGGTCCCTTTTATGATCAGCTATTTAAAATAAGGGGCCGACTGATAAAAGTACCAGTGGACGCCCCTGGCAGCATACATTTCTGGAGCTTGGCAGCATGTTCAGCTCCTTTGATTGATCCTCAAAGAGAGTGCAAGCTGGAGGAGATAGAGACATATATCCACCCTGTCTCAGGGGTCAACACTGCTCGGCCAATCTTGGAACCGGAGCTGGTGAGATGGGCCATGGCAATTCGGCCCAGTGTTTTGGTTTACAGAAAGGGTGGCCTGCTTCTGTTGGAGCCATACTATCCGTTCCGATTTGGGCGGAACTTCGGTTATGACCAGCACATCCCTACATCAGCTGCTCAATTTCCCCTGGATAGCAGGGCCAAGCATGGGTCCACCATTGTCGGCGACGACCGGTTGTGGTGGGATTTCTATCATCGTCAGGATGATGCAATCTTCAGGGTGCCCACCGTCTCCAACCGTGTTCCCCGGGTAACATCAGAATATATTAAATGGTGGAACATTCGGACCGGCTTTTTCAGGGATGGCAGGGGTGCTTTCTGGGATGTAGCAGAGCGCTCTTTCCTGAAACAGCAGCCTGGGCCGGTGTTTGAAATCCCCGAGGCCCATCTGAGAAAGCTTTATTCGCAGAACCAGAGGGAGGCAGAGAACTATCTGGCCCAGCGTCGAGCTCTGAAGGAAAAGAATTCTGAGCCGCCCGCTCCTATCTTTGCCGCTATTAACGAAGACAATTTCGTAAAGACCCTGAAACATTTGTGCCATATAGGAGATGATCGCTTGGAGGCACAACAGTATCCATTTCCTGTTGAAGAGCCGCTCCCGGCAGTAGCTCATTGGAGGGGTCCAGTTGATAAATTTCATCCGTATAGGACGTTTGTACGCCGGGAAGATAGAACTCAGACATACTATAAGCAAACGTCCTGGCTGTTCATTCTGCTGAGTTTGCATGGATTATCTGCGGAAAGCCCGATAGCTGGCATTTTGAACAAGCCACTGTTTATATCATTTCATTATGTCGATGGCTGGGGCATGGACCATCTTGACTTGTTTCGCTGCCTTGACTCTCGCGGCCATAATGACCTGGCAGCTTTAGTGGAGAAATGCTAGATATTCGGCGATGTTTGCTGGCTTATCAAGGAGGCTGCTTCCCGCTCCAAAGAAGTGGCTTATCTGTACTGGCCGCTCTCTGTATTTTATGATGGACCAGCAGGTATAATCTTTTCCTTTCTGACTGCAGTGTCTTCTGTTTAGCATCTGAATTTTGCATCTATTGATCCCCTCATCTTTCTGCCGTTCTTAACAGACCGGCCCGATATAAAGCGGCAGGGGCTCTACAGGAAGATTATTACGCAGGCTGAGAAGCCCACTTATTTTGAAGTTCCTGCTGCAGCACCGACCACTACTCCCCTGCCTCCTGGCAAGAAGAGGAAGGCTTCTGCAGTCAAGGCTGCAGTTGGGAAGGCCAGGAAGGCCAAGAAAGCTCAGGCTCAACAATCGGCTTCGGTAGTGATGGACACCGGGACCCCTCTCCCTGACATTCCCTCATTTGATGAGTTCGAAACTCAGAGGGAGGCCGCTCAGGCATCAGTTCAGGGTAACATCAATATTCTGCAATTGCATTCTTCATTCTATCTTGCTGGGTTTCAGAGGAGTGTTTAAATCTGACCACTCCTTCTTGCACAGCCCAAGAGCCAGTCGCGGCGCCCTCCGAGGTGGGGACCAGGTTGCCCTCTCCCACGCCGACTAGTGAGGCGGAGGGTAAGCATGCCCTTTTCATCTTTTTCTGTTCATTTCAGCTACTTTTCATCGTCCCTCTCACAGGCTTTTCTTTATAGTGATGGCCGGGGAGGAGACTGAGATTACAGGAGCGGCTGGCGATATTACTCAGCCGCGGGAGGGTCACAAGACCCAGGTGAAATGGGGCCCCGCTCCCGGAAGGCGCATAGTTACCCGGTCTTCCTCCAAGCAGATGTTAGAATTGATGGCCCCGCCCATGGACAGAGTAGAAATCTCTTCCGGTAGCTCTGCGGCCGTTTCTGAGGCAGGTGGAGAAGAAACAGATCTCAGCGGGAGCGACACGGAGGGTGCCTCCAAACCAGAGGCCCCATCCGTATGTACCGCCATTGTTTTATCATTTACACCCCCCAAGCTGGTGGTGCCATTTTGTGGAGAAGGATTACCAGAAGAGTTCGCCGCTCTGGATACCGAGGTAGATATAACTCCTCCTTTTGTGGTCTCATCAGCGGAGCTTTCTTCTTCCCTGCAGTCTTTTGAGGATATTGGCATCACTTTAGAAGTGAGTCTTTTCCATTTATGGTTTCCTTTTCCCCATCTTTATCTGCTGCTTGACACTGCATTGATTCGTTCACAGGAATCCCCTGTTGCCCTCCCGGCTACGAGTTCAGCCGTTGAAGCCACTTTATCTGGCACCCTAGCTATTGTTCCTGCTTCGGCAGCCGTTCTTGAGATAATTCACCCTGTGCCCGTGAGGGTGCAGTCCTCCACAGACTTAGCATCATTGGACCTGCAGAATGTAGGGGAAGGCCCGGCTCTCATCAAGGCTTTGGATTTCAGAGCTGAAATGGACCCAGCCAGGGGTTCTGCCTTTATACCAGCTGCAGTGATGACCATCGCTCCAGAATCAACAGTTCCCATAGTATCAGTCATGGAGAGCGAACCTTTGCCTCTTCAGACCGTGGCCGCCGCAGCCTTGACATTGCAGGGGCTAGGCACCGAAATGGAAGAAGGAGAGGTATATGTTGCAGAACTGGGAGTATCGCCTATAACGGCCACGGAATCTGCTTCCGTATTTTCAGAATCTGAGGAGGAGATGCCTGAAGTTGCATCCGGAAGTATTTCGATGGCCGCCTCCGAGGAGATGGAGGTGGAAGATCTCTCGGCCACGTCAGAGGTTACGGGCAGAGCTCAGTTGGTGGCTTCGGCAGACCTGTCGTCTTCTTCTTCGCAGCCGGATATCACCCTATGGGCGGATATAGACAGTGAAGTAACTTTTGAAGTAGCTCCTCTTCCTTCGCCTGGCTTCACTTCCCCTGAAAGTTTTGTCTGGCAACATCTGGGCATGCTGCGTCAACTGGTGGAGTCCCAACCTGGACTAACTTATTCATAGTTGAAGGAGATAGCCGGGCGCTTCACCGCCGACTTACAGGCGATGGGATGTCCCACAGAAATATGGGCCCAGCGGGTTCTTTTGTTGTTAAAATTTGTTCATCGCCGGGATTTCTTGACACACATCATGTCAGACAGATTGGCAGCCTTGAAGTTGCAAAGAATGGAGTGCAAGTCCGAGCTGGCAAAGATGAACTCTATCCTTCAGGAGCGACATCGTCAAATGCAGTCTTTGGCGGAGCGAGAGCATTTCGTGCGCGACCGGATAACTATCCTGGAAGCTGAACTGTCTGATCTCCGAGCTGAGCTGCCACAGCTAACAACTTCTCGACCGCAGCTCGAGGAAGAAGCAACTTTATTAGAGGGGCAGGTGGCATCCTTTCGAGACCAGTCTGTTCGACTGCAGGAAGAGGAGGCTCGGCTTCATGAACTAGGAGCCGCCCCTTCTGTGGGTCTTCTGGCATTCGAGGATATCTTCCGGCAGCCATGAATCATTTTCTTTTTCTTTTCTTCTTCTCTCTTTTTTTTGGTGCTCTTTTGTGATACAATGTCCCCTCGGGGCCCTTCATGTACTCACTTCTTAATGAAAAGAAAAATTTTGCTTTATGTGTATCTGCCTTCTTTTCCATGTGGTTTTATCACTTCAGGGAAGTGGGGTAGTGGTTTTAGCAACCCCTCATGTGAATGGCTCGTATCTGGCAGGAGAGCGTCCACCCCTTCAGAGAAAGGATGGGGAACTCGCTCCACCGCGTGACGGCATCCGAAGAGGTGCTTAAACCGGATTCTGTTGGTAGCGACAAACGTCCCTCTTGGCAATATGTGCTGTGAGGGAGACAATTTGCAGGAATGTGAAAGAAAGGGCCTTATCAGAATAGACGGAAAGTCTAGACTGGGTAGAGGTTATAGCAGGTGGGACGATTACAGGATATGTGGTTTTCATCAAGACAAACGTAGGGTCTGAACTGAATAGGGTTTTATCATTGATCGGGCGAAATGCCAGTCGATCAACAGCTGGTTTCATCATCGGTATTGGGTTTATATCGATGCAAGAAGAGTTCATAAGTTTCCCCAGAATAGACGAAAGGTCTACACCGAGTAGGGTTTCATCATTGATCGGGCGAGGTGCCAATCGATCAACAGTTGATTTCATCATCGATATTGGATTTATATCGATGCAAAAAGGATTTATAAGTTTCCTCAGGATAGACGAGAGGTCTAAGCTGAGTAGGGTTTCATCATTGATCGGACGAGGTACCAATCGATCAACAGTTGATTTCATCATCGATATTGGATTTATATCGATGCAAAAAGGATTTATAAGTTTCCTCAGAATAGACGAAAGGTCTAAACTGAGTAGGGTTTCATCATTGATCGGGCGAGGTGCCAATCGATCAATAGTTGATTTCATCATCGATATTGGATTTATATCGATGCAAAAAGGATTTATAAGTTTCCTCAGAATAGACGAAAGGTCTAAACTGAGTAGGGTTTCATCATTGATCGGGCGAGGTGCCAATCGATCAACAGCTGATTTCATCATCGATATTGGATTTATATCGATGCGAAAAGGATTTATAAGTTTCCTCAGGATAGACGAAAGGTCTAAGCTGAGTAGGGTTTCATCATTGATCGGGCGAGGTGCCAATCGATCAACAGTTGATTTCATCATCGATATTGGATTTATATCGATGCAAAAAGGATTTATAAGTTTCCTCAGAATAGACGAAAGGTCTAAACTGAGTAGGGTTTCATCATTGATCGGGCGAGTTGCCAATCGATCAACAGCTGATTTCATCATCGATATTGGATTTATATCGATGCGAAAAGGATTTATAAGTTTCCTCAGAATAGACGAAAGGTCTAAACTGAGTAGGGTTTATCGCAGGTGGGACTTTGCCAAGAAATGCGTAGGTTTTATCAGGGCAGACGTAAGGTCTGAGCTGGATAGGCTTTAGCAAAACGGTGATGGGCTTCATTGTTGGTGGGATTTGCGAATGGGGGTATGTGGATTTTATCAGGGCAAACGTAAGGTCTGTCCCAGAAAGGCTTTATCATCGGTGGGGCATGGAGCCATATGACCGACGGAAGGTTTTACCGATGAAGGCAGATGAAGGTATCGTGCCGGTTGGCACGGAACTTTTTGAATTACCATATTACTGACCCAAGTGTCCTTTCGGGTTTTCACCAGAGCCAGCCCCCTCTTGCTTTTGCCCACGCGTCCTTTCGGATTTTCACGTGGCGGGGTACCCGATTTTGCCTGCAGTGCCCTTTCGGGTTTTCACCACAGCTGGGTTTTAGCCATTTTTGCCCTCGTTCAGAATGCCTGAACAAGACTGGTGGGGTATCTCTATTTTTAACCCCATTTTGTCTCTTCTTTTCTTCCCTTTTTTTTTATTGAAACTTTGATTCTATAACTGATGGGCGCAGCTTGTGCATATGTCATCATTGATGTGGGTGCTAACATCAATGCAAGGGTTTCATAGGTCTCATCAGGATAGACGTAAGGTCTAAACTGGACAGGTTTCATCGCTGATCGGGCAATGCGCCAATCAATCAGCAATGGGTTTCATCGTTGGTATTGGGTTTATACCAATGCAAGGATTTTTATAGGTTTGATCAGGATAGACGTAAGGTCTAAACTGGACAGGTTTCATCGCTGATCGGGCAATGCGCCAATCAATCAGCAACGGGTTTCATCATTGGTATTGGGTTTATACCAATGCAAGGATTTTTTATAGGTTTCGTCAGGATAGATGTAAGGTCTAAACTGGACAGGTTTCATCGCTGATCGGGCAGTGCGCCAATCAATCAGCAACGGGTTTCATCATCGGTATTGGGTTTATACCAATGCAAGGATTTTTATAAGTTTGATCAGGGTAGACGTAAGGTCTAAACTGGACAGGTTTCATCGCTGATCGGGCAATGCGCCAATCAATCAGCAACGGGTTTCATCATCGGTATTGGGTTTATACCAATGCAAGGATTTTTATAGGCTTCATCAGGATAGACGTACGGTCTAAACTGGACAGGTTTCATCGTTGATCGGGCAATGCGCCAATCAATCAGCAACGGGTTTCATCATCGGTATTGGGTTTATACCAATGCAAAGATTTTTATAGGCTTCATCAGGATAGACGTACGGTCTAAACTGGACAGGTTTCATCGCTGATCGGGCCATGCGCCAATCAATCAGCAACGGGTTTCATCATCGGTATTGGGTTTATACCAATGCAAAAAAAAAAATTTTATAAATTTCACCAGGATAGACGTAAGGTCCAAACTGGATGGGTTTTATCACGGCGGGACGTAAAGAGATACGCGGGTTTCTTCGTGGTTACCACATTACCGACCTAAGTGCCCTTTCGGGTTTTCACCAGAGCCAGCCCCCTCTTGCTTTTGCCCACGCGTCCTTTCAGATTTTCACGTGGCGGGGTACCCGATTTTGCCTGCAGTGCCCTTTCGGGTTTTCACCACAGCTGGGTTTTAGCCATTTTTGCCCTTGTTCGGAATGTCCGAACAAGACTGGCGGGGTATCTCTATTTTTAACCCCATTATATATATATATATATTTTTTATTTTCTTCTATCCCCCCCCTTCCTGTTTAGAGGGTGTCAGATCGTGACGACACAAGATCACGATAAGTGGTAGCCTGGTTAGGACGGAGTGTCACTATACCAAGGAAAGGATATCTTGGCTTGGGCGGAGTGCCATTAGGCCAAGGAAAAGGTATCTTGACTAGGGCGGAGTGCCACTAGGCCAGGGAAAGGGTATCTCGGCTAGGGCGGAGTGCCACTAGACCAAGGAAGGGTAGCTCGGCTAGGGCGGAGTGCCGCTAAACCAAGAAAAAGGTATCCCGGCTAGGGCGGAGTGCCGCTAGGCCAAGGAAAAGGTATCTCGACTAGGGCGGAGTGCCGCTAGGCCAAGGAAAGGGTATCTCGGCTAGGGCGGAGTGCCATTAGGATAAGGGAAAGGTATCTTGACTAGGGCGGAGTGCCACTAGACCAGGGAAAGGGTATCTCGGCTAGGGCGGAGTGCCGCTAAACCAAGAAAAAGGTATCCCGGCTAGGGCGGAGTGCCGCTAGGCCAAGGAAAAGGTATCTTGACTAGGGCGGAGTGCCGCTAGGCCAAGGAAAGGGTATCTCGGCTAGCGCGGAGTGCCATTAGGCCAAGGAAAAGGTATCTTGACTAGGGCGGAGTGCCACTAGGCCAGGGAAAGGGTATCTCGGCTAGGGCGGAGTGCCACTAGACCAAGGAAGGGTAGCTCGGCTAGGGCGGAGTGCCACTAGACCAAGGAAGGGTAGCTCGGCTAGGGCGGAGTGCCGCTAAACCAAGAAAAAGGTATCCCGGCTAGGGCGGAGTGCCGCTAGGCCAAGGAAAAGGTATCTTGACTAGGGCGGAGTGCCGCTAGGCCAAGGAAAGGGTATCTCGGCTAGGGCGGAGTGCTGCTAGGCCAAGGAAAGGATATCTTGGCTAGGGCGGAGTGCCGCTAAGCCAAGGAAAGGGTATCTCGGCTAGGGCGTAGTGCCGCTAGACCAAGAAAAAGGTATCTCTTGCCCGATTACTCGGGGAATATCAGCTGTGCAGCATGATACAACTTTAGGTGTTTACCGTTGAGTGGTGAGAATTGGATCTCCCCTCGATGATTAACAACTATGTAGGCCCCTCCTTCGTAGACCCTTTGTATCACATATGGACCTTCCCAATTGGGATTTAGCTTTCCCTTTGGGTTGGACGCCATGACTTCTTTTTTCTTGACCATGACGAGGTCACCTTTCTTAAATTCTCGTCCTTTTACGAGTTTGTTAAATGCAGTGGCCATGCGGACCTGATACATTTGGATATTCTTCTGAGCATGGAGGCGCTTCCCTTCCAATTCAGCGAATTCTTCTAATCTTCTTTCTGCATTTGTTTGTTCGCCATGGGCTAGGTCGTATTGGACTGCCACTCTGAGTGACGGGACTTCCAGCTCTAGTGGGACTACTACCTCTGAGCCGTATACCAAGGAGTATGGCGAGCACCCTGTAGGTGTTTTGAAGACGGTGCAATATGCCCACAGAGCTTCATACATCTTTTCTTCCCAATCCTTCTTATTGGCACTGACGACTTTGGCCAGCAGGGTGCACAAAGTCTTATTGAAAGCTTCTGCCAATCCATTTGCCTGTGGATTGTAAGGAGTGGAAGTCCTCCATTTGATCTTATATTTCTCGGCAAGCCGATAGATTTTCTGATTTCTGAAATGACTCCCATTGTCAGATATTATTCGGCTGGGGATCCCAAACCGGAAGATGATGTTTTGCTTGATGAATCTGGCGACCAGCTCACCAGTGACTTCTCTTAGTGCTATAGCCTCTGCCCATCGGGAGAAGTAATCTATTATGGCCAGTATATACTTATGCCCGGCCGAGGAAGTCGGTAGTGGACCGACTACATCAGTTCCCCATTGTGCAAACGGCCAGCTAGGGACCGTAGGGTGCAGAATCGTAGGTGGCCTTCTAGGCACAACAGCATGCTCCTGACACTTCTGGCATGACTTTGCAAATGTGCAGCAGTCTTCAAACATAGTGGGCCAATAGTAGCCCAGCTTCTTGATTTCTATCTTCATCTTGGGGCCAGCCTGGTGGGCACCTGCTGTCCCAGCATGTACTTCTTTCATCGCTTGCCAAGCTTCTTCAGTGGACAGGCAGCGGAGAAGAATCTTCTTGCGTGCATCTGCCATTATTCGGAACAGAGTCCCATTCCTGAATTCATAAGAATCTTTGATTCGCAAGAGTTTCATCTTTTCTTCTCTTTTCTGCGGCAGCTGTTGGTGTAAAAACCATTGTAGCAGGTGTTGTCTCCAATCAGATGTCTGTTCTGTACTGATCGTGGCGACTTCATTTTCCTCGGGGCAGCCTTCTAGCATGCTGGGGACTTGCCGCCGATTTATGACAACAATGTTCAGTGTCTCATCTGGTGGGACTACTATTGAGCTGGCTAGCTTTGCCAATGCATCAGCCTGGGCATTATGTGCACGGCCCACATGCTTGAGCTCAATATGATAGAATTTTGCCATGAGGCGCACAGCTTTCTGGTGGTAGGGGTTCAACTCCGGCTTTCACACTTCGAACTCACCTTGGATTTGCTTTATTATCAACATTGAATCCCCGAATACCTGAAGCATCTGGATACCCATGTTGAGGCTTATATGCAGTCCGATTATCAGAGCTTCATACTCGGCTTCATTATTAGTACAGGGCTTGTTTATAGAACAGGAAGTATGCACAACCTCCCCTTCCGGCGATTTTAGCACAATACCGGCTCTGGCCCGTATTCTGGTCTTTCCATCGGAGTCCGTCTCTGTTCTAGATGCTCCATCAAAGAATAGCTGCCACATAGTTGACTGAGCCTGGCAGGCTTCTAGTGTCTCATCATCGGGTAACTCAGTCCCCAACATATCATTCTCTGGCACAGGATGTTCTGCGAAGAAATCGGCCACAGCCTGTCCTTTTATTGCCCTCTGGGGTATATATGTGATATCGAATTCCATCAGAATTACTGCCCGTTTGCCCAACCGGCCTTTCAGTACTGGTTGAGTCAGTATGTATTTGAGTGGATCTGCTGCATATATCAATCTGACTTCATGTGACAGCATATAGTGCCGGAGCTTTTTAACGGCAAAGACCAGTGCCAAGCATGTCTTCTCTATATAGGTGTAACTTTCTTCAGTTCTGATCAGCCTCCTACTCAGGTAGTATAGAGCCTGCTCTTTGCCTTCTTCATTTATCTGTGCTAGCATTGCCCCCAGGGAACAGTGTGTGGCTGCAATGTACAGTATCAGGGGTTTGCCCTTAATAGGTGCCCCCAGCATTGGAGGGGTTTTGAGATATTCTTTCAGCTTCTCAAAGGCCTCCTGACAGCCATCGTCCCAGAGGAACGGCACATCTTTCATCATGAGCTTGTGAAAAGGGTGGCATCTCCCCGACAGATTTGATATGAATCGTCGGATGTAGGCCAAACGCCCTTGTAGAGATCTCAGCTCGTGGAGATTCCTTGGTGGAGGGAGCTCCTGGATAGCTTTAATCTTGGATGGGTCAATCTCAATGCCCCTATGACGGACGATGAACCCAAGGAATTTTCCACTGGACACGCCGAAGGCACATTTCATAGGGTTCATTTTGAGCTCATATTTGCGCAGCCTCTGGAACACTACTCTCAGATCCTGCAAATGGTCTTCTTTTCTGCTGGTTTTCACCACCAGGTCATCAATGTAGCACTCTACCTTTTTGAAGAGCAAATCATCAAAGATCTTTGTCATAGCTCTTTGGTAAGTAGCGCCGGCATTCTTGAGGCCGAACGGCATCCTTTTATAGTGGAATATCCCCTTCGGAGTGCGGAATGCAGTGTGCACTCTGTCTTCTTCAGCGATCCAGATCTGGTTATATCCGGATGACCCATCCATGAATGACAGGGCTTCATGGCCAATGGTTGCATCGATCATTACTTCAGTAATTGGCACTGGGAAATCATCCTTCGGGCAAGCCTTATTCAGGTCCCTGAAATCTACACATATTCTGATCTGCCCATTTTTCTTCTTCACGGGCACTATATTGGCCAGCCATGTAGTATATTGGTTCTCTTCAACAAAGCCCACATTGATCAGCTTGTCGACTTCTTTGTTGATCTGATTTATCAGTTCGGGACGCATTCTCCTTGAAGGCTGCTTTACAGGGCTTGCCCCCGGGTTTATCGCCAATCGGTGCTGTGCCACATCAGAGCTCAGTCCCGGCATCTCATCATATGTCCATGCAAAGCAGTCTCGAAACTCTTTCAGAAACTGTATGTACTGTTCTCTGGCAGCTGGTTCTAGCAGTGCACTGAGGAATGTCGGCTTTGGCTCATCCGCTGACCCCAGATTCACTTCTATCAGCTCATCGACGGTGGCCTGGCCTCCGTCCTCAACTTCGGGTGGGGCTTCTTGCAAATCAATAAAGCCTCCCGGGATATAATTCTCTTCAGTTTCATGTTCTTCTGTATCATCATCCTGCTCATCAGCGGATGTCGGCTTATCATATAAGGCCGATACCATCGGATTCTGTTCAGTCTGCCCCGAGGACGAGACTGGTTCAGAAGAGAATTCAAAAGTGGAATCTTCCGCTCTTAGGGATCTTTCTGTTGCAGGCTCCCCTGAAAGGTCATCTTTCTGTAGAGCCCGGACTTCTTCCAGAATGCGCTCAAATTCCAGGCATTCTCTCAGTTCTTTGGCCATCTGGTCTTCATCCGGGGTTCCCGTATCAAATTGTGCTTCGGCCTGGATTAGATCCTCCTTGCAGGACGGGTCCTTCCAGCACCGACCCCTCTCAGTTTTATCAGACATCCCTGCTTCTGGCTGGTCATCTTGGGCTTCATTGTCTGTTATGGTTTGATACATAACCTCTTCATCCTCAAAGGGATATTGATCATATCCTATCCCAGGGGAGTCTCCATGCTGGTAGAAGGTAGAGATGACATCCACCTCGGCTTCATAATATTCTTGAAGGGTATAACCCAATCCCGGATGCTGTGTGATCTTCCTCAGTTCCTTATTATCTCGAGGCAGATCCCATAGCTCCCTGAATGCTTTCTTCTGGGCTGCAGATTGTAGTGATGGCATTTGCATCTTGGAGAACATCTGCGAAACCTGCTGGGTAGTATACTCCAGGCCTGTAATCGGCACCATCCGGTTTGTGGCTTCTTCAGGGACCATGCAGTCTTGATCATCTTCTTCGACTGCCTCCCCGGTGTAGAATATGGTAGGTGGCTCGCAGAAGCGAGGGATTTCCATAGTCTTCAGTGGCAGCACTGTTTGGTATTCTAGGCTGGCGACGGGTTTGATTAAACCTCGTGGGACCTTCACCTGTATGCACCTTTCTTTCATTTCTTGATCAGTGCTATCTGGATGGATGCTAGGAGGGGTGATCCGAGCAAAATCATCAGCATAAGAGATGTGAGCTACTTCATGCTTTTCAACATAGCCCCTGGGTGGCGGTGGAGACCAAGCTTTTGCCTTCGTCGCCGGCTTCTTCTGGCTGATCACAGCCTCTTTCTTTTCATCCTTTTGTGACACCTCGGTGTAGTAGGAGGCATCGAGCATATGGCATTCGAACACTTCAAAGGGATGTAGGTCTGCAAACAACCTTTCTTCCTTTCCTTCATGGCAGTATTTTATGCATTGGTGTAGCGTGGATGGCACTATCTGATATTCATGCAGCCACGGTCTCCCCAACAGGGCCTTATACGTGGTGTTGGAGTCGATCACATAGAATCGTACCACGGTAGTGAGGTCGCCCAATGTGAGGTTGAAATCAGCCACCCCGAGAGGTGTTTCACATTTCTGGTTGAACCCAGCAATCTTCATGTCTCTGACCTTGGTAAGCTGCAGATCAAAGTAGTATTTCTGATAGATGCGATACGGGAGAATATTTACAGCAGCCCCGGGATCTATCAGTATCCTGCTCAGTGACTGACAGTTCAGGGAGCCCCTCATATACAACGGTCTGTTGTGACTGGCATTTGGGATCAGCATATCATCTTCTGTGAACGTAACTGATGGTCCAGCATTCACTTCTGCCAAGAGTGCTTCATATTGTGCCGGCGACTGCAGGGCATCCACAATTGCTTGGCGGGCCTCTTCACTCAGAGAGAGTATCTCCCAGATGGAGAATCTGGTGGGGAGCTTCTTCAACATTTTCATGATTCGACTGCCAACCCGAACATTAGACAGCCTCATCTCCTCTGCCCACCGGGGTCTTGGAGGTTCATGTGGTGCCTGTGGCCTTTGCTGCCCAGTCCCAGTTTCATTTTCTTCATCGGTCTCCCGGAGGGCTTCTTCTGTAATGACTGCCCCTGGCTTTGCTAGAGGGCTATTTTCTTCATTTTCTTCATGCTGTTTCTGCTTTCCAGTTGCTGTCTGCTGGCATTTATCGCTTTTAGCTGGAGCAGTATGAGACGGCTGCTCGTTTTCTAAGCTGGACAGGAACTCCAGGAATGAAGGGGCTCCTTCTGCTTTATCTTTTCCTTGGTACAAGCTGGCAGGGGGAGGAACCTGGACACCGCGCACCTCTGGTTTCGGGATCTGATAGGGTTGCTCCCCTCTGAACATAATATTATGGTTAGCTGGTGGCGGACGCCCCCATTTTCTCCCAGAACGTGTTGCATGGGCTGAGGTAGAGGCCTCAGCATGATTGGCTTCTAGCGGGGCATCTGATGCTTCTTGTTCATCATCCTCCCCGGGCAGAGAAAAGAGTACCGACAGAGTATTGCATTGTACTGTCGTGATCTTCTTTCCCTTTTTGGCCTTAGGCCGTCTCTTCTTTTTCTGGGAAGTTGGCTTTGCTAGTTCCTGCCCCCAGAAGGACTCAGTCTCATCTTTTCTTTGTTCTGCCTCCGGCTGCTCTTCAATTTTTAATTCTTCGAGCTGCTCCCAGAGTATACAGTATTTCACCAACAGGTGTTTCGGCTTTTTCTGCTCATACTCATCAAGCTCATTAATATATTGCTGCAGACGCCTGGTTGCAGGACTTTCTTCTTTATGTGCAGGGAGGGGAGTTTGTCTCCTCCGGTTGCGAGTATGGATCCGGATGACTGGTCCGGTCTCAACTGTAGGCCATATTGGCTTTATTGGAGGCGACTTAGGCCTTGGGGTGACACCCCGGATAACTGCTCCATTGGTTTTAGCTGCGGGAGTCTTCTTTCTGCTTTTTGTGGGTACCGTCTGCCATCCTTCCTGATCTCTCAATGGGGTGAGGAGGCAGGCTTCATAGGTGTGCCTGGTGCATTCTTCAATGGCTTCCTTAGGTAGCTGTTGATAGATTGAGATCATATTAGCGGCCACCCTCCAGGGCGGAAGCTCATGTGGCCGAGGCGGCTTCACCTGGTAATCTCCCAGCTGCAGTTCACCCTTCTTGACCATTCCTTCCATGATATCTTTGAAGACATAACAGTCCTCAATTGCGTGCCCCAACAACCGGTGAAATGGACAGAACATCGGATCATCTTTCTTTTCTGCGTCTTCGGGCTTCTTTGGTTCATGCAATGTTACCTTATTGAACTTATATGCCCAGTTAAATAATGCTGCAGTCTTATCCTTGGGAAAAGAGTAAGCCCTTCTCATCCTGTCCCTCAGAGAGACTTTGTCTCTTCTTTCTGCTGTATCTGCCATCGGGGGAGCTTCATCTGCCCCTTTCTTCCCTTTTTGTTGCTCAAAGGTTCTAAAATCGACGGTGTTGGCCTCAGAGTGTGACGGCCGCCGATCATTGGATTTACCTTTTGGCATGGCGGGAGCATTGACGGTCGGACGTTTGGACAAGAACGCCTCGACCTCCGCCACTATATTGTTCAGTCGGTCAAATGTTTTGACATCTGCACCGATCATTTTTTCTAGTACCTCCCTCCTGAGGTTCTGCTTGCATATCTGCACTGCATCCTCCTGATGAGGAGGTCTTCTGCATCTCATGGCTAGATTTCTCCATCTTTTGATGTACTCCAGTGCAGTTTCATCCTGTTTCTGCCTGGTAGCATACAGTTCTGCTATTGTGATTTCCCTCTTCGTGACATGAAACCTGTCGCGGAATTTTCTCTGCATATCGGGCCAATCAACCACTGATCCTGCTGACAAGCTTGAATACCATTCAAAGGCCAACCCAGTGAGGGACGAGCCAAAGAACTTGAGCAGATAGGCTTCATCGACTGCTAGGTCGCCCATGATTGTAGTATAGTAGGCTATATGCTCCCTGGGGGAGCCCTGGCCATTGAATTTCTCAAACTTTGGCGGCTTGCTGACGCCTGGAGGTAGTCTTTTGGCAGCATACTGGGGGGGATACGGTACCTTGTACACATCATAGGCACTAGTATCATCTCCAGTCTTCTCTGACAGCTTCATTTCCACAATTCTTTCAATCATCTGCTTGTGGGCTACAGCTGGATCTATATCTTCTGGAAAGAAGTGGGCTTGTTGCTGGCTGTGAGGAGTTGTCATCACAGTGGCGCGCAAGATGGGCGCGGTAGGCTGTGTCTGAGACACAGAGGGCTGAGCTACTGTTTGCTGTGGAACAGGTTGACTTGGTGCTTTGCCCTTATCAGCTAAGAGAGGATTAGCCAGGATAGTTGTTTCTGTGGAGCTGGATGTCTGCCCCGCAGGTTCAGCTTGCTTCGAGACTGATGTAGCTTCCTGTCTCTCATTGAGGTGTCTTCGGAGAGCATTGATCTCCTGTTGGTATCTTCTGAACATCATCTGGATCATGGGATCCATGGTTGATGGAATTTGTATATCTTCAGAAGTCCCTTCAGCATCATCAACGAAGGGGTTATCTCCATCTTCCGCTGTTACCACATTAACTGTCATAGTGGTAACCCTGCGGGCTTCATCATCAATTTTGATTTTATCTTTTGCTGCCTGGCCTCTTCTTGTGACAGGACCAGGTCTAGTTGCCAGCCTGAGCAATTCCTCTGGCTGAGTTGGTAGTATATCCTGCCCCCTGGCCAGTCCATCCATATTGCAGGCGAAGATTTGCATCTTTCCTTTCCGCCTGTAGACCTTTCTTTTTATTTGACTAGGATATCTGAGCCGGTCAAAGACCGATATTCTTTCTTTGGTTCTTCCTCGTACAGGTCTTCTTCATTATATCCGACCCTGGGGCCTTCTTCATAGTCATTTGAATCGGAGGAAGAGGCTTCGATCATCATTTCTTGGAAGGTTTCTTCTTCTTCATCATCCCTGATGCCCAAGGCACGGGATAGTCTTTGCTGGCCTAGGGCAGAGCTCCCAAGATAGTGGAAGTAATCTTGGACTACTTGCTTAGTCTCCTCTGTGTCGCGCCTTTTCGGCTCAGGTCGGAGCATCAGTCTGTCCTGGCCCTTTTGCTGCCAGGCCAGTCTTGTCACCCGAGCATTCAGATGTTCGGCCCTGGGATATTTGAAGATATCAGCCTGTCTGGCACAGGCTCCTGATCTTCTTGCAGTAAGCATAGTGACTGGTTCACTTCTTCTCATATCTCCAACTTGGCAGCGGTTGGCAGCAGCATTGTAGCTCTTCTCTTCCCATCTCTTGCCCCTGGCCATGGGATGGGTGTTGGTGAAGTTTTCCCTGGTCTCATATCTTCCGCCCCTCATCATGGGACGAACAGCAATCATATTTCTTTCTTGACCCTCAATCTCATCTCTCTTCCCCCGGGTCCTGGGGTAGGCAGCAGTAGCATTTCTTTCATCTTTCTTCATCTCCCTTCTGCCCCCTGCTCTGAGGCGGGCAACAGTGATATCAGTGAGGTTCTCTCTGTCTTCAGCTGGGGCCCAGCTTTGGATCCTCTTCGGTCGCCAGACCTTTTTGTATTTTGCTGGCTTGGGCGCCAGCGGCTTCTTTTCAGCAGCTTCCCAGTTGGTCCTTCTAGCGGCCAAAACCTGGAACTTGTTGTCAGTTGGGATGGTCGGGACGATTCTGTCCGGCCGGACTCCCCTGGGGCGACCATCGAGGTTCGCCCTAATAGCACCCATCATTATCGTCTTTCCGAAATTGGAAAGGCGACGATCAACATCAGTAGACCGGCTCCTCCGGTTGGTTTTCTTCCCCTTCTGGGCAGCAGTGGGGACCATGTCCCTTTTCTGGACATGATGGACGTAGCAGGCGACGGCCGTGGGGGCCGTTTTCTTCGGTAAGCCATCCTTGCGATCAGCGGCGTCCACTGGGGCGTTTGCAGCAGCGCCTTGCTCCTCGTTATCGACCTGTAGAAGGTCGGTGTAGACAACACCCAAGCAGTTGGGCAGCCCGACAGCTGGGGGAAACGAACCGAACGCCAGTGGTACCGCCAGGTACCCCTCCTGGATGTGCATGTTCACCGGTTGCTTGTCGAAGCATACAGACGCGATTTGTGTTGTCATCGTAGTTTTCTGGAAACAAGGAAACACACGGAATCAGAAATTTGAGGGGGGCCCGCTGGGCCTCCTACCTTAGCGTAAAGATGAAGGGAGACTAAGTCCCACCGGGCGTGCCAGACTTGTGGACGCGATTTTTTTTTATGGTGGTATCTTTATTTATTTATTTAATTTAATTTATTGGATTGATTTATTATTTATTGATTTATTGGTTCATTGGCGTGCCAGTCACCGTGGTGACGATTCTTATTGTGCGCTCGATCTGACATGGTCAGTCGATTGTGAGTGATCGTGTCTGGACTAGAAGTCCGTCATACCCTGAACGCTATGACGTTAATTACGTCCTCCCTAAGGAAGACAACCCTTGATTAAACGCTAGAGGTAGGAGGAAGACAGCGGTAAAGCCGTATGCTCAAAGGAGACAAAATTCATCTGTTTGCAAGACGTTAAATGTATTTGAACAGAGCAGGGGTTTGTTAATTACGGGAGAAACCCGACGGCATATTCCCACCATCTTGGATGATGCCAAGTGGGGAATAGGAAACCACCCATGCAGCGGCAGGGTGGGATCCATAAAAGATCGGGTGTATACACATAACCCGGAATCCGGATGGGGACCGGCCTGATGTAACACACCCGGTACGAGTGCGATGTCTTATTAATATCCCCCTTCGGAGGACCATCGGAGATCACGCAAGGGCATAACTCCGTGGGCCAGCGGGGTTGGAAGAGAGTACTACACTCGATTGGTGGGGTATATGTAAATTTTGGCAGCATGTTCCCTCAACCTGGATTGTGCCAAGGGAGGATAGGTCATCATCCACGGAGAGCCGGGACAACGACCGAACAAAGATGGGCACCAGGCCCAGGGACATCTCTTGCCTTCATATCATTGATCAATATTCCCTTGGAACCTATCAGACCACATGTAATGACATGGTTCTTTGGGTTCATAAGGCAGCGGTGAAATCCGGATTCGGGGCGAGAGCTGTAGGGGAGATCTTCCCCATTATTGTATCTCATCAAGACACAAGTGATGGTCTGTGAGTATCCCCTTGAACAGATGTAGGGGGAGATTTAGAAGTTTGAAGAAAGATGGTGCAGGGATGGGCCTCGGAGTGGATTTCATTGACTGAAGGAGGGATCTCAGCGTGGCTTTCGATTGGCAAGAAGGGGCTCTCGGCGTGGCTTTGATATTGGCCAAGGAGGGGTCCCGGCCTGGAGGCTTTCGGCGGCCAAAAATAGGTCTCGGCCAGGGGTTTTCGGCGGGCAAAAGAGGCTCGGCCAGGGGTTTGGCCGGCCAAAAGAGGGAGGAAGGCCAGGGGCTTTCGACGGCCAAAGAAAAGTCTCGGCCAGGGGTTTTCGGCGGCCAACAAGGGGTCTCGGCCAGGGTTCTATCCGGCCAAGAGGGGGAGGGAGGCCTCTCGGCCTGGAGCTTCTCGACGGGCTCCTGGGCGCGCCGGTAAGGGGGGCGCCGAGAGGGGCATCATCAAGTTTTGGGCAAAAGGGGTGTGAATGGCTGCGAAGGCAGAGGGGCTCTCGGCAGAGGGTTTCCCGGCGCGCTCCTGGCCGCGCCGGGAGTCTGCCGCCGGGAGCCTTGCACATAGCCTCACGTGGAAAGTATTTGTAACAGACTGGGTTGTCGTTTAGCAAAGGGGACAGCTCTCTCGGCAGAGGAGCTTTCGGCGGGGAAACTCGCACGCCGAGAAGGTGGGATTGTTGCAGGATTTCAGGGTTTCAGAGCTGAAATATCTGCCGCCGGGAGCCTTGCACAGGGAGTCATGTGGAAAGTGCTGTAACAGACTGGTTTGTCGTTTAGCTAAAAGAAGGAGAAGGCCTCTCGGCCTTATGGTTCTCGGCGGGGAAACTCGCACGCCGAGAAGATGAAATGCAGAAGGATTTCAGGGTTTCAGAGCTGAAAAATGATGCTCTGTTTAGATGTTTTCTGGGATTTCAAGCTCGAATTGATGCCGAGCCAGGAGTGCAAAAGGGGAGACTCATGGATGTTTCTATTAGAAGGGTGCCAAGGGAATTAGACGATGGAATCAATGAAAGAAATCAGACCATCACCTGATCCTGTGGAGGGTTTTATCTATCTGTTGCAGGCCATTTGGGGGAGTCAAGAGATGACTGTCCTCCGACCCCTCCAGACGAACCCAGTGACATTGAAAATCGGAGAAGGAGGGACTCTCAATGTAGCAACCCTGATAAATGAATATTGAAATAAAATTAAAAACATACATATTACAGAAGTAATACAGACAAAATAAAATAAATTAAAGATAACGCCTCTGAGTAAGGCGTTAATTTAAAAAGAAACGCCTCTACATACGGCGTGACTAAAGAAAGGACGCCCACGAATGTGGTCGTCAACTCTCACGCGACCAAATAGGTAAGTGAAAGAAACGCCCATATATTAGGCGTGTTTTAAAAACAAGGAACGCCCTTATACATGGCGTTTCTTAAGAAACGACCTGAACTAGGTCGTTAATTAAAGAATCGACGCCCTGACCTAAGGCGTTAATTCAGTTCGTGACCCGTTCGAACCCAGAGCTTATCCAGGGAAAGATTAACCTAATCTAGTAAGTGTCTATTAGAGTAAGGACTCTATTAGGGATATATTACCCTCAATCAAACACTACCTTTGTTAGGACTCTAAAATCCTATAAATATACCCGATCGATCCAACCCTAAACCATTTGATCGATCTACTGCTACACGGTAAGTGAAGAACATACGTTCTTCTTATTTCTTTTGCCCTTCTGTTTACAGCCGCATAAGAATATTGATTATTCTTCTTCTCCTTTAATGCAGGATAAGGATCTGGTGCTTGAGTAAAGAACAAGGTTATGTTCTTCATTATTTGTCCTAGCTTCGGTAACATCTGTGAAGATTATTAACATCTTCATCTTCTTTCTTTTTCTCTTCCTCTACAGGTTCTGTAACGTGAAGAACAAGGTTCTTCATCATCTTCATCCAACATCTGCTGCATCTTTAATTCTTACAGACCCTTCACGGTTATCTCCAAATCAACCCTTTAAGGTAGGATTTTCTCAAGTCTCGTAGCCCAAACTAAAAATAAATATAAGAAGCACCATGCATGATATATTTATACAGTTTGCATGTAGTTTTAATACGTTTTCTGTAAATTTTTCAAGAAACACCCTTGAATAGGGCGCTACTTTAAAAGAAACGACCATCACAGTGGTCGTTAATTAAAAGTATACGCCTTGTATACAGGCGTTAATTTCATGAACAATCGCATGTAATCAATAATTGATCCTGTTTAAAATTCAATAAATATGAAATATCGATTCTAATATCTTGCATGACTCTACCTGTAAATTCCTGCTAATTTTCTTGTCATGATCATGTCTCCTGTCTTGGAAATTTATTTGTTGAAATATTGTAAATTCCTTGAATTCACGACCTTGACAACGTCGTTTTACGCCTATTAACGCCCAATCACAGGGCGTAAATTGAAAAGAAACGCCCCTTTCTAGGGCGCGTTTTCTGTAAATTCCTGAACTATGTATATCCTGTAAAATAAAATTAAACAGTGACGCCCCTTTCCAGGGTGTGTTTTAAATAAATCCTGAGAATTATTTATATTCTGTCAAATATTTAAATAATGAGACGCCTGCTTATATAGTCGTCAACTCTGAAGAAACGCCCCTGTCCAGGGCGCGTTTTATATAAATTATTGAAATAATGAAATTCTGCAAAACGGAACATATGTAAACGCCCTTATGTTAGGCGTTACTTACCTGACTAACGCCCCTGACTAGGGCGTGTTTTTCATGAATTAATAAAATTATTGAAAATTCTGTAAAATAGAAATATGTAAACGCCCATCTGTTGGGCGTTAATTACTTGAGAAACGACTTGACCTAAGTCGTTATTTTACTGTAAAACTGATTTTTCCCTGTTTTTGTTAACCGATGATTTCATATGTTATATAATATATATATCGGCACTATTCTCCACTCCGTGAGTATGGTTCCATGTTTCACGTTGTTTCATCGATCACACTCAACTCTCATTGACATACAAGCTCTCCATTGGACATTCCGTTCCTTTGGACTAGCGAGTTAGTCATAGAGACCTCCGTAAGACTCCTCGTAGCCTTGGATTCCCTCAAGGCCGACTGAGCTGGTTGTACCCTAAAAACCCATTACACGATCATTGCCATGTCAATCTAAAGAAACATGGTATACCGGCCCTTATGATTATACAAAGAGTATATCATAAGAAATTCTTAATGGGATGATGATATCATGCCATATCATGTCGTTCTTGTAAACCTCAATTCTATGATAAGAATGAGGGTATCTTGCTTGATCTAATGTTTATGTGGACCTCAATTCTATATAAAGAATGTCCGTATTGATTTGTCATGGGACCTAAGTTAAGGGAACCATATTCTACCTAGTTTTATTGATATCGTGATTTTACCGTTATTATCGCCAATCTATGTCCTTTGTCATATTTTTGGACTCTATTCTGTCAAAGTTGTCATACATGTCTACAAGCTTGAATATTGAAACTCTATATTGGCTATATAAACAAGAGTGGATGTCAAAAATACATGATAAATGCCTGTGCATATAGGGCCCGATCTGGTCCTGGGAGGAGCACCCGAAAGTACTTGTGCCCATGGGAGTTAAAATGATAAGGTATCTGGCATTATACCGAGTACTTGACTTGCTTGATTGGACATTCCACACACATCTTGTACTTGAATCGTACTTGACTTTACATGAAATGCGTGGCCCGAAAAAGGGTAATTTACTTGCTTGATACATGATAGCCAAAGTTCTTGACATGACTTGTTAAACGTGCTTGCTTGAATATCTTGAATACACTTGTCATCTTGTTGGAAGTTCATGATTAAGTTCATCTTATTTCTTGATATTACATTCTCTCTATCTTGTCGTTTTATGCGAGCATGCATAGCTTTATTGCATTCATGAAAGATGTAATTACTTAAACCCCTTGCTAGTACTTGAGATATAATTTCCTACTGAGCGTTCGCTCATTCCGTTTGTCCCTTTGTACTTTTCAGGTAAGTCCGACGACGATGGAAGTCAATCGGATGGGAATGTTCAACAGTGAAAGTGATAGAGCTGCTCAAGTGTCGTCTAGTCTTTCCTATAGTTTCTTGAGTCAAATATGTATTCTTTTCCTTTTTATTAAACAGAGTATTGGATTTGTAATAATCTATCCATTATGAAATAAAGGATTGGGTTATCTTGCTATTTTGCGCATCTCTGTCTTTGCGTCGAATACACGACCACTCTGATTGATATGATTGATATAGACACGTCGCGCATCTCCGAGTATCTTCCGCGCTCGGGGCGTGACAGTCTTTGTGGTATCAGAGCCTAAGGTATTCAATTCCTAGGAAAAACCCAAGTCCAAGGATAAGTTGAACCTTTAAACCAGTGAGATTGGGTAGAACCAAGAGTTAGATCTAACATAGTATACGAGTCTTTAAATACGATCACGTACTAATATAGTTATTGTAATTGTAGGATAATGGCTGCCGAACGTGCTCAATGGCGCAACATGCAGCGTACCCTTCAAGGGATGACCCAAGTGCTACAACAGGTAGCACAAGGTGGTGCTCCACGAGTTGGAAGCTTACACCAAGCCTTTAAGAATATGAATCCCCCGAAGTTTATGGGATCGACCGATCCGGACGATGCCGAGCATTGGGTTCGGGAAACCGAACACATATTCCGTGTCATGCAATGCACGGACCAGGACAAAGTGCTATTAGCTACATTCCAGTTAGAGAAAGATGCTAGATGCTGGTGGGAGTCTATTGAAGCAACCATCGATCCTACTCAAGTAACATGGGAAGAATTCGTGGAATACTTCAATGCTAAATATTTCTCGGACCGAGTCCAAGAAAAGAAGGCTGCCGAATTTGCTGCATTAAAGCAACGATCCTTATCATTAGCAGATTATGAAGCTCAGTTCTCCAGGTTATCTAGATATGCTAAGCATCTTATTAGCACGGAGAAGATGAAAGCCCATAGATTTCTTAATGGGCTTAGGCCCCACTATATTACTCAATTGGCGCCTATGGACATCCAAATTTATTCTGAAATAGTGCGCCGAGCTCAATTACTTGAAGATGCCACGGAACTATCTGATAGGATCCGTGGAAAAGATAAGAAGGAACAAGTCACGGGTTCGGGTTCTTTCAAACCCAACTTTAAGAAGAGGCCCAATAATGGAGGTTCTTCCTCTCAAGATCAGAAATTCAAGAAGACCAAGCCTTTCTCTATCACCACTACCCCTTCGAATACAGTCTGCAAGCATTGTGACAAGGCTGGTCACAAGATGGAAGAATGCTGGAGGAAATTAGGAGCTTGTCTCCGTTGTGGAAGCCGTGAGCATCGGATTCCCGAGTGTCCATTAATGAACGACCAAGCCGGCGATGGTAAACGCCCGGTGACAAAGAATGCTCGTCTTCATGCAATACAGGAGACCGAACCTGAAGAAGAAGGCGGATTAGTGGAAGGTACATTGAAAATTTATTCCAAATATGCACATGTCTTATTTGATACGGGTGCATCGCATTCTATTGTTTCTAAGAAGTTTGCTGACCCGTTACCTCTAGAATCGGAATGGATGAAAATAGTGTTGTCTACTCCTCTCGGAAACGAGACGGATATCACGCATCATTACCAAAACTGTGAGGTATTGGTTCGAGGAAAGAATTTTCCTATTGATCTTATCTGTTTAGATCTAAAAGAATATGATGTTATACTAGGAGCAGATTGGTTATCTAAGTACCAGGCAACGGTTGATTGTCGTAATAGCAAGATCGTTTTCAAAGAATTTCCAGAACTGACTTATACTAGTCCTAAGAGTCGAAGCAAATCCCCTCTTATTTCGGCTCTACGAGCAAGCAAGCTCGTCAGGAAGGGATGTGTATCCTTCCTTGCTTTTCTCACTGTTAAAGAAGCTAAGAAAACCAAGATAGAAGACGTTCAGGTAGTGCGAGAATTCCCAGACGTATTTCCAGAAGATTTGCCGGGATTACCCCCTCAAAGAGAAGTGGCCTTCACCATTGACTTAGTCCCTGGTGCTGGTCCTGTTTAAAAGGCACCATATAGAATGTCCCCTGCTGAACTCAAGGAGTTGAAGGAGCAGTTGATGGAACTAATCCAAAAAGGGTTTATTAGACCAAGTACTTCCCCGTGGGGAGCACCAGTCTTATTTGTAAAGAAGAAGGATGGATCCATGAGATTGTGTATCGACTATCGACAGTTGAATCATCTTACTATCAAGAACAAGTATCCACTGCCGAGAATCGATGAATTATTTGATCAGATTTCAGGATCCAAATATTTTTCCAAGATTGATCTCAGGTCGGGATATCATCAGTTAAGAATCAAGGATGATGACATTCACAAGACCACATTCAGAAGCAGGTATGGCCATTACGAATTTGTTGTTATGCCTTTTGGACTAACAAATGCCCCTGCTGCCTTTATGCAGTTAATGAATAGCATATTCAGGCCTTACTTGGATCAATTCATAGTAGTCTTCATTGATGACATATTGATATATTCTAAGACTAAGGAAGAACATGAAGAGCATTTGAGGATTGCATTGCAAGTCTTGAGGATAAATCAATTATATGCTAAACTCAGCAAATGCGAGTTCTGGCTTGAAGAAGTGGCTTTTCTCGGACATGTCATATCCAAGGACGGTTTATCTGTAGATCCGTCAAAGGTTGAAGCTGTAAGAAACTGGGAAAGACCCACTAATGCAAGCGAGATCAGAAGTTTCTTAGGTCTTGCAGGCTATTATCGGCGATTCATCAAAGATTTCTCTAAGATCGCCGTGCCCCTTACAAGGTTAACTCGTAAGGAGATCCGATATGAATGGAGTGAGGAATGTGAAAGAAGTTTCCAAACTCTTAAGGATCATCTCACTACAGCTCCGGTGATAGCTCTACCAATAGAAGGAGAGAAATTCGAGGTCTACACTGATGCTTCTGGCATTGGCCTCGGATGTGTCCTAATGCAACAAGGAAAGGTCATAGCATACTCTTCACGTCAACTGAAGAAGCATGAGGAGAATTACCCCGTCCATGACTTAGAACTGGCCGCGGTAGTATTTGCCCTAAAGATATGGAGACACTATCTCTATGGAGTACAGTTCACTGTCTACTCCGATCACAAGAGTCTCAAATATCTATTCTCACAAAAGGAGCTAAACATGAGACAAAGACGCTGGCTAGAATATCTCAAGGACTTCGACTTCAATATACAATACCATCCCGGAAAGGGTAATTATGTTGCTGATGCCCTTAGTCGAAAGCCGAGAGCAATGATAGCCAATTGTATGATACAAGAATGGAGGTTACTTGAACAATTCTCCGAGCTCAATATAAGCTTGGACACGGAATCCAAATTTGTTACATTATCTCATGTAAGCATACAGTCAGATTTATTATCTGAGATACAAGCACTTCAGGGTGATGATCCTATATTAGTGGAAATCAAGGGCAGATTAGAAGGACAATCTGATTTTCGACTAACTTCTGATGGAAGATTATTATTCAAAGGTAGAACTTATATACCTGATTGTCCGGAATTAAAGAAGAAGATCTTAGATGAAGCTCACCGATCAAGGTACACTATTCATCCTGAATCAACTAAAATGTACCAAGATGTAAAGAGGAACTTTTGGTGGCCCAATATGAAAAGAGAAATAGCGGACTATGTATCACGCTGTCTTACATGCCAACAGGTCAAGGCGGAACACCAAAAGCCTGTTGGAAAACTACACCCTCTAGATATTCCTAAGTGGAAGTGGGAGGATATTGGTATGGACTTCATCATGGGTTTGTCTAAATCTAAAGGAGGACATGATGGAATCTGGGTTATCATTGACCGATTAACTAAATCGGCGCATTTCTTGCCAATAAAAAGCCGATGGTCAATTGATGTGCTAGCTGCACTGTACATCAAGAAAATGGTCAGGATACATGGAATTCCTGTCTCAATCGTGTCTGATAGAGATCCCCATTTTACTTCTCATTTTTGGAAGGGATTACAACATTCGTTAGGAACAAGGCTCAACTTTAGTACTGCTTTCCACCCACAAACGGATGGTCAGACCGAGAGAACTAACCAGGTTGTTGAGGATATGCTTAGAGCATGCATCATTGACTTTGGAGGATGCTGGCACGATCATTTACCACTAGTGGAATTTGCACATAATAATAGCTACCAAGCTAGTATCCAAATGGCACCTTTCGAAGCCTTATACGGAAGGAGTTGCAGATCACCCATATGCTGGAATGAAGTTGGAGAAAAACAACTGCTAGGTCCAGACATGGTAAGGGATACAACTGAGAAGATACAAGTAATCAGAGAAAGATTGCAAGTTGCTCAGACGAGACAAAAAGCTTATGCTGATACAAGAAGGAGAGATCTTGAATTCCAAATCGGAGATCATGTATTTCTCAAGATATCGCCTGGACGTGGCATACGAAGATTTGGTGTTAAGGGCAAGCTTACGCCAAGATTCATCGGACCATTTGAGGTACTTGAAAGAGTTGGCGAGGTTGCTTATCGCATCGCATTGCCTCCTCAATTGTCCGAGGTACATAATGTATTTCACATATCCATGTTGAAGAAGTATGTGCACGATCCATCTCATATTATTGAACATAGAGATCTGGTGATCCAGAAAGATCTCACCTATGAACAGAAGCCTATGAAGATCTTAGATCGAGAAATACGAGCTCTAAGGAATAAGGTTATTCCCATGCTCAAGGTGCAATGGAATAAGAATCCCGAACGCGAAGCGACATGGGAGACCGAGGAATCTATGAAGAAACGATTTCCCGAGTTATTCTAAGAGGTATATACACTCTCCACGTGTATAATTATATATATTGAATTTGGGGACCAAATTCTTTTTAAGTGGGGGAGGGTGTAGCAACCATGATAAATGAATATTGAAATAAAATTAAAAACATACATATTACAGAAGTAATACAGATAAAATAAAATAAATTAAAGATAACGCCTCTGAGTAAGGCGTTAATTTAAAAAGAAACGCCTCTACATACGGCGTGACTAAAGAAAGGACGCCCACGAATGTGGTCGTCAACTCTCACGCGACCAAATAGGTAAGTGAAAGAAACGCCCATATATTAGGCGTGTTTTAAAAACAAGGAACGCCCTTATACATGGCGTTTCTTAAGAAACGACCTGAACTAGGTCGTTAATTAAAGAATCGACGCCCTGACCTAAGGCGTTAATTCAGTTCGTGACCCGTTCGAACCCAGAGCTTATCCAGGGAAAGATTAACCTAATCTAGTAAGTGTCTATTAGAGTAAGGAATCTATTAGGGATATATTACCCTCAATCAAACACTACCTTTGTTAGGACTCTAAAATCCTATAAATATACCCGATCGATCCAACCCTAAACCATTTGATCGATCTACTGCTACACGGTAAGTGAAGAACATACGTTCTTCTTATTTCTTTTGCCCTTCTGTTTACAGCCGCATGAAGAATATTGATTATTATTCTTCTCCTTTAATGCAGGATAAGGATCTGGTGCTTGAGTAAAGAACAAGGTTATGTTCTTCATTATTTGTCCTAGCTTCGGTTACATCTGTGAAGATTATTAACATCTTCATCTTCTTTCTTTTTCTCTTCCTCTACAGGTTCTGTAACGTGAAGAACAAGGTTCTTCATCATCTTCATCCAACATCTGCTGCATCTTTAATTCTTACAGACCCTTCACGGTTATCTCCAAATCAACCATTTAAGGTAGGATTTTCTCAAGTCTCGTAGCCCAAACTAAAAATAAATATAAGAAGCACCATGCATGATATATTTATACAGTTTGCATGTAGTTTTAATACGTTTTCTGTAAATTTTTCAAGAAACGCCCTTGAATAGGGCGCTACTTTAAAAGAAACGACCATCACAGTGGTCGTTAATTAAAAGTATACGCCTTGTATACAGGCGTTAATTTCATGAACAATCGCATGTAATCAATAATTGATCCTGTTTAAAATTCAATAAATATGAAATATCGATTCTAATATCTTGCATGACTCTACCTGTAAATTCCTGCTAATTTTCTTGTCATGATCATGTCTCCTGTCTTGGAAATTTATTTGTTGAAATATTGTAAATTCTTTGGATTCACGACCTTGACAACGTCGTTTTACGCCTGTTAACGCCCAATCACAGGGCGTAAATTGAAAAGAAACGCCCCTTTCTAGGGCGCGTTTTCTGTAAATTCCTGAACTTTGTATATCCTGTAAAATAAAATTAAACAGTGACGCCCCTTTCCAGGGCGTGTTTTAAATAAATCCTGAGAATTATTTATATTATGTCAAATATTTAAATAATGAGACGCCTGCTTATATAGTCGTCAACTCTGAAGAAACGCCCCTGTCCAGGGTGCGTTTTATATAAATTATTGAAATAATGAAATTCTGTAAAACGGAACATATGTAAACGCCCTTATGTTAGGCGTTACTTACCTGACTAACGCCCCTGACTAGGGCGTGTTTTTCATGAATTAATAAAATTATTGAAAATTCTGTAAAATAGAAATATGTAAACGCCCTTCTGTTAGGCGTTAATTACTTGAGAAACGACTTGACCTAAGTCGTTATTTTACTGTAAAACTGATTTTTCCCTGTTTTTGTTAACCGATGATTTCATATGTTATATAATATATATATCGGCACTATTCTCCACTCCATGAGTATAGTTCCACGTTTCACGTTGTTTCATCGATCACACTCAACTCTCATTGACATACAAGCTCTCCATTGGACATTCCGTTCCTTTGGACTAGCGAGTTAGTCATAGAGACCTCCGTAAGACTCCTCGTAGCCTTGGATTCCCTCAAGGCCGACTGAGCTGGTTGTACCCTAAAAACCCATTACACGATCCTTGCCATGTCAATCTAAAGAAACATGGTATACCGGCCCTTATGATTATACAAAGAGTATATCATAAGAAATTCTTAATGGGATGATGATATCATGCCATATCATGTCGTTCTTGTAAACCTCAATTCTATGATAAGAATGAGGGTATCTTGCTTGATCTAATGTTTATGTGGACCTCAATTCTATATAAAGAATGTCCGTATTGATTTGTCATGGGACCTAAGTTAAGGGAACCATATTCTACCTAGTTTTATTGATATCGTGATTTTACAGTTATTATCGCCAATCTATGTCCTTTGTCATATTTTTGGACTCTATTCTGTCAAAGTTGTCATACATGTCTACAAGCTTGAATATTGAAACTCTATATTGGCTATATAAACAAGAGTGGATGTCAAAAATACATGATAAATGCCTGTGCATATAGGGCCCGATCTGGTCCTGGGAGGAGCACCCGAAAGTACTTGTGCCCATGGGAGTTAAAATGATAAGGTATCTGGCATTATACTGAGTACTTGACTTGCTTGATTGGACATTCCACACACATCTTGTACTTGAATCGTACTTGACTTTACATGAAATGCGTGGCCCGAAAAAGGGTAATTTACTTGCTTGATACATGATAGCCAAAGTTCTTGACATGACTTGTTAAACGTGCTTGCTTGAATACCTTGAATACACTTGTCATCTTGTTGGAAGTTCATGATTAAGTTCATCTTATTTCTTGATATTACATTCTCTCTATCTTGTCGTTTTATGCGAGCATGCATAGCTTTATTGCATTCATGAAAGATGTAATTACTTAAACCCCTTGCTAGTACTTGAGATATAATTTCCTACTGAGCGTTCGCTCATTCCGTTTGTCCCTTTGTACTTTTCAGGTAAGTCCGACGACGATGGAAGTCAATCGGATGGGAATGTTCAAGAGTGAAAGTGATAGAGCTGCTCAAGTGTCGTCTAGTCTTTCCTATAGTTTCTTGAGTCAAATATGTATTCTTTTCCTTTTTATTAAACAGAGTATTGGATTTGTAATAGTCTATCCATTATGAAATAAAGGATTGGGTTATCTTGCTATTTTGCGCATCTCTGTCTTTGCGTCGAATACACGACCACTCTGATTGATATGATTGATATAGACACGTCGCGCATCTCCGGGTATCTTCCGCGCTCGGGGCGTGACACTCAATGCAGAAACCTCAGGCCCTAAGCATTCAATACTTAGAATGGAGGACCCTGGGATCGGATCATCATTTATGAGAGCTGGACAGTCCAGGAAACCAAGAGACTGATATCTCTGGTTCCTAAACCGCATAAGGGAGCTCGTCAGAAAACTCAGATTATATATAGGGAAACATCCATTGAGATCGGAGAGGGAAGGAGAGAACAAAACTCAATAACCCATTAGATGGGGGTAGGAGTCCTATCCTCGTCCCTCTTCGAAGAATAAACCCATACAATCGGCTCTGAAACCCAAGGAGTCTAATCTATATTTCTTTCAGACAAAGACCATATACATAGAGAGACAGAGATCGGATATCTTGATCAATCAGTGCCCAGGCGGGCCATATCGATGTTTCATTGCATTGCATAAAAATCTTACACTGATCATGAAAGAGAAATGCAAGACAGAAAGGTAAAAATCAAGGCCGGAACTCTCCGGCTACAGTTGATAAATCGAGAAAGGACTCGCTATATTACATCAGATAAAAGAAAAATATGGAGGAGGGGAGGGTGGAGCATTGACTCCTCTCCCTCCCCAGTGCCCACCTGGAGCTTCCCTTCTTCTTCTCTTCTCTGTTGGTTGAAAGGGGGGGTGGCTCTTGCTCTCCGAACGGGACTCCCTCTCTATCTTTCTATTGCTCTATCTTTTCTTTTTCTTTCTTCCGATCGATCCCCTTTTTCTCTCGATCCCCTTTTTCTATCTGGCTTGGCTTTTTCTCTTCTTCTTCCCCCTACTTCTTCTCAGCTGCCTCCTCTCTCTTTTTTCTTCGAAGGGAGGGGGTTTTATAACCAATTTCCTCTTCCTTCTCGGCAGGCACCTTCACGGCGCGCTTGAGGTAAGCTTCCCGGCGCGCTCGAATTTGGTCTCTCGGCGCCAGTATCTGGGCTTCGACATGGGCTTTCGGCGCCACCTTCATGTAGGCCCACTTGGGGTTTCTTTAAGTGTATCATCACCGCAAAGGGTCTATCCTCTATGAAACATCTTGTATTGAAATCATGATTGCAATTTTCATCAGTCCGCAGTCGGGGTTTTATCAGTCCGTAGACAAGGGTTTTATCAGTCCGTAGACAGGGATTTCATCAGTCCGCAGACATGGTTTTATCAGTCCGTAGACAGGGATTTCATCAGTCCGTAGATAGGGTTTTATCAGTCCGTAGACAGGGATTTCATCAGTCCGTAGACAGGGTTTCATCAGTCCGTAGACAGGGATTTCATCAGTCCGTAGACAGGGATTTCATCAGTCCGTAGACAGGGTTTCATCAGTCCGTAGACAGGGTTTCATCAGTCCGTAGACAGGGTTCTCATCAGTCCATAGACAGGGATTTCATCTTATCAATATCGTCACTCGAATGACGACGAGCTCAGACATCAGCCTTAGTCTGGGAAGACCTCAGCCGGGTGCATAATCTGTGGAGACGATTCTTCTTCTACTCTATCTTCTCAGGAGCCTTTATCATCTTCATCTGCCGGTGCTGGCTTCATCTTTATCTCATATTACTCCCGTCAGTAAGCCGACATCTGACTTACCCTGACATATCGTCTGTGACTTCTTGGATGAAGCAGTAGTACAGCTCTTCTTAAAGGGCTGGAAGATCTCATTAGTCGAGTGACTGCTGCTTTATCAGTGCTGCCGTCTGAGTGACATTGGCACCGGGCATCAGCTTTGGCCGACAAGGGCTTTAGCCGGGTGAAAGGTTGATAAGCTTCATCCTTAGTCTTTCGCTGTTGGTCAGATCTTCTTTTCAATTATGCTTCCACCCTTGTTCATTTTCCGGGTGTCAACAATTGCATGCCATGCTTTCAAGCTTTTCTTGTTCCAGATTATTTTTCAAATCATCATGCATTTTACTTAGTGTGAATTGCTCCTCTCTCATGCAGGAAATCTCTTCTTCAAGCAATTCATTTTTTGACACAAGAATTTCTTTCTCATTTATCAATTTCTTAGTTTCCGATTTCAACACATGGCAATTTTCACATGTGTTTTCAGCATGCACTAGATGTTCAATTTTCTTTTTCAAATGTCTATTTTCATATCTGAATTTTTTACATTTATCATATAACGACTCATTTGCAATTTGCCATTGTTCACAAGTAAGAGTTTCAATTTCAGAATGTACCTCATTTCCATCATCGTCATTGGCCATGAAGCATAGGTTTTGGACCAGCTCATCTAGTCCATCTTCATTCCCGGACTCTTCCTCATCTTCATCGCTCCAAGTGGCCACCATGGCCGTGGGCTTCTTGAATTTTCCTTTCTTCAGCTTCTTCATCAGATCAAGGCACTCACCCCGCATGTGATCGGGTTTCTTGCATTCGTAGCATATCACTTCTTCTTTCTTGATACTTTCTCCTCTGTTCGGACCTTACCTTCTTGGTCCCTTTCTGAATTGACCACCGAAATTTCTGGTCCTTTTGACAAACCTTCTTGTAATCATGGCAACCAGCTCTTCATCTTCAGTGTTGCCAGTTGAATCATTGTCACTGCCCTCTGAATCTTGTGGATTCACTTTTAGAGCCAAAGGTGTGACTACCTTCTTCTTTTTATGGTCCTCCTCGCTCCTCTTGATGTTGATTTCGTATGTCATCAAGGAGCCAATTAGCTCGTCCAATTTCAAAGTGATGAGATCCTTTGAGTCCTCGATTACGGTGGCCTTTGTGTGCCATTGTGATGACAAGGATCTCAGTACCTTTCTAACGAGTTCCTTGTCGGAATACTCTTTACCAAGACCCTTTAATCCATTCGCGATTTCTATCAATCTTACAAATATATCAGAAATGGACTCTTCTAGTTTCATCATAAATAATTCATAATCCTGGACTAGTAGATTCGCCTTGGTTTCCTTTACTTTCGATGTTCCTTCATAGATCAACAGCAGCTTGTTCCACATCTCATGTGCGGAAGAACACATGGAAATACGTGAGTATTCATTAGGATGAATGGCACATTGTATTATATTCATGGCTTTATAATTTGCTGAACACTTCTTTATATCCTCATCATCCCACTCATCCTCATTTTGAGACAGAGTATACGGACCCTTGCTAATGACGCGCCACACGTCATAGTCTTGGGCTCGTAGAAAAACATACATTCTGTTCTTCCAATAAGGGTAATTTGATTCATCAAAGAACGGGGGTCTTTGGATCAAATGCCCTTCGGGCATCATCCCCTTGTTTGCCATAAGGAGGGATCTACTCTATGACCGTGTGGTCGAGTGAAACAGAGACCAAGGCTCTTATACCAATTGTTGAGTCCCGAAAGGCGGCAATCAAGAGGGGAGGGGTGAATTCATTGGCCAATTAAAATTTCTTCCAAGGAAAACAATGATAAGTAAACATACAATCACTAGATCTCACCCGAACATGGATACACTTGTGAATGCGTGTGGATTATGGTAGGTGTTTGACAAAGGAATTGGTGTATGCTCAAATCACTGTGAAGCACACTCGACTAGAGATGCGGAAGAACAAACCACAAGTGACACGTGAAATTTTTAGGTGGTTCGGGTACACTGCCGTGTCCCCTACGTCCACCCCTCACTTGTGAGGATTAAGACTTCACTATGATGTAAGCCACACACACACGCTGTGTAGAACAGCAAACACACATACACGGCACCTGATCTGGGCTACCACACACACACACACACACACGTTCGTGTTTCCGAACACGAACAATCCACACACAGAACTAAATCAAGTTTTACATCAAATGCTCAAGTAGACACAAAGTAAATCTGAGAGTAAGGAGTGAAGAATGATTTATCCGGGTTGAAGTACCCCCTTTAACTTCCTTGAATGTAATTGAATGCTTCTGCAGGAGGAAGATCAATCCTTGAGGAAGAATGAAGCTTTGTAGTACAAATGAGGTTGCAGCTTTGACAACCCACGCAGCTTGTTGTTGGGGATGATATGGAGGCTTGATTCAAGCTTCTTCCCTTCACTTTCAGGCTTAGAACAAGGTGGAAGAAGCCCCTGGAGCTGCTGCTGCGAACTTGCACTCACAAGGGTAAGAAAAATAACACAACTTTAGATGCCTCTCTCTCCTTAGGGTTTCATACCCCAATAAGATGTACATATAGAGTTTGGAACGTTCAAAGACACCCTAGAGACTAGATCCATAATTCTTGGAACGATTTAGGGAGGTTAGGTTTGATTGGTATGACTTTTGGTGCATGCGCACGCAAGTCAAAAATCATGACTCGGGTTCGAGACTGAAAGGGTCGACCCTTGGGGTCGACCCTCGTGAGGGATTTGAGGGTTTAAAAGGGCTCTGGGTCAATGGGTCGACCCTTGGGGTCGACCCTTGCAGATGTGATGAAGGAACCCGTCGGGTGTAAAAAAACATGCTAGCAGGGGTCGACCCTTGTGGCTGGGGGTCGATCCTTTCAGTAACAGATTATGTTTCAAGATTATAGAGCAAAGGGGTCGACCCTTTCAATAACAGATTCTGTTTCAAGATTACAGAGCAAAGGGGTCGACCCAATGGGTCGACCCATGTTTCAGAGCTTCCAAAAGGTTGATTAAAAGGCCACTAAGTCCAAGAACAAGCCAAGGGGTTCCAAGGTTGGTTTTAAGCCATCAAAGGGAATGTGCTAAGACATGAATAAGAGAAACCAAGTACAATTAAACTTAGATAAGACCCAAACCAATTTGACCCTTGAGATCAAAAAAGATGAACATCAAAACACAAGATCGAGGGCCAATAAGTTAAAGTGGATCTCACCAACCGTCCTTGAGCACTTATGCACGTTCCTTGCCCTGTCAAGACATAACTTGTGAATTATATGTAGCCTTGCAATTTGAGTTGAAACAACTTATTCGTTGAGGTTGTTTTTTTTTAATCTCCTTAGCTTCAAGATCTCAATAGAATGTTTGAGCTTTTTAAGACTCTATATGCTAGAACACTTCAAAGACAATATATATATACATATAGTGTTTGGTCATCATCAAAAGCTATCAAATTAGACATTCACTTAAGGAGGGGGTTCAACAATCAATAAATACATGACTTTGTGACAAACCATGAAAATGATATTCAATTAATATAATAATGATAAAAGTCTAAAAGAAGGTGACTGCTGCTGAACAAAGTCTTCAGAATGCAAGGTTGAGGGATATGTTTTTAGGTCGTGGGTTATTAAAGGATTCCAAATATGTGACAACTGCTGAACAAATAGGGCCTAATAGTATATGTGCTACGAATTATTATCTGTTTCGTGAACTTGCTCAATTTCTTACCTTGTTATAATGTAGTGTGTCTGTTGTATTTGGACTATGTTGTATCCACCTACTCTGTTGTATTTCCTTCATTCGTGACTTTTGTCATGTTTACATAATCACCTTGTGGTATTGTTCATTTCGTAGGGGCATACCCTCACATCCCTTGGTTTTCATGCTCTGTTTAGAGAGTTCGATGGCAACATCGTAACCTTTGGTTTTCAATTTTATGATTTTTTTCATTTTTTCATTTACTTTTTTTATAATTATACTATTATATTTATTAATTATCACTTTTAAACAAAGAAGAACATGTTTTGAAGTTTTGGAGCCAGTCAGTCAGATAAGCCAAAATCAAGCGCGACAGCTAACACCGCATAGTGGTGACAAATAGGCTTCAAGACTGACAAATATCTCTCAAGGGTGATAAATGGATAACAGAAGTCACAATATGTTATGAAGCGAAACAAACGCAAATGCCTAGCGTAGGATAAGGGTGATAAATATCTCATTATGAGTGACAAATAGCCCATTAGAAGTGACAAATAACTATGTAACGGTGACAAATAGCTCATGGCAGTGAAACTTGAAGAAACTCAAGTTCGTTTGTAGGGTTTAACCATGTATGGGCTTCCTAATAACTCTACCAACATGGATCTGAAGCTTTCCTAGTCATCAAATGACGCTGATTAAACTCATCTAAGATCAAGGAACGAGATTATCTCTATATCTACTAATCTACGGTGCCTGATAAGTGTCTGAACAGATAAACTGCTATGTTTACAGATGAAAGAGTTTTTTTATCAGGATTCTGTCAAGAGTCCTTCTTTGTCATAACAACCTCTGTGGGTCTCCATACCCTGCGAAGAGGGAGTGCTTACATAACGAAGAGAAAACCACAGACAAAAAAATTGGGAAGAAAGGGCGTGCAACCAAAAAAACCAGGGTGACTTTGGTGTGTTTACGAGAGGAAGGTGACTCAAGCAACATCAAAAGGAATTCAAGTGGATAATTTTTTTTTCCTTCTGAATTCCCCTTGGTCAACTTGCCAATAACCATAAAATAATTACAAAACTGACGAAAAACCATAAAAGTGCTAATTAATAAATTTAACAATATAATAATGTTTATTAATAATAGGAAGGGTGGAAAACTATTTAATCATTTTTTGACAGACAAAAGATAAGTCGGAAATATATCAAAATATTTTGACGGATAAAAATTTGTTGGAGATACGTCGGCAAGTTTCCGACGAATGTTCGACCTTAAATTTATCCGTCGTAAACTATTCATATATTTTAACTTGCATTTATTTATTTTCGATGAAACGTATTTTGGTCGGACATACGTTCGAAATATTCAACGTACTTTCGACGTTAATTTTTTCTGTCGAAAGTTTCGGACGTATTTTCGACAAAAAAATTATGTCAAAAAATAGTCGGTAATTACCGACGAATTTCTGACAATATATTTCTGTCAGAAAGATAAAACATTCCAACATATTGCCGACGAAAACGTTTTAGTCAGAAAATACCGTCGGTATTTCCCATTTTTCTTGTAGTGTCAGTTTGTGGATGGAAAGCAATGCTAAAGTTGAGTCGGGTCCCCAAGGAATGTTGTAGACCCTTCCAGAATTGCGATGTGAAACGAGGGTCTCGATCAGAAATAATAGTGACAGGGATACCGTGTAGCTTGACAATTTCCTTCATATACAAAGCTTCTAATATATCCACAGACCATCGACTTTTGATAGGTAAGAAATGTGTAGATCTAGTCAATCGGTCTATGATTACCTATATACCATCATGTCCACCTCTTGTTTTAGGCAAACCCATTATGAAATCCATCCCTATACTCTCCCATTTCCACTCGAAAATTTCCAAGGAATGTAGTTTACCAGCGGACTTTAGATGTTCTACCTTAACTTACTGACAAGTGAGGCAGCGTGATACAAAGTTGACTATCTCTCTCTTCATGTTGGGCCACCAAAAATTCCTCTTTAGATCTTGGTATATCTTGGGAGCACCAGTGTGAATAGCATATTTTATCTTGTGAGCTTCTTCCTTGATCAATTTCTTAGTGTTGGCATGGTCCGACACACTGATCCGATCTTTGAATAATTGCCTTCCATCGGTTGAGATAGAAAATTCCAGCCGTTGATCAATAGTGGTCTTGATCTCCATTAGTGTAGGGTCAATTTCTTGCAACATGACTACGTCTCCCATGAATGTAGGTTATGACCGAATATTAGCAATAATACAGCCTTCTTCTTTATCAATATCCAGATTCAAATGGAAAAAATCTTCTACAAGATAGGTCATACCTTTCCTGAGGTTTTCTAGAGATGCTAGTGGTCTCCTGCTAAGAGCATCTGCTACTACATTTGCTGTACCAGGATGGTATTGAATAGAGAAGTCGAAGTCCTTCAAATACTCTTGCCATATTCTTTGCCTCATATTCAAATCCTTATGAGTGAAAATATACTTCAGAATTTTGTAGTCTGAAAATATGGTGAACTTCTCCCCATAGAGGTAATGTTACCAAATCTTTAAGGTGAAGATAACCATAGCCGATTCCAGATCATGCACGGGGTAATTCTCCTCATGACGTTTCAATTGCCTAGAGGCATAACAAATCACCTTACCGTGTTACATAAAGACACAACCAAGGCCAATGCCTGACGCATCCGTATAGACTTCGAAGCCTCCACCTTCAACAGGTAGTGTTAACACGGGTGCTGTGGTAAGATTATGATGACCCAGACTCTGGATACCGGGTAAACCTGATACCACTTGGATTCTGAGAGGCCTCCCATGAGTGGGAAAGCTCCGAAGGGATAAAAGGGGTGTGTGTAAGTATATTGAGCATCCAGATAAAGTAGTAAACAATTAATTACTATGATCAGGATTGCTAAAATAGGAGAAATAAAATTACATTTTCTATTAAATAATTAAAGCTACAGAGCTAGCAGAGTCCAGTCTAACTCAAGTATAGTACAACAGGAAAGAGAACGTACTCTCAAGTCGGGGGAAGCCTGACACTGGCAAAGTTGGCAACTAAGAACCACCGAAGTAGTACCTCCAAAGCACGAGGGAGAATAGCTACACCTGAAAAGTCAGGGGTGAGCCTCGTCTCACTAGCTCATAGGGGTCCCGCAGATCTCCACCACGAAACAAACACAGTAACAGTAGTACTAAACTATAAAATCAAGAACAGGAGTAGAAACAACAGAAGTAAAGAGGAAAGCCGTACTGAATAGAAACATGGTAGCCGATAAAACCTCGACCCTCTAAACTATCCCTAATCGGCAAGAACACGGATCCCCAGACACATAGTCGGGAATCACTAAACCAATGTAAGGAGCTCTGGCTACACAGCCAGGACAACATCACGACACCTCAGTCATGTAGGCTCGTCTATCGAGACAAAAGCCCAACTCAAGATCACACGGTCTAAAAGCACTACTGCATACACTATCTCACCGTCGTGTACACCACATGACCTTGGGTAAATCCAAACATAGACTACCCGACAAGTCACATCAATCATGATGGAAATGAGTCACGAAAGCCACAAGTCATGTGTCATGTGACAGAAGCACCTCCTCACTAGAAGAAATGCCAGATGCACCCACTGACGTCTTACACTACACCTCGAACGCGGTAACTGAGACACTGAACAAAGAACCATGGAACAACAGTAAGGACTGACTAGTCAGGGTCACGCCAGTCGGCGTCTGTCCAACGACACTGACCAGGTATGCACACACAAGCTCAATGTCTTCAGCCAGCTCTCTAGCTGGTTTTCCCCTCCCATAGAACTCTCACGGTAAGACAAAGGGGCCCACGGCAACCTGTCTATAAACCATCTCAATCGGGAACTCGTCCCGCCACCACTCCTAGGTGGGCCGACACACAGAAAGTGTCTTCAGGCTACGACTAGTGGAGGGTCACTAGACACAAAGACTCCCAAACCAGCAAAGTACGGACAGGCTAAACACGTACCTGTCACAAGTACCACGAAGCACAAAGAAGCACACAGAACTGCCGCCAGACTGAAGACAACCAACTAGACCTGCTAACACAATGATCCTTAAGTCACAAGACTTGAGTCAAGATCGTCGCACATCACGGCAAGACGCCGTTAATCAGCCTAGTCCCTAAGTCATAAACCATGGTAAAACATATGGAAGCAGCACACAACAGTCGAATCCACATCAATTGGAAGTCCTCTGCCCCTAGGTCGCTCAAGAGACTCCGCATAACATGAAACACAGAACATGAGGGATCACTGAAGCCCTGAAACCACATGGACATGCAAATCGAGGTAAGGTGATATCTGCAAGCATCCAAAACTAGGTCTCAATCCTCACAGGATAGATGATACACTCACGAGGTCGCGTGTCAACCGTTGGTCGCAACCGGGTTGACCGGAAACCACAATGACGCTCGAAATAACATGAAACACTGCTCGGTACGATGCATTCCTAGACACCCTATAACACAGTTGCAACCCTCATATGAAGTCCTAGACATCCATGGAACAATGGGCTAACCAAGGGGTCGAAGCCACAACAACTAAAAGGCAAACCAATGAAAGAAACACCCAGAACAAGTGGCGGTCACCCCTATGGCCGCAAACAAGAAATGGCGATCATAGCCTGGCCGCTACTCGCAGGATTGAACATGTAGGAAACGATCTTGCTCAAGGCCGCTACTAACAAGTTGCGGTGCTCAAACGGCCGTCTCTTGAAGGTGACAATCATGGCCAGACTGCCATCTTCAAACCGCGTCGAAAACTTCTCGAAAAAGCATGATAAGCCATCCTAGTGGCGGTCCTTTGCCTGACCGCTACTTCAAAAGACGGTCAGCCATAAGGCTGCTACTAGGAACTGACTTAATCAAATAATGGTCTCCCTGGGACAGTTTCTAGGAAGTAGCAGTCCTCCTAGGGCCGCCAATATCAAGTTGCGGTCGGTCGTAAGGCCGTAAACAACAACCGACATAGAAACCTTTTATGAGCCAGATAGCGGTCCTCCTTAGACCGTTTCTCCAAGTAGCGGTCTCTGGTTTGACCGCTACTTCCTACCGATGTAAAAATCATAGGAAGGCTCAAAACTCGGTCTTTCCACGCCCTCATCATCCCAGAACGACGGGGAAACACATATAGACTCAATGCCAACCTTCCACAAGATGGAAGGGGCCAACAAACCACAAAATGGTAAGATACGAGAGAGTTTCACAAATCGACCCAAAATGAGTCACGTGGTCATCCGACCTCATACCGGCCCCAAATCACGCTCAAGATGAGTTAAACTGGCGAGAATCGAATCCCAACATGCCAGGGGTTCAAATGGTACCATTTAAACTAAAAACTGTCTTATGGAATGGTGATCTCGACTCACACCTCCGAAACATGTTTTCACCCTTAAAGTAGGAAAGCCCGCTCAAACTCACACCATTCGACTCTAAATCATGAGAGGAAGCAGAAAATCAGTAGGGTATCCATCCTCCTACCTCCACCGAAGATCCCGCGTGCCGAAATGGCCAAACCTCGCCGAAAACAATCACACGAGCAACCCACGCCGGCTTCAAATCCTCAAATGGGATCCCGCCAACACCACGCTCCGATTCTCACACTGTCACACTCCAGGTCAGCTCCACGCCATCACCACCTCATCCAGCTCCACCATGGTTGTACGCCCCGAGGGAGAGTAGAAGAGAGGAGAGAGAACAGAGGAAGAGAGTGAGAACGTGAGAAGAGAGAGGAGAGAGGGTGAGGGTTAAGAAGAAAAGAAAATAGAAATATTTCTGAAATCTGAGTTTTGGCACAAAATTTTGTAAACTCAGAAAAATACGAAAAAATAGTCTCTACGATCATCAGAAAGAGCACAATGCACCTGTAGCATCCCGGAGTCTTAAAACTCAATGGTTCACTCTCCACGGGGTTCCGCGAGTTATACAGGTGAAAAACCCGAGTGGATCATAAAATACAATCAGGGACCCACGAAAGCGCTCCGAAACTCTCTGATTCCGATCTGAAGAATCCAGGGTTTTACAGCCTCCCCTCCTGTAAGAAATTCCATCCTCAAAATTTAAGGGGCTATCAAGGGAAAAGAGAAGAACAACCTAAAATAGCTGGCTACGCTCTCCAAGCATCAGCCAAACCATGAACACAAAACATGATAACACGCTTCTCAAAAAACACAATTCAGAGGAACACTGCCAGACCACAATCATAGGCATACGCTACGGATCTCAAAGCACATCGATCCACAGAATGAGCACGGCACACAAGGGAACACAAGTCTGGCACCTCCAAAATAGGGCATCTTCGCTATCGTCTTACAAATAAAGGAGACACGACCCATGCCACGAAACAACCACTGATAAAAACACATACTCTGCAGACAAAACAAGCATCAGCTCTCACGAGACGGACAAATATTTAAGCTGACTACTCCACCCATCGACTTCCGCGCCATGAACAATGATCGAAACTGGCACACAGAATGCCAATGACTGCACTGTACCACAAACATAATCGAGTCAGTCCTTACTCAGACATTACATCTGATTCGAGTTGCATGCTAACTCTACCAGGCAGGAGACTATAGCAGAACCAACCCAGAAGACCTCGGTCCATGCAAATCCAAATTTAGACTCACAGGGAACTCGTCCCAAGCTGACAACAAGCACAAACCACAACCTAACCTCAAACAACATTTGCAGATCCGTGACTCCGTTCTCAACACAGAACCACGGGACACAACGCAAGTTGGGTCACATCAAGGCAAAATTACCGCTGAACACATGGCTAAAATGTACTAGCCGCTCGCAACTTACCAACAATGACCCACAACAACCTCTAAGAGAATGCATCTCTAGGACCGCGATCCGTCCTGAGAGCACAACTTCCAAGAAATGCAGAGAAAGAAAAGGGTACTCAACCAGCATATACGTCGATAGATTTCCCCAATTCTCAAATTCGTCGGTGCCAACAACCACAATGCCTCAAGCAACGGCACGGTAACCAACAGCATCAAGGCACACATAGCCAAGATAACGTTACACCGAAGAAATAATCCTCTCGACTGGTCAGTATCTTCCAACCAAACGATCCTCGACCAATGGGTTATGAGCCCACAAGCTTCCACTACGCACTCAACACCATGCACACAGGCATCACAAACAACTCGACATCCACATCTCAGCACACCTCGGCACCATCTCAATTCACGAAACTATAATATATCACACCTCGAGTACCGATCCTGCCAATAGCCGATCACAAGTTGCCAAAAGTGTAAAGCATCGTGCCAAGAGCCACAACACAAGCAACAAAGAATGCCAATCTCAGCTTATCCACTAGTCCTGAAAGAATTACTGAAGCTTCACAGCACAACAGCCGCCATACACGGCACGTCGAACACGGTGCACAATGGCCCCCAAATCCTTAATCTGGGTCCAAGGCTAGGCCACCGTCGAAACCAGAGCAGATCAGGTTCAGAACTAATACAGTCCACACATAAGTAGACATAAGACTAAGGCTTCATGGAGACAGCACTTCCAAAGCTTACCTCAAAAACACGCCATAAGACACGATGAGAAAGATCAAGCTCGACTAACAACAGCTCACCAGGAAGGAAATCCTAGGCTCGCTCGATCACTCTCTCAACCAAGGCATCCAAACAACCACCTTAATCACAACCTTAACACCTCAGGGGCTGACCAAACCTCAAGATGGGACGTCCGAGACAACATTAATCTCCTCAGAGAACATGCACAGCCATCACACCAACGATAATGCCAATCAGCCACTGTGGACGCACTTTTTGACACGCTCATTTGTTTGTTCTTTAAGTTAGTTTATGCGGTGGGTTTATTCGTTTATTAAGTGCGTGGGCGTGCCAATCACAAAGTGACGATTTATTGTGCGCTCGATCTGACTAATCGGACGATTGTGTGGTTCATGTCGGGACCAAAACCCGCCGCGCCATAAAGGTCACATCGTCATTTACATCCCCTCGGAGAGGGGAACACCCTTGATTAATCACCGGGAATCAGGGGCCTCATGGCCAAAAAATTAATTGCATAAAAACCTATTAAGAAATGCTGAAGTCCTCGTACGAGGGTGTGAAGAAAGTATCTGAGCTCATGTCGGTCATGTGTTGACCATTTAATGTTCGGATGAATGTCCGGCTTGAGAATAGCATAATCGTCGCGGGAAGACCGGAACATGTATACGTCGGGATACGACAAATTTATTATTCAAAGGGACGGGAAACGTTCAGTTAAACCCCGGTTAGAGCGGTCGGAAACTCATAAGTTTGTCAGCCCGGTGCAAGATCAAGCTACGACCATACTGCAGTGGGCCCCCCGCAGTCGAAGTCGAGCTCGCGTGGGCATCGTCAATATTTCCGGTGCCAAGGGGGCAATGGGAGGATGTCCCGGGACCAGATCTGAGAACCAGTATGCATTCAAAGGGAGTGGGCTATAGACCGAGGATATGGGTCAGGTAAAGACCATGATTGGGTCGGACCCGAGGTCTAAGCATGGCCCACGCAGGCCTTATTGATATTCCCATGCAAAGGGTCTGGGGATGATGAGAGCCTTCTCGTTCCATTCAGATTTTGTCGGTGACTCATGGACCATTTTATGTCCGGACAAAGGTCCGTGTTTGTAGCGTAAGAGACGGTGACAAACCATATAAATGTCTGCCGTGAGTACGGCAAGTTTAATGCAAGTGCGGGATTAAATCCTGATATATATGTCGGTCACTAACGGACCATTCACCGTTTGGACGAGAGTCCGCATTTGAAGCATCGAAGACAACGACAAAGCCGTATGGATGTCTGCCGTGGATATGGCAAGTTTAATGTGGATGCAGGATTGGATCCCGATAGAGGTGGGTCAAGCTGATGATCTATTGGCCCGAGGTGTTTGCGGACAATGGCCATATCGGGATCCCCGAGGTCTACGTCTGATACCATGGGGCATCTTTTCTTTTCTCTTCATGCACAGTCCGGGGAAGTGGATTGTTAAGTGTGAAGCCCGAACTCGCCAACGTGCGCCCTCGCACGCGGATCGACCTGCACGGTCAGGTCGCGGGGGTCAATGGGGCAGCGCCCCTTGCGGGGGTCTCTGGGGGCGGAGCCCCCGGAATAAAATTTTGATTATAAGAGGGGCGATATTGTCTTTTGTACCAGTTCTGGTTGTTAGATTTTATTGTTTATTCACCCACGGGTGTTCCACATTCTTTTATTTCACTTGTTAGTTTCAAGCCTTTTATTTTGATTGGTTGATTGTTCTCATAAAGGTGGTTCATGCACTTTCATTTCTTTTCTTATTGGTTTAGGTCTCTTCTTTGTTTTATTCATTAGTTTCAACCCTTTTCTTCTATTTAACTAATTTATGTTTTCTTTTATGAGGCACGTCGGGTAGAGGAAGCAAATGGGCGCGTCGGATAAGGGGATGCCAAGGGGAGAGGGCGCGCCGGTTACATGGCAAGGAAGAAGAAGGGCGCACCGGATAGATGCCAAGAAAATGAAGGGGGTCAAGGGCGCGCCGGGTAGAGGAAGCCCAAGAGGGTGCACCGAAATAGGAGGTGCAAGGGCACGCCGGTTATGGAGGGAGTCAAGGGCGCGCCGGGTAGAGGCACCCATGGGGGCACGCCGGTTTAAGGGAGTTAAGGGGGGGGCGCCAGTTAAGGCCAATGAACAGTAAGGCGCGCCGGATTAAGCACTATTCATTCCAAGAATTTGAAAGTTATTTTTAGTGTAATGCTATTCCAGCGCGGGGGGGTAGCGCACCGGATTAGCCCGCGCTGGATTAAGGAGCGCGCCGGGATAGCTATTATGAGTTTTCTTTCATTCTCTTTGCTTCCGTTCTTGTTTCTTGAACCTACAGATTGATCGAATGGATGGATTGTTTGTTCAATTGATGCTTTAGATCAATAGAATACTTCTTATCATTCATTGAGGTGAACGAGTATGTAGATGTGAATGTTTTACTTGAAGGATTTATTATGCAGGAACTCATAGGTTCAGGTTGATTCAGGGGTTTCAGACATACATTGTGCTTATTCCCAGAGAGCTTAGTTTGCTCGTCTGTTCTTATGTGTTCTTCGTCTGGCAAAATTTGGGCAGCATCTCCCCCGGACTGAAGCTTGCCAGAGAAAATTAATGAACACCAAACGGATTGCTCCGGGGTGAACCTCAAAACTCAGAGTAAGGCCTCCGTTAACCCATAAGTGCATTTGGAGACTCGAGGACAAGCCTTCAAGAGTTCCAGCAGCTTACTGGTGATGATTCCTCAAAGTGGGACAAATGTGTGCCTCAAGAGGGCCATGAATTGTCTTCCCTCATGTGTGTTCCTTCGAAGGCCATGCCATGGAGAGGCAGGCTTCAAAGACCCTGGATGCATGGAAGATAGGGAGAAAACGGGGGACGGGAGCTAAAGCCAAGAACCGTGCTTGCCAACAGACTTCCTTTTATTCATCCACAAGAAGGGGAAGGTCAAAATACAAAAGGGGGATCTACCCTAGGGCAGAGAGAAATACATTTAGGGGGCAAGAGGAGGAGATACATCAATGGGAGAGGGGGAACAGAGCACAAGCTCCCCCCCCTCAGACTCACCTCTCACTCTCCTCTCTTTTTTCACCTCTCCGGCATGGGGACGAAGCTTTCCTTCTCCTACGGTGGCCTGCCTTTCTGTTGACGAACGGACCAGCCCCCTTCTCTCTTCTTTCACCCACCTATATATAGGATGGGTTACGTTTCTTGTAGGAATGGCCAGTGGGGGAGAATTCCTGCCACCCTTTGCCTTGTTCGCAGCAACGCCGGAGGTTGACCCGCTGCGCTGGCTGCTACTGGTTCGTGGAGTACACTGACATTCATCCGAAGATGGGATGTTCACGGATTTGTCAGGAGATCTTCTGCTGCTTCCACCGTCGATGCATGCCTTCGCCGCTGCGCTGTCGAACGGAGGTGGAGACACGGCTTGATAGCATTGAATGCTATGCCCTTTTGAGTCTGCGTCCGAGGTTGACAGGAGAACAGAGCATCGGGGCATGGATGGGATGGCATTTAAGTTAAACCAGCACGGTGTTGTGCGTGCTGGATTAACAACATATAAAGGGGCGCGCCGGACTAGCATCATGTAAAGGGGCATGCCGGACTTGCATCATGTAATGGGGCACGCCGGATTAAGCATAAGCAAGGGGGGGGCGCCGGATTTGGTAGCATATGGGAGGGCACACCGGTTTAAGGCCCGTATAAGGGCGTGCCAGTTTAAGTGAAAGCAATGTAGGCACGGCCGCGCCGGTTCAGGCCTCGTCTTGGCTTTGCGGCTTATTGGGACGGGCGTCTGCCCTCCTGTGTTGCTTTAATTATGAACCTCAGAGTCCCAGTTTAGGACTTCGGGTGATTCCCAGCACGTGCCGAATCTACGTTCAAATTCCTGAGTTTCTTATGATTCGGCCCTCGGCACCGTCGACTGGGGAGCTGGGGCTATCTCTTCTGCCCGAGGGGCTTCTTTGTTGGGTGACGGAGCACCGAGGATATGTTCGTCCTGCTCGGACGGGGGTATGGAGTTTATTCAGCCTTCCCATCTTCGACTTGCTCTTGAGATGTCGAGACGTCCGTGCCACAGGAACATTCTTTTTCTTCTCTCTTTTTGACGTCCACAAATGCCCCCCACTCGTGGGTGGCGCAAGCGAGGGACGAGTGCGCGGGGGCCGCGAGTGTAGAGATCTTCGATATGATATCTATTTTTCTGGCAGGGGTCTGAAACTCTGAGCCGTCGTCATTGGATATCTTGGCAGAACATTCAGAAATCACATCTGGAAGGGGGTCTAGGTATTAGAGACCTCAATCAAGTTCAGGTCTCCTTAGCTTCTAAAAGCTTGTGGACTATTTTACATGGTTCTTCTCTTTGGTCATCTTATGCTCGACAAAGGTTTATTAAAACCAGTTTGTATGATTGTCTTAGGCCCTTTCCTACTGGTGTGCCACTTAGTGTTTTTCAACAGGCCAAGGAACTCATTATTAATAATTCAAGATGGCTGATTGGTGATGGTAATGGAGTAGACTTTTGGAAAGACAATTGGACAGGTAAGGGTCCTCTTATTAATACAGTTCAGCAGGGGTCTATTAACAGAATTCAGGTTATGCCTCAGATGACTGTTAGGGAGGTTCTTCAAGACCCCAACCATGCAGCCAGGTCATTCCTCAATAATGCAAATTGGTTGTCTAAATTTCAACTGCGCAGAGGGACTGATATCTGTATTTGGACTGGTACATTTATAGGAGAATTCACGGTTAAATCCTCCTACAAGTTGTTAAGACCGACAGGTATTGCTAGGCGCCCATGGGCTAAGCTTTGGCATTCTAGTATCTCTCCGAGGGCTGCTATATTTTTCTGGAAGCTCCTTCACCGAGTGGTTTCAGTGGACTGCAGGGTGGCTGAATGTGGTATCTCTTTGGCTTCCAAATATGTATGCTGTAAAGATCCATCTCAAGAGGACCTGAACCATGTTTTTATTAAGAGTGAGTTGGCAACAGAATTATGGAATTGGATCTCCCCGTTGATTAGTGCCAAGATTAGTCTGTGTGATCAATTAACTATTCATTGTTGGAATATTTTGGTTGGATCCAACTTGCGGTCTGCTTATAGCTTTACTGGAATGTATGCTGCTATTTTGATTCTATGGGAGATTTGGAGATTCAGATGTGCTTTGAAGTTTGAAGGTGCTGTTCCAAATGGGTATAGTATCAAAAGGAAAGTTATTGTTGCTATTGCTTATGCTTTGGACAAGTTGTCTTTTTCATCCATGATCTCAGATGAGCAGATGCACATTTTGGCTCAATTCTGACTATTCCCCAAAGTTCATCTTAAGCGGTCTATTGCTGTTATATGTAGTCTAGCTTCTTCACAGTTTACTCTGCATGTGGATGGGGCCTCTAAAGGAAATCCGGGGAGATGTGGGGGTGGTGGTTGTATTAGAGATCAATTTGGTAATATGAAAATCTGTTTTGCTTTCAACTATGGGGAAGGTAGCAGCATCTTAGCTGAAGCTAGGGCTCTTCATGATGGGCTTTCTTTAGTTGTTAATGGAGGTATACAGGCGAAAGCTTTTTTTTCTGATTGTGCTCTTCTAGTGGCTGCAGTCCGAAGGAAAGTGGCTCCTAGTTGGTTAATTTTTCCTTGGTGGAATGAGATTCTTGACTTAAGTTTCGAGTGTGGTGTCTTGGTGCAACATACATATAGGGAGGGTAATCAAGTTGCTGATGCCCTTGCCTCCTATGCATGTTCGACTCATGTGAATAGAATTTTTACAAATGTGTGGGATCTTCCTCGGTTGGCTAGGGGAGCTTTTATGTTGGACAAGGGCAGATTGCCCACTATTCGTAATTATAATTAGCCGATTGGCTTTATAGTTTTGGTTTACTTGGATGTAGATATGGACAGGGGTATGCCCTGGTGATTTTGTTATCTTTCATATAATCAATAAAAATGTTTGGTCACAGGGTCGGTCTGGAGGAGTGAGAACATGTTCCCCTTCTGGGGGAATGTGCACTCGACTGGACTTGATTCTGCTTGGCCGGTATTGAGAAAAAAAAAAGCTAGTGGGATGCTAGCCCGGTGCGAATTCACGGAAAAGCGCTCACTCCTTCAGCGAAGGGATGAGGGGATCGCTTCACCGCATATGCACGCGGACCGACATGTCAGAGTGGGGGTTTAGTCATCGGCATGGGGTGAATGCCGAAGCAAGAAAGGAAGGGCTTATGCGTCGTCCCAGGTAAAAGGCCTAAGTCGACCGGATGAGGCCAATCCCGAGAGGGAGTTGGTAACTCGTGCTAGGTTTAAGGAAAGTTGTTTATTCATCGACTCGGATGAGAGGTCCAAGCCGGATGCTTTTGAGAGGGCTTCGACGGAGTGAGATGGATTTTATGCATTCGGGTGGAACGTTCGAAGCGAAGGGTTTATTTGCTGGTGTCGATAGGGTGTCAAGAGCTGACGTGGTCTATTCATTGGCACGGGGTGAGTACCAAGGCAAAGGGGTCTTTCATTCATTGACTTGGACGGAATGTCCAAGCCAAGCAAAGAAGTTCTTTTTGTTCATCGACTTGGATGGAAGGTCCGAGCCAAGCAAGAAAGTTCTTTCTTTCTTTTTTATTCATTGACTTGGACGGAAGGTCCGAGCCAAGCAAGGAAGTTCCCTTCTTTTTTTCTTTTTTTATTGACTTGGACGGAAGGTCCGGGCCAAGCAAGAAGGTTTCTCCTTTTTTATTCATTGGCTTGGACCGAAGGTCCGAGCCAAGCAAAGAGGTTCTTTTTGTTCATCGACTTGGACGGAAGGTCCGAGCCAAGCAAAGGAGGTTCTTTTGGTTCATCGACTTGGACGAAAGGTCCGAGCCAAGCAAGAAAGTCTTTTTTTTTATTCATTGACTTGGACGGAAGGTCCGAGCCAAGCAAGGAAGTTCCCTTCTTTTTTTTTCTTTTTCTTTTTTTTTATTCGTTGACTTGGATGGAAGGTCCGGGCAAAGCAAGAAGACTCTCTCTTTTTTTTTATTCATTGGCTTGGATAGAAGGTCCGAACCAAGCAAAGGAGGTTTCTTTTTTTTTTTGTTCATTGACTTGGACGGAAGGTCCGGGCCAAGCAAAGGAGTTCTTTTTGTTCATCGACTTGGACGGAAGGTCCGAGCCAAGCAACAAAGTTCTTTTTTTTTATTCATTGACTTGGACGGAAGGTCCGAGCCAAGCAAGGAAGCTCCCTTCTTTTTTTTTATTCATTGACTTGGACGGAAGGTCCGGGCCACTTGTCTTATGCGTCGGTGGGACTTAAAATATTTTTATATCCGGCGGGACTTGGCGAGTCGACAACCCTCGGAGGCTTCGATGATGATTTTTTTCTTCTCTCCTTTTTTCCTTCTTTTCTTCTCTTTTTTTTCTTCTTCCCTTTTTCTTTCTTTTTCTTCTTCTCTTCTTCTTCTTTCTTTTTTTCATTTTTTTTTTGAACAACTTTGGGTAGCTACCGGCGTGGATGCCGATAGTGAAGAGCTACTGGCTCAGATGCCAATAGAAAGAAGTTGTGGGCCTAGATGCCGGTAATTAGGAAGCTGTCGGCACAGACGTTGATAAATCTGACAGCTATCGGCTTGGATGCCGATAGTGAGAGAGCTGTCGGCTAGACGCCGATAATGACATAGCTGTCGGCTAAACGCCGATAATCAGATAGCTATCCGCTAGACGCCGATAATTAGATAGCTGTCGGCTTGAACGCCGATAATGGGGTAGCTGTCGGCTAAACGCCGATATTAAGATAACTGTCGGCATAGAAGCAGATAAGGGGATAGCTGTCGGCTAAACGCCGATATTGAGATAGCTATCGGCTTGACGCCGATATTGAGATAGCTGTCAGCTTAAATGTCGATATTGAGATAGCTGTCGTCTTGACGCCGATAATTAGATAGCTGTCGGCTAAACACAGATTATGAGGTAGCTGTCGGCTTAAGCGCCGATGTTGGGATAGCTGTCGGCATAGAAGCCGATAATTGGATAACTGTCGACATGAACGCCGATAATTGGATAGCTGTCGGCATGGACACCGATAATTAGATAGCTATCGGCATGGAAGCCGATAATGGGATAGCTATCGACATGGAAGCCGATGATGAGATTATTTTTGGTTTGCTCCTTTCTTGTTTGTTGTTTGTTTGATCTTTTTGTTAGTTTCTTTTTGTTAGTTTCTTTTTGTTTATGTTTATTGTTTGTCGGTTATTTTTGTTTGTTTGTTTGTTTTTGGTTTGTGTTTTTGGTTTTTTTTTTATTTGTTTGCTTGTTCATTTTTTTTTGTTCCTTTTTTTGTTTGTTTGTTTGTTTATCTTTTGCTGTTTGTTTGTTCTTCCCTTTTTTTCTTTGTTATTTGTTTGTTTGTTTGTTTGTTTTTGGTTTATGTTTATTATTTGTTTGTTTATTTGTTTATTTGTTCGTTTTTTTTGTTCCCTTTTTTGTTTGTTTGTTCATTCGTTTGTTTGTTTATCTTTTGCTATTTGTTTATTCTTCCTTTTTTGTTTGTTATTTGTTTATTTATTTATTTGTTTGTTTGTTTCTCTTTTGATGTTTGTTTGTTCTTCTTCTTTTTGTTTGTTATTTGTTTGTTTGTTTGTTTGTTCTTTTTGTTTGTGTTTTTGTTCATTTATCTGTTTCTTTGTGTTTTTAAGCACGCAAGCATTCGCTAACATCAAGCATCAGATATATACATAGCATATCCCCTATATCGAGGGTAGGGTAGGGATGAAGTCCTGAATTCACAGACCGCGTGCCGCTCATGAGTCACAACTAAGGGAGCTGCACATTCGCCGAAAAGGCATCGCATTGCCTCTGCGTATAGTTTAAATCACGATTTCCACCCAAAACAAATGTTCCGTGGTGTGAGAGTGCAGGCATGTGAGCCATGGCCCCGAAACATAGGGATGTGTAGACGTTCTAAGCAACACTAAAGGATTGCTCTACCACCTACGTGTACATTTCAAGCTTTCGACTTTCGGTAGCTTCGCACAACCCCCTTGTTTATTTTGGATTCTGGACTTCACCGTTCGACACGAGTTTCCTCATTTGTTTCAGTGGGGATTCTCAGCTACTAGGATTTGTCCTTTAACGCAATTCGCTTCACCATTTTCGCGCGAGTCTCCTCATTTGTTTCAGTGGGGATTCCCAACTACTTGGATCCATATTTCATTTCTTCATCATTTTTTTTACACATTTTTTTAAGGAGGCAGGCAACTTTTTCCTCACGATTACCGTTCATGCGAGCGTAAGAAATTCAAGCATCCACAGAGTGTTGGGAAGAAATTCTGTGATCCCTACAGTTAGAAACCACTGATCGCATTGTGCGTAAAGTGTGGGGACATCGTCTCGAGCGTATTTTGTGAGTTACGCTAACAGCATGGCTATGACTCTTCCTCTCGACGTATGTACTCGCCACGATGGGCTTTTCTTCCTTAGGATATGCCATGGCGCACACAAGTCTATGATCGGGGCGGCATTATTTATTCAAGGAGATGCTATCCTAGGAGGTCCAAAGGAGGCTTATTAAATATAATATAAACAATCATGCAAGCAAGGTGAGCACGCATTCAAAGTTCAACTCATGCAGCATTTATTGTTGTGTTTTTTGTTTCGTTTGTCATTTTTGTTGTTGTTGTTTTTTTTTTTTCTTCTTTCTTTTGTTGTTTGTTTAATATTATTGTTTTTTTTTATTTATTCTTCCCTTCTTTTAGTTTTGTGATCTTTCTCTCTTTTTTGTTCCTTCTTTTTTTTGGTTTGAATATCTGTAAGCACATGCTGGCACGAATGCCAGTGGTTGAGTATGCTCGGGTGGTGTTGAATATCTTGTGAATTACTATTGGCTCGGATGCCAACGATGAGATGCTGTTAGCTTAAGTGCCAATGGATGGATTGCTGTCGACTTAAACACCGATGGTTAGAGAGCTGTCGGCTTTAAATACCGATAATTAAGAAGCTGTCGACTCAAACACCGATGATTGAAGAGCTGTTGGCTCAGAGGCCGATAATTGGAGTGTTGTTGGCTCGACGCCAATAATTTTGTTTGTTTGTTTTTCCCCCCTTTTTTTTGAACATCTTTGAACAGCTACCGACCTGGATACCGATGGTTGAGGAGCTGTCGACCCGAAAGCCGATAATTAAGAAGCTGTCGGCATGAAAGCCGATGATTAAAGAGTTGTCGGCATGAAAGCCGATAATGAATATTCATTGAAAAGCTGCCGACTAGGATGTCGGTGGTTGAACAATTTGATTGATGATTCTTTTTTTTTTTAAACGTCACTAGATAACTACTGGCTGGGGTGCCAGTGGTTGGATAATTTGAGTACCTTTGGGTATTTTCAGATTTACCTGCTGGCGTAGATGCCAATGCTTGAGAAGCTGTCGGTTCAGGCACCGGTGGTAGAGATGTTGTCGGCCCAACTGTCGGTTTGCTTCATCATCTTCCCCCAGAGTCGGGCACCATTTGCATGTTGTTTTTTTCTTCGGCTTCTGCTATGATTCAAGGGGTTTGAGACGTCCCTCGGGGTGTATTATTCTTTAGCTGGTGGGGTGAGGCTACGTTCACCGACCTCCCAAGGTTGGGCATTTGATGGGGCCGCGGTAGATTCACCCTGTGCTCGCCCATTTGTAGTTCACCTTTTTGGATCAGGCCTTCGAGAATATCTTTGGATACATAACAATCCCCAATAGCATGCCCCCTCTGTTGGTGAGAAGGACAAAATTGAGGGTCATCTTTCCATTTGACATCATTCGGCCTTTTGGGCTCCGGGAGGACAACCCTGCCACATGCACGATCCCATTTGAACAACATTCGAGTCTTCTCCTTAGGGAAGGAATAAGGTTTCTTCATCTTGTCCCTCAACGAGGGTGCTTGTTCAACAGGCTGAATGGGCGGAACTCCGACTGCCTCTTTTGTTCGCTTTCGTTGTAGCTCAAAATCCCTAGAATCTGGGGCGCATATTCCCTTTTGCGCTCGGTGCTCACTGGCTGGTTTGTTCTCTCGGCTTAGTACAGTAATAGCCGGGGAATATTTTGCCAAGAAGGCCTCAGCATCAGCCGCCATCTCACTTTGTTGGGATGCTAAAGGGTGATCTAGATGGGGGTGAATAGATCAATCACCTATTAAAAATTTACTGCAGCAGAATCAAATGCGGAATGAAAACTTCTACTAAATAGATAGTGGGCACAATGTGAAAACCACCCAGAACAGATGAAGAACCGTCCTAAGCAACCATCTACTGCGCAAAGATAGAAATATAGAATCTAAGCAAACCACAAAACAATCACACAGTAGACAAAGGTTTTTAGGTGGTTCGGTCCTCCAGACCTACATCCACCCCACACTCAACCCGAGTGTGGCTTACTGCTGACTCACAGCTTGAACCGCTGGGCCTCACAGCTTGCCTACAATCCGCTGAGCCTCACAGCTTGCTGTCCGAGGTATCCACCTCGCCTGTTGAGCCTCACAGCTTGCTGTCCAGAGGAATCCTCCTCTGCAAAACCCGCTGGGCAATACAGCTTATCCGTCCAATGGAATCCACCACTCCAAGTGATGCCACACAGCTTGAACACAATAGTTTCGGAAGACAAAACAAAAGATAAACAAAATAAAAAGGAAATGTATCCCTGCAGGGAATATCGCTGAAATAAGTGAGCATCCTCAGATCTGGTTTTGAACCAAAGATCTGAGGAACGAACTCCTTCTCTCTCTCTCTCTTCTTCTTCTCTTCACACTCTGCTCGAGCTCTCTATCTCTCACTTTTTCTCTTCTGCTTCTTCTCTCTTTCTTTTCTTCTTCTTCTCTTTTCTCTGGATCGAACAACTCTCTATTCTTTCTCTCTACTTCTGCTCTTCTCCTTCTCTCCTTCTGCTTCCATCAGTCTTCATCTGTGGACGAAGGTTTCCTTTTATAAGCAGTCATAACAGGAGTAGCACTGGGCGTGTGTCTTCCACATTTCCCGCCCAAGTGTTTTGGCCACGTGTCATCATGTCAGCCCTTCCAGCCTCGGATCACGTGCCCCTTCATTAAGCTTCACGAATAGAGCCTGTCAGACAGAGAATTATCAGTTTAATGTCGACACATTGTATAGACTTTGTTCGATGCATCAAGTAATGTGTAGACTTGATAATGCGAAGACAATGTATAGACTTTGCAGTGTGTGCAGTGATGCACAAGATGAAGTATGCATAATGGCTGTATGGACTTGGCGTTCTGAACAATGTACATACTTGCTGTGAAGAACAATGCCCAAATGCAGTGTATGGACTTAGCGTGAATGCAATGCAAACACAAGAGTGTATAGACTTGATGAATGCGATGCAGACACACGGAGTGTGTAGACTTGATGAATAATGCATTCTAGGCAAACCCTGTACAGACTTGAATGATGAAGCACACGATGCAATGTGAAGACTTTGAAGAACATATGATGTACAGACTTCGAATCAATAGTTGCACGATGTACAGACATACTCGATGTACATACTTCCTATATGCTCAAGACTATGCACAACGAATGTGTATACTTGCTGTAAGGGATGTGCAGACTTGATAAATGAACCAATGTATAGACTTAGACAGTCTTGCTAACATGCATGAACAAAAGGCATTGTATATACTTGGCCAATGCAACGATGTACAGACTTGCACAGTTCCAGCTACAGTGCAGTGTATGGACATGAAGAACGATGCATGTAACGGATGTATAGACTTTGCAATGTTCAACTGAGACGGAAGATGAGACAGACGGCTGTACAGACTTTCCACCAAGATGATGCATGAGACGCTAAACAACCAAGACTGTATAGACTTCTAAATGCAAACGAACGATGTATAGACTTGCCAAGGGAAAGACTGTACAGACTTGAGCAAAGCAAAGCAATTAAATGTATAGACTTCACGATGTGTAGACTTGCAAGTGCAACGTAGGTAAAATCACCAGTGTACAGACTTGCTAGTTGCAACGTACGTAAAATATACCAATGTATAGACTTGTATGAGACGGTGAATGAGACGATGAAGTCTGTACAGACTTTAACAGTGAGACACTGGACGCTGTACATACTTGAAGACAATGCATGCTTCAATGTGAAGACTTCGCCTATGCATAAGATGCTAATTTAGACGGTCCAGTGTATATACTTATGCTGTGCTGCAAGATGGCAGTGTACACACTTGGTGTCCACTTGAGACGCTCAGTGAGACGGTGAGCAATGTACAGATTTGCTGAAGTGAGAGCATGAACAGTCTGCAAACAGTGCAATGTATAGACTTTACATATGCACTGGCTGTACAGACTTGCCAATGTATATACATTGAGTGTGTAGACTTGTGTGTGTGCATTGTGTAGACTTGATGCATTGATTGTACACACTTTAGAAAGCGTGATGTATAGACATGCGAATCTGGGGGGTCGACCCATCTAAGTGCACTGATGCAATGTATGCACAAAGCAGATATTGAACTGAAGCTAACTGACAAAATGCAATGCATCTATACTGACTCACTGTTATGAATGCACCTGTGATACTCTCACTGTGTTGCTATCATCAAAACAACATAGCATATGCTTGTGCCTTAGAGGCACAACATTCTCCCCCTTTTTGATGATGGCAACAAAGTGACAGTGAGTCATATATTCTCCCCCTTTGACATGATCAAAAAGAAAGAAACACATGAGTGCAACATGCAGAATACATGCTCTTATATTCTCCCCCTGAAGTACTTACTCCCCCTGAATTATGGCTCCCCCTTTGAGAAGTAATGTGGACCGATGAAACAAATGATCAAAGGTAGGGAAGGAACATGAAGAGAATAAGGGGTCATTACACAACAGCTGAAGCAGTGGTTCAGAAAAATGAGTATGATTAAAAATGACTGTTAAGGTATAAGATTCAGCAATATACAGTCTTGAAAGAATTCAGGTTTAACAGTGATAAAAATAGAGTAAAGCAGCTGACCACTGAAAAAGAGTTTTAGACTCCATTTATAGCAATGAATCTAAGGCACATGTTTTTAATAGAGAAGTCAGAAATAATACCCTTTGTGATTGAACATGGAAGTTCAAGAAAGGCAACTTGAATATGTATTGAGAAAAATAATTTTCACTCAATGACTTTTGATTTCAAAGGGTTACAATAGTTTGTTTTTCACTTTTTAATTTTCAGAAACTGAGCTAAGTGAATAGACCAGTGGCATTTATGCTTTCGACATTAGGTGTACACCTTGATCAGAGGCAGGTACCCCCTATTACTAGGCATAAACTACTAGATCTATTTCAGATCAGGACCTACAAGGAATAATTTTCACCTTTGACATTAAGGGCACACATTGATCAGAGGTCAGTACCCCCAGTTACTTGGTGAAAAACTCCCCCTATAGATTTGACCCTATGAACAGAGGTAATCTGAAGCCCTTCATGACTTATGAATTCTCCTGCTTCATTGGAGGAGATCACAGTTTCTCAGTGCAATTCAGCCATTGCTCTGTCACTATGTTCAGCTCTTTGCATTGATGATCTTATTTACTACTGTCCTTATTTCTTTTAGAGTGATTGTTTAAAAAATCAGTACACACTCTCATTTACCTTTTCTAGTCATTTCCAGTCTAACACTTTCAGGCATTAAAAAAAACTTATTCTATTTTAACCACGAGACAAAGATTAAGAGCTATAAAAGTTTTCTTTTATCTCAATTTCTGAAGTGTAGACAGTAAACTCTTCAATTTATAAGAGTTAAACCTTCAGTTCCTTTCAATTTGTACGTGTGATTCTTATAAGTGAACAATTGTAATAATCGCAGCTCAATGTATAAACCGAAGTAATACTGTTGTTCAGTGAAGGTTAGGGAAATGATGGCAATTGATAAATAGTGATAGCAATAGGCAATAAGGTCCAATGGCATCTGATGTTAAAGAATGTGAATGAATTGAATGGGGACAATGAGAAGTGATAAGATTCAAAGAATTGAACAGAACTCTCAGCTCCTCCTGACACCAAGATGCAAAAGATATGATATGCAATACACTGTTCTACATGTAGACTATGCAACAAATCTGATAATGATGACCAAGCGACAGCATCAAGCTCCCCATGTCTATATGCATGAAATGTATTGAAATCACATCACATGATATCAAAATTTGCATTCGGATATGATTCATACAAATTAGATAGAAGAGAATTACCATTAGCATGATTGTTCAATTCATATTTCAGAAGCTTCAGTTTAGCACCAACAAATCAACATGTATGCATATGTAATTTCAGACAATCATCTATATGCAAATCATGTATGAGGAGAGTTCAGAAAATCCAAACCTGTTAATGATGATATGCAATCATTTCAAGTTTATGCACCCAAGTCATGAACATTTTTATCCTTTTCAGATTTTTCAACATATGATGATATGCATTACACGACATGCAGACTACAACAATAAGCAAATGATAGTCATGCAAATGATATATGCAAACATTAGACACATGCATTGACTATGAACATGGTTGTGTAGTGCATCTAGCATCTTATGTACACATGCAATAACTGGCGAGAGAATAGCATTGAATTTGAGCAGAATTAAATTCAATAGCTGAGTCTGGAATATAGACAGATCAGCTAGACAAGAATAGAATATCAGACATCAAACAATCAAATCAACATGACTTTCTCAATTCAGTTCTGAAGGTAAATCACTTGCCTGCTTTACCAGATTGATTTATTTTTACCCTTGGTGTTGCATCAGATTTTTGACAAGGCCTCCAATTTCTTTCAGCTCTTAGGATTTTGGCCCTGCCTCTTGTCATATGCCTGAAGTAGCTTTTTCTATTTTATCAGTTTGTTCCCGGCTACCAGACATACCTGTAAACACACTTAGGGAGCAGGTTTTGGAACCCAAGATATTTTGGGCCCCAAGACAGAACCAGACACTTGAGAGTGAAAATATGACAACAGCTGTTTAGGGATCCACATTTGTGTAAAGGTGGAAGGTTTGGTGGATTCTACAGCTTGAGAGTTCTTTTTATTATTTTTCTTTTTCTCAGCACCAACAGGTTTAGTTTTCTTTTTCTGGTGCTTTGATGGTTATTGTGTAGTCCTGGCATTCATTTTATTAAAAACATTTTTTTTCTGCCAGTGCCTTGGCCAATGAATGTACTGGAAGTTGTGGCCCAAATTGGTCCTAGGCTGACCAAAAAACCTTTGGTGACTAGGACTCCATGTCCTAAAATGACTATCCCATCTCCTAGCTGGCTGAGGTCTATAGGGCTGATACCAAGTGGGAAAATTCTAATACCTAGACCTCATGTATCCAGGGTTCCACCCAAACCTATTAAGTGGTTGAGGATGAATGTTATGATAGACTTGGGCTCTAGGAAAATAGGGATGAGCAAATGGGTTCCAAGCTGCACTTGGTCTCCCTGCCACCTTTGACCCTCTAGGTTTCTGAACTGACTTATATTGGGTCTTTTTCTGAGCAGTTGATGGTGATGGAGACTTAGCAGCCTTGGGCTGGGGTTTTGATGTGCTAGCTGGCTGAGCCCTAACCTTGGACTTATCCTTGGAAGAAGAGCATGCAGCTCTAGGCTCTACAACTTTCTGCTTTCCCTTGTCCTTAGCACTGGACACTTTTGATTTAACATTATTGAAGGCAAATTTTTCATTCACCATTTTTATGAGTGGTCCTCTATTCTTTTCTCCCACACATGAAATAGTTTTCAATTCAAAGCTCTTCTTAGCTGAGGGATTAAAGCCGAGACCCTCCTTTCTGAAATTAACTCTTGACCCTAGCAAGGCATTTAGATTTTCTGTTCCTTGGGTGATGCTTTCAATGATTTTCATTCTGTCAGAATTTTCATTTTTCAGTTTTTCAATAGTTCTCTTCAATTCAACATTCACTCACAAGATAGCTTCATATTTTTCATTTGAAATCTTTATTTCTTTTTCAGACTTCTGAATTTTCAATTTTAATTCATCAACAACATTTTTTAGCAATTCTTTTTCTTTCCTACAATCAATCACAACATGCTTTAATTCATCAAAATCAGAACATGTATTTTTCAATTTGTCATTCTCTGATTGTAAGCATGCAACCTTATCAGAAAGAGTTTTATCATTAACCAGAGAGTTCATTTTCTTCTTCAAGAGTTTGATTTCCTTCCTGATATCATTAGTTTTATCTAACAGATCTCCATAAGCATCTGCCCAATCAGAAATAGTGTTATGTTTGAAAAGGGATGATACCTGATCAGACTCTTCTTCTTCATCTCCATTTCTGGCCATCAAGCAGATGTCCTTTTTTGATTTTCCACTATCTGAGGAAGTGCTCAGCATGCCTTCTTCCCCATCACTCCATGTACTGACCATGGCCTTTCCCTATGGCACCTTCTTCCATGGTCTTCCTTTCATTTTCTGTAACTCTGGACAATCAGTGTCACGCCCCGAGCCTTTAATTACAGCAGAAGACTCGCTCGGGGAGCGTAAACAGCCGGCATGGTAAGCCTCTTGCAAGCAAGAATCAATCAGAGCGCGAGACAAACACACAAGTAAATGCAATTGCACATGATTTAATCAACTTCAACTTCATATCATAATGCTCAATATTCAAAGATACAATCACTAATTTGATTTTCATTCTACTAGACTCAAGAAATAGGAAAATTACATTGACTCAATCTAGACATTATAGACTTCCTAAGTCTTCACTCATCTTTAATCACTCTCGGATCCGCTACTTGAATAATCCGAATCCGAACCCGACTCACTTTCATTTCCTGAAAAAGAGTGGAAATAGGTAATGAGCACACTTGCCCAGTAGGTATCTTCACATCAACATGAAGGCACTATTAAAGTGATTATCATTTTCGCTCTAAATAAATAAGGTAAAATCATGCAATGCGATGATCATGCGATTAATTCAAAGTAACAAGACTATCATATACGATGGAATGAGAACAAGAATGAACTAGTAAGAATAGGACAAGAATATGATATTGGCCTTTCATGAACAAGAATATATCGAGAATGTACTAGCAAGCCACATATTCCTCACTTTAGCATCTTATGCTTATGAGCAAGTGCTTCGTGAATTTCTGTGGAATATCAAGCAAGAATGTCATGTTGTGCCGTGGATCTTCACTTATTTATAGAAATAGTACTCCCAACGTAATGCGACGCCAGTAGCATCATACCCCATGGTTTATAAAATAGTATGTTTCCGGCAATCAGCCGAGGGGACTAGCATAGAGCCCTTGAACACAATCAGTGCTCGATCGCATCTTCAGTTATAAATTAAGCTACTTCCACGCAGTATAATAGTAAAGTATGGCTAAGAATATAGCACTTCCAACAATTCCATGATAACTAAAATCAATGAATGAATGCTTCAACATAAGAATGTAGGAGTCAAGAAATAGACTTTAAACAATGTCATGCTCATAGAAATAAATCGACAGCATAACGGTATTTTCCTTAACTTCCATTTCATTTAGATCAATTTAAGTAATATGGCAAGTTCTAGATCATCAAGGTTTGTCTAGAATCATTGTAATATCAACCCTTGGTCAAACCTTGGGTTAACATACACAAGCTATGTAACGGTCGTTAACTGGGCCGTTACACTATGTAACGCGCCACTAATGGGCCGTTAAAATCATCAGAGTCTAGAAAGATAAAAATAGACTCAGAGGAATGTGACGGTCTGGCACAGGGCCGTTACGTGATCCTGACGGTCCAGTTCAAGGCCGTTACATTTCAAGAATCAGAAACCATGATAGTGCATTTCTAATTATTGGGCTTTAATGGTACAACCAACTCGGCGTCCTAGTGGGAATCCCAGGCTCGCGGAGAATTACGGAGGCCTTGAAACAATGATTTCCTAGTCCATTGGAAGGAATATCCAATAGAGAGGTCCTCATGTCCAAGATTGTGTTCCTATAGTGCAAAGTGTGAACTAATGACAACATACTGGAATATGTGCCATGTACTTATGGAATTGACTCTATTGACAGAGAGAGATATGTATACTCAAATTTGAAAATCATGCTGAAAACTCCGTCAATACAATATTAAAAAGGCATTCTTTATAATACAAAACTATATAATTTGGCTTCAAAAATTAACATAACTCAATAAAAGTGAGACCACAAAACATGCAATACCTATCATGAATGATCAAATAACCTTAAAATCACATGATCAGGTTAAAACTTAGGTAACTATGCTTTAACAATAATAATATTGGCAGGGTATATTCTGTCTTGGGGTTGACAGAACACAGAGTATAACGGTCTGGATATGGGGCGTCACTGTGATTGTGACGGTCATGACCCAGCCGTTACATGAATGTAACACGTCTGTCAAAGCGCGTTATAATCAACCGTGAAACCCAAATCCAATCAGGGAGTATAACAGTCTGTCGTGGGGCCGTTACATGGAAGTGACGGTCCTCCTATGAAGCGTTACAGTCTCTGCTAACAGGAAACAACTATAGAAGCTAAGAGATCAACTCACATCATGCCTTTTATCAAAACATCATGAGTTTCTAGATATGTTAACAAAGTAAAAGTTGTCTATATGCATGGGTATTGGTGAATAGATGGATAGTCAAGTCTTTAATCTTTAGTTAGGGTGAAGGGAAACATGATATGCATAGAACCAATAAAACATGAAATTGATGATCTAGCATGCATGAAATCCAATCAAAACAGAGGCTCTTAGTCCTATCAAGTTATTGTTGCCGTTCATGAGATAACCTACCTCTTACTTAGACTGTAGTTCCTGAATTTGGTAGTGAACCTTGCCCTAGATCTCCTCCTTCTCTTGTGACTTTTCCAGCAACTTCTTTGGGCTCTAACTCCACGATCTCTTGACCTAAAGATGTGAAATTCGGAGGGGAGTTAGTATAAAGTATTGTGAAGAAATTATTCTAAAGAACTTACCTGAGATAATGACTCCTTACCTTGCTTCCTTATGCCCAAAAAGTAAGGGTCGCATAGTTCAGAACTATGCCCTATTTATAGAGTTTAGACTAGGTTTTGAGGATTAGATCGAGTTTAGAGTCCTTGTTTCATCAAATCCTAATCCCTAAGAGTCCTTAGAGTCTTTGCAATCCTTCCCAAGTTGATCCCTAGTGGATAGGAACATCAAGTTCTAATCTTTTCATGAGTTCCTTTGCTTACGGAACTAACAGGTTTGTAACGGACTAGGACCTACGCGTTAGGGTTATGTGGCGGTCTCGCGATAGACCGTTACATTACTCGTTCCTAGAGTTCAAAGGAAATCAAACTCTTTTAGTTTTCTGGTTCATAGTGTAACGGTCGAGACACCGTGCGTTACACGGCTGTGACGGTTAGGCTATAGACCGTTATATGTGTCGTGGATAGAGTTCAAATAATTTAAAACTCTTTTGATAATTATCCATTAACTTATCTTATATATTCTAGTATTTATCCTTAATATCGGTGGATAGACTTAATTACCTTCTAGAATGTGGGCCAAACTTAATGGGCCAGAGTTAAAACCTTTTGGACTTTAATTAAGTGTGTTGGGTTAATTGATTAACACCACTTGGCCTCATAATGACTTATTAATTTTAAATAAACCATTTATAAATTTATTTAGGCCTTTATAAATTCTTGAAAATAATTTAAAATTTCTGGGGCACTACACCCTCCCCCACTTAGAAGGAATTTCGTCCCCAAATTCAAAACATGTATTGAGGAGAGTGTACTTACAATTGAATAATTCTGGGAATCTTTTCCGCATAGCCGTTTCGGTTTTCCCTGTTGCTTCATATGGCCATGTTTTCTTCCATTGGATCTTGACCATGGGAATAACTTTATTTCTTAATTGACGCACTTCCCGATCCAAAATTTTGATCGGTGTTTGCTCGTATGTCAAGTCTTTCTGAATCTCTATATTGTCATAAGTGATAATGTGGTCTGGATCATATACGTACTTTTTCAGCATAGAGACGTGAAATACGTCATGAACTCCTGCTAACTGTGGAGGTAAGGCCAATCTATAAGCCACTTCACCGACCCTTTCAAGAATTTCAAATGGGCCAATGAACCTTGGAGTTAGCTTTCCTTTGATGCCAAATCTTCGAATACCACGACCTGGAGAAACCTCCAAATACACATGATCTCCTACCTGAAACTCCAAGTCACGTCTTCGATTATCCGCATAAGACTTTTGCCTATCTTGTGCCATTTTCATTCTTTCCTGGATGAGCTTTATTTTCTCTGTAGAATCTCTGATAAGGTCGGGGCCTAGAAATTGCCTTTCCCCTATTTCATTCCAACATATTGGTGATCGACAACTTTTCCCATATAGAGCTTCAAAAGGTGCCATTTGTATGCTTGCTTGATAACTGTTGTGAAGAGGCGAAATCTCGCGCTGGTTCCTGAGCGGGCTGGTAATCACCAAGTTAGTGAACTGTAAGATAGGGAAATGGGTCAGAGGGCCCAGGGGGATTCCCTGGGGCGAAACCCTCCTACGCTCAAGTCAGTAGAGCAATGGTGGGAGCAGCGATAGGGAGGAGAAGGTGAAGGCGCGAGATCCCTCTCCACCAATGGGGTGAAGTGATCCGTGCTCAGGAATTGGGGGTGGATCAATGCCCTTTTGGACTTACCTTTTGCCGGAGGGTATCCTAGGTTTAAATAGTGTGCCGCCCTCTGGAGTCCTGCAAGCCCAGGGGTCTCAGGTGAGGTTACGTCCTCGTCGTGGGCGTTTATGGCCTCATCGTGGGGGCGTTATCCTCGCGGGGAAGCCGGAGCTCCTGGACTTCTTAGCGCCTAGCCCGCTGTGGACTCTAACGGCTGCAATGATAAATATTTTATCGGTCGTACCGAGCTTAGAAGGGCCGGCCCTACTTGGGCACTAGGCCTAGCTCGGTGAGGAGATGGGTCGGATAGACCGGCTAGCGCTTCCCTCCTTTGTGCGGAGGGATAGCTCGTGCGCGGGTCTTCCTGTGACCTGATCGATGCTCGGGCTCTCCGAGCCTTGGGGCCGCCTAGGAGAGTTATTTTTTCGAGCATTATTTTTTTGGGCTTTTCCAAGTGGGCCCTGTGGGCTGTCACTTGGACGAGCTTGCCTCGTCGGGCCCTGTTGGGTCTAGTTGGGTCTGCTCTTTGAGTGGGCTGCAGGAATCCCCCTCTCCACTTGTCCCCCTCCTACTCCCGAGCCAAGGGGGCTCGGTTGAGTAGTTTTTCGAGGTTTTGGACAGGCGTGGCTCGGGTGGGTGGAATCTTGTCGGCGTTATGAAGCCACGTGTAGTGGTCGCCTGGGCCCATAGTAATAATGATCCTAACGGATTTGAAATGAAGGGGCCCCCATTTTCTCGGAGGTTGGAACGGCGCGCCGCCTCCCGCGAGGGTTTATAGGCGTAGGGCGCTGCTCGTCCTCCCAGCCTTTCTAGGGTTTTTGGCCTTTCCTCCACTTCTTTGCTTCTGGGGCTCCTTGATGCACCGTGAAGATACAGCGGGGGAGCGAGTTCTTACGGCGGCATTTGAGGAGCTGGCGCGTATAACCGCAGAGGCGATCCGGTAGCTTCCTTCTCCCCCGGAGTCTTTGGGCTCTCATGAAGGTTCTTCTTCTAGCTCTATGGCGGATCTGCGCTCGAAAATCGAGCAGGTGAGGCGGGAGCCCGTCCCTAATCGCAACGAGTTGGGGGAGGCTGATGTGAAGAAACTGGAGCATCGGTTTCGCCTGCCTCTCCGATATTGCTTTGTAGCCGCTGCCCCATACGAGACGAGCTTAGATAGCCGCACGGGCCATATTTGTACTTTTCTCCTGGCGTGGAAGAGCAGATTCTGCCTCCCCTTCGAGCCCTTCATTTTTAAGCTTCTCAATTTTTTTGTGTTGGCGCCTGTTCAGCTGGTGGCCAACTCGTATCTTCTACTGTCTGCCTTTCGGATCCTCTACCGCCTGCAGGGGGTTCCCCCGTCCCTGGATCTTTTTCATTATTTCTTCGAGCTGATGGCACATCCGTCGGCGGGGAAAGGCTTCTACTTTATTCAGGCGCGCAGGAATCGGAGTTGTATTCCACTGGCGGCGAAGGATTCTTCGCACAAAGGGTGGAAGAGGTAGTTTTTCTGGGTGAAGGCGGAAGCAGTGGATGCATCCTGGAGGTGCCAGGTTATGCCCAACTTCCATCCGAATCTTCCTCCGCGGCAGGAGGAGTTCCCCGCCAATGTGGAGGAATACGCCGTTCGCTTGTTGACAAATCACCGGTCGACTGAGGAGCTGGTGATGCTGGAGAACGTAGAGCAGTATCTGCTTACGCAGCTCAAGCCATCAGGTATCATCCTTCGGATCCTTCTGCGGGGTCGGAGGGTCACCTTTTCGTTTCTTAACCGAATATTCTTCTTCATTGTAGGCATCCGGTGGGAACCTTTGGAAGAGGTCACCGAGGTCATCGATTTTGGGGATGACCCGGCGGCTGATGAGCATGTCGTTCCCGCGGGTCGTTCCCAAGCCCGGGATAAGGGCAAGGGGGTGGCCTCCGAGGGATCTTCGCGGCCAAGCGGGGCGAAGCGCAAGGATCCCATGGAGGGAAAATTGCAGGAAGCCGCGAAGACCAAGAAACGGGCCAAGAAGGCTGGCCTTCCTACCGCTGCCGGGGGCGACTCTGGCTTGGCGGCGCTCCCCTCTCGTGGGCAAGATGGGGCCGACCCTTCCGGGCCAGCTCCCTCACCTACCAGGCGAGAGGGGGCCGAAGAGACCAGGGGCCCCTCAGAGGGCGGAGATGGGTCGGTTCTCCCCTCCCCGGGGATGGAGGGGGCCGGTGCTGAAGTAGCCGACGTCGAGACTGAGAGACCGGTCGAGGTCGGCGATGTCTCGGGTGGCGAGGTGCGGGCCGAGACAGATAGGGTTGGGGGTTCGCCTGCGAGGGCGTTGCAGCCCCAAGTGCTCGAAGTTCCCGGTGCGGTCGATCCCGTGGCGTCAGTCGAGGTTGGGGGTTCGCCCGGGGAGGCATCGCAACCCCAACTGACCATGGCGCGCAGGGCGGTCGGCCCCGTTGCTCGAGCCGAACCTTCTGGCGGGGCGTCCGGTGGGGAGCGGATGTCCATGCCGGAGGCCTTGGAAAGGCTCGGCGTTTCGGGTGACTTGTATCAGGTTTGCCGAGAGGTTGCCGCAAGGACGAGGGGGGGAGACAAGCGCCACTCCCCCTCCGGAGTCCTCGACGTCCTCATGGAAGGCGGCCTAGTCATGGCTCGGTCGGCGGCCTTGATGGTGGAGACGTACGCTCGGACGGAGGCGGAGCGGTCGAGTCTCGCCTGGGCCCTCGGGGGGTGCGAGAGGAAACTGGCCCGCCTCAGCGAGGAGTATGAGGGGCTTCGACGGGAGTTCTCCGTGATCAGGGATTTGGCACGGGCGAGCCGGCTAGAAACGGAGGCGCTGACTGAGCAGTTGGCTAAGGCTCGAGAGTCGCTCGAGAGGAAGGGCAAACTCTTGGAAGAGGAGCGTCTGCGTCACCTCGAGCTGGACGGTCACTGGGAGCTCGAATGTGCCGAGCTACTGGACCGGGAGGAGGTAGCGGAGCGCCTTCGTTCCGTGGCCGAGGCGGACCGAGCCCGGGCGGAGAGGCGGTCGAGCGAAGCCGAGCGAGGGATGGTCGAGGTAGAGGAACGCCTGGCGGGGGCAGAGGAGCCTGCGGCCGAGGCGGAGCGGGCTTGGGTCGAGCTCGTTGGAAGGACGGAGCAGATCGAGGCGGAGGCGATCGAGCGGTATAGGAGCTCGGACGCCTACTCAGCCGACCTGGAGAGAGCCGCCCTACCATATTACGAGGTAGCGCTTCGCCGAGGCACCCGAAAGGGGTTTAAGCAGGGTTATTGTCGAGCGGTGGACTACGCCGACGAGCAAGACTCTGGGATCGAGTTCCCTTTGGGCCAGAGCTATGACTCGGATGAGTCGGCTTCTAGCTCCTCTACGTCGGGCGGGGAAGATCCAGAGGGGTCTCCTCCAGCGGGGTCACCAACTCCGGGAGGGCTCGCGACCGAGACAGTTCTCGCACAGGCGAGGTCAATGCCCGGGTCGGCCGTCATCGAGGGTGCTGGGGGTGACGCGCCCACTTCTGTCGCTCCCGAGCTTCAAAGTGGGCCCGAGGCCTGATGTATTTTGCCTTATTTTACCCCTTTCTCTTGTTTGTCTCTCTTTCCTCCTTTAGAGAGTTTCCTCTTTATGAGATAATGAATGACTTACTTGTTTGATCGCCATCCTTGCCGTGACTTGGTTGGCGTATCTGAAGTAGTTGGAGAGTGCCGATATGTCCTGCATGGTTTTTGCATGCTGATTTGGTAGGCTTCTGACGGGGCGTCTTTCCGTTCCCTCACGCTTTGAATGCCAGGCCGCTTCGTGAATCCCGCTAGGGTGGGAAACGAGGAGTTGGAGGTAACTGTTCAGGGGAGAAATCCTTTGGCGTGTTTTCGAGGGGGGAGTCATTTAAGGCGTGTAGCCTCCTTTGGCCTATAAGAAGGATCGAAGGGCGCCCTTTCCTCTTTACCGCTTGGGATTTTCTCTAACAATCTTTCCTCACTCCTTCTTCTTCACTCTGCGTTGTGCCGTTGCATTCGGAGCATGGAGGATCCTTCGGAGGGCGACGCCGCCGACGACAGGGAGCAGAGAGCTCTTGCTGTCCTAGCTTGTTGGATGGGTCCCACGGTCACCGCGCGGGTTTGAGACGGGTCCGACGGTCACCGCGCGGATTTGGAGAGGGCTTCGACGTGTGAGGGCAAGGCTCTTGCCCTTTCTCAGTTCTGGCGTGGCATCCGGGCGGGCGCCAAGGCGGAGGACGGATGGGGGTATTAGGGATGCCTGCCGCCACTCCCCCTCTGCATGGGGGGGGAGGCGCACCAAGCTCCCTCCTCACCGGAGCCTTCCACCGTCTGCAGCCTCTTTTTCCCTCTTCTGCTCTTCATTTCTTTTACTCTTCGGAGGCTGCTTGCTCTCTGTTTGATGGAGGCATCACCCACGATTCCCTTTGGCTCGGGTCCACTTCTTCACACTCGGGAGCTGGTTCAGTTTTGGCATCACTCTATTAAGGCCCCTTATCCATTTTGTAGCTTTCCTTTGAGTCATTTTGATGTATTTTCATTTTATTTGAGTCATTTCCCTAGGTCTTGCATTTATTTTCCTAAGATTGTGTGTCATTAGATGATGTAATGTGCTAATTGGGCCCAATTCATTGGACTAGGCCCATGTGCACCCCTTCCACCTTCGGTTATTTGCTATTGAGTCTTTTGTCATGGACTTTTGTAGAAATGTGGGTTTTCTATATATAGGACCCCATTTCCCCTATTTGAAGTCAATGAATGAATGAATGAATGAATCCTTTTGAGTTAAACTTGCCATTTGAGTTCAAATTGGAGTGATTCCTCTAGTTTTTTGGGTGAGAGACCCTAGGGGAGAGATTCCCCACCCATTCCCCTCTTAATCTCTCTATTTCACCCCTCTTTCTCTCTCCTCCAACCCCAATTCCGAATTTCCTTCTCTTTCCTCCCCTCCCAACCACCTCCACTAGCCACCCACCTCCTTTAATGCCCTCCACTTCCCCATGGCCTCCTTTACTCCACCTCCTAGTTCCTAGGTAGGAATCTCCACATTCCAACACCATTCTCCACCTTCCAACCAAATCTTCCCCATTCCAATACAAGCATCCCACTCTCCCACATAATCCCCCACCTTCCAAGGCCATTTCAAAATTTGAAATCCCTTCCCTCCACTTGCCTTGGCCGCCCCCTTCCTTTACCCTCCCCCAAGCCAAGTTCGCCCCCCTCCACTCCCCATTCCCTCTCTCACATCCTCACCCTCCTCCTCCACCTGCTAGCCCCTGCTCTCAGCCATTCTCCCCTCATTCTCCAACCCCTATAGCTCTCCACTCCACCCCACAAGAACCCCCATTCATCCTTAGGCCACCCCTTCACTTCCCCTTCCACCAAAGAAGCCACCCCTCCCTCTCATTTCTTCTTGCAGGTTGGAGCTGTGCAGACCAGCAAGTCAGCCCCTGTTGCAGCGTCACCCACGGCTTCATCCTGGAGATCCTGAAGGCGTAGCCTACATTAAAGGTCCCTCTGTCTTCTTCGCAGGCGAGGTGGAATCAACTCGTTCCGAGGTCGGGGCCAACCGTAGAAGCCGTTCTCCCACGACTGCGCAGAGAGGTCTTCATCCTGGACCAGAGCCTGAGAGTTCATTCTGCCACGACGAACCCCAGCGGATTCAGGCTGAAGTTCCTTCATCAAAGTTCTCCCTATGCCAGTCCTCTTCCAAGATCAAGAAACAGAACCTCGTTTGGCTGCCGGAGGAAGGAGTTACGAATTTTATCCTCCAAGCTCTCCAGTTCTGTCTCCTGCTGCCTACTCCGACCAGTGCCCACTCTTCAGGGTACAACGACCGTCCTCGACCTCTGAATGCAGCCCCGTCACCTCCTGCTGAAAGCTACTCCAACCAAGAAGACAATGCCACCGGTTTCGTGCTGATCGGAGCTCGGGAGGGCGCACAGTGACCTCTGCAATTTGCTCTTCTAGTCCAGACTGAACCTGCGGCCAGACAGAGGAGTCTCCTTCCTGTTGCTGGTACGGCCACCTCCGACCCTCTGAGCATCCCCAAAAATTCTGGAGTCTTCCCTCTCAAGTTAGGAAGCTTTAGAAGGTGATTGCCCTCAATTTGGAGTCCGTACGAGTCCGAGGCATCCGGCACAGCGACTTCCTATCCAGAATTCAGACTGCAGCTGCAAGTTCCCTAATCTCCCATTTCTCTTCACTTCGGTCCGATATCCCCACCCCGCTTGGCCGGCTGAAGGCCCCACCCTGCGCGGTGGTAGTGTTTGAATGTAAGACCTTAACCCCTACCCCAAGATCCCCCCCTCCTGCGTGAGGTGTAGTTTTGTAATTGGTTTGCGCAGGTCAAGCGACACCGCCGCGGCGTGTGGGGAGCCACTGCCTCCCCGCTCGCCCTCGTCTCCGATCGGGACCGGTTTCTTCAAACCGGTCAAATAAGTGCCTCTTCCTTGCTCAATTAGTATTGTTCTTTCAATACTTGATTCATGCGCCGCTGCATTTGTGAGGAGCGCTCGATCCTCAAGTCCACGACTTAAGAGTGATCGCCGTGGGATAGTGTGAACCGGTGCCCTTGTGCACTTTGTCGGCCCCAATTGAATTGGGCATCCACCCTTGGGGAGTCGATCCTTGGCCTTGCTGGCCCTCTACCAGCAAGGGCCCATTCCCATAATTCACTCTTGGCATCGCCAAGTCACTCCGGGTATAGAGTGTGACGGGAGAGCGGTGGCCCATTAAGGCCCATTTGAATGCTTAATTGTGCTTGTTTGCCTAAGTCCAAGGTCGTGTCACATCACTGTTCCCTTCCAAGGAGTTGGTAGGTTGGGAAAGAGGAGGTCTTCACGGTGCTCCTTCTCCCTGGCCTCTATCAACTTGGAAGGTAGCCTTCCCCAACCTTAGAAGGTGGTTACCTTCTCTGCAGTCCCTCTGTCACCTTTGTCAGGGGTCATCTGAGCCAACTGGATCGGCCCCCTCTTGTCTGAGCCAGTTTCTACGTGAGGCAGAGTCAGTGGCTGGACGCGAGGAGATCGAGATCGAGTCAATTGAGCGATGACCCCTTGTAGCGGTGTTAGACGGATTTTCTTGCTTTTTGTCATGCAATGTACTGGCCTTTGCCTTTATGATGTATCAATAGTTTTGAATGAAAAGAAAAGGAATTTATTTCGTCCATCTTGTTGTACAATTTCAAAAATAGAATTTGTGTAGTGCGGCTGTGTTCCATGTTCGTGGAATGTGTTCCCCTTCCATTGTTGCTAGCCTGTATGCACCTTTCCCGAGCGTCTCGACCACCCGGTAGGGGCCTTCCCAGTTAGGGGATAGCTTGCCCGCCGCCTCTAGTGGTCGAGAGGCTTCAGCTTTTCTGAGGACGAAGTCTCCCGGTTGGAAGTATCTGCTTCGGACTCTGGCGTTGTAGTATCGAGTGAGGCGTCGCTGGTATTCCATCGCTCGGATGCTGGCAATATCCCAGAGTTCATTAGCTAGGTCGAGGTTCTCGAGTAACTTTTGGTTGTTTTCCTCGAGCGAGTAGCGGATGACTCGGAGAGACGGGTTGGTGATCTCTAATGGAATGACGGCCTCAGTGCCGTACACCAATTGAAAAGGACTTTCACTGGTTGCCGTCTTGGGAGTCGTTCGATGCGACCACAGTACGCTAGGCAATTCCTCGAGCCAACTACCCTTGGCTTTACCGAGTCTGGTCTTTATGCCTTTCAAGATAGTTTTATTGGCATTTTCGACCAGCCCGTTGGCCTGAGGGTGGGCAACCGAAGTGAAGTGGTTGCGGATGTTTAGGTCGGCGCATCTGTCTCGGAAAAATCGAGAATCGAATTGCCGACCGTTATCGCTCACTATCACTCGGGGGATGCCGAAGCGACAAATGATCGATTTCCAGACGAAACTCCAGACGACTGTCTCGGTGATCCTTGTAGTGGCTTCGGCCTCGATCCATTTAGTGAAGTATTCGATGGCGACGATAATGAACTTTTTCTGGGACTGAGCCGCAGGGAATGGCCCGAGAATGTCGATCCCCCACAGAGCGAAGGGATAAGGCTCGGCGAGGGTGATGAGTTCTGTAGCCGGCTGATGGACCAAGTGGTCGAACCGCTGGCATCGGTCGCACTGTTGAGCGTAGGCCGAGCAGTCGCGCTGCAGGGTGGGCCACCAGTACCCCTGTCGTAACAGGATCCTGGCTAGTGACCTTGCCCCTGAGTGCGCTCCGCACAGGCCTTCATGAACCTCTTGGATGGCTCGGTTGGCTTCGTCGGGGCCGAGGCACTTCAGGAGAGGGCCGGTGAAAGACCTTCGGTAGAGTGTGTCGTCTAGGACGACGAAGCGCCGGGCTTGGTACTTCATTCGGCGTGCTTCTCGAGGGTCGGAGGGCTCTTGGGAGTCTCAGAGCCAAGACAGGTAGGGGGTGCGCCAGTCGCTCGGGACGGCCGAGTCAACAGCGAGGAGCTCCGAGTCAATGCTCAGGCGTTCTAGCTCTTCGAGGAGGACCGATCGGGTACCTTCTGGGTCTAGGGAGGATTCCAACCGAGAGAGGGCGTCCGCTCGGGAGTTTTCTTCCCAGGCTATTCGGACTACCTTGAACCCCTCGAATTGTTGGGCCAGGCTCCTGACCAGCTGGAGGTATTTGATCATGGGTGCCTCTCGAGCTTCGTACTCGCCGTTGACCTGGCTTGCGACCAGCTGAGAGTCGGTGTGGATCCTGACTCGCTCAGCCCCCAACCGCCGGGCCATGCGCGCTCCCGATATAAGGGCCTTGTACTCGGAAGCGTTGTTGGACGCCTGAAAGTTGAATTTCAAGGCGTACTGCAGCTCCACTCCTTCGGGGGATCTTAGGAGGATCCCAGCACCACTACCGACCGAGTTGAAAGATCCGTCGACGTACAGTTCCCAGGTTGGCCCGGGCATGGTCGGTAGTCTACATTCGGTCGGGATGGTGCTTTCGGCGATGAAGTCGGCGAGCGCTTGACCTTTTATAGCTGAGCGTGGGCGATACGAGATGTCGTAGGCCCCAAGCATAATGGCCCATTTGACGAGTCGCCCCGAGGCCTCGGGGTGGGCCAAAATCTTCTTCAACGGCTCGCCGGTTAGCACGGTGATGGGGTGCCCTGGAAGTAGGGTCGGAGGCGTTTCGCGGAGGTAACCAGTGCTAGCACGAGCTTCTCGGTTGCGGGGTACCTCCTCTCGGCCTCTTTGAGCACCTTGCTGGTGTAGTAGACTGGTTTTTCGATTCCGAGTCATTTCTGACTAGGTCCGAGCTGACAGTTGATGATGTCGCCGAGAGATAGAGCAGCAAGACTTCACCCGGCACGGGCTTGGAGAGCACCGGGGGTGACGCCAGAAACTCCTTGAGCTCGGCGAACGCTTTCTGGCATTCCTCATCCCATGCGAACGTAGCAGATGCCAACTTGGGCCCCCTCAACAGTTTAAAAAAGGGCAGGCATTGTTCGGCTGCACGGGACAAGAAACGGCTGAGAGCGGCGACACGCCCCGTCAGACGCTGGACGTCCTTAATGCAGGCGGCCGGGCGCATGTCCAGGATGGCCTGGACTTTGTCGGGGTTGGCTTCGATCCCACGCTGAGTGACCAGGAAACCCAGGAACTTCCCGGATCTTACTCCGAAGGCGCACTTGGCAGGATTGAGCTTCATGTTGTACTTCAGGAGGACGCCGAAGGTTTCAGCGAGGTCGGTGAAGTGGTCCTGCGCCTTGGGGGTCTTGACGAGCATGTCATCAATGTAGGCCTCGACTTTCCATCCTAACTGCTCCTCGAACATGTGATTGACCAGTCTTTGATATGTGGCTCCGGCATTTTTCAACCCGAAAGGCATCCGGGTATAGCAGTACACGCCGTAGTCGGTGATGAAGGCGGTCTTTTCGACGTCTTCAGGATTCATTCTGATCTGATGGTAACCCGAATAGGCGTCCAGGAAGCTGAGCATCTCGTTGCCTGATGTCGAATCGACCAGTTGGTCGATGTTGGGCAAGGGATATCAGTCCTTAGGGGTCGCCTTATTCAAGTCGGTGAAGTCCACACACATCCGCCACTTGCCGGAAGCCTTTGGTACCAGGACGACATTGGCTAGCCACGTCGGGTACAGGACCGGTTTAAAAAGACCAGTCTCTTGCCCCTTGGTGACCTGCGCCTTGATAATCGTCTGCTTCTCGGGTGCGTGCTTCCTTCGGTGCTGCTGCACGGGCTTCATGGTGGGGTTGAGGTTGAGTCTGTGCATCACGGTCTCCTCTGGTATCCCAGGGAGCTGATCGTCGGACCAAGCGAAGACTCGGATGTACTCAGAAAGAAATTTCTTATATTGCTGCTGTTCCTCGGGTGGTAGGTCGGCTCCGATCCTTACTCCTAGGGTCGGGTCATCGTTTAGGAAAATTGTTAGCAACTCGCCACCTGGCTCAGTAGCTGCGGATTTTTCCTCGACTTCCCGGGGGCCCTTATCATTCCCGCCCAGCCTCGTGGCCTCCACCGAGATATTATAGCACCTTCGGGCCGTGGCCTGGTTACCTCGGATTTCCCCTACCCCGTTTTTGGTGGGGAACTTCATTTTTTGGTGATAGGTAGATGGTACTGCCCTGATCCGACTGAGGATTCCCCGACCGAAGATGGCGTTGTACGCTATCATCCCTTTGATCACCATGAAGTCTACCATGACCGTAACGGTTTTCGGTGGGGTGCCGAGGGTAACCGACAGGCTTAGGGCTCCTTCGGGGAGAGTGGCCAGGCCGTTGAACCCACAGAGGGGCGTTCGGACCGAGCGGAGTTTGGATGGATCCTCTTCCATTTTGAGGAAATAGTCATAAGACAATACATCAGGGGCACTTCCATTGTCCATAAGAATCCTATCTATGTTACAATGGTTTATAGTGGCCGAGATTACGAGGGCATCGTCATGCGGGGTGCTCAGCCCCTCCAGGTCTTGATCGGAGAAGACTATGACCTGGGGCGGGGCCTTGGGTGGCTCTGGGGCTCGGCTCACCCGCTCGGCATGACGCTTCCTTCCACGGCTACTGTCGCCTCCTGATGCTATTCCTCCGGAGATGACGTTGATGTGGACCCCTCGGGGGGCGTTGTCGATCTCCTCTGCGGCTCCTTGATCTTCTCTGCGCTCGGCAGTGAACCGAGCCAGGTGCCCCAGGCGGATGAGGCGCTCGATTTCATCTTGGAGCTGGTGGCAGTCACCGGTGTGATGCCCATGATCACCGTGGAATAGACAATGTCTGTCTCGCTTGCGGTTTTTCGACCTCATCGGCTCGGGCCGACGGAGGAGTCCCGAGTCTTTGACGTCTTCATAGATTTCATAGACCGGTGCGGCTAACGGGGTGTACCGCTCGTACTTCCGCTTACGTTCTCCATCTCGGTCTCGCTTCTTTCCCGAGCTAGGATTTGGCTCGGGGCCCCACTTCTTGTCTCCCTCCCGACCCGAGCCGGTTGCGTCTCGACAAGCGCTGAGTACTTCTTCGCACTCGGCGTGGCGCAGAGCCAGAGTCACTAGCTCGGCAAGGGTCGAGGGAGGGTGAAGGACAAGTTCACGGCGGAGGTTCTCATCCCGGGTACCCCCGATCAGTGCAGTTGTGGCCGAGGCCACGTCCAGGCGGGGGATTCGGAGGGCTTTCGATTTAAATCGGTGGACGTAAGCCCGGAGCCTTTCCCCTTGCGCCTGTTTGAGGGCCAAGAGCCCTGCTACCGACCTTGGGGGGCACTTCCGACGAAGCTCTCCTTGAAGACTCACCCGAATTGCTTGAAGTCTCGGATGGATCCGGGGGCGAGGGCCCAGAACCACGCTTGAGCGCCCTGGACCAGAGTGGTCACGAAGGCTCGGCACTTGATGGGGTCCGACGCTCCGTGTAGAGTCATCAGGGCGTCGAAGCTGTCATAATGGTCGGCCGGGTCGCCCTGGCCGTCGTAAAGCTTGAAGGTTGGTATGGAGGTTCTGGGAGATACCTCTACCTTCAAGATATACTCGGAGAACGGGGATTTCTCCTCGTCTTCCGGGGAAGAGGCCTTCTGTAGGGCGCGAAGGGCGCGCTCCTGCTCAGCGAAGCGCCTTTTGAAATCCTGTAGCCGAAGGGATAACTCCGGTTGCTGTCGTGCCGCGGGGCTGGGGGGAGCGTCTTGGCGGTCTCCGGGAACGTCGGCTTCCAGATCTGGCCATTGCGTCCCCCGCCTTCCTTTCCTCGACGTGGAGGAGGCCTCTTGCTCTGGAGGTGGAGTTTGCGAGGGTCCTCCGACCCTGTTACGAATGAGCTGCTGGCCGCGGAGGGTGAAGCGGCCCCTAGCTGTGTGCTGGGACGTACTCCTGCGGGGGGGGGCTCCCTGACGGGGCACGGGACCTTGCATCCCTGGCCGCCTGGGTCTTCATGAGTTCCACGAGGACATCCAGTTTGGCGTTGAGGGCCTGGAAGGATTCGGCGCCACCGTAGGGGGGTAGCCCCACCGCCGCAGGGGTGGTGGTGGTCCGTCGACGGGGATGCTGGCGTTGGAGGGAGGGTTCTGTGAGGCCCTGGAAGGGCCATCCCCTGCTGCTACCATGGCCTTACCCCTTTCGCAGGTGGACCTCCTCCCTAAGCTCCTTCTCACCATGTTGGCTCTTCGTGCGTTTCCCACAGACGGCGCCAGATGAAGAGGCAAAATCTCGCGCTGGTTCCTGAGCGGGCTGGTAATCACTAAGTTAGTGAACTGCAAGACAGGGAAACGGGTCAGAGGGCCCAGGGGGATTCCCTGGGGCGAAACCCTCCGACGCTCAAGTCAGTAGAGCAATGGTGGGAGCAGCGATTGGGAGGAGAAGGTGAAGGCGTGAGATCCCTCTCAACCAATGGGGTGAAGTGATCCGTGCTCAGGAATTGGGGGTGGATCAATGCCCTTTTGGACTTACCTTTCGCCGGAGGGTATCCCAGGTTTAAATAGTGCGCCGCCCTCTGGAGTCCTGCAAGCCGAGGGGTCTCCGGTGGAGGTTACGTCCTCGTTGTGGGCGTTTATGGCCTCATAGTGGGGGCGTTATCCTCACGGGGAAGCCGGAGCTCCTGGATTTCTTAGCGCCCAGCCCGCTAAGGACTCTAACGACTGCAATGATAAACATTTTATCGGTCGTACCGAGCTTAGAGGGGCCGGCCCTACTTGGGCACTAGGCCTAGCTCGGTGAGGAGATGGGTCGGATAGACCGGCTAGCGCTTCCCTCCTTCGTGCGGAGGGATAGCTCGTGCGCGGGTCTTCCTGTGACCTGACCGATGCTCGGGCTCTCCGAGCCTTGGGGCTGCTTAGGAGAGTTGTTTCCTCGAGCATTGTTTTATTGGGATTTTCCAAGTGGGCCCTGTGGGCTATCACTTGGATGAGCTTGCCTCGTCGGGCCCTGTTGGGTCTAGTTGGGTCTGCTCTTTGAGTGGGCTGCAGGAATCCCCCTCTCCATGTTGTTATATGCAAATTCTACCAGAGGCAAGTGATCATGCCAACTTCCTCCAAAATCAATGACACAAGCCCTGAGCATATCTTCTACCACATGATTAGTCCTTTCTGTCTGACCATCAGTTTGTGGATGAAAAGCTATGCTAAAATTTAATCTAGTCCCCAGTGAATGTTGTAAACTTTTCCAGAATTGTGATGTAAAACGTGGATCTCTATCTGATACAATAGAGACAGGGACACCATGTAGCTAACAATTTCTTTGATGTATAATGCTGCTAGAATATCACAGACCATCGACTTTTTATTGATATGAAATGTGTAGATTTAGTCAATCGGTCTATGATTACCCATATTCCATCATGTCCACCTCTTGTCTTAGGTAATCCCAGAATAAATCATTCTATACTCTCCCATTTCTATTCTGGAATACTTAAGTGCTGTAATTTTCCTGCAGGTCTGAAATGTTCCGCCTTAACTTGTTGGCATGTAAGACAACGAGATACAAAATCAGCTACTTCCCTCTTCATATTGGGCCACCAAAGTTTCTTTTGAGATCTGATACATCTTCGTACCTCCTGGATGATGGTGTACTTTGATTTATGTGCTTCTTCTAAGATCAATTTCTTTGTATCCTCATGATCCGGTATACACATTCGGCCCTTGAATAACAATCTTCCCTCATTAGAAATAGAAAAATCCGGTCTTTGTTCAATATTGGCCTTAATTTTCAATAAAATTGGATCATCCTCTTGTAACTTGGCCAAATCCTCTACCAATGTAGGTTGAGCTCGGATATTAGCTATGAAGCAATCTTCTTCCATAATATCAACCTCTAAATCCAACTGGGCAAATTGAGGAATAAGGTTAGTCACACTAATCATGAGACTTGATAACATACCAATTGGTTTTCTACTAAGTGCATCTGCTACAGCATTCGCCTTGCCAGGATGATATTGAATAGTAAAATCAAAGTCCTTGAGATGTTCTAACCACCTCCTTTGCCTCAGATTAAGCTCTTTTTGAGAAAATAAATAATTCAAGCTCTTGTGGTCTGTGTAGATCGTGAACTTTTCTCCATAAAGATAATGACGCCAAATTTTCAAGGCGAAAATAACTGCTACTAATTCCAAATCATGTACAGGATAATTTTCTTTGTGACGTTTCAATTGTCTTGAAGAATAGCAAATCACCTTTCCATCTTGCATAAGGACACACCCTAAGCCAATTCCAGATGCATCCGTATATACCTCAAATCCAGCACCCTCTATTGGTAGCGACAAAATAGGGGCTGTTGTAAGATGATTCTTAAGACTTTGAAAACTCTTTTCACAGTCCTTCGACCAGATAAAATGATTTTCTTTTCAAGTAAGTCTAGTTAAAAGAACCGCGATCTTTGAGAAGTCCTTTATGAATCTTCTATAATAACCTACTAGACCCAAAAAGCTTCTGACTTCAGATATAGTCGTTGGTCGGCTCCAATCTCTGACAGCTTCTACCTTAGAAGGATCCACAGTAATACCTTCTTTTGAAATAATGTGGCCTAGGAATGAGACTTCCTTGAGCCAGAATTCACACTTATTGAGTTTGGCATATAGATTATGTTCTCTAAGTGTTTGCAAAGCTATCCTTAGATGATCTTCATGTTCTTCTTTTATCTTGGAATATATCAGGATATCATCGATGAAGACGATGATGAATTGGTCTAAATATGGCTGGAAGACACTGTTCATAAGTTGCATAAATGCTGCTGGGGCATTAGTTAAACCGAACGGCATCACCACGAATTCATAGTGGCCATAACGACTTCGAAAAGCCGATTTATAAATGTCCTCTTCTTTGATTCTAAGCTGATGATAACCTGATCTTAGGTCAATCTTAGATAAGTACTCAGCTCCCGAAAGCTGATCGAAGAGCTCATCAATACGCGGCAATGGATATTTATTTTTGATTATAAGCTGATTCTATCGCCGGTAATCGATGCATAATCTGAGAGAACCATCCTTCTTCTTGACAAATAGAACAGGCGCACCCCAAGGGGATGTGCTAGGTCTAATGAAACCCTTGTCTAGAAGTTCCTGTAATTGCTTCTTTAGTTCCTTAAGTTCCATGGGAGACATCCTGTAAGGGGATATAGAAACAGGTGCTGCACCTGAAATGAGTTCAATGGTAAAGTTTACTTCCCTCTCGGGTGTTAAACTAGGTAGTTCGGATGGGAACACGTCAGGGAATTCATTTGCAATAGGAATGTTTCCTAGGATAATTTCCTTAGATTCGGTGACAATGACTGAAGCAAGAAAAACTTCACATCCTTTCGAGATAAGTTTGCAGGCGTGAAGAGAAGATATAATGGTAGGATGCTTCTTGTATTTGATGCCAAGAAAAGAAAATCTTGGAAGACCGGGTTTTCGGAAAGATATAATCCTATTTCGGCAGTTGATGTAAGCATCATGGTCTACAAGCCAATGTACCCCTAAAATGGCATCACAACCTTTCATATCGAGGCATACTAAGTTTGCGGGGAGATTGTGTCCTTCTACTACCACCTCACAATAGGGATAATACTTGGTAAGCTTAGTTCCAGATCCTAAAGGTGTAGTAATAGCGAGATCTGAAGGTAGGGGAACTGATGCAGTTGGTAAGGTGTTTGCAAAAGTGGTGGAGATAAAAGAATGAGAAGCACCAGTATCGAATAGCACGAATGCAGGACGAGAATAAATTTGAAGAGTACCTTCCATGAGCCCATCATTTTGATCCCTGGGCGCTTCTTCTTCATCAATAATTGCATTGAGGTGAGCCTGCCTCCTACGTCCTCCGTTATTTGATTGATCTTTCATAAGGGGGCAATCTGGCACACGATGCTCCCTACTTCCACAGCGTAAACAAGCACCTAGGCGCTTCCAGCATTCTTCAACCGAGTGGCCGAATTTCTCGCAAAAGGTGCATGCCGAGGTGACTTGCTCCTTCTCTTCTTTAACCTTTTTACTATTCCTTTGGGAACTTCCACCGTTCCCGTTCCTTGATCTTTTTTTGTTATCACGGCTTTTGTATGGTTCCGTGATGCTAAAGTTCTCTTTCTTATAATGCTGATATGAGTGCCGGCTAGATTCTTCTCCCTTTCCTTTCAACTTTTCGACCTTCTCTAAGGTCCTCTCGCATAGATATGCCCTCTGAACCATCTCCGCGTAAGTGCAGATATTTTGTGTCCCCAGTTGCTGAATGAAACCGGGCCGTAACCCGTCCATAAATCGGTTCGCCTTTAATAATTCTGTATTAATAAGGTGTGGTGCATATAGTGCTAGTCTTGAAAACTGTAACTCGTACTCTGCTACTGACATCATCCCTTGACGAAGGGAGGCAAACTCCATAGCCTTCCTTTCCTTCACATGTTCGGAGAAATACTTGGCACGAAATAAAGTGAGAAAAGTATTCCATGTATGTGGCGCATCGGCCGGAGGTGTCGGAACGGACTTCCACCAAGTACGGGCATCCTTATTCAATTGGAACGTTGCTAGACGGACTTTCTCCTGATCAGTGCATTGTATGACATCAAATATACGATTCATCTCATCGATCCAATTTTCTGCTTCGTCTGGATTGGAAGATCCATAGAAACGCGGAGGATTTAGACTCCGAAAGTTACGATGAAGATCTCCTGCCCTTGCCCCTGCACCACCTTGTGCTATAGTCTGCAGTGCCTGGGTGAGGTCGGCAATAGTTTGTTGCATACCGTCCCAATCTACACGTGAGCCATTCGAAAAATAGGGTACCTGAGAGAAAATAACAACTTGTTATTTCTCATGAAATTGTAATAAACAAAATAATTCTTAAAGCTAATTAGTTATCTTATCCCGGGTTCTACCCAATCCTCACATGGGTGTGGAATTTCTTCCTTAGTTCATAGGTAGGGGTCCTTAACTTTGGACTTATCCTATGACATGACTCTTTTCCCTAAGTCCTGAGACTTAGGCTCTGATACCAACTTAACTGTCACGCCCCGAGCCTTTAATTCTAGCGGAAGACTCGCTCGGGGAGCGTAAACAGCCGGCATCGTAAGCCTCTTGCAAGCAAGAATCAATCAGAGCGCGAGACAATCACACAAGTAAATGCAATTGCACATGATTTAATCAACTTCAACTTCATATCATAATGCTGAATATTCAAAGATACAATCACTAATTTGATTTTCATTCTACTAGACTCAAGAAATAGGAAAATTACATTGACTCAATCTAGACATTATAAACTTCCTATGTCTTCACTCTTGAATTAACAACATTCAATCGCTCTCAGACCCGCTACTTGAATCACCCGAATCCGAATTCGAACTATTCCCATCTCCTGAAAAATATTGGAAATAGGTAATGAGCACACTTGCCCAATAGGTATCTTCACATCAACATGAAGGCACTATTAAAGTAATTAACAATTTAGCTTTAAGGAATAAGGTAAAATCATGCGAATGCGAATCGATCACGCGTTTAAACCAAAGTAACAAGATAATCATGTAAGATAGAATGATCAAGAATGAACTAGCAAGAATGTAACAATAACATGGTATTGGCCTTCCATGAACAAGAATGTAACGAGATTGTACTAGCAAGCCACATATTCATCACACTAGTCTCTTTTGAGTACATAGTTCGTGAATTCCTGTGGAATATCAAGCAAGAAAGTCATGTCGTGCCGTGGATCTTCACTTATTTATAGAAATAGTACTCCCAGCGCAATGCGACGCCAGTAGCATCATACCCCATAGATTATAAAATAGTATGTTTCCGGCAATCAGCCGAGGGGACTAGTATAGAGCCCTTGAACACAATCAGTGCTCGATCGCATCTTCAGTTATAAATTAAGCTACTTCCACGCAGTATAATAGTAAAGTATGGCCAAGAATATAGCACTTCCAACAATTTCATGATAACTAAAATCAATGAATGAATGCTTCAACATAAGAATGTAGGAGTCAAGAAATAGACTTTAAACAATGTCATGCTCATAGAAATAAATCTACAGCATAACAGTATTTTTCTTAACTTCCATTTCATTTAGATCAATTTAAGCAATATGGCAAGTTCTAGATCATCAAGGTTTGTCTAGAATCATTGGAATATCAACCCTTGGTCAAACCTTGGGTTAACATACACAAGCTATGTAACGGTCGTTAACTGGGCCGTTACACTATGTAACGCGCCACTAATGGGCCGTTAAAATGATCAGAGTCTAGAAAGATAAAAATAGACTCAGAGGAATGTGACGGTCTGGCACTGGGCCGTTACGTGATCCTGACAGTCCAGTTCAAGGCCGTTACATTTCAAGAATCAGAAACCATGATAGTGCATTTCTAATTATTGGGCTTTAATGGTACAACCACACTACAAGAAAATAGACCTTCAGGGGCATTTCAAAATTATCCCAAAAAATGGAGATAAATGCCCTAAAAACCTTTAGGGGCAATTTGATTAGTTTTAGGGGCAATTTAAAATGTGCCCCTATATCCTCGGTCCCTAAAGGTTTTTGGGGCACTTTTTAGAAAATGCCCCTAATTTTGTAATTAGAGGCACTAAAAAATTGCCCCTATATATTCTAACGGGGGCAATTTTGATGATCAAATGCCTCTAATAAACATGTTTTAAAGGCAATTCCTCCTTCAAACTGCCCCAAATAACCTAATTTAAAGATAGCTGTCTACAAACACCTTTAAATAATCACTTAGAATAATGTGTTTAAAGGGCATTTTCTTCCCCAAACTATCCCAAACTACCAATCTGCAAGAGCACCATTTTTTAAATATTGCACCAAAATAACCATCCTGAAATATAAAAATTAAAGTCAAGATTACTTACATGCAATCAACACATGGATCATATTCTTCGTAATTCATTGACATGCACAAACACTTGCCATTATACACCACACATGTATATATAAACTATCCACCTTTTAACAGAAGCATAATAAGACATGATAGTCATTGATAAAAATAATCTCTTCGTAGAGCTATATTATAAAATCAAATCATGAAAATATCCCAATTACATAAGACTGACTTATAAATACAACTCGGACTGTGGAACCTCAATTTTTCACTCTACAACTAAAATATAAAAACTCAACTCTTCAAAACAGATAAAATAATTTCCCCTTGGTGCTCTTTAGGTACAACATTTTCTTGCTAATGTTCGTAAGGCAAGTCCAAATGGTAAGTTCTTCACTATTCTAAGGCAAGTTGCTTATGCCAATTGAGATCGTTGAGATATCTTGAACATGTGTAGTCTTCCAAATCATAAGCATCAAAGAGAAGTGGCTTGTTTACTGCTGTCTCCAATTCTCTCTCAGGTTCCAATGGTGCATCCTCACCTTTTAGAAGCTGGATAACCTGTGAAACACAATAGCCAATGCACAATTTAAACAATGATAGAAAGGTGTGAGCTTTTTGAGCTTCAGTAAAGTGGTTCCTCACAAGAAAAAGTCAGGTCAAGAGAGTGAACAGGAATTTTGGACAGCCTGAAGAAGCTTGATGCAAAGTATGAAACACTCAAACTACCTTGCTGCTCCCTACCTAATCCATGTGAGGCCGCAGAGTCAACATATGGTGAATGCACATTGATGCTACTGCAATTGCATTGTTCATTTCCCTAAGATCATATGCATTCCTGAGGGTGGGGTCGATCAGATCCTTGATGTTGTTTGCATCCAACAGCGACTTTGCCTATTTCAAGTGAAATGGAACACATCAAGAAGATGAAGGCATGTCTTCAGTCACGTGTATAAGGGATTTTGAACATGTGAAGGCTTATAGCACACTGCATGGTCATACCCACATCACAAGGCTTTGCCGGCATGAATCAACTGCCCGACGCCCAGTTATGAGCTCGAGCAGCAAAACCTCAAGGCAAATACATCAGTCTTCTCGTTCACCACACCGTGCATGAAGTATTCTGGTGCCAAATAGCTGAAAGATAAACAATATTGAAGCCAAATTTTATTCTTCAGCGTATCAAATGACTGCAAGGAGAATAAATATTGAAGAAGCTAAAGAGAAACTGATTCACCCAAACGTGCTTTCAATTGGAAACACTACATGGTGGGTCCATTGCTCAGGCAGCCACTTTGCAAGACCAAAATCAGAAATCTGTGTCATACGAGATCACCAAAGACAACATCATTACAGCATATTTGAAAGTGGAAAGGGAAGCAGAGGGCAATAGAATAAACAATGAGTAATAAACACCTAAGGTTGATAGCCATCTGTAAGTAGTATGTTAGAAGCCTTGATGTCTCTGTGTATTATGCACATGTGACAGCCCTGGTGAAGATAGCGAAGGCCCTCTGCAACACCTAACGCGATCTTAAATCTGATTCCCCAGCCAATCGGCTCCTTTGAACCTGAAAAGCTGAATCATTACTTATTACTATATAATAAATAACAAATGGACTTTGGATTCTTCATAGCTCTCAAACTCAGAAATGTAATTGATTTGAGGAATGAATTCCAATATATGATGGGCATTCAACAGTCATATAAATTCATCTAGAGCCAATTTGACTTTTCACTTGCCTTATCATATGATTCTTGGTATCAAGAAGTGCATGGTAGAAAGACTTTACCATAGAGCACAGAGGCTAAGCTTCCTTGTGGTGAGTACTGGAGGACAAGATGCAGCCCTCCTTCCACTCCAAATCCCAGCAAGTGGGGAGCATTCGGATGGTTAACATGGGCAATTATCCCCAGCTCTGACAGGAAATCCCCAACTCGCTCCTCCTCAGTCTCCTTTCTCATCAATATCTTTAGAGCAACAAGTTGGCCATCAGGCAAGCACCCTCCATACACTTCTGCATGCCCTCCCTTGCCGATCAGATTCTCTGGCAATTGCATGGAATTGGAAATATCTCTATGTCAATAGACACTGGATAAATACTCATATAACGAAATGACATGATTTTTAAACAAGCCTACTCTGTTAGTATAGACGGGGGAAAAGAAAAGAAAGAAAACACATGAAAAAAAAAGCCGAATGAGTACTTGAATCCAATGCATTTTCCTTTCACTTGTTTATCCATGCAATTCAGAAGTATAAAATGGCAATAAATAATATACTTTTTGCAAATATGTGAAGCTCTTAATCTAATATGTGGAACAAAAAGTGCCAAAAGAATGCCTCCACAGCTGAGAGCACCTGTAATTTGGAAACAATAAGTGCCAAAAGATAATTACACATGAGAAGCAACAGATGTTCAAGTATGGGAGAAGCTCAGAAAACTGAAACAAGCTCTTAAAGTATGGAATATCAACTGCTTTGGGAATGTCCAACTAAATATTCAGAAAGCTAGCCGAGACTTGGAAATTGCTCAACAACAACTAAACTTAGATCCAATGAATAGCACTCTAATTATCAAGGAGAATCAATGTAGGGAAACTTACTTTAAAGCTTTGCAAAAAGAGGAGTCGTATGCAAAGCAGAAGTCCAGGAAGCATTGGCTAGCTTTGGGAAACTCTAACACAAAATTCTTTTATGCTGCACTGAAACAAAGAAAAGCAACAAACTGCATCAAAAAATGTAGACTCCAAGATGGAAATTATACTGAAGATTTGGATACAGTTAATATTCAGAAAGAAATTGTGGAAAGCCAAACCTGTACAACAGATCCATCTGGGGAAAGCCAAACCTGTACAAATGGATCATGCCTCCCATTTGAGCTTCTATCACGTATATAACTGTAAAACATGAATACTACACCTGAAAAATGTTACAACCGCCTAACACTGATCTTTCACCATGTTCCAGCTATAAATGCCTACTCTTGATCACATCATTGCTCGTGTCCTTCTGTGGCATGCCCCGATGATGAGAAAAGAAAAACAGCCTCTATCGTTCCATCAGAAGCTGCAAAATGGATCTTTGAAAGGCCTGCACAACATAAAAAAATAAAAGCCCAGCTACTACTGGTGAATAGGTGGGACTCGGTTATATTATGTGTAGGAGTAAAGAGCACTTTTCATCCATATCCGGAGGCTTTCTCAAATGAAACATGTTCAGTATTTTCTGGCTTCTGAGCCACTGCAGCAGCCAGTCCCCGCAGCAAAGTGATCACACAACTTGTTTCTTCAACATAATACTTCGCCTGCCTTGGCTTTTGGCCAACTATGCAGGCAAAGACTTCAGTTTCAACAGGAAGTAATTGACTTGAGGCCATAATATAATTTATGCTCTCAAACATATCCTCATCAGATCGGTCATCTCCTATGCACATCACAAAATCCAGAGTTTTCCCACTACTGACTAATGTTGAAAGTATTTTTTGCACAACAAACCCTTTACTGATTCCTTGCTTGGTACAGAAAGACCTGTCACCAACAGATCATAAGACTACAAAACTCTATCAACTCATGCTTGCTTAATATAGATATTGTCGCCAATAACAAAAAAGAACTTGGGTTAACCAGATAAAAGCTGCTAATTGCTAATATTCAAAAAGGATGCAAAAATATAAAGTAGATAAATAATCCCATACACTTAAAGAGGAGCAGCTCTTAAGTGTTCTAGTAAACAATAAAGAAAGAAATACTCATGACACTATGAAAGTTCATATAAATTTACATACTTTCAGGATCTACCACAGAAATAGCTTGCAGTTAAAACAAAATCTGATGATAGTCTAGATATAAATCTATCTAAAGAAACTGAATAGCATATCAGTAAAAATAACAAGTAAATAGTGTAAGGTGACAAAAGCCTAACCAGAAGAAACTCTTTACCATTTAGAAATTCTCATGGTTGCTTCCTTGAGTAAATATAACCTGATAACCACCACTAAACTTAAGTCCTAACAAGCAACCTTGAGAAAATTTGAATGCTATTGTTGAATAATGCCAAACATACAGATCTGTGAAGACAAAAATATACTACAATGTCAAGGGCACAGTGAAAGAGGCTGCAAGTTACGATTATGTGAAGACAATAATATACTAATAGTGGACAGTGAGACCATATCATATTTTTGATGATTCACAATCTACAAACAGAAATCAGATCAGATAATAGTCATGTCTACAATCTCAAAGTAGAAAGAACTGAAATTGTATTTGCACAGTTTGTCTATGTGGTGAGGTAACATGCAATATGGTGAACTTTCTGCTATCTTCCTCTATTAATTGTAGCAGAGTCAGTGTGATGGCTTTTATTTCTTGACAATAATATGCCCCTTCGGACTCCCAAATTCGACGACCAATTATGTACTCACGATTACCACAGAAAAATGGGAACTCAAGCTTCTCATCCCACTTGGCCTTCATACGGAACTCATCATCCCAGAAAAAATCCCTAACAATTTCTGGTGCTGCATCTTCAAAGATTGTTCTACTGCGATACTGTGGAGGACCAGTCTAGCAAACAAAAAAATGAAAGAAAAAGGGGGGGCTCATTCAGTGATAGAGACGAGCCTAGCAGCTGATCAAACATGCAGATGAGGCCACACGGAGGTAAATCGAACAAGGGAAAAGAAAAGATCAAAAAAAAAGAAGCAGACAAGAATGGCATTTATATGTGCATTATCTGGTGACTGAATCTCTTAGGACTGAATTTCAAAGACAAACTAGTTCCCACAATGCATAAACTCAAAAAAATCTCATTCCATGCGCTACCAATCCAAGCCTACATGCATAATTCCCATCATTCATATAAGGATTCATATCCCACATGTATAAGTTTGGAGGGCTCATTCTGAATGTTTGGGATCCCATACTTTCCTAAGGCCTGTAACAATAGCAATAACATATAAGTTGAAAAGCTACGAACAATTTTCATGGATACATATACACTAAGTGCCAGTTTCAGACATCAAACCTGTTCTACAACTGAGTCATCAGTGAATGCAATCCTCTGCTTGTTCAATTTATAGGCAATGAATGTGCATGAAGCTGATATTTGGTTTCTGAAAAGGGAAATCATTCATCAGAAGTTACATTCAAGTTAGTAAAATTTAAATAAAGTATTCACATGCATGTTCCGCAACCTTGTGCTATATAGTATTCCAGCAGCATCAAATAGTGGTTTAACCTCATCAAGGAATATCTTCGGTGCACTTGATTGAGAAACAACTGATTAGAATGGCTGCAGACGGGTACATAAAATAAATCAACAGTATAACCAGCATCAAATACTCATTATCTATTGCATCTAAAGCTCACTTACACTGTGACCACTAGAAGGAAGAAATGCTCCAGCTTTGAAAATAAGGCCTATAAGGGGATTGTTGGCGGGAGGTGGTGCACATGCTCCATTAGCAGGGGTGCATGAATGATAATAACAGACAAATTGCTTTACAAACAAAGTAAAAGAATGGTATTTCTAGGTCCCAACTTCACCAAACAAAAGAATGGTAACAACATACAAATTGCTTTACACAAAGTAACATCAAACATATAAAAAAGGAAATGGCTGGTAGAAATTAGGTAGCTTAAAATCACTAATATATATCAAATGAATGAAATCACAAAGAAACTAAATTCTGGTTCATGTATAATCACATAGAAAAACAAGGGTCTAATCACATATTTCTATTAACAAACTCTATTAACAAGGGTATAATCATCTTTGAGTTCTTTTCCTTTCAACCTGCAAAGAAAATGACAAATAAAAAGTAATAACTCAAATTACAAGAGTTTAACTTCATTCCAAAAATTAAAGTAGAAATGTAAAAGAGATGAAAGTCATTACATGTGTCCTTAGCCAGGCTATTGTTTTGCCGGTGGCATCTCCAATTGTTCTGACATCATTGTATGGTCGAATAAGTGGGGCTGATGGTTGTATAGGTATTTCAATAAACACTTCACAAAAAAAATCTCCTAGTTCCACTCCTCCAACTTTCTTTTCTGAATCTCTACTAACAACGATCCCAGAAGCTACCACAATATCAACTTCAGTCCAACTCTTTAAAAAGACATCTTCAACATTCTATAAAAAAATGTAAGTTAATAAAATGAAATGATAGATTCCAAGTATAAAAATTCAATTATTAGAAATGTAATAAAGCAATGATCTAAACTATTGTTAACTTACATTCTGATTACATGCTTGAGGACCCTTTCCTCTACTTGTTGCCAAAGAGGGTATCTAAAATTGCAATTAAATAATATCAATTAACATTTATCTAAGAATTCTTATTGCAACTAATTGAGAATGTTGGCAACTATAATACAAGTAAACAATCTTCTATAGATAAATATTTTACCTCTTCATTTTGTTCTGTGTTGCCTGCTTGAGAGGATGAATGCTCATGTAGGGATCGAATATCATTCATATTCGTGGTGGCATTTGAATCCTATTAAATCAACAAAAAAGAAGTGAGCTATGTTCATATTAATATATTACATTCAAACATATATTTTCAAATTACCTGCATATTAGTCATTGGAAAATTGAAAGCACCTAGCATGTCATTGATATTGATGTTACTTGTACTCTCTCCACCATTTTGTAGTACTCCCATCAAATAACGGCCAAGGGACTGTACTGTAGTTTGCAATAATTTCATCTCTTCTCGCATTTTCTGTACTTCCTCTGTATTAGTAGAAACTCTCTCTCTAGTTGTAACACGACTGATTTTATCACCAAACACCTTTGATGGTGTAGGGCCCATCCCAATTGTCCTAACCCAACTACGTCCATCCACTCCCATGACTTGAGAAAATACATCAGTCCTTGAGACTTTCTCCATTATTTGAGATCCCTCAGGTTGTTCAGAGTATAATTCTTGGATACGTGACTTATAAGATTAAAAAAATAAATGAGTATTTAAAATAATAAATTAATTGCAACGCAAACTTAAATAAATCACAACCAATGAAATATTTAAAAAGATACTTACAATTATTTCAGCATATGTCTTGTCTGCAGGATTCCCATTCTTACGTGTATGAGTTACCATAAATATATGAGCTCTAGGAGGATCTTCACCATTTGGCATCTTCTTTTTCTAATAAAAAAATCAATAGTAAAAGAGATCATCACTAAACCAATTACTAAATGGTATGCATTTGGTAGCCACTAATCATATTCACATTGGCATCATTTATTGGCTTAGTTCATCACATGATTTTGGTTCACAAAAAATGTAATAAATATTTACAAGTATAAAGTGCATACCTCTAGCTCTCTTACCCTAGCAAAACTTCTGGTACCTGAGGTGTGCGAAATTTTTTGTTGTGCACGGTTTGCCTTATTCTTCGTACTGATGGCCTGATTCGGAAAAAGTGAATAAATTAACAATAACTCTTATAGTTATTGAGAATATTGTAGGAGATACCTGTCCTTTCTCTGAATTCCAAAGATCAAGAGCTTCCTTTAACTGATCTAAATCAATCCTACTATCTTGACAAGCTCTCACTCTATCCTCATCATTCTCAAAGGGATTATAATAGTTTGACTTAATTGTTGCCTTCCAAGCTCTTCTTTTCTTTGCAATTGACTTTAAAACCCAATCCTTACAATCACCATCAAAGTCAAAGCGGCTCTGCATGACAATGTTTCTTTCCATGTAAACTGGAAAAATAAGAAAATTAACAATATCAATTAGTTCTTCTTACCTTAACATCCTCCCAGATATCATCTTTAATTGTCTTGTCCACATGTCTCCAATCCGTGCCATTTAATAAACCATGTTGCCTTATAAGTGTGCCTAGAAAGTTTGACAATTTAGAGGTATGCTCATTTATCGGTTGCCCATACTCATTGGTCTTGATAGGAATTTTGTCACGTTCACTCAAGGTCCAAATATCCTTGCAATGTGTTGGACCACGTGTCCGGCGATCACTTCTGGCACCTAATAAAGATATGAAAAGAAAGATAATTTAGCATGACAATAATATAAATTTCAACAACATTAAATATTTATGAGATTAGAGTCATTATTTATACAACTTTCTTTTTCCGCAGTAGAGGAGTCCTCTCCAAGATGTGAGTAGCTTGATTCAATAGCATGTCTTCCAGGGTTTAATGGATCTTCCCGTACCATTGGCCTCACAGGTATATCTTGTCCTCCTTGTTGAGGATGAATGTCATCTCTTGAGAGGTCAGTGGGAAGAATTTCTATTGGAAGTTGGAGATAAGCCTTAGATCTTGTGACCCTTGTTGAATCTGAGGATGTATGCTTGTTGCGCTTCATATTATCTTAGCCTACCAATCATGACAAGCATTATAGACTAAATGCAAACAAAGAATGCGTTATCTATGACAATATAAATAAGAACAAAAAGATAAAATGAAGGCAAACATAGAAATTGAAAATTTAATGACCTATACAACAACACTAATGAAAACATCATACAAATAGTTATAGTATCTATTAGTCATCCTCTTCATGAATCACATATTCAGCATCATCGCCTATTACTTGCTTTTGTACATTTGTCAATAACATGTCAACTATTTCCCCATCCATATCTGCCCTAACCAAACTAAGGTCATCAAAGTCATTAGCTTCATTAGGTACTAAAGTCAAGTCTGCATCTGCTTCTTGTACATCGAATCTGAAGCTTTCTTGCATATTGTTGTCAAGGCCATCTTCTATTGACATAGTTTCCATATCAAAGAAGTCACGAGGATCTATTCTCCTCACAAAATGCTAATCCACATCAAGAGGGTCTTCTATGTAGAACACTTGCTGAACTTGATTAGCAAAAACAAATGGCTCATCTAACAATTGTTGACCCCCATAGCAAAGCCTTCTTAAGTTCACAAGAGTGTGGCCAAATTCATCTTTTTTCACTCCTCTTTCTGGATTTAAAGCATCAACCCAATCACACTTGAATAATACAACCCTTCCAGCTTGATTATAGTTGAGTTCTATTATATTCTTCAGCACACCATAATATGTTACATCTCCACAATAGGGTTTCTATCTGAGGCACTTGAAAAGCTTGATGTCTTTGCAGTTAAAACAACCCCACAATTTTGAGTTTTCTTATGCATCTCACGACTTTTCGTATGGAATCTGAAACCATTTATTATGTATCCATCGCATCTCCTAGCAATATCACTTGGACCACGAGCCAAACATGCAATTAACTCGGTGACATTTTGATTATTTGAACTCCGTAACTTCTGTACCTATTACAACAAAAGAAAAAATATATAATTATTACTCTCTCAATGACATTGTTTACAATAAATTATTTAACGGCACTCCAAAGGTAACTTACATGGTCTTTAAACCATGTAGATAACTTTTCATTGTGAATGCGCTCTAACTCTTTCGGACGCATATGTCGTTGTTGACATTTTATGATGTTTTTATGCTCCCTGCATAGCAAATGTATTAAGTAGGACTTGGACAAATATATGATGTAGGAATAAATGGAATAATAAAAACTTACACAAGATATGTTGTAACTTCTTCACAATTAAATAGCACATATCTATGTGCTTGTTTTAGATCCATTTTATCTAGAACAATAGCTTCACACTTCCCCAATGGACGACCTTCTTGTTTAAAGAAAGATGAACTTTCAAGCACATTTGTCTCAGGTGTGGCATCATCATTACGGATTGGCCTATTAAACATGGTCTCCCCACTACTTAGATATCTTGAACAAAAGGTTAAACATTCTTCCACAATATAACCTTCAGCAATTGAACCTTCAGGATGACTTCTGGTACGAACATATGACTTTAATTTGGAGAGATACCTATAAAAAAGCACATAAAATGATTATAATAGTATATGTAATTAATAGAATGCATGTGTAACCATATATTCAACTAACCTTTCTATAAGATACATCTATCGATAATGCACAGGCCCACCAATACTTGCCTCTCTTGCTAGATGAATAGTTAAATGCACCATAACATCAAAAAAAGATGGAGGAAAAATCCTCTCCAACTGACAAAGTGTGAGAGCAATTCTTCTTTCTAGCCTTTGAAGATCATGCACGTTAAGAACTTTTAAGCATAGTTCTCTAAAGAACTTACTTAGTTCAACTAAGATTGAGCTCACATTTCTTGGTAAAGTCCTTGTGCTTATCAGAGGAAGAATATGTTGCATGACAACATGAAAATCATGACTTTTGAATCCATATATCTTGCATTGCTTTACACGCACACATCTTGAGATGTTCGCTGCATAACCATCTGGGAATTTTATTCTTTTTAAGAATCTGCAAAAAAGTCTTTTTTCTTGATCTTTCAATGTGAAACATGCAACAGGCTTTATAGTTTTATGGCCATCTGATACAAAGTGAAGAGCATGCTTGATGTTCAGAGCCTGCAAATCTAGACGAGCATTCGAGTCATCCTTCGAGCCATCTTTATCATTAAATATAGTATTGAGCAAACTTTCACAAACATTCTTTTCAATATGCATCACGTCGAGATTGTGACGTAATAAATTATGCTCCCAATATGGCAAATCAAAAAAGATACTTCATTTTTTCGAATTATAAAATGGATCCACATCTTTACCATGCTTCTTTTTTCTTTTTGATTTATTTTGACAAGTCTTCCCAAATGTAAAAGTGAATCCTTGCAATTGTGCCAAACAATCAGAACCAGATAAAGGTTTAGGAGCACTTCTATACTCCTGCTTACCATCAAATGATCTATACTCAGATCTAAATCGATGATCATGATCTAAAAATCTGCGGTGACCCATATAACAGAACTTTCGACCATAAGTCAAGAAATGAGACCATGTGTCCTTATTGCAATGAGGGCATGCGTATTTCCCCTCGGTACTCCAACCAGATAAGTTTGCATATGCAGGAAAATCATTGATTGTCCACAATAATGCAGCATGCATTTTGAATATCTCTTTTCTCGATGTGTCATATGTTTCAACCCCAACTTCCCACAACTCCTTCAACTCCTCTATCAAAGGTTGAAGGTATATGTCAATATCATTACCAGGAGCCAAAGGGCCAGGAATAAGCAAAGACATGATAAAATAAGGTTGTTTCATACACATCCATGGCGGTAGATTATAAGGCATTAGAATAACTGGCCATGTACTATGAGAGATACTCATCGTCCTAAATGGATTAAAACCATCAGCTGATAAACCAAGTCTCACATTCCTACTATCTGAAGAAAAATCAGGATTAAGATAGTCAAAAGTCTTCCAAGCAGGAGAATCAGCAGGATGTCTCATCATGCCATCTTTAGTGCGCTCTTCATCATGCCATCTCATAGAAGGAGATGTTTTTGATGACATGAATAGTCTTTGAAGCCTTGGTATTAAGGGAAAATGGCGTAATATTTTGGCTGCAATCTTTGATTGTTTCTTGGATGATTCCACCTCATTTTCACCATTTGTTTCAACTTGTATCCATCTTGAAGCACCACAAGTACTGCATGATTCATCATTAGCCTTTGTCTTCCAATACAGTTGACAATCATTAGGACAAGCATGAATATTCTTGTAATCAAGTCCTAAGTCCTTAATAATCTTTTTGATCTCATATAGAGAATTTGGTAATGTTTCACCATCAGGCAGCACTTCTTTCAACAATTCTAACATCATAGTGAATGAACTATCACTCCATCCATTGAGACATTTGATCTGATAGAACCTAACAAGAAATGATAGCTTGGTAAATCTTTTACATCCTGGGTATAATTCTTGCTCAGCATCTTTGATCAATTTATAAAACTTTTCAACTTCAGCATCTATTCTTTGTGGAGAATTTGATACTCCAAATGTAGACGAACTCAGATTTGAGAAGACAAAAGTGTCATTCAGCATTTCATGCATTTCAGTATCAGGATTTGAATTACTGGAGTCATTGAATGCAACATTTTCTGAAGCATCATGTGAACCTTCCCCATGAAAAATCCAATGAGTGTAGTTGACATTGAAACCATGACAAATTATATGCTCGAAGACCTCTTGCCTGATCATCCTAAAGCAATTATTACAATTCACGCAAGGACACATGATCTTCCCATCACTAGAGGTTTTTTGAAATTCAAAATCTAAAAATTGAAATGCTCCATCCACGTATCTCTTGCTCACCCTACAACATTGAATCAAATATATAAGTCAATAGTTACGTATTTTTTCCATCACAGATAAGAATAACCATAATACCTTAGTATGTATATATACCTTGGTTCTTGAATCCAACTCTTATCTAACATTTTCCCAACAAATTTGACTATCAAAGAGTGTGAAGAAATAAATTTGATCACTACGAAAAAGATAACGAAAAGTTAGTGTAGTGATGGTTAAGTATATAATATACATTTTAAATTATCAACAAAAAAACGTATGAATCTAGAAGATTCTTTAACAAGTTTTGGTTTAACTACATACCTTGATGAGGACAGAATGATAAATGTGATTGTAAATTGTACGAAAATAAATCAATCACTAGGCACAGATGTGATTAGGGCAAGCAAGTACTGCATAAACGAAAACCAAATGAAAATGCGACTACGTTAAGCAAGTTCATAAAGTTAGACAAATTTTATTCTCTACACCATGCTTAAAGGAGAAGAAAAATAAAAGAAAATATTTAAAGAGAACATGAAAGTAATTTTTGTCATAAAGTGTGCAATGTTTAATTGCTCTCATAACATGTCATGAGCCTATTGAGCATCCACCTGAAAACTATGTAAATGACTTCTTTAAAAATGAAAGTTAATGGTTTCATTTTTCTTCATTTGCATGTAATCCTAAAGACAGTATATCCATGATGCATTGACAGTATGAAATATGTAAAACATGTAGCCCCCTATCTGCTTTTGTGTGATAGAACCTTAGCCTACTATTAAGTGTGAAAGATTTATTCCATTTAGAATTTGTGTACCTAGTTTATTTGTCAAAGTTATTGAGTTGTCAGGGGAGGATGAACGTGCTATTTAATTACTCGTATGCATTATTTTGACAGCAACCGCATGATGTTAAGAGGGAGTGTCCCTAGTATCATGGTCAGCTAATATGTACTGTGTGATGGTGAATGCCTTCATAGCTTGTGGATTAAAATGGTGATATAAGTTGATTTCAAAGCCCATCAAGTTGTCAAGCATCCTTTTCTTGAGGAGCACGATGGACACTAAAGCTTTTGATGTACACTTTGGAGATTTGCAAGTTTTCTAAAGTTGTAGGTGCAAGATAGCTGCATGAGAACACCATGCTACAAATTGCACACTTATAGTACATTGTTGGCACTAAGAAAGAAGAAACTGTTACGGAACACCGTTAGAAGAGCAAATGTGAGAATGAGTGTTAGGCTGCACATATGCTTGATTTATGTTTTGGTTTGTTGACATACCATCAGGCAATATGCAACCAAGTTTTACCTTGTAACTGCATTAATTGTTATATTGTTAATCTACTTCATGCCTATTTTTTGGTTAGGAACATAGTCGACCTCTTGCTGCACTGACACACTTAAAAATGAAAAGGTCGTACTTGAAGAGCTTGACCATGCAACAAGGAGCTTCTAATTAATGCAAGTGCTTGAGGAAGAACTTTAGATTTAACAGTCAAACCAATATTTTTGTTTGACTTTCTGTCAGTCATCAAAGTGCAGCAAAGTTCCAAGGCAAGAGCCGCCATGTGTAAGTCCGAATCGTTGTAGGATTAAAGAAATAATAAGGTCACCACATAAAATAAAGATCAGAAAGGCTATTGTCGATTGAGAGGTGAAACCATATCAGAGCAGACAACTCAGCAACTATAATTTCATAAGCAGATGAATCAATTTGGTTGCCATAAGCAACAACTAAAGAATTCATTGTCTCCAGTGTAGCCTGCCTCAACACACAGTTAGCCTATTTTGGAAATATATAAAATGTAACAGAAGATTTTGAGTCAAACATTCAACATATACAAGAGATACCACAAATCTGACATATATAGATTCAAAATACCTTGCGCAGAAAAGTTGTCAACTCTGCCACAACCTGATGCAGGACAATAGAAAGGTCTATTCGAAGGGGTGAACTAGATATAACAGCAAAAGCCTGAACCAAGAACATCAATGTAATTAGTGGAGGAAGGCAAAATATAGCAGTAGTCAGGAGGCAATGATAAAGCAACTAGATTCCTCTTCGTGCAACAAATCAACACGGCTAAACAGTCAAAGTATCACAAATACTACTGTGGCACTTTAAAGAGTACTCAAACTACAAGGCAAGTCATCATTACTTCTAAGGAAAAGGAGAATGCAGGAATGGCTAAAAATTCAAGATACAAGGGCCACTCAGTTTTAAAAAATCAAGGAGCACCCTGATAACACTTCAAAAGTTTTGATTCAACTTTATCTTTTTACACAATTTTCAAAATAGTTATCAGTCCTGGTAATATTTCAAAAGTTGATTCAATAATCTTTTTACTCAATTTTTATAGATCCACACTTAATGATAACCAATTAAACAAAAAGGCTAATGAAGCGTGATATAGTGCAAGAGCAAATTTACTGCCCCAAATAGCACATAACCTGATAACCGCAAAAAAATAGTAAAAACCAACTGTTATAAAATAAGTAGGATTTAATATGATTGGGAAAAATCATTCACAGTTTGAACTGCACTAATGTCTTGTCCCTTGATGCAAGGTACTAAGCTACCCGTACATAACTCCAAATTAGAAAGGTCACTTTAAAAAAAACTCTAACCAGAAAGGAAAGAAAAAATAATACAATTAACACCAGACATGTGGCTCAAACAGTTCCCAATTTAACAAAAATGAATATTGTAGATTTCTTCCTATTCTTCCCACTCCTCCCTCTCTGTCCACCAACTTTCAACATGTGGTAGTCACTTCACTTAAATCTCCCCCCATCGCTGATAATGGTCTGCCCCTCCATTCTTTGGGAACCATAACCACTCTATTCTAGCCCTCCTGTCCAACATTACATTTTAGGATCAAAAAGTTAAAAACACACAAGTTAGCAAGATATATGTATTGGCCTTTACAAAAAAAAATTGTTTAACCTAATAGAAAAATAAGCAGAGTTCCTTCATTGACCTATGAAGAAGGGGACCTTGGTGGGGCTGCTACCGGAGGCGGGGAAGGAGCACCTGCTACCAGTGGTAGGGAGGATGCAGCTACTACCGGAGGCGAGGAAGCAGGCGGCTGCTACCGGCGGGCGGGGCTGCCGGCGGATGCTACCGAGGGGCGGCGCTGCAGGCAACTGGTACCGGCTGGCAGGGAAGCAAGCGGCTGCTACCGGTGGACGGGGAAGTAGGCAGCTGCGCTATCGGAGGTGGGGAAGCAGGGTCTGCTACCGGTAGGCGGGGAAGCAGGCGGCTGCTACTGGAGGGGGAGTAGTAGGTGACTGCTATCGGAGGCGGCCGGGGAAGGAGGGGCTGCTACCAGCGAGCGGGGAAGCAGGCGGCTGCTACCAGAGGCGGGGAAGCAGGCGGCTGCTACCGATGGGCTAGGAAGTAGGCAGAGTCGATGCCAGCTAGCGGTGACTCCGATGTCGGTGGCGACGATTGTGACGGTGGCTGTGCTGGGAAGGACCTTTCCACGGTGGGAAAGAGGGGAAGGCGAGAGAGTAAGAGATCGAGAGAGAGTTAGTTGGGGATGGGGAGGAGACGAGGCGGGGGAAAGAAATTCTATTAGCTAGGAGGGAGATGAGAGGGAGAGGTGGAGTGGTGGAGATCGAGGGAGTCCGCGACCGCGCGAGAAGGAAGGAGGCCAGAGGCCGGTTACGATCGCGCGGGAGCTCCAATATGGCGCGCGTAGGCGAAATATTTAGGGGCATTTTTAATGGATTGATATTTTTGTATAGTTATTTTGAGACAATTTTAAAATGCCTCTACATATTTAAAGACAATAATAAAAATAGAATATCACTATTTATGATAATTTAGAGACACTTTTAAGAAATGCCTCTAAATTAACTGCCCCTATATCTATACTTTTTTGTAGTGCCAACTCGGTGTCCTAGTGGGAATCCCAAGCTCGCGGAGAATTACGGAGGCCTTGAAATAATGATTTCCTAGTCTATTGGAAGGAATATCCAATAGAGAGGTCCTCATGTCCAAGATTGTGTTCCTATAGTGCAAAGTGTGAGCTAATGACAACATACCGGAATATGTGCCATGTACTTATAGAATTGACTCTATTGACAGAGAGAGATATGTATACTCAAATTTGAAAATCATGCTGAAAACTCCGTCAATATAATATTAAAAAGTCATTCTTTATAATACAAAACCATATAATTTGGCTTCAAAAATTAACATAACTCAATAAAAGTGAGACCACAAAACATGCAATACCTATCATGAATGATCAAATAACCTTAAAATCACATGATCAGGTTAAAACATAGGTATCTAGGCTTTAACAATAATAATATTGGCAGGTTATATTCTGTCTTGGGGTTGACAGAACATAGAGTATAACGGTCTGGATATGGGGCGTCACTGTGATTGTGACAGTCATGACCCAGCCGTTACATGAATGTAACGTGTCTGTCAAAGCGCGTTATAATCAACCGTGAAACTCAAATCCAATCAGGGAGTATAACGGTCTGTCGTGGGGCCGTTACATGGCAGTGACGGTCCTTCTATGATGCGTTACATTCTCTGCTAACAGGAAACAACTATAGAAGCTAAGAGATCAACTCACATCATGTCTTTTATCAAAACATCATGAGTTTCTAGATATGTTAACAAAGTAAAGGTTGTCTATATGCATGGGTATTGGTGAATAGATGGATAGTCAAGTCTTTAATCTTTAGGTAGGGCTAAGGGAAACATGATATGCATAGAACCAATAAAACATGAAATAGATGATCTAGCATGCATGAAATCCAATCAAAACAGAGGCTCTTAGTCCTATCAAGTTGTTTTTACCATTCATGAGATAACCTACCTCTTACTTAGACTGTAGTTCCTGAATTTGGTAGAGAACCTTGCCCTAGATCTCCTCCTTCTCTTGTGACTTTTTCAGCAACTTCCTTGGGCTCTAACTCCATGACCTCTTGACCTAAAGATGTGAAATTCGGAGGGGAGTTAGTCTAAAGTATTGTGAACAAATTATTCTAAAGAACTTACCTGAGATAATGACTCCTTACCTTGCTTCCTTACGCCCAAAAAGTAAGGGTCGTACAGTTCAGAACTATGCCCTATTTATAGAGTTTGGACTAGGTTTTGAGGATTAGATCGAGTTTAGAGTCCTTGTTTCATCAAATCCTAATCCCTAAGAGTCCTTAGAGTCTTTACAATCCTTCCCAAGTCGATCCCTAGTGGATAGGAACATCAAGTTCCAATCTTTTCATGAGTTCCTTTGCTTACGGAACTAACAGGTTTGTAACGGACTAGGACCTACGCGTTAGGGTTATGTGGCGGTCTCGCGATAGACCGTTACATTACTTATTCCTAGAGTTCAAAGGAAATCAAACTCTTTTAGTTTTCTAGTTCATAGTGTAACGGTCGAGACACCGTGCGTTACACGGCTGTGACGGTTAGGCTATAGACCGTTATATGTGTCGTGGATAGAGTTCAAACAATTTAAAACTCTTTTGATAATTATCCATTAACTTATCTTATATATTCTAGTATTTGACCTTAATATCCGTGGATAGACTTAATTACCTTCTAGAATGTGGGCCAAACTTAATGGGCCAGAGTTAAAACCTTTTGGACTTTAATTAAGTGGGTTGGGTTAATTGATTAACACCACTTGGCCTCATAATGACTTATTAATTTTAAATAAACCATTTATAAATTTATTTAGGCCTTTATAAATTCTTGAAAATTATTTAAAATTTTTGGGGCACTATAATCAGCCTTCATATGACCTGTCTTCCTGCAATAATAACAAGCATTAACATCAGATTTTTCAGCAGGGTTAAATTTATACCTGTTTTGCTTCCTGCTGTGGTATTTTCTGTAGAGATTCTTCCCTTCTCTTTTAAGAAATATACTGAACTCTCTTGTGATCATAGCTATTTCATCCTTTTCAAGATCTGATCCAGATGAACTCCGATCACTGGATGATCCAATGCTGCTGGACTGTTTTGAGCAGCTATGCTTGGCCTTCAGAGCAATAGGCTTCCTGTTTTCGAGCTCTTCAGCTTGTAGTAAATTCATCTCGTACGCCATTAAGGAACCTATCATCTCATTGGGTTTCATCTTTTGTAGATCTTTTGACTCCTCAACCATAGTTGCTTTGGTATGCCATATATGAGTCAATGATCGAAGGATCTTCCTTACAACTTCATGATCAGTATAACTCTTTCCCAGATTTCTTAGACCATTTGTGATGATGGTCAGACGAGCATACGTTTCGGTCACTATCTCACCAGGCTTCATTCGAAATGCTTCATACTTTGACACTAGCATATTTGCCCTTGTCTCTCTCACTTCAGATGTTCCCTCATAGATAACTTCGAGGGTATCCCACATCTCCTTCGCTGTCTTGCAGGATGATACTCTGTCAAATTCAGTGGGATGGAGTGCACACTGAATGGCGTTGATAGCGCTCCAATTCAGAGTAGATTTCCGGACTTCTTCTCTGGTCCATACATCCTCATTCTCATGTAGCTCATAAGGACCTTTGCTCACAATTTTCCATACCTCATAATCTTTGGCTCTGAGGAAGACCTGCATCCGGTTCTTCCAATATGGGTAGTTGGAACCATCGAAGAAAGGTGGCTTCGTAGTGGACTGACCCTCTGCTATTAGTCCTCTAGCATCCATGGCCGATCCTCTTTAGGATGTTAGTCCTGCACAAAGAGTTAGGCTCTGATACCAATTGTTGGGACGCTAAAGGGTGATCTAGAGGGGGTGAATAGATCAATCACCCGTTAAAAATTTACTGTAGCAGAATCAAATGCGGAATGAAAACTTCTACTAAACAGATAGTGGGCACAATGCGAAAACCACCTAGAACAGATGAAGAACCGTCCTAAGCAACCATCTACTACGCAAAGATAGAAATATAGAATCTAAGCAAACCACAAAACAATCACACAGTAGACAAAGGTTTTTAGGTGGTTCGGTCCTCCAGACCTACATCCACCCCACACTCAACCCGAGTGTGGCTTACTGCTGACTCACAGCTTGAACCGCTGGGCCTCACAGCTTGCCTACAATCCGCTGAGCCTCACAGCTTGCTGTCCGAGGTATCCACCTCGCCTCCTGAGCCTCACAGCTTGCTGTCCAGATGAATCCTCCTCTGCAAAACCCGCTGGGCAATACAGATTAGCCATCCAGTGGAATCCACCACTGCACGTGCTGCCACACAGCTTGAACATAATAGTTTCGGAAGACAAAACAAAAGACAAACAAAATAACAAGGAAATGTATCCCTGCAGGGAATATCACTCAAACAAGTGAGCAACCTCAGATCTGGTTTTGAACCAAAGATCTGAGGAACGAACTCCTTCTCTCTCTCTCTCTTCTTCTTCTTTTCACACTCTGCTCGAGCTCTCTATCTCTCACTTTTTCTCTTCTGCTTCTTCTCTCTTTCTTTTCTTCTTCTTCTCTTTTCTCTGGATCGAACAGCTCTCTATTCTTTCTCTCTGCTTCTGCTCTTCTCCTTCTCTCCTTCAGCTTCGATCAGTCTTCATCTGTGGATGAAGGTTTCCTTTTATAAGAAGTCATAGCAGGAGTAGCACTGCGTGCATGTCTTCCACATTTCCCGCCCAAGTGTTTTGGTCATGTGTCATCCTGTCAGCCCTTCCAGCCTCGGATCACGTGCCCCTTCATTAGGCTTCACGAACAGAGCCTGTCAGACAGAGAATTATCAGTTTAATGTCGACACATTGTATAGACTTCGTTCGATGCATCAAGCAATGTGTAGACTTGATAATGAGAAGACAATGTATAGACTTTGCAGTGTGTGCAGTGATGCACAAGATGAAGTATGCACAATGGCTGTATGGACTTGGCGTTCTGAACAATGTACATACTTGCTGTGAAGAACAATGCCCAAATGCAGTGTATGGACTTAGCGTGAATGCAATGCAAACACAAGAGTGTATAGACTTGATGAATGCGATGCAGACACACGGAGTGTGTAGACTTGATGAACAATGCATTCTAGGCAAACCCTGTACAGACTTGAATGATGAAGCACACGATGCAATGTGAAGACTTTGAAGAACATATGCTGTACAGACTTCGAATCAATAGTTGCACGATGTACAGACATACTCGATGTACATACTTCCTATATGCTCAAGACTATGCACAACGAATGTGCATACTTGCTGTAAGGGATGTGCAGACTTGATAAATGAACCAATGTATAGACTTAGACAGTCTTGCTAACATGCATGAACAAAAGGCATTGTATATACTTGGCCAATGCAACGATGTACAAACTTGCACAGTTCCAGCTACAGTGCAGTGTATGGACATGAAGAATGATGCATGTAACGGATGTATAGACTTTGCAATGTTCAACTAAGACGGAAGATGAGACGGACGGCTGTACAGACTTTCCACCAAGACGATGCATGAGACGCTAAACAGCCAAGACTGTATAGACTTCTCAATGTAGACGAACGATGTATAGACTTGCCAAGGGAAAGACTATACAGACTTGAGAAAAGCAAAGTAATTGAATGTATAGACTTCACGATGTGTAGACTTGCAAGTGCAACGTAGATAAAATCACCAGTGTACAGACTTGCTAGTTGCAACGTAGGTAAAATATACCAATGTATAGACTTGCATGAGACGATGAAGTTTGTACAGACTTTAGTAGTGAGACACTGGACGATGTACATACTTGAAGACAATGCATGCTTCAATGTGAAGACTTCGCCTATGCATAAGACGCTAATTGAGACAGTCCAGTGTATATACTTATGATGTGCTGCAAGATGGCAGTGTACACACTTGGTGTCCACTTGAGACGCTCAGTGAGACGGTGAGCAATGTACAGACTTGCTGAAGTGAGAGCATGAACAGTCTGCAAACAGTGCAATGTATAGATTTTACATATGCACTGGCTGTACAGACTTGCCAATGTATAGACATTGAGTGTGTAGACTTGTGTGTGTGCATTGTGTAGACTTGATGCACTGACTGTACACACTTCAGAAAGCGCGATGTATAGACATGCGAATCTGGGGGGTCCACCCATCTAAGTGCACTGATGCAATGTATGCATAAAGCAGATATGGAACTGAAGCTAACTGATAGAATGCAATGCATCTATACTGACTCACTGTTATGAATGCACCTGTGATACTCTCACTGTGCTGCTATCATCAAAACAACATAGCATATGCTTGTGCCTAAGAGGCACAACACGCTTAGCTGTTCTAAGGTTCTAACTTCGATGCTCATCACCCTTTGTAAGATTTCATCCTTCAGATTTCTTTCACATTTCCGAATGATGTCCTCATAGCTCGGGGGGCTCCTGCATCTCTCATTGGAATCTCTTGCTTTTCTCACATAGTCCGGGGTGGACCCATCGTCTCTTGGCTTGGTCTCATATAATTTTGCCCTGGTGGTTTCTTCTTCGGCTTGTTCTGCTCCAGCTGTCTGCTCCATACTTGGCTCATTCGTTACCGATAGAGCTGTTAAATTCGGGTGCGGGTTGGCTGAGCCCAGACACATTCCACTCATCTTTTTCTTCATTGTTTCAATTTCCTAGTGCAGCTCCATCATTAGGGCGAGCGCAAGTTGGCAGGAGCCAGAGTTGGAGGTAGAAGCCTCGAGTTGATTCGGCCTTGCCGGCGTAAAGCATATTTCTTCATTTTCTTCTTCTTTCACCGTCCGACTTGCGTCGGATGATGCCGATGATGTATTGTAGGAGAGAACGAGGCCCCTCCTCTTATTTCATGACTTCTTTTTCTTCTTCCCATCCGCAGCCGGCATGTGCCCCCACGATGGGTTATCTTGTGATTGCCGGTGTATAGACATCGTGTTGACAGCTTTCTTAAAATTGGGAAGCTCGTGAGGGCGTGGAGGATCCACTCTCGATTCGCCCATCTGGAGTTCTCCCCTCCCGATCATGCCTTCAGGCATGTCTTTAAATACATAGAATTCTTCAATGGAGTGCCCAAGCATTCGGTGATATGGGCAAAAGCGAGGGTCATCTTTTCTTCTAAGATCGCCAGGCCTCTTCAGCTCGGGAAAGGTGACCTTATTGTATCTGGTGGCCCATTCAAACAAGAGTCAGGTCTTGTCCTTCGGGAAGGAGTAGGACTTCATCATTTTGGCCCTCAAGGGAGGCCCTTCTTGTTGTTCGACACGTCTGGTCGAAGGAGGGTTGGCAATACCTTTATCTTTATTTCTTCGCCGCTCGAAGGTTCCGAGGTCGACTGTATGAACTTCTTTGGGCGCGGGCCGTTTATTTGCTGATTTGACATCTTGTCTTGAGGCCATAGGGGCAGAGGAGAGGAAGGCCTCAATTTCCGCCACCACATTGTTTAATCGGTCAAATGACCTAATTTCGATCCCGATCATCTTTTTGAGGATCCTTCTCTTCAAATTTTGTTTGCAAATTTGCACTACCTCTTCTTGATGTTGTGGTCGCCTGCACCTCATGCTGAGATTGCACCATCTCTTAATATATTCAGAGGAGTTTCATCATCTTTTTGCTTGGAAGTATATAATTCGGCCATGGTTATTTCTCTTTCGGCAACGTGAAACCGCTCCCGAACTTCCTTTGCATATCCAGCCAGTCGTTGATAGACCCAGCTGGTAAGTTAGAATACCACTCAAAAGTGAATCTTGTGAGGGAGGACCCGAAAAACTTGAGTAGGTAGGATTCATCAGCTGCTAGGTCAACCATTGTGCTGACGTAGTAAGCTATGTGTTCTTTCGGTGAGCCTTGTCCGCAGAACTTTTTGAACTTCGGTGGTTTATTGATGCCGGAAGTTAGCCTCTTGGCCACATGATGGACAGGGTAGGGTACCTTGTACACATCGAAAGTAGCATAATCAACATTGCCTCTATCGGCCAGCTTCTTTTTGAACATCTGTTCTATGATTATTTTATTCGCCACAACCTGGTCGGTCGGGCCTGGGCAGAAGTGGGCCTGCTACATTTGCGGTGCCACCGCTGTTGCTTGAGGTGTTGCTGCAATCCCCTAGTGTGGAATAACCAGGAGTTGTGCTGAGGTCGTAGGTTGCTGCAGGGGAGGAATGCCCCCTGTGTAATCAGGTGTCGGCTGAGACGCGGCCACCTGTAGTGAAGCTTCAAGGGTTTGGCCCTCATTTCCAAGGATCTCAAGAGGGACTTCCACCTGTCTGGAGGTAGATGCTTGCGCATTCTTTTCATTTAGCTACTTTTTCAATATTTCAACCTCTTGCCGATATTCTTGCAACAACATTAGCATTGCGGGGTCATGCATGGTGGGGTTGAGAGTGACACCTCCTTCCCCAGCTAGATTCTCTTCAGACGACGTGGATGGTCTCCCGTCATTGCCTTCAGTCGCAACTGCATTGACGGTGATGACCATCACAGTCTTGTCCTGGTTGGTTTCTTCTGCAAGGGTCCGCAACGCCTCACCAGTTTGCACTGGAGTTCGGGGCCAAGATCGCCCAGACACCCTGATATGTTTGAATATGGTTGGCTTGGGGGCCAGCCCCCCTTTTGATTTGGCTTCGAAGTGAGCCAGCTTTTCTTGGGTCAGCACTTGGAAGGTATTCCGTACCGGCACCGTTGGGATTACCCTATCGGGCATGATTCTGGCTTGCCGGCCATTTAGGAAGACCTGGATGCCTCCGATGAGCACGGATTTGCCCGAGGTAGATAGCCAACTTTGTGATGTGCCGGGGTCCTTCTTTGCCACCCTCCTGGTGGCTGGTGCACACTTATCGTTGGCGGAGGCGCGAGAATCAACATGGCGAGCATGGCAGCCCACAGCATCAGCTTCAATCGGGGTCGCCTCAGCGACGTCGACCAACTCCATCTCCTGGCTATGTAAGAGCTCTACGAATGCGACTCCCAAGAAGTTGGGGAAGCCGACGACTGGTGGGAAGGTGCCGAACTGGATCGGCACCGCCAAATAGCCATGGGTGGCATGGCTGGCGACAACAAGGGGTCCGAACGACACGGCCATCCTAGTTGTCGTAAAGTAGCCTGTGGGATAAAAATCACACAGTTAGAATTTTAAGAAGAGGCCATTGGGCCCCAAATCCTGGCAAGGAGATGAAGGGAAGTTCGGTCCCACCGGGCGTGCCAGACTTGTGGATGCACTTTTTGACACACTCATTTGTTTGTTCTTTAAGTTAGTTTATTGGGTGGGTTTATTCGTTTATTAAGTGCATGGGTGTGCCAGTCACAAAGTGACGATTTATTGTGCGCTCGATCTGACTAATCAGACGATTGTGTGGTTCATGTCGGGACCAAAACCCGCCGCACCATAAAGGTCACATCGTCATTTACATCTCCTCGGAGAGGGGAACACCCTTGATTAATCACCGGGAATCAGGGGCCTCAGGGCCAGAAAATTAATTACATAAAAACCTATTAAAAAATGCTGAAGTCCTCGTACGAGGGTGTGAAGAAAGTATCTGAGCTCATGTCGATCATGTGTTGACCATTTAATGTTTGGACGAATGTCTGGCTTGAGAATAGCATAATCGTCGCGGGAAGACCGGAACATGTATACGTCGGGATATGACAAATTTATTGTTCAAAGGGACGGGAAATGTTCAGTTAAACCCCAGTTAGAGCGATCGGAAACTGATAAGTTTGTCGGCCCGGTGCAAGATCAAGCTACGACCATACTGCGGTGGGCCCCCCGCGGTCGAAGTCGGGCTCGCGTGGGCATCGTCAATATTTCCGGTGCCAAGGGGGCAACGGGAGGATGTCCCGGGACCAGATCTGAGAACCAGTATGCATTCAAAGGGAGCGGGCTATAGACCGAGGATATGGGTCAGGCAAAGACCATGATCGGGTCGGACCCGAGGTCTAAGCATGGCCCACGGAGGCCTTATTGATATTCCCATGCGAAGGGTCTGGGGATGATGATAGCCTTCTCGTTCCATTCAGATTTTGTCAGTCACTCATGGACCATTTTATGTCTGGAAAAAGGTCCGTGTTTGTAGCGTAAGAGATGGTGACAAACCATATAAATGTCTGCCGTGAGTACGGCAAGTTTAATGCAAGTGCGGGATTAGATCCTGATATATATGTCGGTCACTAACGGACCATTCACCGTTCGGACGAGAGTCCGCATTTGAAACATCGAAGATAACGACAAAGCCGTATGGATGTCTGCCGTGGATACGGCAAGTTTAATGTGGATGCGGGATTGGATCCCGATAGTGGTGGGTCAAGCTGATGATCTATTGGCCCGAGGTGGTTGCGGACTATGGCCATATCGGGATCCCTGAGGTCTACGTCCGATACCATGGGGCATCGTTGCTTTTCTCTTCACACACAGTCCGGGGAAGCAGATTATTAAGTGTGAAGCCCGAACTCGCCAACGTGCGCCCTCGCATGCGGATCGACCTGCGTGGTCAGGTCGCGGGGGTCAAGGGGGCAGCGCCCCTTGCGGGGGTCTCCGGGGGCGGAGCCCCTGGAATAAAATTTTGATTATAACAGGGGTGATATTGTCTTTTGTACCAGTTCTGGTTGTTAGATTTTATTGTTTATTCACCCACGGGTGTTCCACATTCTTTTATTTCACTTGTTAGTTTCAAGCCTTTTATTTTGATTGGTTGATTGTTCTCATAAAGGTGGTTCATGCACTTTCATTTCTTTTCTTATTGGTTTAGGTCTCTTCTTTGTTTTATTCATTAGTTTCAACCCTTTTCTTCTATTTAACTAATTTATGTTTTCTTTTATGAGGCACGTCGGGTAGAGGAAGCAAATGGGCGCGCCGGATAAGGGGATGCCAAGGGGAGAGGGCGCGCCGGTTACATGGCAAGGAAGAAGAGGGGCGTGCCGGATAGATGCCAAGGAAATGAAGGGGGTCAAGGGCGCGCCGGGTAGAGGAAGCCCTAGAGGGCGAGCCGAAATAGGAGGTGCAAGGGCACGCCGGTTATGGAGGGAGTCAATGGCGCGCCGGGTAGAAGCACCCATGGGGGCGCACCGGTTTAAGGGAGTTAAGGGGGGCGTGCCAATTAAGGGCAATGAATAGTAAGGCGCGCCGGATTAAGCACTATTCATTCCAAGAATTTGAAAGTTGTTTTTAGTGTAATGCTATTCCGGCGCGGGGGGGTAGCGCGCCGGATTAGCCCGCGCCGGATTAAGGAGCGCGCCGGGATAGCTATTATGAGTTTTCTTTCATTCTCTTTCCTTCCGTTCTTGTTTCTTCAACCTATAGATTGATCGAATGGATGGATTGTTTGTTCAATTGATACTTTAGATCAATAGAATACTTCTTATCATTCGTTCAGGTGAACGAGTATGTAGATGTGAATGTTTTACTTGAAGGATTTATTATGCAGGAACTCATAGGTTCAGGTTGATTCAGAGGTTTTAGACATACGTTGTGTGTGACGACCCAGAGCTCCGGATACCGATATACCGATGAAATCGATACACCGATACCAAGAACTGGGGAAGCCACCCAAGACGCTGATGAGGCCCCTGAAGGGTTAAAGGAGTTTGCTGAGGAGTTGCATAACGAATTGGGACCGCAGGCGCGCAATATTAATTATGACAGTAATTAATAAATAAGTGCGAAAGCAATTAAAATATCAGAGTGGTAGAATATATACAATAGTCCAGATTTATAGATAAAAAGAGGTCCACTATACAACTACACGGGGCATACCCCGGCACAACAGAACAAAAGACAAACCAACACAGCTGGCACTCTAACGACGCTCGGCACAACCACGAGAAGGACCGGCGGACGACTGGGGCGGCTCACCTGAAAGAAGGAAGGGTGAGTCACAGCCAGACTCAGTAGGGGTCACGCGGATCCCTACCTCAAACTAAATACACAAGCAGGCGAATATAAAAGCAATTAAAGCATGCATTTAAATAATAAGGCAGATGCACAATTTAATAGATAAATAACGACAGAAAATAAATCTACCAACAGAATAAACAATCACTAACCAAGTGAAGTGAGAGACCGAACAACCCACTAGAAGAACAAGACCAGATGCGTCCCCTGACGACTTACACTGCGTCTCGGCAACTCGCAAGTCTGACTCACGACAAGCGAGAGGCGTAACAGGACCAAACCAAGTACTAGTCAGAGCGACACTCGTCAGTGCCTGTCCAAGTCTCTGACCACGTGTGCACACACTGACTCCTGCCTAGAGCCAGGCCTCTAGCTAGTCCCCCCCCCCTTGGACGCAACGGTAATCGCAGGGGCCCACGGTAACTAGCTTACAAACCGTTTAATGGGAACACCCCTCCACCTCTCCCCGGTGGGATGACACACTCGGTCGCTGGGCTACAACTAGTGGTTCCATCACAAGGAAAGAGAAAGCAATTCCATCGGGATCGAACAAGCAGACGGCTTTCGAAAACCCCAGGGAATGTAACGGTCTATAGTACCCGCGTTACAGTGTGTAACGGTCGGGGTGTGGCGCGTTACATGAACTGTAACGTGCTCGACCCTTGCCGTTACAGCCACCCGAGACAAAAATTGCAACCGCAGTTTGCACAGGGCGTAACGCGTCCCATGAGGCGCGTTACGGCACCCTGACGGCCGCCCGACAGGCTGTCAGGCCAACCGCCTCACGAAGTCAACGGAAGTCAAAAGGAGTGTAACGGTCAGGGGCCTGACCGTTATACACACTGTGACGCCCCTACCAAGGGCCGTTACATGTGTGACGGTTCCTGGTAGGACCGTCACATCGACTGGGAGCTAAAACTGAAACGCTTAAAACCAAGCCCCCTCCCGGTCGAGCCAGATCGACGGGGAAACGCAGAAAAACTATAAAACCTATCAAACCACAACATTCTACAACTAAAGCATGCATCAAAACATAAAAATAATGCCCATGGAGTGATTTTCAAGAATTTAGCCTGAATTACACTAACATGGAATTTTGCATGGAAATTGAAGAAAACGACGTCGGATGGGCGTGCATGCTATGCCAATGCATCCTAGCGAGGCAAGGATTCCATCCCCCTACCTCAATCGCGACGAAAACCGGATTTGGGCCGCATGTAAGCAACGGGTCACCGCGGCTCCTCCCACCCCGTCTCACCTCCACGTCCCACGAGCCGCGACGAAGTCAGCGTCTACGCGTTCCTCGCGACGAGCCGGTTCCAACAACACCTCCCGCGCCTCGATCCGCGACCGTCCGGACCAAGATCGAGAGAGTGGGGGCGGAGAGATCGTGAGATGGAGAGAGAGAAAGAGGGAGAACGAGTGAGGGAGAGAGAGAAATCGATGGGGAGAGAGATATATATATATATATATATATACAAATTAAAATTATTATTATTATTATTTTAAAAACTTAACCCTAAATGCCATTAACCTTAAACAAATTCTGATAAATGCCAAACGAATGCCTAAAAATCCACAAAAATAGCCAAAACGATCAGGACAAAGCCTAGATCTGAACTGTTAAGAATCTGCTAAGGCACGAGCGCTACAGTCCCTCCCTCCTTAAAGAAATTTCATACCCAAAATTTAAACAGAAGGCGAAAGGAGGCAACTGCAAAATGAAAGCATACCTTGAAAATGAAAGGCCGGCTTCCCACGTGGTATAAAATAGACGCGCTTGCATCTGCAATCAACCACGGCACTATACAATTCCAGCCAATCCATGCCCAGAATAGCGTCATATTCGGCCAACCTCAATGCATAAAGCTTCACAGGCATCGGCTGATTGCTGACGACAATAGGGGAATCTTCTAGGCACACCAGAGTGGACATGAAATCTCCAGAGGGTAACTCCACGAGCAAATTACAGGACACTTCGGTCATCGGCTCCTCGATGCGAGCAAGAAAATCCTCAGACACAAAAGAATGAGTTGCACCAGAATCGAAAAGAACATGAGCTGGACGACCGAAAATCGAAACCGTACCTTCTACCAGATTAGCTGCCACAGCTTCTGCATGAGTGATGTGAGTGACCCTGCCTCTCGGAGAGCGACTGGCTATAGAAGACTGCTGGGAAGAGACTGGAGCAGGTAGGTAAGACGGCTGAGGTTGAGGCGGCGGAGGAAGACGAAACTGAGGCCGCTGCGGCTGGGTAAACTATGAAAACTGTACCGGCGTCGACTTCAGCAGACAGTCTCGAACCACATGACCCGGTTGATCACAGCGATAACAGACGATTGGCACGGAACACGGCACGCCTAGATGATTGCCACCACACCTCAAACACGGACGCTGCTGACCACTGAAAAAATCTGGGCGCGGTCGAACAAAAGGAACAGACAGCTGACTCGGATCAGAAGGCGCCAAATGCTAAAACTTCATCTTCGACTTCTTATTCTTGAATTGCCGGAAGTGGGAGTCAGAAAAAGAAGAAATACCGCCGACAGTAGGAACGACAGAAGGAATTCATGGGACAGACGGCTTGTAAGTCGGCTGAAACTGCACAGTCGGCTGCACCATTCTTGCCTGAGAAAGCCCTCGAGTCCTCGCCATTTCCATCTCCACTACAACAGCTGCCTGGTACGCTGAATCCAACTCAGACACTCGAGTAGCGAACAACGGCAGGCTCAATTCCGCTTTCAGTCCGCGTAAAAACTGTTGAGTCTTCATAGCTTCATCAGCAAAAATATGGGGCGCGTACCTGCCCAACTCGATAAACTTATCTCGGTACTGCAACACAGTCATGTCACCTTGCGTCAGCTCCAGAAACCAGTACATCTTCGCTAACTTGAGACAGGCTGGAGTGTAAGCACGCTCGAAAGCAGCAACGAACTCAGCCCAGGTGATTTGCCGAAGCGGACGAGAACGGAAGGCAACTTCCCACTCTACAGTCTACCACATGCGTACGGTACCTTGAAGCTGATAAGTAGCCAACATGACTCGCTCATCATCCGCGCACTCCATCGACTGTAACACGCACACAGTGGCATTGGGCCACTATCTAGCTGCCTCCGGATCTGATTGACCCTCGAAAGTCGGTGGGTGGAATAGCAGAAATTCCTTCAACGCTCTACCACGGCCACCAGACACTTCTTCACGCGGAGCAGGGTTAACGGAAGCTAGCACAGCTGGGGCAGAGGAAGTGCCACTCTCCTCCCGAGGAGCCCGAGCTTTCTTCCATCCACGAGGCAACATCTTGAACCTAGGAAACACACGATAACGGAAAAACCATCAATAATCACGAGAAACATACTAAGCCAGCAACAGACAACACAGTGGACTAGCTCTAGACCAGTGCAAGTTCCAATTCCTAATACAAATCCCCAACACAGCTCTGATACCAACTGTGACGACCCAGAGCTCCGGATACCGATATACCGATGAAATCGATACACCGATACCAAGAACTGGGGAAGCCACCCAAGAGGCTGATGAGGCCCCTGAAGGGTCAAAGGAGTTTGCTGAGGAGTTGCATAACGAATTGGGACCGCAGGCGCGTAATATTAATTAGGACAGCAATTAATAAATAAGTGCGGAAGCAATTAAAATATCAGAGTGGTAGAATATATACAATAGTCCAGATTTACAGATAAAAAGAGGTCCACTGTACAACTACACGGGGCATACCCCAGCACAACAGAACAAAAGACAAACCAACACAGCTGGCACTCTAACGACGCTCGGCACAACCACGAGAAGGACCGGTGGACGACTGGGGCGGCTCACCTGAAAGAAGGAAGGGTTAGTCACAGCCAGACTCATAAGGGTCACGCGGATCCCTACCTCAAACTAAACAGATAAGCAGGCGAATATAAAAGCAATTAAAGCATGCATTTAAATAATAAGGCAGATGCACAATTTAATAGATAAATAACGACAGAAAATAAATCTACCACCAGAATAAACAATCACTAACCAAGTGAAGTGAGAGACGGAACAACCCACTAGAAGAACAAGACCAGATGTGTCCCCTGACGACTTACACTGCATCTCAGCAACTCGTAAGTCTGACTCACGACAAGCGAGAGGCGTAACAGGACCAAACCAAGTATTAGTCAGAGCGACACTTGTCAGTGCCTGTCCAAGTCTCCGACCACGTGTGCACACATTGACTCCTACCTAGAGCCAGGCCTCTAGCTAGTCCCCCCCACGTTGGACGCAACGGTAACCGCAGGGGCCCACGGTAACTGGCTTACAAATCGTTCAATGGGAACACCCCTCTACCTCTCCTGGGTGGGACGACACACTCGGTCGCTGGGCTACGACTAGTGGTTCCATCACAAGGAAAGAGAAAGCAATTCCATCGGGATCGAACAAGCAGATGGCTTTTGAAAACCCCAGGGAATGTAACGGTCGGGGTTTGGCACGTTACATGAACTATAACGCGCTCGACCCTGGCCGTTACAGCCACCCGAGACAAAAACTGCAACCGCAGTTTGCACAAGGCGTAACGCGTCCCATGAGGCGCGTTATGGCACCCTGACGGCCGCCCGACAGGACATCAGGCCAACCGCCTCACGACGTCAACGGAAGTCAAAAGGAGTGTAACGGTCAGGGGCCTGACCATTACACACACTATGACGCCCCTACCAAGGGCCGTTACAGTGCTGTAACGCGTCCCGTGAGGGCCGTTACACGTGTGACGGTTCCTGGTAGGACCGTCACACCGATTGGGAGCTAAAACATAAATGATTAAAATAAAGCCCCCTCCCGGTCGAGCCGGATCGACGGGGAAACACAGAAAAACTATAAAACCTACTGATGGAGGCATCATCCGTGACTCCCTTTGGCTCGGGTCTTCCTCACACTCCGGCACCATTTGAGTTCGGGCCTCTCTCCATAAAGGCCCAATTATCCTTTTTGTGCTTTCTATTTGAGTCATTTGATGTAATTTTCATTTTCTTGAGTCATGTCCCAAGGTCTTGTGTTTATTTTCCTAAGTTTGAGTGTCATTATATTGTTTAGTTAGCTATTGGGCCCATTTCATTGGGCTTGGCCCAAGAGCCCCCCCTACCCCCTCGGTTATTTGTCATTGAGTCTTTTGTTAGGGTCTTATTATAAAATGTAGGTTGCCTATATATAGGGCCCCATTCCCTTCATTTGGAACTAATGAATCAATGAATGAAAAACTTGCCATTTTGAGAGTTCAAACTTCTTATCTAGTGGAGAGATTCCATTATTTGGGTGAGAGACCCTAGGGGAGAGATTCCCCACCCATCCCTCTCTTAATTTCTCTCTTTCACTCTCCTTTCTCTCTCCTCCACACCCAATTTCAAAAATTTTCTTTCTCCTCCCCTCCCAACCACCTCCACCCTCCCACCTACCTCCATTAACTCTTCTACAACTTCCCACAAGCCATCATTACTTCCCCATAGTCCCAATAGACCCTCCACCAATCCACACCCCACCCTCCAACCCCCAACTACCCATCCCCTTCCCCAAGCAGCCCACCACCTTCCCAAGGCACCTCTTCCCATCCCCAAGACCACCATTGATCACCCCACATTAAAGGAAATTCAAACTCACATTCCCTCCACCAACTTGTGCCCCCCTCACCTTCCCCCTTCTCCCTCCAAGCCCAAATTCGTAGCTCCTCCTCCCACCACCTTTTAGACCCCCTTCCAGACCCTATTCTCCCCCCCCCCCCACACCTTGGAACACCCCCTCCTAGACCCCCTCACAGCCATGGTTCTCCCCACACTCATCCACCTCCATTTCCCCTCCCATATACCCCATTTCCCCCCATCATCTTCAACCTCCAGTTTTCAGTTCGCAGGCAGCAGAAGAGTAGCAGATTGCAGAGGCAACCCTGACCACATCCTAGCGAATCTGAAGGCCCAAGAGGCATCCACGGAAGCGTCTACTTGTCTTCTTCGCAACGGCAGTGGTTTCATCTTCATCCGAGCTGTGTGATGCCTGGGAGCTCCGTTCTCCCACAACTGCGCAGAGCTGCCCCTACTGAGTACCAGAACCAGAGTGTAAGCTTCACCACGACGAACCTCAAAAGAATCACCTCAAGAGCTCTTCTACAAAGTTCTTCCTCTCCCTGTCTACTTTTAGAATCAATAAGCAGAACTCCGTTCGGCATCTTGTAGCAGGAGTTATCCATTTTCTCCCTCAGCTACGTAGTTCTGCTACCCACAGTCTGCACCGACCTGTCAGCAGTGTTTGGAGTCCCCTGGCCTTATCTGGCATCGTTTGGCTTCCCCGTCAGTTTTTTGGCGAAGAGGGCTTGTCCACGGTTCCAATGAATCTGATGGTGCTTGATTCTGAGTTCGGGAGCTGTCGGGACATCCTCTGCAACCTGCTATTGGAAATTAGGAGCTGCCAGTCCGAGAGTCTGCCTCCCTCTTCGGGCCTCCACCCAGACCGGCATCGAAGACAAAAGAAATTAACAAAATTTGGACGACTTCCCCTGCCTCCTACGAAGATTTCTCAGGTGTTTTCGCCCCCAACAAAATTCGGTAGCAGCTGCAGCAGTCAACTCTTCAGTCACCTGTCAGCACCCACAGAACCGGACAGAATCGGCAACCTCCCGTCTTCGGTGTTCCTTTCTCCAATTCCCCTCCCCGCTTGGCCGGCTGAAGGCCCCTCCCTGCGTGGAGGTAGTTTTGGCTGTAATATCCATTAACCCCCACCCCGAGGTCCCCCTCCTGCAAGAGGAGTAGTGTTGTAATTGGATTGACCAGGTCAAGCTACACCGCCGCGGAGTGTGGGGATCCACTCGCCTCCTCGCTCGCCCTCATCTCCGAGCGGGACCGGTTTCTTCAAACTGGTCGAGTAAGTGCTCAAACCTCACTCCCTTTAGTGCTTGTCTTTCAATATTAGTTCTTAGTTCCGCTGGCCATGAGAGTGAGAGCTTGATCCTCAAGCCCCGTTGTCTTGAGTGATCACCGTGGGAAGAGAGTAACCGGTGCCATTTGCACTTTGTCGGCCCCATTGAATTGGGCATCCACATCCCTTGGGAATCAAATCTTGGCCTTGCTGGCCCTCTACTAGCAAGGGTCCAACCCCTCAACCTCACCTTGGCATTGCCAAGTTACCCCAGGACTTGGGTGAGCAACGGGAGAGCGGTGGCCCAAATTGGCCCTTTTGATTGTGAATGTGCTTGCTTGTCTAAGTCCTAGGGGGTATCACATCAATTGGTATCAGAGCAAGTCATTGACTTGTCTCTACAAGTCAAGTTCTAGGGCATGCTTGCATTCTTGTCCGAACCGTGCATTGTCAAACCCATCATTGTTAACATTGAGTCTTGGGTCACATGGCCCCTCTCCCAATCATATCCCATGCATGCTTACCTAATGGAGAGCCCGTAGAAATTGATTTCATTGACCTAGAATCTGAAAATTGGGTGTCCCCCGATATCATTACCTCTCTTTGTAGGACCGGACAAATTGTGCACAATGGAGACCAAGTCTTTATTGAATTCCATAAATAGTTCGAGAAAGCTAAGTATTTGGATGGGGCTTGGTGTCAAAAGGGATCATTGACGGGTCCATGTATACTCCTAGGTAAGAAATGGTTAGATGAAAGGAATGCCGACATCGACCCAACACGTCGGAATTGCCTAGTGCATCCGCCACACCTTTCGGGAACCTTTAAATTCAACAACCTTGTATTCTCCCACCCGCGGGAATCCTGCCCTTGTTTACCACCCCGGGTGCACCATACTCCGGTCATCATCACCCCACCATCAAAGAACCTTCCCACTCCATTAGCTTTGGAAGAAGTAGTCCACCCACTTTACCACATGAAGACAAATACCTCTCGGGAACCTATCCCCTCCATGGAGAGCACCCATGCCCCAATTGAAGAGGAAGCCTCGCACGAGGATCTTCACCCTCCACCACCCCCTCTAGATAAGACCGAATTCATCTTGGAAGAGTCCCTTATTAGTTGGCTAAAGAAGAGCCCAATAAGAGAGATCACGGCCCACGATTACCTTCCCATAAAGGAAAACCTTCCCATAATGCACATCTCCTCCTATCACAGCATAATCCAAACATCCTACCAAGTGGAAACCTTAAAGGACCTTCTCAAGGTCTTAGCTTGGCAATATGAGTTGACCAGCTTGTTGACCCCCATGGCTCACCAATCTAGGAGCCTTGACCTCCTACACCTTTGTGTCGGGTCTATCACCTCAGTTTGCACCATTGGTTGCTACACTAGCGACCTCCTTCTATTCCTCCCCACACCCGATGAGCCCGACCTTCTCCTCAATTTGGAGCTTCTTATATCGGGTGGAAAGTCAAGCCCTCCCCTCATGGCCGACCCACTCACAAAGAACTTCGGCCCAATTATCTCATTAGAGGAGGATGACCCATCACCACTTGAGGATCTTGAGGACATAGGGCCCCTCCCCCTCGATAACCCTTTTTATGATCCCTTTGATCCCTTCCAATGGGGGTCAAAGAAACCATGGGACCCAACCACCTTATCCACCACCCACCTTTCCCTATCCCAACCCACCATGTTTGACCCAATCCACCCCATCCTAGACCCGGGTTACACCTTGGGAGCCATGACCTTAGACCACATATCCCTTGGTAATAAGGTTGTGCCCCACCCCATGATGACCACCTTCTTAGATCCATTCGATCCTTTCCAATGGGAGTTCAAAGGTTGTCTCACACCTATACACATGGAAGTCACTTTTGGGAAAAGTATGTATGTGTCTAGGCTTTCCACACCCCTTGGTATGAACACTATGTTGGGTCCATTCATTCATATCACCCACATGTCAAGTAGAAAGCATGAGTGGTCCAAATTCGGATGTAGTGGTCCACCTTCACTCATCAAGAGTCGTAGGCATGATAGGAGTATTCATGGATGTCCGGGTCCCCCAATATTTGTCACCCCCATGCATGACCGGATCACCTATGGATGCCCCGGTCCTCCCCATTCCATCAAAGTCTTCTTGGCATCAAAGCATGATTGGTCTACTTTTGGTTGCCCAGGTCCACCCATCACCCCTAGAATGTCAACATTCATAAAATTGCATGAAAGCCTTTGCAAGCACATAAGCAAAAAGAATGAGGCTTATAAGAGGCGGGCCGACTCTCATCGGCGTCACCAAGAATTCCATGAGGGTGACTTTGTGATGGTAAGGATGGAGAGGCTCTCCCTGGGAGCCACCTCCAAATTAAGGCCACATGGGGCTGGTCCCTTCCAGGTCCTGAGGCGCATTGGTGCAAATGCCTATGAGTTAGATCTCCCCGAGGAATATGGGGTAAGTCCCACATTCAATGTCGCCGACTTAGTGCCATATAAGGGACCCACGGTGGTACCCAGTGAGGAGATTGAGCCTATTCCTTCCCTTGAGAGAGCACCCACCTGTGAGGAGAGACCACCAACCAAGAGAGCCCAGCGTGAACGCATAGAACAAATATTGGATGAACAAGTCACTACCACTCGGAGCAAGGTATACGAGCGCTATCTCGTCAGGTGGAAGGATCGGCCTCCTTCGGAGGATTCATGGGTGAGTCGGGAGGATCTCCAGCAGTTGGATCTCGACCTTCTCGAGCAGTACCACAGCCGGATGGACCCCTACTCGATGGAGTCGAGCTCTTCGCAGCCCCGGGGATTTGATGGAGGCATCACCCGTGACTCCCTTTGGCTTGGGTCTTCCTCACACTCCGGCACCATTTGAGTTCGGGCCTCTCTCCATAAAGGCCCAATTATCCTTTTTGTGCTTTCTATTTGAGTCATTTGATGTAATTTTCATTTTCTTGAGTCATGTCCCTAGGTCTTGTGTTTATTAGCTATTGGGCCCATTTCATTGGGCTTGGCTCAAGAGCCCCCTACCCCCTCGGTTATTTGTCATTGAGTCTTTTGTCAGGGTCTTATTGTAAAATGTGGGTTGCCTATATATAGGGCACCATTCCCTTCATTTGGAACTAATGAATCAATGAATGAAAAACTTGCCATTTTGAGAGTTCAAACTTCTTATCTAGTGGAGAGATTCCATTATTTGGGTGAGAGACCCTAGGGGAGTGGTGCGGACACCGGAGCAGCTGATCGGCACGATACGCCGAGCCACCGGTACCGCACGCGGAGCACGACACGAGCCACCTCAGCATCCATCTGGCTCGGAGACAGCCTGGAGACTCCACCTTGAGCCTCCTCATTTATTATATTTAGTTAGACTTTATGTGTGTTTAATTTGTGTTTATTTCGTTGCATTCGGTTTGCCATTTTGATTGTAATAGGGGCTTATGTGCAATTCGGACCCCGTGGGCCCCACGGGCCCCCCAGGCCCCACCCCATTGGGCCACCTCAGCCTAGGGTCCCATGTGGGGTCAGTCAACATGCCACATGGGGCATCTAGAAGTTTGAATGGTCAATTGTCCACATGGGGGACAAGGGACCAAAATAGTCAACATTTCCAACCAACACCCACCTACCATGTCAAGCTTGTTCCCCCCCTAGTCAATAGGCTGTCCCCCCCTTATTTTTTTAATTGTATTTTTGTGGAATGGTCACAAGCCATCCCAACCCTCCATCTCACACCCCTAGATCCAACGGTGGAGGATGGATTAGATGGGTGACCTATATATGCTTGTATTTTCCCATTTTGATGAATTAATGCCATTTGGAATCAAAGAAATTGTTGGAGCTCCAGCTTGGTGCGCCCCTCTCTCCCCCCTTGCAGCTGTGAAGGTTGCCTCTGGAGGTGTGACTCCTCCCCTATCAGTTCCGGTCATCCTCGCCGCCGCCACGAGCCGCCACCGCACCGCCATCGTCTTCATCGGAGTTCTGTCCGTGCAGTACCACAGCAACTCCCACGAAATTCCCAACTCAGCCAAGAGCTCTGATCGACCTGGGGATTTTACTGGAGGTTCCATAGGTGTCAAGGATGTTCCAAAAAAATTGGTTTGTCATTCAGATCCCGTTTCATAATTTTTGATTTTCGTTCCCTCTTTCATTCCAGTTCTACCAGTAGTCTGTCCAGATGCATCTCCGCCCTGGGTTTTAGGTTTTAGGTCCACGTTTTGATTTTCTTTAGTCTCACAAATTTTACTGGAGTTTCCTTTCATCCATCCCTTCCTCCACAATTTTTCTAAATTTCTAGTTCGTCCATTTCATATTTTCCACAAATCATTCTCAGATCCACCTGAAGTTCTATCCACCCGTTCCCAGATCTGACCACTAGTCACTCCAAAAATCATATCAAATCTCTACCACCTCCAAATTCAATTATAAAAATTTTCCAAGCTTCGTGTTTTGATTATCTACAACTTTGAAGAAGATCTCGAAGTCTGAATCCCACTGTAAGTAGGCGGTCAACGGCCATTTAAAGAGAACTGATGTGCTGAACTGAGAGTTCTGGAACTGTGTAGCAGAGAATTGAAAATTAGTTAAGGTCCAGGTCCGCGGAGGTTCAGAAGAATCCACTGGCCCTAAGTTGGAGGATTTTGAGTCCTCTTTCCAATGGCGCTGGTTTCATCCCATTCCGGTGACGGGGCTGATCACAGCGGCCATTTTCGTCGGAGCGCGCACCTGAAAACAGCAAGTAGAAATCCGTGGGCAGCATTCCAAAAGCTTGGAGATCGGAGTTGTTCGGCCACCAGTCGGTGTTCCCGGCCGACCGCCTTCCGTGGAGGCGTGCCACCAGGGGTCCCCATCACAGTGGGACCCACTCCTGCAGATCCGGAGGCCAGCGCCACCCGTGGGCCCCACGGGCCCGCAGAACCCGCCGTTCGGAAAGCACTAAAACGCGGAGTTCGGCACCGCCGGGCGACATCAAGATGCTGCCCGTCAACCCAATTAGCGTGATTCCCGGGCCCTGCATGTGACCTTTTACCTCCCTGCGTGGAGTGGGTCAAATTGTTGTATTTCTGTAAAATTGTGTTAACCGGGAGTCCGTGATTGGCCGGGGTTGTCTTCGCCACGCCGGGTGCGTGGAGGTAATGATCCGAACTTCTTGGCGTTACATTGCTTAGCTAGTATACGGTCTTAGGCCGCTGCCGAGAGTGTAGGTACTAGCCCGTGTGTCCATGTCACCGCTGTGAGAGTGAGAGTGACCCGTCCCGCGACTCGATCCGAGTCCGGAAGTTGAGTCGGACTACCCTTGACCTCCGCCGATTTCTTAACCGCGCACGGTCCGCGCTTTCCCTCGCTTGGGACGACGAGTGAGCTTCTACTTCTGTTAGCGACGTTTTGCCACTAGGAGCTCGTAGTGTCGGGCTTAGTGTCTCCCTGGTGTGTATTGCTGGTCGCGTCTTCATCTAGAGTCCGAGGGTGGCACCTAATAGTGTCGTCTCCCGTATCCGTCCCGCATCAGTTTGGTATCAGAGACAAGTTGAGTCTAGGGTAGTCATTGCATATGTCTTACATGCATCATGGTATAAGTCGAGTCTAGGATCATCATTTCAAAACAATAAAAAAAGAGTGTTTCAAATTGCATTTCACCCAATAGCCCGGTATATTAAAAGGCGTTGCCCGAACATTAGGTTATGCCTATCGGGAAGGTAGCGTACTTGCGCGAGTGATCTTCGGGTCGCTTATCTCCGCCACGTACCGGATATTGGTTAGGTCTAAGTGCATCATCTAGTGTGTGTTTGCATTAGTCGGTTTGTCTTGTCCCTTTGTGTCGGCATGTCCATCGTATAGTCTCCAATTTCCCATGGATTCCTCATCACCCGGGCAATATGGCCGTTGGTCCAACCATGGGCTTGGCAACCATCCCCTCCACTTCCGTAGGCCCGAAGCCTCGGACTTTTATGGCTCCAATGACCCAGGCGACTACCTCAAGTGGGCAGCCGCCATGGACACATACTTTGATTGTTATACTATGTCCGATGCCATGCAAGTTAGTTTTGCCCGAGAGAGGCTTGTCCACAAAGCCGCCTGGAAATGGGAGAGCATTGAGCGCATGAGAGAGGTTAGGAGGCAAAGGCCCATCGAGTCGTGGCATGAGATGAAGGACGAACTTAGGAAGGTCTACCTACCCGGCCCGGTCACCTCCAACCGACCCCACCCAATCACATCCACCCAAGTGGGCCATAATCGGAGGCAACGCGCCGCGCATGTAATAGAGCCTAGGTCCACGACTAGGCCGACTTCATATGGGGGAGTCCATCACATCGCTCCTACTCCAAACCCCACCATTGCCGAACTCTTCCAAATCATTTTGGATAAGGTGGATAGAAAGTGTGATTATATTGAGTCCCTGCTTCCCCCTTGCCTACCTCCTAGCCGAGATAGAACCAAGCATGACCCTAAGGAGGTAGCAACCGGTAGTCCCAATCCAGTGTCATCTAGAGTGCCATCCCGAGGTCCTCTCCCCATCTTGGTGGATCCTCTTCCCCCACCCACGAGAGCCCCATTGCCTACACCCCCTGTCCGTCAGGAGGATAAGGGTAGGGACCCACTTATCAAGGAGCGTAGAGGATCACGACAACAGTGTTATCGCTGCCAGGGGTTTGGCCACTTTGCCGGACAGTGTCCCACTCGGACATCTCTAGCCCTAGGGGATAAAGGGGTTAGAGAAACCTCACCTTCCGATCTTATTTCGGAGCCCTCTCATTTGGAGCCGCCAAAGCCCGAGCCACCCGTGTTTCTAACGGGTACACTTTTCATAGCCGAAGCACTTCTTAGATGGCTCAAGAACGGCTTGGCCCCATCTCTCCTCCCATCCATGGACCCTACCCTACCATTAGTGCCGGTCAACTCATTCCATACCACCTTCCGGTCTAGTCACCATGTGGATATATTAGATGATCTTCTTAAAGGATTAGACCGGCCGTTGACATTTACGCACTTGTTGGCCCCACGCTTCGACCGACCTACAGGTCGTAGCTTCACACATCCATCCCTAGGGTCCATCACCTCCGTGTACACTGTGGGTCATGTTACCACGGAGGTTCTTCTACTCCTCCCTTTGCCGGCCGAGTCCAACTTCATTCCCCTTTGCCCAATGGAGGAATCGTACTTTCTACCTATGACTGTCGTCCCATCTCTCGCAATGAATGAAGGTGATCATTTACACCTTCAAGATTTCCAAATGTGGGACAGTGATTTGTGGAAGCCTAGTCCGAGGGGTCATACCTTCTTTGATCCCTTCGACCCATTCTCTTATGAACTCCGTGACCCACCATATTTACACCACCTTTTCGAGAGAGTCCACCATCATACCCCCACCGTCTCATCTCCCTTCACGGATGAAGGTGACCATCAACACCTTCTAGAATTCCACACATGGGACCTTGAAATGAGGGAATCCATATCGAGGGGTCACACATTCTTTGATCCATTCGATCCCTTTCTTCATGGGCCCTTTGGCCCACAACCTCCATTCCACCTCTTTAAGGAAGTCCACTATCACACCCCTCCTACTCGGGCCTGGCAACCTTTACATGGCAATAGGTCCGAACCGTCATTTGGGGGTAATGAGGACTTTGGTTTCCCCGGGCCACCTCAACCACCCAAACCTCCCGGACTTCCCACATTCAAACCCCATGTCCATGGTTGGTGCATCGTAGGATGTCTAGGAGTCCACCATGACATTAACCTCCGGTTATGTCAAATGCATGCATGGCACACATTCGGATGTCCTGGACCACCTTGCATATGATTGGGTTTTACTAACTGTAGGGTTGTTTAGGGTCGTGTGTGCATCCGTGTGTTTCTTTTCTTTTGGTAAGCATGTTAGGTCGTGTGTGCATCCTGTGTTTCTTTTCTTTTGCTAAACATGTTAAGAGTCTGCATGACGATGTCCGTCGTCACAGTTGAGGCCAGCAATGCACGGTACAAGGAGTTAGCCGATGTCCATCGACACCACCGAGAGTTCCAAGAGGGTGAATATGTCATGATCAGGGTAAGACCTGAACGGTTTCCCTCTGGAACCGTTAAGAAGTTGCAAGCTCGCAGAGTCGGTCCCTTTAGAGTGTTGAAACGCGTTGCATCCAATGCGTATGTTGTGGACCTACCCGAGGAATATGGTATAAGCTCTACCTTCAATGTATCGGATCTTGTTGCATATAGGGACCCAGCGGTGATCCCTAGTGAGCCTTTTGAGCCATCTCCTCCCCTTGAGAGTGATCCCACACCTGAGTGTCCACTTCCACCTCCAGCCCCTTTTTCACGGCAGCGTGAGCATATAGATCGTATACTGGACGAGCAAGTGACAGTTACCAGGAGTGGATCTTACCCGCGCTACCTAGTGCGATGGAGAGGACAGCCCGCTACTGAAGACACATGGATCACACATGGCGAGTTGCAGCGGATTGATCCAGACCTTTTGGAGCGATACAGGAGTGATGCAGACCCTTACTCGACAGGGTCGAGTTTCTCCCACCCGGGGAGAATTGGTGCGGACACCCGAGCAGCTGATCGGCACGATACGCCGAGCCACCGGTACCGCACGCGGAGCACGACACGAGCCACCTCAGCATCCATCTGGCTCGGAGACAGCCTGGAGACTCCACCTTGAGCCTCCTCATTTATTATATTTAGTTAGACTTTATGTGTGTTTAATTTGTGTTTATTTCGTTGCATTCGGTTTGCCATTTTGATTGTAATAGGGGCTTATGTGCAATTCGGACCCCGTGGGCCCCACGGGCCCCCCAGGCCCCACCCCATTGGGCCACCTCAGCCTAGGGTCCCATGTGGGGTCAGTCAACATGCCACATGGGGCATCTAGAAGTTTGAATGGTCAATTGTCCACATGGGGGACAAGGGACCAAAATAGTCAACATTTCCAACCAACACCCACCTACCATGTCAAGCTTGTTCCCCCCCTAGTCAATAGGCTGTCCCCCCCTTATTTTTTTAATTGTATTTTTGTGGAATGGTCACAAGCCATCCCAACCCTCCATCTCACACCCCTAGATCCAACGGTGGAGGATGGATTAGATGGGTGACCTATATATGCTTGTATTTTCCCATTTTGATGAATTAATGCCATTTGGAATCAAAGAAATTGTTGGAGCTCCAGCTTGGTGCGCCCCTCTCTCCCCCCTTGCAGCTGTGAAGGTTGCCTCTGGAGGTGTGACTCCTCCCCTATCAGTTCCGGTCATCCTCGCCGCCGCCACGAGCCGCCACCGCACCGCCATCGTCTTCATCGGAGTTCTGTCCGTGCAGTACCACAGCAACTCCCACGAAATTCCCAACTCAGCCAAGAGCTCTGATCGACCTGGGGATTTTACTGGAGGTTCCATAGGTGTCAAGGATGTCCCAAAACAATTGGTTTGTCATTCAGATCCCGTTTCATAATTTTTGATTTTCGTTCCCTCTTTCATTCCAGTTCTGCCAGCAGTCTGTCCAGATGCATCTCCGCCCTGGGTTTTAGGTCTTAGGTCCATGTTTTGATTTTCTTTAGTCTCACAAATTTTACTGGAGTTTCCTTCCATCCATCCCTTCCTCCACAATTTTTCTAAATTTCTAGTTCGTCCATTTCATATTTTCCACAAATCATTCTCAGATCCACCTGAAGTTCTATCCACCCGTTCCCAGATCCGACCACTAGTCACTCCAAAAATCATATCAAATCTCTACCACCTCCAAATCCAATTATAAAAATTTTCCAAGCTTCGTGTTTTGATTATCTACAACTTTGAAGAAGATCTCGAAGTCTGAATCCCACTTTAAGTAGGCGGTCAACGGCCGTTTAAAGGGAACTGATGTGCTGAACTGAGAGTTCTGAAACTGTGTAGCAGAGAATTGAAAATTAGTTAAGGTCCAGGTCCGCGGAGGTTCAGAAGAATCCACTGGCCCTAAGTTGGAGGATTTTGAGTCCTCTTTCCAACGGCGCTGGTTTCATCCCATTCCGGTGACGGGGCTGATCACAGCGGCCATTTTCGTCGGAGCGCGCACCTGAAAACAGCAAGTAGAAATCCGTGGGCAGCATTCCAAAAGCTTGGAGATCGGAGTTGTTCGGCCACCAGTCGGTGTTCCCGGCCGACCGCCTTCCGTGGAGGCGTGCCACCAGGGGTCCCCATCACAGTGGGACCCACTCCTGCAGATCCGGAGGCCAGCGCCACCCGTGGGCCCCACGGGCCCGCAGAACCCGCCGTTCGGAAAGCACTAAAACGCGGAGTTCGGCACCGCCGGGCGACATCAAGATGCTGCCCGTCAACCCAATTAGCGTGATTCCCGGGCCCTGCATGTGACCTTTTACCTCCCTGCGTGGAGTGGGTCAAATTGTTGTATTTCTGTAAAATTGTGTTAACCGGGAGTCCGTGATTGGCCGGGGTTGTCTTCGCCACGCCGGGTGCGTGGAGGTAATGATCCGAACTTCTTGGCGTTACATTGCTTAGCTAGTATACGGTCTTAGGCCGCTGCCGAGAGTGTAGGTACTAGCCCGTGTGTCCATGTCACCGCTGTGAGAGTGAGAGTGACCCGTCCCGCGACTCGATCCGAGTCCGGAAGTTGAGTCGGACTACCCTTGACCTCCGCCGATTTCTTAACCGCGCACGGTCCGCGCTTTCCCTCGCTTGGGACGACGAGTGAGCTTCTACTTCTGTTAGCGACGTTTTGCCACTAGGAGCTCGTAGTGTCGGGCTTAGTGTCTCCCTGGTGTGTATTGCTGGTCGCGTCTTCATCTAGAGTCCGAGGGTGGCACCTAATAGTGTCGTCTCCCGTATCCGTCCCGCATCAGGGAGAGATTCCCCACCCATCCCTCTCTTAATTTCTCTCTTTCACTCTCCTTTTTCTCTCCCCCACACCCAATTTCAAAAATTTTCTCTCTCCTCCCCTCCCAACCACCTCCACCCTCCCACCTACCTCCATTAACTCCTCTACAACTTCCCACAAGCCATCATTACTTCCCCCTAGTCCCAATTGACCCTCCACCAATCCACACCCCACCCTCCAACCCCCAACTACCCATCCCATTCCCCAAGCAGCCCTCCACCTTCCCAAGGCACCTCTTCCCATCCCCAAGACCACCATTGATCACCCCACATTAAAGGAAACTCAAACTCACATTCCCTTTACCCCCTTGTGTCCCCCTCACCTTCTCCCTTCTCCCTCCAAACCCAAATTCGTAGCTCCTCCTCCCACCACCTGTTAGACCCCCTTCCAGACCCTATTCTTCCCCCCCCACACCTTGGAACACCCCCTCCTAGACCCCCTCACAGTCAGGGTTCTCCCCACACTCATCCACCTCCATTTCCCCTACCATATACCCCATTTCCCCCCCATCATCTTCAACCTCCAGTTTTCAGTTCGCAGGCAGCAGAAGAGTAGCAGATTGCAGAGGTGACCCCGACCACATCCCAGCAAATCTGAAGGCCCAATAGGTATCCACGGAAGCGTCTACCGGTCTTCTTTGCAACGGCGGTGGTTTCATCTTCATCCGAGCTGTGTGCTGCCCCGGAGCTCCGTTCTCCCACAACTGCGCAGAGCTGCCCCTACTGAGTACCAGAACCGGAGTAGAAGCTTCACCACGACGAACCTCGGAAGAATCAGCTCAAGATCTCTTCTGTAAAGTTCTTTCTCTCCCTGTCTACTTTCAAAATGAAGAAGAGGAACTCCGTTCGGCATTCTGTAGCAGGAGTTATCCAATTTCTCCCTCAGCTACATAGTTCTGCTACTCACAGTCTACACCAACCTGTCAGCAGTGTTTAGAGTCCCCTGGCCTTATCCGACATCGTTTGGCTTCCCCGTCAGTTTTTTGGAGAAGAGGGCTCATCCACGGTTCCAACGACTCTGACGGTGCTTGATTCCGAGTTTGGGAGTTGTCGGGACATCCTCTGCAACCTGCTGTTGGAAATCAGGAGCTGCCAGTCCGAGAGTCTGCCTCCTTGTTCGGGCCTCCACCCAGACCGGCATCAACGACAGAAGAAATTAACAAAATTTGGACGACTTACCCTGCCTCCTACGAAGATTTCCCAGGTGGTTTCGCCCCCAACAAAATTCGATAGGAGCTGCAGCAGTCAACTCTTCAGTCACCTATCAGCACCCACAGAACCGAGCAGAATCGGCAACCTCCCGTCTTCGGTGTTCCTTTCTCCAATTCCCTCCCCGCTTGGCCGGCTGAAGGCCCCTCCCTGCGTGGAGGTAGTTTTGGCTGTAATATCTATTAACCCCCACCCCGAGGTCCCCCTCCTGCGAGAGGAGTAGTGTTGTAATTGGATTGACCAAGTCAAGCTACACCGCCGCGGCGTGTGGGGATCCACTCGCCTCCCCGCTCGCCCTGGTCTCCGAGCGGGATCGGTTTCTTCAAACCGGTCGAGTAAGTGCTCAAACCTCACTCCCTTTAGTGCTTGTCTTTCAATATTAGTTCTTAGTTCCGCTGGCCGTGAGAGTGAGAGCTTGATCCTCAAGCCCTGTTGTCTTGAGTGATCACCGTGGGAAGAGAGTAACCGGTGCCATTGGCACTTTGTCGGCCCCATTGAATTGGGCATCCACATCCATTGGGAATAAAATCTTGGCCTTGCTGGCCCTCTACCAACAAGGGTCCAACCCCTCAACCTCACCTTGGCATTGCCAAGTTACCCCGGGACTTGGGTGAGTGACGGGAGAGCGGTGGCCCAAATTGGCCCTTTTGATTGTGAATGTGCTTGCTTGTCTAAGTCCTAGGGGGTATCACATCACCTACCAAACCACAACATTCTACAACTAAAGCATGCATCAAAACATGAAAACAATGCCCATGGAGTGATTTTCAAGAATTTAGCCTAAATTACACTAACATGGAATTTTGCATGGAAATTGAAGAAAACGACGTCGGATGGGCGTGCATGCTATGCCAATGCGATCCTTGCGAGGCAAGGATTCCATCCCCCTACCTCAATTGCGACGAAAACTGGATTTGGGCCGCATGCAAGCAACGGGTCACCGTGGCTCCTCCAGCCCCATCTCACCTCCACGTCCCACGAACCGCGACGAGGTCAGCGTCTACGCGTTCCTCGCGACGAGATGGTTCCAACAACACCTCCCGCACCTCGATCCGCGGCCGTCCGGACCAAGACCGAGAGAGTGGGGGCGGAGAGATCGTGAGAGGGAGAGAGAGAAAGAGGGAGAACGAGTGAGGGAGAGAGAGAAATCGATGGGGAGATATATATATATATACATATATATATATTAAAATTAAAATTATTATTATTTTAAAAACTTAACCCTAAATGCCATTAACCTTAAACAAATTCCGATAAATGCCAAACGAACGCCTAAAAATCCACAAAAATAGCCAAAACGATCAGGACAAAGCCTAGATCCGAACTGCTAAGAATCCGCTAAGGCACGAGCGCTACATTGTGCTTATTCCCAGAGAGCTTAGTTTGCTCGTCTATTCTTATGTGTTCTTCGTCTGGCAAAGTTTGGGCAGCATCTCCCCCGGACTGAAGCTTGCCAGAGAAAAATGGGGAACACCAAACAGATTGCTCCGGGGTGAACCTCAAAACATGGAGTAAGGCCTCCATTAACCCATAAGTGCATGTGGATACTCGAGGACAAGCCTTCAAGAGTTCCAGCAGCTTACTGGTGGTGATTCCTCAAAGTGGGACAAATGTGTGCCTCAAGAGGGCCATGAATGTTCATCCCTCATGTGGGTTCCTTCGAAGGCCATGCCACGGAGAGGCAGGCTTCAAAGACCCTGGATGCATGGATGATAGGGAGAAAACGGGGGACGGGAGCTAAAGCCAAGAACCGTGCTTGCCAAAAGACTTCCTTTTATTCATCCACAACAAGGGGAAGGTCGAAATACAGAAGGGGGATCTACCCTAGGGCAGAGAGAAATACATTTAGGGGGCAAGAGGAGGAGATACATCAATGGGAGAGGGGGAACAGAGCACATGCTCCCCCCCCCCCTCGGACTCACCTCTCACTCTCACTCTCCTCTCTTTTTTCACTTCTCCGGCACGGGGACGAAGCTTTCCTTCTCCTACGGTGGCCTGCCTTTCTGTTGACGAACGGACCTGCCCCCTTCTCTTTCTTTCACCCACCTATATATAGGATGGGATACGTTTCTTGTAGGAATGGCCAGTGGGGGAGAATTCCCGCCACCCTTTGCCTTGTTCGCAGCAACGCCGGAGGTTGACCCGCTGCGCTGGCTGTTGCTGGTTCATGGAGTACACTGACATTCATCCGAAGACGGGATGTTCATGGATTTCTCGGGAGATCTTCTGCTGCTTCCACCGTCGATGCATGCCTTCGCCGCTGCGCTGTCGAACGGAGGTGGAGACACGGCTTGATAGCATTGAATGCTACGCCCTTTTGAGTCTGCATCCGAAGTCGACAGGAGAACAGAGCATCGGGGCATGGATGGGATGGCATTTAAGTTAAACCGGCGCGGTGTTGTGTGCGCCAGATTAACAACATATAAAGGGGCGCGCCGGACTAGCATCATGTAAAGGGGCACGCCGGACTAGCATCATGTAAAGGGGCGCGCCGGATTAAGCATAAGCAAGGGGGGCGTGCCGGATTTGGTAGCATATGGGAGGGCACGCCGGTTTAAGGCCCGTATAAGGGCGTGCCTGTTTAAGTGAAAGCAATGTAGGCATGGCCACGTTAGTTTAGGCCTCATCTCGGCTTTGTGGCTTATTGGGACGGGCACCTGCCCTCCTGTGTTGCTTTAATTGTGAACCTCTGAGTCCCAGTTTAGGACTTCGTGTGATTCCCAGCACGTGTCGAACCTACGTTCGAATTCTCGAGTTTCTTATGATTCGGCCCTCGGCACCGCCGACTGGGGAGCCAGGGCTATCTCTTCTGCCCGAGGGGCTTCTTTGTTGGGTGACGGAGCACCGAGGATATGTTCATCCTGCTCGGACGGGGGTATGGAGTTTATTCGGCCTTCCCATCTTCGACTTGCTCTTGAGATGTCGAGACGTCCGTGCCACAGGAACATTCTTTTTCTTCTCTCTTTTTGACGTCCACAGCCACCTGAACAAGCGATGGAAAAACTCGAACACTGCACCACAGACTCACGCCTGTCAGCAAACTCTGCCCAACACAGCACAATCAAGACCAACTCCACGAAGAAGGATGCACCTCATCACAATCCTCGGGCCACACGCCAACATTCTGATGAAAATAAAAACCATCTCGCAGCGTAAACACAGCGCACGCAAGCTCTCACGCGAGAAGCAAAGCGATAAAGGAACACAAAACCTATGCCAGCTACCGACTTTAATGGACCTTATAGACTCTGAGCACTGCAATATCTTGAATTCGATGTACTTTCACAAACACACGCTCTGATACCAACTGTGACGACCCAGACTCTGGATACCAGGTAAACCCGATATCACTTGGATTCTGAGAGGCCTCCCAAGAGCGGTAAAGCTCCTAAGGGATAAAAGGGGTGTGTGTAAGTACATTGAACTTCCAGATAAAGTTGTAAACAATTAATTACTATGATCAGGATTGCTGAAATAGCAGAAACAAAACTACATTTTCTATTTAATAATTAAAGTTATAGAGCTTGCATAGTCTAGTCCAACTAAAGTACAGTACAACAGGAAAAAGAACGTACTCTCAAATCCGGGGAAGCCCCACTCTGGCGAAACTAGCAACTAAGAACCACAACAACAGTACCTCCAAAGCACGAGGAAGAACAGCTACACCTGAAAAGTCAGGGGTGAGCCTCGTCTCACTAGCTCGGTAGGTGTCCCGCAGATCTCCACCACGAAACAAATGCAGTAACAGCAGTACTAAACTACAAAAGTAGGAATAGGAGTATAAACAATAGAAGTAAAAAGGAAAGTCGTACTAAACAGAAACACGGCAGTCGATTGAACCATAGCCCTCTAAACTACCCCCAATTGGCAAGAACATGGATCCCCAGACACATAGTCAGGAATCACTAAATCGATGTAAGGAACTCCGGCTACACAGCCAGGACAACATCACGACACCTCAATCGTGTAGGCTCATCTACCGAGATAAAAGCCCAACTCAAGACCACACAGTCTAAAAGCACTAATGCATACACGATCTCAGCATCGTGTATGCCACACTGACCTCAGGTAAAGCAAAACACAGACTACCAGAAAAGTCAAGTCAATCACGACAGAAACCAGTCACGAAAGTCACAAGTCATGTGTCATGTGACAGAAGCACCTCCTCACTATAAGAAAAGCCATATGCGTCCACTGACGTCTTACATTGTGCCTCAAGCATCTCCCACTCGCCTCGAACGTGGTAACTGAGACACTGAAGAAAGAACCAAGGAACAACAGTAATGAGTGACTAGTCAGGGTCACGGCCATCGGCATCTGTCCAACGGCCCTGACCACGTATGCACACACAAGCTCAATGTCTTGAGCCAGGCCTCTAGCTGGTTTTCCCCTCCCATAGGACTCTCACGGCAAGACAAAGGGGCCTACGACAACCAGCCTACAAACCATCTTAACCGGGAACTCGTCCCGCCACCACTCCCAGGTGGGCCGACACACGGAAAGTGTCGTCAGGTTACAACTAGTGGAGGGTCACTAGACACAGAGACTCCCAAACCAGCGAAGTACGGACATGCTAAACACGTACCTGTCACATGTAGCACGAAGCGCAAGGCAGCACACAGAACTATCGCCAGACTCAAGACAACCAACTAGACCTGCTAACACAACGATCCTTGAGTCACAAGACTCAGGTCAAGATTGTCGCACATCACGGTAATACGCCGTTAATCAGCCTAGTCCCTAAGTCATAAACCACGGTAAAACATATGGAAGCGGCACACAACAGTCGAATCCACATCAATTGGTAGTCCTCTGCCCCTAGGTCGCTCAACAAACTCACAATTCCGCATAACATGAAACATAGAACATGAGGGATCACCGAAGCCCTGAAACCACATGGACATGCAAATCGAGGTAAGGTGATATCTTCAAGCATCCAAAACTCGGTCTCAATCCTCACAGGATAGACGATGCACTCGCGAGGTCACGTGTCAATCGCTGGTCACAACCGGGTTGACTGGAAACCACAATGACGCTCGAAACAACATGAAACACTACTTGGTACAATGGCATTCCTAGACACCCTATAACACGGTCACAGCCCTCATATGACGTCCAAGACATCCACAAAATAATGGGTTAACCAAGGGGTCGAAGCCACAACAATCGGAAGCCAAACCAACGAAAGAAACACCCAGAACAAGTGGCGGTCACCCCTATGGCCGCAAACAAGAAATGGCGGTCATAGCCTGGCCGCTACTCGCAGGATTGAACAGGCAGGAAATGATCTTGCTCAAGGCTGCTACTAACAAGTTGCGGTCCTCACAGGGCCGTCTCTTGAAGGTGACAATCATGGCCAGACTGCCATCTTCAAACCGCCTCAAAAACTTCTCGAAAAAGTATGATAAGCCATCCTGGTGGCGGTCCTTTGCCTGACCGTTACTTCAAAAGACGGTCAGTCGCAAGGCCGATACTAGGAACCGACTTAATCAAATGACGGTCTCCTTGGGACCATTTCTAGGAAGTAGCGGTCCTCCTAGACTAGACTAGACCTCGGGTGAAGCCAACGTAAACTACCCGACAAGTCACATCAACAGTGACGGAAACCAATCACGAAAACACAAGTCATCGTGTCATGTCACAGAAGCACCTCCTCACTAGAAGAACAGCCAGATGCGTCCACTAACGTCTTACACTGCGCCTCAAGTGTCTCCCACTCACCTCGAACGCGGTAACTGAGACACGAATCATGTACAAGGAACAACAGTAATGAGTGACCAATCAGGGTCACGCCCGTCGGTGCTTGTCCAACTGCCCCTGACCACGTGTGCACACACAAGCCCAATGCGTTGAGCCACACCTCTAGCTAGTTCCCCCCCCAGTAGGATGCTACCGCAAAGCAAGGAGGCCCACGGAAACTAGCCTACAAACCATCAACCGGGAATTGCCCCGCCACCACTCCCAGGTGGGCCGACACACAAAAGTGTCATCAAGCTACGACTAGTGGAGGTTCACTAGACACAGAGACTCAAAACAACGAACACCGAAGTACAAATAGGGTAAACACACATCTGTCGCACGTACCACAGAGCATAATGTAGTATACAACTGCCACCAGACTAAGGATAGTCAACTAGACCTGCTCACAATGATCCTTGAGTCACACGACTCAGGTCAAGATCATCGCACATCACAACATAACGCTAGTAATCAGCCTAGTCCCTAAGCCAAAATCACGGTAAAACACATTATGGAAGACATCACATAACAGTCGGATTCATAACAGCAATAATGATAATCATGATTCCTCGGCCTCTGAGCCACACAATCGACTCACAATTCCATATAACATGAAACATGGAACATGAGGGATCACCAAAAACCCTCAAACCACATGGCATGCAAACCGAGGTAAGACACTACCTCCAACCACCCAAAACCATGTTCCGATCCGCACAGAATAGATGGGACACTCACGAGTTCACGTGTCAACCACTGGGTCACAATAGGGTTGACCATAAACCATAATGACCCTCGATATAACACAAAACACTGCTCGGTATAATGACACCATCAGACACCATATAACATGGTCACAGCCCTCATAGGACGTCCAAGACATCCACGGAACAATGGGCTCACCAAGGGGTCGAAGCCACATTAACCGAAAACCAAACCAACATGAAGAACACTCTGGGCAGGTGGCGGTCTTACCCTTGGACGCTAAACCAACCTAGCGGTCATCCAAAGGACCGCTACCTTTAACCCAAAGCACTGGCAAATGGCGGTCAGCCGCATGTCCGCCAAAGCCACCTAGCGGTCACCCAAAGGCCACTAAACCAAATGGCGGTCAGTCGCATGGCCGTTACCAGCGAATCGACTCAAAATAGTGAAAACCAATTAACGGTCGCCTTGGGACCGTTAATCGGGAATGGCGGTCACCCTAGGGCCATAAAAGACCCCATGCGTTCGGAGCTAGACCGCTAGCCCGAACCGACTTAAAATCGTTAACCAATTCGAACGTTTAATAGCGGTCGCCCAAGGGCCGCTAATCCATCCTTGCGGTCAGTGGCGTGATCGCTAAGCCAAACTGACATGCTCCACCTAACGGTCTCCAGAGGACCGCCAAAGACACCTTGTGGTCTCTGGTAGGGCCACCAAACCGTTCCGGTGGGAAAACTGTGGGACTACCCAAAACCTGATTTTTCCACACCCTAATCGCGTCTAAATGATGGGGAAATAATCCTAACGTCGATATCTACCTTGCACAAGCCGGAAGGGATCAAACCATGCACAAAATCATAAGAAATGGGTGATTCCCATGAATCGACCCAAAATAACTCACACGGGTAGTCGGGTTCATACCAGCTCCGATTATCAACCAAATGCAATAAAACTGGCGGGAAAAGATTCCCAATATGCCAGGGGTTCAAATGAAACCATTTAAACTACAAACCATCGCATGGAACGGTGAACACGGCCCACACCCCCCGAACATGCATTTCGCCCAAACAAGGTAAAACTCGCTCAAACTCACACCGTTCAGCTCCAAATCGTGAGAGAACACAGGAAAAGAGTAGGGCATCTGTCCCCCTACCGCCGCCGAAGATCTCACGAGTCGAAAAGGCCAAACCACTCCAAAAATGACCAAACGAACGCGTAGTGACGCTTTGAATCCACTGAGAGATCGTGCCACGCCACGCTCCATTCCTCGTGCCAGCACACTCCACGAAACCTCCATGATTTCCCTGCCTCGTCCGTCTCGCCACGGTCGTACGCCCCGTAGGAGAGAGGAAGAGAGGAAAGAGAATGGAGGGAGAGAGTGAGAACGGCGGTGGGGAGAGAGGAAGGAGAGAGAGGGGTTAAAAGAAAAGAAAAAGAAAAATTATCAATTTTCCTAAAATCTAATTTTTTGCATGAAAATCTATAAATTCAAAAAAATAAGAGAAAATAGTCTTCACGATCCTCAGAACGAGCACAACGCACCTGTAGCGTCCTGGAGTAGCAAAACTCAATGGTTAACTCTCCACAGGGTTCCACAAGTTATACAAGGGAAAAACCCAAGTGGATCGTAAAACACGTTTCAGGACCCATGAAAGCGATCCGAAAGCTCTTCGATTCAGATCCGAAGAATCTAGGATATTACAGTCCTCCCCCCTTTAAGGAATTTCATCCTCAAAATTTAAGGAGCTAACAAGTGAACAAGGGAAGAACAAACCCAAACACTAGCCATGTTCTCCAAGCATCAACCAAACCTCAAACACAAAGCACGATAACACAATGTTGTGTCTCCTCTGGATTTGATGTCTAGTTTTGAAGCTGGCAACAGTGTGTTTGACCTTGATTTGACTCTGGAAACATTGTTATTTTAAAGTCTTTACTTCAGTCATAATAAGTTCTTATTCATAACAAGGTTGATGCATATTCATATTGTTACATTGGAAGGTCAGTGCACATTTGCATATAAGTCTATAGGGTCGGTGCACATGAAGAAATCCTGCACTGTAAGATCGGTGCACATTCACTTTATAAATCTATAAGGTCGGTGCACATGAAGAAATCCTACACTATAAGATCAATGCACATTCACTTTATAGTCTATCAGGTCGGTGCACATTCACTTTATACTGTATCAGGTAGGTGCATACATTCATTACTTTATATTCTATCAGGTCGGTGCATACATTCATTCCAGTTCTGAAGGTTGGTGCATTTGTAGAAGTTTTACACCAGAAGGTCGGTGCATATGTAATTCTGTGCATATTTGCATTCTAGAGACAAGTCGATGCATGTCATACAAATGTCGATGCTAGTGAGCTAGCGACTGCAGCATAGGTCAATGCATGTTATAGAAGAGTCGATGCTAGTAAGTCATCACTCTCAAGGTGGATGCACCTTGTGCATTCACTAAAAATACAGGTCGATGCACCTTCAATACAGAGTCAGCTTGTCTGGCAAATAAGGTCTACTTGTATAACTCTTAGGTTAATGTTTCTATTCTAACATGCTGTATGTGTTAGCTATACAAGCTAATGTATCTCATTTAAGCATCGATGCTCTTGAAGTATTTTGTGCATACACTTATATGAATTGTCTGACCTTATGAAGCATCTGAAACTGCATTTGCTAATAATTATTACATGCTTCATAAGTCTCATAAATCTTTGATTCTATTTTGGACAGAAAGGAAGAAACAACCCAGATACATGCTCGAACACCTAGGTTGCATAAAGGCAGACCGCATTACTCTCACGTGGAATTGAAAGTGAAGCAGATTAAAGGCACGTAATCCAAGGTGGGAAGCTGAACTAATATTCTATCACGTGGGTCTTCTTATTCTCTACTCCTAACACGTGGGCCCTCGAAGTGTGCATTCTAGATAAAATTATTAGGCGGGAGTGTGTCTTCCACGTGCCCAAAAATTTGAGAAGCTTGTGGGACCATAGACTCGCGGTCTCCTGTATAAAAGGGGATCGTGTAGTCAAATTCAGATAGGGGGAACATGAGAGAAGGTGATCAGAAGGGTAGAAAAGAGCTAAAAAGCTAGAGCGTTCCAGAGGTCGAGAGAGAAGAGTCTGAGAAGAGTTTGAGAGTGAAAGAGTCTGTTGCAGAGAGTAAGAAGAAAATAAAGTACCGTAAGTCTGTCTGAGAGAGAGAGAAGTGAGATTGAACAGAAGAGTATTGTGCTGACTTCTGGATCAGATCCAGAGTCAGATCTCACCAGTGGAGCTATAGTTTAATCTTTTTGTTACTATTTTTCATTACCTCTTTAGTTTTATTTTTGAGATTACTGTAAGTTGTGTATCAGCAGAGCAAGCTGTGGTGCTCAGCGGCGAGGTGTGATCCTCGGACAGCAAGCTGTGTTGCTCAGCAGGAAAGCAAGCTGTAGTGCTCAACGACGAGGTGTGATCCTCGGAGAGCAAGCTGTGTTGCTCAGCGGGAAAGCAAGCAGTAAGGCTCAACTGTTTGTAGAGATTTCATCTCTGAAGCTATGGATCAGTGGAGTTCAAGCTGTTTGGTATCGGAAGCCTTACTAAGTTGAGTAAGGGGTGGACGTAGATCTCAAGCTCAAGATCGAACCACCTTAAAAATTGGTCTGTCTACTATGTGATTGCACATCTCTTTTACTGCAACTAGATGAATGCCTAGGATCGTCTACTGCAAATCGTTAATGCTTTCAATATATTCATCTGTTGCTTACGCCTGAATACCCAACCTGATTGATTGAATGTCTTCTGAATTGTCTGTGCTAATTCATCATAAGTTGACAGTGTCTTGAATCGTTCAGTAGACTTACCATCTTATATCTGATCTATAATCGGTAACTCAGTGGTATATAAAAATGGCTCAATTAGAAGGACATATTACGTCTATCTAGAAAACTAACCTTTGCGTGAGGAGATTTTCTAATCAAACCTCCGCCAGGTACTATACTGAGTTGATTGATCTATTGGTTTTTGAGTTTTCAGTGATTGACAGCCATTCCATAACAGATTCCTTTGTTGTTAATTCATATTATTCTTAGTGGTTTTGTTCATAGTAGTTCTTTTAATTCCGCATTGTTATTAACTGCTGTAGAATTTTAAATTGGGGTTGATCTATTCACCCCCCATCTAGATCACCTGTTCATCCATTCACACATCACGTGGTATCAGAGCCTAACTCTCCCTAAGGGCTTAATATCCCGGAGAGATTAGTTGAAATGGATGTTAGAAGTCTAACTGCTGAGGGTCATTCCACCAGTAAGCTATCATTCTTTGACGGAAATGACTATGCTTACTGGAAGAATCATATGCAAGTCTTCCTTCGAGCGAAGGATTATGAAATTTGGAAGGTTGTTAGTAAAGGACCTTTTGAGCTTCATGAGGATGAGGAGGTCTAGACCAAGGAGCAGATCCGTAGGTCTACACTGAACTGGAGCGCTGTAAATGCTATGCAGTGTGCTCTTCACCGTACTAAAATTTCAAGAATTTCCTCATGTTCCGTAGCCGAGGAAATGTGGGACAAGCTGGAGGTAATCTATGAGGGAACATCTCAGGTTAGAGAGAACAAGGCTAATATGTTAGTCTCATAATACGAAGCTTTTAAGATGAAACCTGATGAGTCTATATCTGAGAAGTACGCCAGACTGATTGTACTCACTAATAGCTTGAGGAGTCTAGGTAAGGTTTACAGTGAGTACGAACTTGTTAGAAAAATTCTTAGGTCCTTGACACCAATTTGGCACAGTAAGGCCACGGTTATGGAAGAGTCAAGGAACCTAGCAACTACCACACTAGATGAACTCATCAGTTCTCTCATGACATATGAGCTGAATCCCAAGAGGGTCGATGAGTCTGAGAAGAAGAAAAAGCCCCTAGCACTTAAAGTGACTTCTAGTAGCAAAGGGTCGTCAAGTGTGCATAGTTCTTCTAGTTCAGATAAAGATCCAGATGAATTTGCAATGCTTACTAGAAAATTTAAGAAGTTCCTGAGGTAGGAAAGGGAGGGGTTTAGAAGAAAGTATTTCTCAGGGAAGAGGAAGTCAAAATACAAATCTGATACTGTCAAGAAATATGATGGTATTGTTTTCTATAATTGTAGGAAAGTAGGGCACCTAAAGGCAGACTGCGCTGAGCTGCAGAAGGAAAAATAGCCCAGGTGGAAGAACAAGAAAGGAAAATCTATGGTAATCACCTGGAGCGATGAAGATGAAGGCAGTCAAAGTAGCACATCTAATAGCGAGGAAGAAGACAAGCTCTGCCTGATGGCCGAAGAAGAAGAGAAGGAAGATGATGAAGAGGTAACTTTTCCTTTCGAGAACTTTACACATAGTGACTGGGAAGAAGCCTATGCAGAGATTTTAGATAAATATGATGATGTTCATAGAGAGAATAGGCATCTGAAAAGAAAGACAAACTCTTTAGCGAATGATAAATCTTTGAATGACAAAATTGCATGCCTAGAAATAGAAAACTGTAGTTTGGAGAATTCTCTTGCTGAATGTGAAAATTTCCAAACTATCTTGAATGACATGAGGTATGAAAATGAACAATTGAAAAACACCATTGATGAATTAAAAATCAGAATGCAAAAATTTGAGGAAGAAACCAAAATTGCAAATGAAAAATATGATGTTGTTAATGGTGTGATTAAAGAATTGAAAAAGATAATTGAGAACTTAGAAAAGGAAAATAAAGATAAACAACATTCCTTTGAAGGAATGACACACGGAACTAAAAATTTGAATACCATTTTGGGAAGAAGGGTAAACTTCAGAAGGGAGGATTGGGTTTTAACCCAACAAATAAGAAAAGGTTTGATGTGAAGACTATTTCCTTTGTTACTCAAAAAGGAACATCTAAATCCAAACCTTTAAGAAAAATGAACTTTGAAGAAAATAGAAACAAAAAATCTGTAAAAAATAATGATCATAACAAGCCCAGTGCCAAGGACAAGGGCAAAGAGGAGGTAGAGGTGTCTAGTTGATCCTGCATATACACTACTGCACCTCGGGCTAAGGGATAGGTTAGGGGTCAAGCAACTAAAGCCCAAGTCCAAGGAAACCCCAAAACCAAAGTAACCTAGTCTCAACAGAAAGGTCGATGCAACCACCAACCTGCACCGACGCATACTCCTTCTAGGTTTAGGTCCTTTAGAAATCAAGGTCATAGTAGGGGCACCTCAGTGTCAACATGAGGTCGATGCAGGATAACATCCAGAACTCACATACTAGTCAGGTGCATCGACCTTACCATTTGAATGCCTCAATGCAACCTAGCCTCAAAATTTTCAGAAACCAGAACTCATATGGCTTTGTCCATTCTATGTTTGTTCAGCCTAGGATCCATAGTGCACACTCTCTTCCAAATGCCCATTGGGCCAATCACTAGCGCAAAAACTCTCAGGCCTTTAAGAATAAAAATGTCGCACCATAGAAAAGGCCAACCAAAACTCAGAATATTAATGGGAAACAGGACAAACAGAAAATTAAGAAATCCAAAACTCAAGTAAAGACACAAAAAAATGTGGATACCAAAATAGTTGATGTCTTGTCTACATGATTTAACTGTAGTAATGCGGCCCGAACAGTCTTGGGTTCCAAAATTTTCTACTTGATTCTATTTGCAGGTATAGTTGGCAGCCAATCACAATAGGTGGTATCTTGATAGTGGTTGTTCCAAGCACATGACTGGGGATAAAGGAAAGTTTTGCATGCTGGTAGAAAAAGATGTTGGTCATGTTACCTTCAGAGGTAATACAAAAGGAAAAATCATAGGAACATGTAAGGTTGGTAAGTGCTCATCCTGCTGAATAGAAGAAGTTTTACTAGTTGAAGGGCTTGCTTACAATTTGCTTAGTATCAGTCAGTTGTGTGATAAAGGTCATAAAGTTACTTTTGACTCTCTAGTATGCACTATCTTTGAACCCAATTCTGAAACTGTGAAGTTCACTGGTAAAAGAGTCAATAACATCTATATGGTAGACTTAGATGATGTAGCACATACTAACTTGTGCCTCATTGTTAATAAGGATGACTTAGCTAGTCTTTGGCATCGTAGGTTAGGTCATGCCAGTTATAATGTGTTGCATAAATTGAATAAGTATAGCATGGTAAGAGGTTTACCTCAAATATCCTTCAAAATGGACAAATAAAATATGTGAAGCATGTACCCAATGTAAGCAAATTAGAAAGTCATTTAAATCCAGGACTGAAAACATGTCTTCTAAACCTTTTGAGCCGATCCACATGGATTTATTTGGACCTACTAGATAAGCTAGCCTATCTGGTAGAAGATATGGATATGTCTTAGTAGATGACTTTTCTAGATTTACGTGGGTATTCTTTTTGACTCATAAAAAGGATGCATTTGAAGGACTTCAGGAATTTTACCATAGAATAAAATAGACTGGTAAGCAGTCTATTAATAATATTTTGTCTGACCATGGTGGTGAGTTTGAAAACTCACAGTTTGATGAATTTTATAGGGAAGATGGGATCAACCATAGATTCTCTTCACCAAGGACTCTAGAGCAGAATGAAGTGGTTGAGAGAAGGAACAAAACTTTGGTGGAGATGGCTCAGACTATGCTAGTTGAAGGCAACTTGCCTAGAAGGTTTTGGGCTGAGGCAGTAAATACCTCCTATTACATTATCAACAGAGCCCTGGTAAGACCTTCTACTCAAAAGACTCCCTATGAGATACTTAAAGGTAAGAAGCCTTCATTAGCACATTTCAAGGTTTTTGGTTGCAAATGCTTTATCCATGTTAACTCTAAAAGAGACCTTGATAAATTTGAACCTAAAAGTGAACCTGAAAATTTTCTAGGTTACTCTGAAAAGTCTAGAGCCTATAGGATCTACAACATGAATTCTCAAACTGTCGAAGAATCACCACACATTACCTTTGATGAATCTTCTAATAAAACTGAAACTTGTTTCTGCAGGAACAAAGTTGATGGAGAAATCCCAGAAAACAAAGAAGAGCAGAATGTAGAACCAACAGAAGAAGGTGAGACTGAAGGATCTGGAGTTCAGGGGGAGGTAAGTGAAAATTCAGGTAATCAGCTTACCAACATTAGAGTTCTTAGAGATCATCCTCTAGAGAATGTGATTGGTAATCTGGATGAATCCTCTAGGACTAGATCACATTTCAGGATAGAAAACGAACTAAATTCTTTTGCACTTGTCTCACAAGTAGAACCCAAGAATATTGAATGTGCCTTAAAGGATGAGTATTGGATAAATGCCATGCATGATGAATTGAATCAATTTGAAAGGAACAAGGTATGGCACCTAGTTCCTAAACCCTCACATGGCTCAGTTATTGGCACTAAATGGGTTTTTAGAAATAAAACTGATGAGTAGGGAAAGGTAGTCAGAAATAAGGATAGGCTTGTAGCACAGGGGTACAATCAGGAATTTGGGATAGACTTTGAGGAATCATTTGCCCCTGTAACTAGACTAGAAGCCATTAGGATTCTTCTGACTTTTGCTTGCAGCCTAGGAATAAAACTTCAGCAGATTGATGTGAAATCTACTTTCTTAAATGGTTTAATAAAAGAGGATGTTTTTGTTAAACAACCTCCTGGATTTGAATGCATTGACTTTCATGATCTTGTGTATAAGTTAGATAAGGCACTTTATGAACTGAAGTAAGTTCCAAGGGCCTGGTACGACAGGTTGAGTTCCTTCCTCACGGGTAAAGGATATTCAAGAGGTGAGGTTGACCGGACTCTATTTACCAATGTAAACAATAAAGATATCCTTGATGTTCAAATCTATGTAGATGACATAGTGTTTGGGTCAACTAATCTTTCTATGTGTGAGGAATTTTCTAAATTAATGACTGATGAATTTTAAATGAGATTAATGGGAGAACTGAAGTTTTTCCTTAGATTGCAGGTCAATCAAACTTCAGAATGAAGCTTCATCACACAGTCCAAATACATCAAGGATTTGTTGAAGAAATACCAGCTGGAAAACCTCAAAGAGATCACTGCACCTATGAGCACATCAACTAGTCTTCATGCTGACCTAAAAGCTAAATTGGTTGATACCAAACTATATAAAGATATGATTGGATCCCTTTTGTATCTTACTACATCAAGCCCAGATACAATTTTTAGTGTGTTTATGTTCTAGATTTCAGGCTAGTCCTAAGGAATCTCACATGAGTGCAGTGAAGAGGATTTTTAGGTATCTATCAGGCACCCTTGACTTAGGATTGTGGTATCCTGCTAGGTGTGAGTTTGAACTTGTAGCTTACACTGATGTAGACTATGCAGGGTATGGGATAGATAGAAAGAGCACTAGTGGGTATTGTCAATATCTAGGTGGTTGTCTAGTGTATTGGGCATCTAAGAAGCAACACAGTTGCTCTCTCCATTACTGAGGTTGAGTATGTTGCAGCAGGGAATTGTGCAGCCCAAGTGCTCTAGATAAAACACCAGCTCATTGACTATGACATAAAATTAGGATGCATTCCTATTCTGTGTGATAATACCAGTGCTATTTCCTTGACTAAAAATCATGTTCATCACTCTAGGACTAAGCATATTGAAATAAAATACCACTTCTTAAGAGATTAAGTAAGTAAGAATGAAATTGAGCTGAATTTTGTAGAATCAGGAAAACAAATTACTGATATATTTACTAAACCTCTTCGGAATGAAAGGTTTAAATTCTTAAGAAGAGAACTAGGTTTATGTAAATTTTAGCATGATGATTGATTCCTTAAGTTCATTCTTGTCTGGAATAAATGCCTTCTTTTTGACGTTTTATATGCCTATGATTCAGTTTATCACATGGTATCAGTGGTTGTCATTGCAGACAAGGTCTTGCATTGTGTACATCTTGATCTTAAGGGTATATCAAATGGTGTGCTGGGAGAAGGGCAGATCTCTTCTGTCTGGAAACCCACACTATGTGTAGAGGCTTATCCTCCGCCAAGTACCCAGAGTCAAGATTTTGTCTGAGTCTTACATTTCATTATTTGCTCATAATAATACACATAGACAGGGGGAGTCAGATCAGATCTAGATTGTTACATCTAGGCATCGGTAAGTGTTTCTGAAAAGTCGACACCTTTTTGCAACCCTGACTCTATCTTTCTGATCAACAGATTCACTCATCTCGTGATATCAGATTTTCACATTATTTCTGAAATCTCAGTAGCACATTGCTTGGTATGAGGTTCTCCTGGCACACTCATTTATTTCCATCTCTTGATATCAATTTTTTAAAAAGTTTATGCACTTCCTATGACTTAATGACAATCTGATAATCAATTCATTACTGTAAGCTACTAAAATCAGAAATCTTCTCTTATAAGAATTTGTAATGCTCCATGAATGAACTGATGGTTTCAGCTTAATAAATTTTCAAGTCTAAAAGACTGAACTCAATGAACTAGGATGTCGATCACAATTAATAGCTCTCAACCATTTCTCTCATGTCATGTTTGGTAAAGTCTTCTAGAGTTCGAAAGTTCTTGAATTAATGATTTCTTGGTTGAGAAACTTGGAGTGCGTATTATTTTGTAAATAAGTCTTTCTATAAAACCAAAGGGCAGTAATGTCAAAATAATGAGTCAACATGATAGTAGGCAGAGCAATGACTGAATGCACCGAGAAATTGGGTACTTTATCAAAGAAATAGAGAAAAACTCATGTCATGAAGTGCTTCAAGTTATCTCTGTTCAAAAGTCAAAATAAAATGTTTAGCTTCACTAAGTAACTAGGGGTACTGATGTCTAATCAACGTGTACCCTTAGGTAAAAAGGTGCAAACTACTCCTAATGTTTTGATACTTGAAACAGAATGATAAATTCTACTGAGTAACTAGGGGTACTGGCGTCTAATCAACGTGTACCCTTATGTCAAAAGGCATGAATGATACCTAACTGTTCTGAACTCTTTAAATAAAAAGGAAACGTAAAATTTTGCTGAACCCTAAGGTGAATAATCAGAAATGTCAAATTGTTTAACCTCAACACATATCCTAGTCACTCCTAAAATAAATTCACTGATTTTTGGATGAGTAGGATAAAGTAAGACTAAATCTGTCATGATTCATATGGTTTTGGTTTATTGCTATTAACGGTTAATGCAAACTTATTCAGAGAATACAGTCGCTAAACTCTAACCTTTATTATTCTTAAACCAGACTTCTATCAAAAATGCATTATATAGAATCTTATACCTGAAGAATTTGATCTATGTATGCTTGATTAATGAAAGATAAATCAGTTTTTCAATCAGATCTCTCCTGCAATTTCACAACCTTGATATCATCATATCATTTTTTTAACTTCACTGATAAAATCCAATTGTCTCTATCAATTCATTGTTTTCTGATGGCAAAGGGGGAGAGATTTTGATGGCTAGCTGGTAAAGGGGGAGAGACTAGCAAAGGGGGAGAGATTGCCTTGTTTGCATGTCCTATGCACGTCTGTCCATGCATGTTGTGTCTATGCATGTCTGTCTTCTACTGTACTTGATAGTGACCTTTGCATACTCTGACTCATAATGTAATATGTATTGCCATCAAAGTATAGTAGTGTTGTCATCATCAAAAAGGGGGAGAATATTGTGTTTCCTCTGGATTTGGTGTCTAGTTTTGATGTTGGCAACAATGTGTTTGACCATAATTTGACTCTGGCAACATTGTTATTTTAAAGTCTTTGCTTCAGTCAGAATAAGTTATTGTTCATAACAAGGTCGATGCATATTCATATTGTTACATTGAAAGGTCGGTGCACATTTGCATATAAGTCTATAAGGTTAGTGCACATGAAGAAATCCTGCACTATAAGATCGGGGCACATTCACTTTATAAATCTATAAGGTTGGTGCACATGAAGAAATCCTGCACTATAAGATCGTTGCACATTCACTTTATAGTCTTTCAAGTCGGTGCACATTCACTTTATAGTCTATCAGGTCGGTGCATACAATCTTTACTTTATAGTCTATCAGGTCGGTGCATACATTCATTCCAGTCCAGAAGGTTGGTGCATTTGTAGAAGTTTTACACCAGAAGGTCGGTGCATATGTAAGTCTGTGCGTATTTGGATTCTAGAGACAAGCTGATGCATGTCATACAAAAGTCGATGCAAGTGAGCTAGCGACTGCAGCATAGGTCAATGCATGTTATAGAAGAGTCGATGCTAGTAAGTCATCACTCTCAAGGTGGATGCACCTTGTGCATTACCTAAAAACATAGGTCGATGCACCTTCATTACAGAGTCAGCTTGTCTGGCAAATAAGGTATACCTATATAACTCTTAGGTCAATGTTTCTACTCTAACATGGTGTATGTGTTAGCTATACAAGCTAATGTATCTCATTTATTCATCGATGCTCTTAAAGTATTTTGTGCATACACTTATATGAATTGTCTGACCTTGTGAAGCATCTGAAACTGCATTTACTAATAATTATTACATGCTTCATAAGTCTCATAAATCTTTGATTTTTTTTTGGACAGAAAGGAAGAAACAACCCAGATACATGCTCGAACACCTCGGTTGCATAGAGGCAGACCGCATTACTCTCACGTGGAATTTAAAGTGAAGCGAATTAAAGGCACGTGATCCATGGTGGGAAGCTGAACTAATATTCTGCCATGTGGATCGTCTCATGCTCTACTCCTGACACGTGGGCCCTCGAAGTGCACATTCTGGATAAAATTATTAGGCGAGAGTATGTCTTCTACGCGCCCAAAAATTTAAGAAGCTTGTGGGACCACAGACTCGCACTCTCCTATATAAAAGGGGATCGAGCAGTCAAATTCAGATAGGGGGAACATGAGAGAAGCTGATCAAAAGGGCAGAAAAGAGCTGAAAAGCTAGACAGTTCCAAAGGTCGAGAGAGAAGAGTCTGAGAAGAGTTTGAGAGTGAAAGAGTCTGTTGCAGAGAGTAAGAAGAAAACAGAGTACCGTAAGTCTGTCTGAGAGAGAGAAGTGAGATTGAGTAGAAGAGTATTGTCCTAACTTCTGGATCAGATCCAGAGTCAGATCTCTCCAGTGGAGCTACAATTTAATCTTTATGTTATTGTTTTTCATTACCTCTTTAGTTTTATTTTTGAAATTACTGTAAGTTGTGTATCAGCAGAGCAAGCTGTGGTGCTCAGCGGCGAGGTGTGATCCTCGGACATCAAGCTGTGTTGCTCAGCGGGAAAGCAAGCTGTGGTGCTCAGTGGCGAGGTGTGATCCTCGGACAGCAAGCTGTGTTGCTCAGCTGGAAAGTAAGCAGTAAGGCTCAGCTGTTTGTAGGGATTTCATCCCTGAAGAAGTGGATCAGCAAAGTTCAAGTTGTTTGGTATCGGAAGCCTTACTCAGTTGAGTAAGGGGTGGACGTAGATCTCAAGCTCGAGATCGAACCACCTTAAAAATTGATCTGTCTACTGTGTGATTGCACATCTCTTTTACTGCAACTACATGAATGCCTAGGATCGTCTACTGCAAATCGTTAATGCTTTCAATATATTCATCTGTTGCTTACGCCAGAATACCCAACCTGATTGATTGAATGTCTTATGAATTGTCTGTGCTAATTCATCATAAGTTGACAGTGTCTTGAATCGTTCTGTAGACTTACCATCTTATATCTGATCTGTAATCGATAACTCAATGGTATATAAAATTGGCTCAGTCAGAAGGATAGATTACGTCTATCTGGAAAACTGACCTTTGCGTGAGGAGATTTTCTAATCAAACCTCCGCCAGGTACGATACTGAGTTGATTGATCTATTGATTTTGGAGTTTTCAATGATTGACAAACATTTCATAACAGATTCCTTTGTTGTTAATTCAAACTGTTCTTAGTGGTTCTGTTCACAGTAGTTCTTTTAATTCCGCATTGTTATTAACTATTGTAGAATTTTAAATTGGGGTTGATCTATTCACCCCCCCCTCTAGATCACCTGTTCATCCATTCACATATCCCACAATTCTCGAGAAACATAATTCAGAGGAACACTGCCAGACCACATTCACAGGTACATGCTCCGGATCTCAAGGCACACCGATCCACAGAGCGAGCATGGCATGCAAGGGAACACAAGTTCGGCACCTCCGAAATAGGGCATCATCGCTTCCGTCTCACAGGGAAAGGAGACACGACCCATGCCACGAAAACAACTACTGATAACGCATCGGCAGACATAACAACCATCAGCTTAAACAAGGAAACATAGTCCTCTCTGCTGATAGCTCCACCCATCGGCTTCCGCGCCAAGAACAATAAAACTGGCACGTAGAATGCCAATCACAGCATTGGACCATGAGAACAATCAAGTCAGTCCTCATTCAGACATTACATCTGATTCGAATCGCATGCCAACTCTACCATGACAGAATAGTACAGCAAAATCAACTGACAAGATCTCGGTCCACACAATGCCAAATCAGACTCATAGGGAACTCCTCCCAAGCTGAACACAACCACAAACCACAAACCACCAAACAACACCTGTAGAAACCCGGCTCCATTCTCAATACAGAATCACGGGACACAACTGGAAGCTGGGTTACATCAAGGCACAATTACAAATGACCACACGACTAAAATATACTAGCCATGCTACGAGCGGCTTGCCAACAAGGACTCACAAAAACAATAACAATCTTGGAGAACGCATCTCGAGGACCACGATCACATCCCGAGAGCACAACTCCTAAGAAAAATACAGAGAAGAAAAGGGTACTCAACCAGCATATATGCTGACAGATTTCCCCAATTCTTAAACTCGCCAGTGCAAACAACCACAATGCCTCCAGCAACGGCATGGCAACCAACAGCAACAAGCCACACATATCCAAGATGATGATCACACCAAGGAAATGAACCTCTCAGCCGGTCAGAATCTTCCAACCAAACGATCCTCGACCTATGGGTTATAAACCCACACGCTTCCACTGTGCACTCACACAATGCACACATGCATCACAAATAACTCGGCATCCACACCTTAGCACACACACACGGCGCCATCGCAATTCAAGAAACTATAATATACCACGCCTCGAGTACCGATCCTGCTAACAGCCGATCACAAGTTGCCAAAGTGCAAACTAGGAAGAGCACCAGCTTCAGCACAAAGCACAAAGAACGCTAATCTCAGCTTATCCTCATGTCCTGAAATGATTACTGAACCTTCACAGCAAAACAACCGCTAAACACGGCACGTCGAATACGCTACACAATGGCCCCTAAACACAAACTGGGTCTAAAGCCAAGCCACCACCGAACAAGAGCAGATCAGGTTCAGAACTAACACAGTCCACACATAAGCAAACACAGGACAGCGGCTTCACTAAGATAGGACTCCCAAAGCTTACCTCGAAAATACGCCACCAAACAGGATGAGAAGAATCAAGCTCGACTAACAATAGCTCACCAAGAAAGAAAATCCTAGGTTCGCCCAAGCATTCTCTCAAACAAGGCATCTAATCGACCATCGCAACACAACCTTAACACCTCAGGGGCTACACAAACCTCAAGCTGGGATGGCCAAAACTATAGGAGAATGTGCACAGCCATCACACCAACGATAATGTCACCAGCTGCCTGAACAAATCACGAAAAAATCTCAAACACCGCACGGCAAATTCACGCCTGTCGGTGAACTCTGCCAAGTACAACATAATCGAGACAAACACCATGACAAAAGAAGAACACTCCATCAGAATCAGACGAGAGCAAAACCATCTCGCACAGTGTCAACACAGCACGCACGAGACCACACGCGAAAAGCAAAGCGATAAACAATCGCAAAACCTATGCCAAATGTTGACTGTACTGGACCTTATGGACTCTGAGTACTGCAATATCTTGAATTTCCATGTACTTCACAACACAAGCTCAGCTAGCTTAAAAAAATTCCGAACAACTCTGAACTATGCTCTGATACAAACTGTGGCGACCCAGACTCAGGATACCGGGTAAACCCTATACCACTTGGAACCTGCGAGGCCTTCCAAGAGAGGAAAAGCTCCGAAGGGATAGAACGGTATGTGATAGTACATTGAACTTTCAGATAAAGCACTAAGTAATTAAATTTCAATGATCAGGATTGCTAAAATAGCAGAAATAAAATTACATTTTCTATAACAATTAAAACTAAGAGAGTCCAGTCCAAAGAAAGACAAGTACAGTCTAACAGAAAAGAGAACGTACTCTCAAGTCAGGGGAAGCCCGACATTGGCAACGCTGGCAACTAAGAACCACGCAACATGTACGTCCCAGCACAAGGAAGAACAGCTACACCTGAAAAGTCAGGGGTGAGGCTCCTATCACTAGATCAGTAGTGATCCCGCAGAACCATACCACAAAATGACGCAGTAACACCAGTGCTACACTAAAGCAAAGCAGTAACGACATGAGTAGGAACAAAAAAAGTAAAGAGGAAAGCCGTAACACAAAAACACGACTGCTGAAGGAACCTCGACCCTCTAAACTACTCCAAACTGCAATAGAAAGATGAACCCTGATCTCACAAAATCGGGCGTTACCGATTCATTGTCAAATCACGAAACCCTATCGTGAAAAGCCTACAGAACAAGCAAAGCCTACCAAAGACCTACATGGTCAAAGGCACAAGACATACATGATCTCACAGTCGTGTATGCTAGACTAGACTAGACCTCGGGTGAAGCCAACGCAAACTACCCGACAAGTCTCGTCAACAGTGACGGAAACTAGTCACGAAAATATAAGTCATTGTGTCATGTGACAAAAGCAACTCCTTACGAGAAGAACAACCAGATGCATCCACTGACATCGTGCACTACGCCTCAAGTGTCTCCCACTCGCCTCGAACGCAGTAACTGAGACACGAACCAAGTGCAAGGAACAACAGTAACGAGTGACTAGTCAGCGTCACGCCCGTCGGTGCTCGTCCAACTGCCCCTGACCACGTGTGCACACACAAGCCCAATGCCTTGAGCCAGACCTCAAGATAGTTTTCCCCCCCAGTAGGACGCTACCGCAAAGCGAGGGGGCCCACGAAAACTAGCCTACAAACCGTCAACTAGGAATTGCCCCGCCACCACTTCCAGGTGGGCCGACACACATAAGTATCGTCAGGCTACGACTAGTAGAGGTTCACTAGACACAGAGACTCAAAACAGCAAACACCAAAGTAAAAACAGGGTAAACGCACACCTGTTGCACGTACCACGGAGCATAATGCAGTACACAACTACCATCAGACTCAAGACAGTCAACTAGACCTGCTCACAACGATCCTAGAGTCACAAGACTCAGGTCAAGATCATCGCACATGACCGCAACACGCTATTAATCAGCCTAGTCCCTAAGCCAAAATCATTGTAAAAAACATTATGGAAGATGGCATAGAACAGTCGGATCCATAACAGCAATAATGATAATCATGAGTCCTCGGCTTCCAAGCCGCACAATGGACTCACAATTCTGCATAACATGGAACACGAAACATGAGGGATCACCAAAAACCCTCAAATCACATGGCAGGAAAATCGAGGTAAGACACTACCTCCAAGCACCCAAAACCATGTCCCAATCCTCACAGGATAGACAAGACACTCACGAGATCACGTGTCAACCACTGGGTCACAACCGGGTTGACCAGAAACCATAATGACCCTCGATATAACAGAAAACACCGCTCGGTATAATGGCACCCTTAGACACCCTATAACACAGTCACAGCACTCATAGGACGTCTAAGACATCCACATAATAATGGGCTTACCAAGGGGTCGAAGCCACATTAATTGGAAACCAAACCAACATGAAGAACACTCTGGGCAGGTGGCGGTCTTACCCTTGGCCACTAAACCAACCTAGCGGTCATCCAACGGGCCGGTACCATCAACCCAAAGCACTGGCAAATGGCGGTCAGCCGCATGGTGTAACGACCCGAGATCCGAATACCGGGAGATGCCCAATAACCCGAATCTCGAACTGCCACCCACGAGCCCGAAGATTCGGAAGGGTTAAAAGGGATGGTGTGGAAATACACAAGAATGACAAATAATTGCAAAACTACACAATTAATAAGATTAGGTAGGAAATAATAAATAACATTAAGCAAATTTCATGGTCCACAATTTAATAATAGACTAAAAATATAATAGTAGTCCACAACTAGTACAGTACAGAAAGAGAAGGTACAACTACACGGGGCATACCCGACTTGGCAACTGGCAACTAACCCTGGAAACCTGAACCACGTGGAGCCTCGGAAGCGCTCCCCTGAAGCCTCGTCTCTCCTGAAACGCGGAAAACACGCAGGGAATGAGCCTTAAAACAAAAGGCTCAATAGGGATCATCCGGTCCCCACCTCACAAACTGAGAAACCACGTGGAAAGTAACTACAAGCTACCACTAGCAAGACGTAGAACGGGAGCTATAGAAATAAATAAATGGGAAAGCTCTACTATGCCTAGTAGCGAACGCACGGCACCAGAAAGTGAGACGTCTCGACAAAACCTCAAGAGTCGCTACCAAACCAAGACAGGAGTACCGTCCACTAGAAGCAAGGCCGGATGCGTCCACTAACGACTTAGATCGGGCCTCAGGTGTCCCCCTGCGATGCCCCAGGCAGAGACAAAGACACCATACAAGTAACCACTAAACAAGGAACTAGCTGGGGTCGCGTTCGTCAGCGCTGGTCCAACCGCCGCAAACCACGTGTGCATACACGGACCATGCGTCCCAGGTCTGGCCCTCTGACCAGTTTTCCCCTGAGCTGGACTCTGGCTGCAAGACGTGGGGCCCTATAGAAACCAGTCAAAAAATCGACTCTTGGGGTAGCCTCCCCACCACTCCATGGTGGGACCACACGCGTGTCGGAAGGCTACGACTACTGGAGGGTCACTGACGGAGTAGACTCTCTAGCCAACGGAATTCAACATCTAAACTGGGTAAAGTACAAGGACCACCCCAATACCAACACTGACACACAATGACCTCGACCAGATCCACTTCACTCCCTGGGGTTCCCATGGTACCGACGTACGGCCCCCACATGATGCCCAACATCAGTCGGACCGCCGGTCAGCATGGGGATCGAGACCCACTCCCCCGGGGTTAGGATCGGCAAGAAAAGAACTATCGGTCATACAATACAAATCAAGCGGTCAGTCGATAGACCATCTCAGGACTCAAACGGTTCTCCTCAGACCGTTTGACAAGCTGGGACGGTCACATACTAACCGCCCCTCAATAGATTTAAACGGTCCTCCTTAGACCGTGTAAGACACAAGTGGTCCCTCTTGGGCCGCCTCTGAAGGTAAACGGTCTCCCATGGGACCGCTTAACCTCTGGACTGCACAAAAAACCAAACGGTCATCCTCATACCAATTGATATGCACAGCGAAGAGTTATATAGAAGGGGGGGATGAATAGATCACTCCCAAAATTAAAAACACAGCGGTAAATCACAACTTCCGTTTCTCAACCCTTCAGATACAGTGAAAGCAATAGCTAAGGCAGACAATAACCAAGACAGAATAAGTAAGTGATATCGAGAGGGCTGTTCACAGTGAAGCAAAATGACGAGTAGAGGAAGTGCAACACAAAAGTAACAAACAAACCACAGAAGAGACAGAGAGTTTTTAAGGTGGTTCGATTGTAGTCCACAATCTACATCCACCCCTCACTCCAAACCAGAGTGAGGCTTTCACTAGCAAAGGCTAGAACGCAGACTCAGTCTGCAACAAGTGCTGCCTAACAGCTTGACAAACCAAGGGAAACAAATCCCTCAACCCAAGCTCTGCAACCCACAGAAGCTTGACACATGATCTTGCTACCCACAAGATCAGAACCGGAGACCAATCTCCCTTCCTCCAAACCGGAGGGAACCTGCTAGTGACAGCCCGTCACTGGCAAACCAGAGATCACAGATCTCTCTTCCACTGAAGCCCAGAGGGAAACCGGAGAGTCTCTCCCTTCCTCCGAACACTGGAGGGTAACAAGATGGAATAAGAAAGATGAAATGAAAAATAGAAAAGACAAGACAATCGATGAAGACAATCGTTTCTGAAAACCAAAAAACAATGTAGCTTCCGAAGAAGCAGATCTTCACAGTGACAGACTCTTCTCTCTCTCTCTCAAATACTTTTCACTCAGATCAACTCTCTCAAATTCTTCTCTCTGTCTTCTCTCTGGAACATGGAGGCTCTCTCTATTCTTCTTTTGCTCAGGCACTAATTTCTCTTAGCTTTTCCTCCAGTTCGGTTCTTTCAGTCGCAGAGGTCATCCTTTTATATGGCTTCTGACCTGAATTCCATGACTTCACTCGTGTGGCGTGAGTAGGGCTCGTGCCCTCCTTTTCCAGAGAAATCTCAGATCACGTGCCAGGCATCAACCTCGGATCACGTGCCCAATCATCAGCCTGAATCATCTGCAGGAACAGAAGAAAGGGATGCAACCAGTTAGTTTAGGTTTTGAACAAGGCGTGTATAGACATGATGCAGCATTGAATGTATGGACTTAGTATCCAAGCGAGAGCTATGTATAGACTTGTTTGGAACAATGCACAAAGCATATAGGAGTGTGTGTACATTGACGATGAGTGCTCAGGCGTGCTGTGAAGCAATGTACAGACTTGATGAGAATGATGCATGAACAATGTATAGACATGGAGTGCAATGTGCAACTAATGTACATACTTTGCAATGCCTAGTGTTAACGCATGGGAACACAGTGCATCATGTACAGACTATGCGATATGCAACCAGACGATGTCTAGACTTTGTTAAATTGATGCACAACAAAAAGATGACTCTTTCCTAGGCGTCAGATTCAGAACGGACGCCCCTATTGATGGGCGTCAAATTTCAAGCATAATAGAATGTATAGACTTTCTACGACATCAAGGCAACCGTGATGATGTGCAATGTTCAGACTTGACAATATATGAAGAGCATATGCTGTACAGACTTCGAATCAATAGATGCACGATGTACAGACTTCAAATCAAAGGATGCACAATATACAGACTTTGCATGAGACGCTAGACGCTGTACAGACTTGGAGACAATGCATGCTGCAATGTATAGACTTAGCATATGCATGAGATGCTACGTGAGACGGAGCTGGTTGTACAGACTTTGAGAAACGATGCACTGTAGGCTAACGCTTTACAGACTTTGAGAGAGATGATGCATGAGACGATGCATGCACAAGGTTGTATAGGCTTAGTGCAAACGGAATGTGCAGACTTTGTAGCATGCAATGTATAGACTTCAGCTCGTGTAATGCAGATAGTGTATAGACTTGATATGCGTGAGACGCTGAATGAGATAGTCGGATGTACAGACTTGGCTAATGCATGAAGCACATGATGCAACAACGTATAGACTTGACGCAGCATCAAAGTAACCATGTGCAGACTTTGTGTAGTCTACAAGCAATGTGTAGACTTGCACAAATGCATGAACAGCACTATCCTAAATGATCAAGCATGAATTGATCTAGAGATAAAAACAGATTGATTTATATTGTGAGACATCATCAAAATCGTAGAGATGCAACAATCTCCCCCTTTTTGATGATGGCAACACTATGAATCAAGCAATATCAAGGCTTAAAAAGAAATAACAGTAGCTTTAACAGTCAAAGCAAATTCAAAGCAAGTGCATGCAGACAAATTAAATACTGCTGCTGAAGCTCTTCTTTCTGCAAAATCACTCCCCCACAACTCACTCTCAGCTCCCCCACAACTCACTCTCAGATATTGACATGACAAACTATTCTCCCCCACAGCTCATGAACAATTCTCCCCCAAAACTCATGACAACTCATGACCTACTGATATAGCAAAACCTCTCTCCCCCTTTGACATCATCAAAAGGAAATGAAGAATATATGAAAGTGCTGGAGACATGAGGAAGAAGTACAGTAACATCTTAGTGTAGAAAGACACGAGCAAGTCTTAGGAGAATAAGTGAGGTGCTAAACTCAAGTGAAGATTCTTGAACTCCAGTAAACAATAGAGAGCTAGAATGAGAGAAAAGTTTATCAACAGACATAGTATATGATTTAGAATATGAGTTAACAAGTATGGCATGATTTAGCTGAACATGCAACTATCCCAGAAGACAACAAGAGACAAAATCAGAGAAGGTGTACTCAAGGTATTGAGGACAAGCAATCCATTAACTTGTAAAGACAAGGGATTTTGAGGTGATTTTCAAGAAGACTAATGAGTAAGTTGGTAATTCACACTTTTGACATTAGGAAGACACCTTGATTAGAGGCCTGAATCCCCAGTTACTCAGTGTGAGTACCTCATTACCTCCTCCATTTTTTTTTAAGGAACAGAGTTAGTAACTGTGGCTTTTGACATGAGGAAACACCTTGATTAGAGGCCAGAGTCTCCAGTTACTCACCAGCTAGCCACCATTGATCTGTGATGGTCAGAATATTAATGTCATGATTTTTTTGTTAAGCATTTGACACCTCATGACATAGGAGAAAAACTTCATTTCATTGATGAAGCTCCCAGTTTCTCAGTAACCAAATCAGGACCTTTGTTCATTCAGTTTATCCCTTGTGTTGAGGAGATGGAATGATTGAAAATAATACCAGAAGGACTATTTCTTGAAGTGAATCTTGAAGTCTAGATTTCAAGTTGTTTTGGTCAGATATCAAGACATATAGGTTTTGGCCTGAACCGGAATCACTGACAATGTAGGAAGATATACTTTATACAATTAATCTATATCTCTGATAGACTACCAGAGGAAAGATTCTAGCTAGAGTTTAGTAACACAGACTTATAGACTTAAGAGATGAGTGTGATTTTACTGTCTGAGAGAACTGCACTAATTCAGTCATGAGAACCAACAATGACACACATCTGGTCAGTCTTTTTGAATCAGTCAAAGAAAAAAACTCCCCCTCTCACAGCTCAACCAGCTCCCCCTTAATCATAGCATTACTGAAGGCTAACCATTTGACACATAGAACTCCCCCTCACAATAGGAACAGACTTCACAACTAAGACAACTTGTATAAGCCTAATTCTCTTCTCAGTGTAGTGAATTCTTCATTGTCCAGAGGCTTGGTGAAGATGTCAACAATCTGATTAGCAGTGCCTACATGAATCAGTTCAAAGTTGTTCTTAGAAACCTCATCTCTTATGAAATGATGCCTTATCTCTATGTGTTTGGTACGGGAATGCAAAACATGATTCTTGGCAAGATTGATGGCACTGGTATTATCACAATAGATAGGTGTGCACCCCAGGTCTACTTGGTAGTCCTGAAGTTGGAGTTTAATCCAAATGACTTGTGTACCACAACTCCCTGCAGCTACATATTCAGCCTCTGCAGTGGAGAGGGCCACAGAATGTTGTTTCTTGGAGCCCCAAGACACTAAACACCCACCCAAAAATTCACAATGACCACTAGTGCTTTTCCTGTCTAGTTTACACCCTGCATAATCTGCATCTGTGTATGCAACTAAATCAAGTGTGTGTGATGCAGGAAACCATAAACCAAGAGAGTGTGTAGCTGACAAATATCTGAAAATTCTTTTCACTGCAGCTAAATGTAATTCAGTGGGTCTAGACTGATACCTAGCACACATTCCTACACTGAACTGTATATCAGGTCTAGAGGCTGTCAAGTAAAGTAGAGATCCAATCATACCTCGATAGAGCTTGGCATCTACCTCTTTACCTATTTCATCTGCATCCAGTGAGGTATTGGTACCCATGGGTGTTGTAATGTGCTTCAGGTTATTCATACCAAACCTCTTGAATAGTTCCATTGTATATTTGGTCTGGTTGATGAAGCATCCATCCTCTAACTGTTGTACCTGCAAGCCAAGAAAGTACTTTAGTTCACCGACCAAACTCATCTCAAATTCAGCAGACATCATTTTAGAGAATTCATCTCATAGTTCACAGCTAGTTGATCCAAACACAATGTCATCTACATATACCTGAACTATGATGAGATTTTTATTTGTACCCTTGGTAAATAAGGTTTGATCAACTTTACATCTGCTGTAGCCATTGCTGATCAGAAATTCAGTCAGTCTTTCATACCATGCTCGAGGAGCTTGCTTTAGACCATACAGGGCTTTGTTTAACCTGAAAACTTGGTTAGGTTGAGGAGAGAATTGAAATCCAGGGGGTTGTTCAACAAAAACCTCTTCCTTAATGACTCCATTTAAGAAGGCACTTTTAACATCCATTTGTTGGAGTTTTATATTCTTGGAACATGCAAAAGCTAGCAAAATTCTTATTGCTTCCATCCTAGCAACAGGTGCATAGGATTCATCGAAGTCAACTCCAAATTCCTGACAGTAGCCCTTGGCTACTAGTCTGGCCTTATTCCTGGAAATGATTCCATCTTCATTCATTTTATTTTTAAACACCCGCTTAGTTCCTATGATATTAACACTTTCTGGTCTTGGAACAAGCTCCCAGACATTATTTCTTTCGAACTGACCTAATTCCTCACACATAGCATTGAACCAAGATTGATCAGCCAAGGCCTCTTCTACTGATTTGGGTTCAATTTGTGAGACCAAAGCAATTAGGTCTTGATTATTAACATTCCTAAAATGAGACCTAGTCTGAAGAGGATCTTCAGGGTTGCCTATGACATTATCTATCGGATGATCTTTAAGAAATCTAACATTTATTGAAGACTCACCTGTTTCTTCTGGCCCTTCCTGGTTGGGAGGATTTGATGTTCCACTCGGCTGAGTCTTCTCTTCTTCTTGGTCTCCTAGGAAATCCCCATCGTGATTGGAATCCCTGTCAATATTTTCAATTTTAGTAACACCTTTCTCATCACTAAAAAGGATGTGTGGAGACTCTTCAACTTTCTGGTCTGTTTTGTTAAAGACCCTATATGCCCTTGACACTTCAGAGTATCCTAAAAATATTCCATGAGAGCTTTTAGCTTCAAACTTATCTAAATCTTTCTTGTCATTATTATGAATAAAGCATTTAGCTCCAAAAATTCTGAAATGAACCAAATTTGGTTTCTTACCTTTTAGTAGCTTATAGGGTGTTTTCTTGTGAATAGGTCTTACCATGGCCCTGTTGATTATATAAGTTGTTGTATTGACCGCCTCTGCCCAGAACTTCCTTGGTAATTGACTCTCAATGAGCATGGTTCGGGCCATCTCCACAATAGTTCTATTTCTTCTCTCCACAATTCCATTCTTTTCAGGTGTCCTGGGAGAAGAAAACCTGTGTGTTAGTCCCTCTTTTTCACAAAGATCAAAAAATATGAAATTTTCAAATTCACCCCCATGGTCAGATTGAATTGTACAAATCTTGTATTTTCCTTCTTGTTTGACCTTATTGAAAAACTGGTTAAACTTTTGAAAAGTATCACTTTTATTGGCTAAGAAAAAGATCCATGAAAATCTAGAGGGGTCATCAATGATCACATAGCCAAACCTATTCCCATTAAGACTCTGAGTCCTAGTAGGACCAAAGAGGTCCATATGGAGAAGTTCCATTGGTTTAGAGGACAATGGCTCAGATCTTAGCTTGAAAGAATTCCTGGTCTGTTTGCCTAGAGCACAGGCATCACATGATTTTGAAATAGAATTGAACTTAATTCTAGGCATGCCTCTAACTAAATCATGCTTGACCAATTTATTTAAAGTAGAGAAACTAGCATGACCTAGACGTCTATGCCATTCAAAAGCATCACTTTCATAATTAGCAGATAAACAAAGATTAGGTTCAGATTCAGCATCCAGGTCTATCATGTAGACATTATTAATCCTGTTGGCTACAAATTTAACCACATCGAAATTTATTTCAAAACTTTTGCATGAGTTATCATCAAACACAACCCTGTGACCCTTGTCACATAATTGACTAATGCTAATCAGGTTGTGTTGAAGACCTTCTACAAGTAGAACTTTTTCAATGGAGTTTGTGGAAGACTTACCTACTGTGCCAACTCCAATTATCTTACCTCTGTTCTTTCCTCCAAATTTGACCAGACCCCCTACCTTCATCTCTATCTTGCTGAACTTGGATCGGTCTCCTGTCATGTGCCTGGAGCAGCCACTGTCGAGGTACCACTTGTTGTTATCAGCTGCCAGGCAGACCTACTCAATCAAAATCAAGTAAACTGATTTGGAACCCAAGATGAGTTGTGTCCAAAGACATTATTCAAATCTCTAAGCAGATGTTTAGGAATCCAGATCTGCTTCAACATGGTTTTCTCTGGCACCTTTACTTCGGGTTTATTGAAATTATAACCGGGGTTATGTCCAGCTGGTCTGGAGAAGTAAACTCTATTCCAGTCATTGGGCTTCCCATTCCTGGAATATCTCCTGTGAGCTTGTTGATTAACAGATTTTTGAGGATGATAGTTATTTCTCCAATAGGTCCTGTTTGGACCCATCTGTTTGTGGTAATTCCAGCTTTTATTCTGATCCACTTGCTTGGTCCATATACCATTTATGTTCTGGTGAGTGGGCTTAGTGAAGTTCTTCACAGAATTCATTCCCATTTAAATGGTCGACCAGCACTGTTTGTTAAATATTCTTTCGGACGTTGAGCTCCTTGACTGCTATTTGAGTTGGATGGTGTGTCCAGCTTCTCTTTTCCCTTCTCTGGGAAGAAGGTGGTGGTTTTAAATTGAAAGGGTCTCTTGTTAGTTGGGTCATAGCCTAGACCCTCCCTGTTGAAGTTAACCCTTGTCCCTAGTATAGCATCCAGACTTATTTTTCCTTGGACAAATTTTTCCAAAACCTTCTGTTTATCTTCCAGCTCTTTTTCAAGAGACTCAGAATTTTTTAGAAGTTCAGCGTTCACTATCTTAACAGCTTCATATTTCTCTGAGATCACTCTATTTTCATTCAGGCTTTCTTCAATTTTGATTTTGAGTTCGTTGAGTTGGGTGTGACTCTCCTGTTTTTCTCCCTTGAGCTTTTCATTTTCTTTTCTTAGGGAAGTCATTTCTTCTAGTTCTTCTTTTAGTTTCTGATTTTCCTCACAGACTTGGGTTTGTTCTTCAACATTGGTATTGAATTTTCTCTTCAGAACCCTATGCTCTTTACTAAGTGAATTGAACTTATCTAATAATTCAGCATAGGCATCTTCCCAGTCATCAATAGAAAAATTTTCAAAGACATTTGTTACCTCCTCTTCGCTATTTGCCATTAGGCAAATTCCTTCTTCATCTTCCTCCGAGGAAGTGCTTTCTGGATCTTCTTCCTCATCGCTCCACGTGCAGACCATTGCCTGTGGCTTCTTCTTTTTCTGCACCTTTGAGCTCTTCTTCTGAAAGTAGGGACCCTTCTTCTGGAAATCTGGGCATTCCCCTTTCATGTGTCCCTGTTTGTTGCAATGAAAGCAAGTCATTCTCTTAGTATTTCTATCCTTATTATTGCTAGATTCAACGTTCTTACTAAAGGAGTATGGCTTCTTATTCCTAAAGGTCTTCCCCTTAGTCTTTAAAAATTTCTGAACTGTCGAGTGAGCATTGCCTGCTCCTCCTGATCGAGATCAAAAAAACCATCGGACCCGGAGCTACTGCTACTGCTACTGCTGCTGCTACCCTTGTTGTGGGATGCCTTGAGAGTAATATTCTTGCCCTTTCTGTCACTTCCTTCACCACCTCTTTTAAAGTTCATCTCATAGGTCATGAGGGATCCTATGAGTCCATTCACTGTCAAAGTCATCAGATCCTTTGACACTTCTATCACGATGGCCTTAGTGTGCCATGCTGGGGTTAGAGATCTAAGAATCTTCCTGACTACATCTGCCTCAGCTATCTCTTTCCCTAGCCCCTTAAGATTGTTCGTGATCAAGGACAACCTGGCATACATTTCAGTGATATTCTCCTCTAGATTCATCTTAAACAATTCATACTCAAAGGTGAAGAGATTTACCTTCGAGGCTCTCACTTGAGCTGTACCTTCGTAGATTAGTTCCAGCTCATCCCACATTCGCTTGGCCGTCCTATAGGTTGATATGCGGGCGTATTCATCAGGGTGAACAGCACACTAGATGATGTTCAGGGCCGTCCAGTTGAGTGAAGATAACTTGACATGTTCATCTGTCCACGCGTCCTCGTTCGGTGGCAGATCATACGGCCCTGTAGTGATTACCCTCCACAGCTTGTGGCTCTGTGCCCTGATGAACACCTCCATCCTATTTTTCCAGAAGAGATAGTTATTACCATCAAAGAATGGAGGGTGACTAATGGATTGACCCTCAGGCATGAAACTTCAAGGACCATTAGGATTACCCTGACCGTTGGTCCACATGATGCAAACCTGCTCTGATACCAATTGATATGCGCAGCGAAGAGTGATATAGAAGGGGGGGGATGAATAGATCACTCCCAAAATTGAAAACACAGCGGTAAATCACAACTTCCGTTTCTCAACCCTTCAGATACAGCGAAAGCAATAGCTAAGGTAGACAATAACCAAGACAGAATAAGTAACTGATATCGAGAGGGATGTTCACAGTGAAGCAAAATGACGAGCAGAGGAAGTGCAACACAAAAGTAACAAACAAACCACAGAAGAGACAGAGAGTTTTTAAGGTGGTTCGATTGTAGTCCACAATCTACATCCACCCCTCACTCCAAACTAGAGTGAGGCTTCCACTAGCAAAGGCTAGAACACAGACTCAGTCTGCAATAAGTGCTGCCTAACAGCTTGACAAACCAAGGGAAACAAATCCCTCAACCCAAGCTCTGCAACCCACAGAAGCTTGACACATGATCTTGCTACCCACAAGATCAGAACCGGAGACGAATCTCCCTTCCTCCAAACCGGTGGGAACCTGCTAGTGACAGCCCGTCACTGGCAAACCAGAGATCACATATCTCTCTTCCTCTGAAGCCCAGAGGGAAACCGGAGAATCTCTCCCTTCCTCCGAACACTGGAGGGTAACAAGATGGAATAAGAAAGATGAAATGAAAAACAGAAAAGACAAGACAATCGATGAAGACAATCGTTTCTGAAAACCAAAAAACAATGCAGCTTCCGAAGAAGCAGATCTTCACAGTGACAGACTCTTCTCTCTCTCTCAAAAACTTTTCACTCAGATCAACTCTCTCAAATTCTTCTCTCTGTCTTCTCTCTGGAACGTGGAGGCTCTCTCTATTCTTCTTCTGCTCAGGCACTAATTTCTCTCAGGTTTTCCTCCAGTTCGGTTCTTTCAGTCGCAGAGGTCATCCTTTTATATGGCTTCCGACCTGAATTCCATGACTTCACTCGTGTGGCGTGAGTAGGGCTCGTGCCCTCCTTTTCCAGAGAAATCTCAAATCACGTGCCAGGCATCAACCTCAGATCACGTGCCCAATCATCAGCCAGAATCATCTGCAGGAACAGAAGAAAGGGATGCAACCAGTTAGTTCAGGTTTTGAACAAGGCGTGTATAGACATGATGCAGCATTGAGTGTGTGGACTTAGTATCCAAGCGAGAGCTATGTACAAACTTGTTTTGAACAATGCACAAAGCATATAGGAGTGTGTGTACATTGACGATGAGTGCTCAGGCGTGCTGTGAAGTAATGTACAGACTTGATGAGAACGATGCATGAACAATGTATAGACATGGAGTGCAATGTGCAACTAATGTACATACTTTGCAATGCCTAGTGTTAACGGATGGGAACACAGTGCATCATGTACAGATGTTGGCGATGGTTTTTGTTCGACCATCTTATTGTTTTATTTCATGTATATATGTATATATGTACATGTATATATATCTTATTTCATGTGTCGATCAACCAATTAACTAACTGGTAATTAACTGACTGATTGACGACGCAGGCGTGCCAGTCACGTACGTGACAAGTTTATTATGTGCTCCTTCTGACCTATATCGGGCGAGAGTGAGGTTCGGTCGGGACCAGCAGTCCGCCATACCCTAAAGGCTATGGCGTTAATTACATCCCCTGCGAGGAGGGAACACCTTTGATTAATTGCCGAGATAGTGGGCTATCGAGTCCGGAATAAAAGATAGGACGTTATGAGCATGACGAGATCACATGCGATTTACCTATCATGCAAGAGGGACATGATTCATTAAATTGGAGACCCTTGGTACATGGCGGAGGGCGTAGGTCTGAAGAGCACCATCGCGCATAGCGGAGACTTCCGATCGGGCGTAACCCGACCTTCCGTTAACGCCATTGGACATACCCGGGGGTCTATGCAAGTATGCATGCATGTCGTTCAGGATTATGCCGTGCATGACACCAGAGCTATGAAAGCAAGCAGTGCTTAATCACACCTATCAATCTCCGCCAAGTGAGGTAAGGATAGTAGCACAAGCCTGGGAGCAAAACGACTCAGATCCGAACATCGCTTCTCTTGTTCAGTTTATTCGGATTTATTAATTCCAGCCACAGGAAATGAAGGTCACCCCGGGGGGGTGCATGATTAAAACAACATCAAGGCTTAAAATCGATGCAATCACGCATAGGGGTAGAGTTCCCCGGCGCGGCCAAACATCGGTAAACAGAATTAATCCGGCGCGGCTAGATGTAGGTAAAAAGTTAAACCGGCGCGGCCAAAGCATAGGTAAAAGCTAGACCGGCGCGGCCATGGGCAAATGCTAGCCCGGCGCGAAGGGCACGGGGCGCGCCGGTCCAAGGCACGCCGGGAATAGGCCCAAGAAAAAAAGAGTAATCATGAGTCACATGTTAATACGCCGCGGTGGGGGGGCGCGCCGTATTAAGGCGCGCCGGTTTAGGGCCGCACCGTTTTAGCTTGTTTTTATGCACTTTTTGAAACCATTTGGGCTTATTAAGCTTTTATTGAGAGTTTTAAAGTTATTTAGGCCAACTGTTTGTTTAGTTGAAGTCCAAGATCCTTCGGAAATGATGCAGTGAGTCAGTGCGAGGTTCACACTCGAGCACTGAGTTGATTGGGCTCAGAATGAGCATCTCATTATAGCTTAATTATTCTGAGTCTGTCCAAAATTGGGCAGCATCTCCCCTGAACATGAAGAGTTGCAGGGGAGGAATGGGTCATACTCACTTATGGAGTAAGCCCCTAAACCGCCGGTCTGCACGGTGGCAGCCAGCAAATTCCCATCGGATAGGATACCCCGAGGACTAGCCTGCGCGGGGCACCAATGCTCCGTGGGTGAGGATAGAGGGATGAGGCCACTGATAATGGGAGCAGCACCCCGAGGGCTAGCCTACGAAGGGTGGGCAACCCACAGCCTATGACACATCCCTTGAAGGAACCGACCATTAAGAGAGTGAAGCTCCGAGGGCTAGCCTACGAGGTGTATACATCCTTTGGCCTCTATCGGGTCTCCAGATTGTCGGGGCTAAGCTTGTTATACTAGGACCCCTATCACTGTTTGCCATGGCCTCGAGAAAGCATCTACCATCAAGAGGTAGAGCCCTCAATCACCCAGCAGTTCCGTGAAGCAATGGGGAATGTCCCCCTCCCCGGGTGATTAAGACGAGATGAAAGAATCTCGGAACGGTTCAAAGGACCATGATGCAGAGGGGTATTAGATGCACAGATGAGATAAGCCAATCGTAGAAGCATATGCTCGAACAGCTAAGACGCAGCACTCAGGGGGATGGATCCGGCCGTCCCAAAGGCAACTCCCACCTTGCGAACAATCAGAGCAGTACGAAGGGAGGAGTTAATGGGATTTAGACCCTCGATACCACGACGGGAAGAAGCATGTGCATGAGCACAGCTCTGTCCACGGAGGGGATACAGAGATCCTTAAATCAAAGATGAAAGCAGTCGATCGGAAAGACATGGGGAGGGGTCGTTTCTGTAGCCCACGATGCTTCGGGGCATGATCGGGACTTCGGGGAAACTGGAATCGGGGACCACGCGCGGAAGAACTCAAACATACACATTGATATAGACAGAGAAGGGGACATAAGCTTCGAGCATTCATTCGACCTGCTGGTCCAAGCATTCATATAGATATTACCATCCCAGAAATGAGAATAGGCTAACATTTACACATTAAGAATCCGGCGCCGGCATCATTGCTCGGTCGCCGTTCATCAGTTGCAGAGGAATGTACAGAGGAGCAACGGAGAAGAAATCGCAGAGGAGGAGGGGAGTGGTCGGCTCATATCATTGCCATCCCTCCCCCTGTCACTTACATTTGATAGATGGAACCCCCAAATGAAAAGAATCCACGAAGAGCAGAGGAAGATAGGCACCTGCGCCCACCTGTTCTCGAAACAGAGTATCGTATCTTCAGCGAAAGAAGCGGAAGATGGCCGGCGGAGGACGCTCAGAAGAAACCCTGTCTCCCAGGGAAGCTCTCTCTCGAAAACCTCTCTTCTATTTTTCTTCTATCTGCCTCTCTTATCTCTTCTCGTCTCTTTTTCTTTCAATCGAACAGCCATATATATATATAGGAATAGGTGTGAGACCTTGATCCGGCATGGAGATTGGTGCGCCGGGTAAGGGCTCCACTCTTTTGCGTGCCGGGCTAAGAAGGCGCTGGATAGTGGGGTTCTTGCGCTCCGGGATAAGGGGCATCAGGTGGGGGGGGGCGCTAGTTTAGGGCGCACCGTGCTAACGCTCCTCGCGCGCTTTGAGCCAATCGATGAGTCCGGGGATGATTTTGGGGGTCACCGTGAACACTTATCTTGCCAATGCTCCTTGAAACTTCGACGAGATGTCTTGTCGATGCTTCCAATTTGACGTACGGCCATTCTCGGAACTTCCGACAACTTTGGTTTGGTCATGCGGGTTTCCTGCTGACACGGCCTTCGGCTCTATGATTCGTGCTGCCAGCTCGATCTGGCTTGTGTCCAAAGCTCCTTAGGGGGTGGGATGACACCAGGGATAGTTCCATCTGAGCTGGGCGATCATTCGGCCACTAACGGTCCCATCTTGGCGGGAAGCCGTACCCGTGCCGGGTGATCGCGATCTTCTGTCGATAGAGCTTTCGGTCCTCCGTCTCGGAGAGCCAGGGGGACTCCTTCATCTTCAAGAGAGCCTTTCATGAGGTGGGTAGCCACCGGGTAGACCACCGTCCTTGATCGGACAACAGGTGTAGTGTATGCGGCATGATAGAGTCGACGCCGGTTCATTGGGCAGGCTTGATCGCACTGCCTATTGGTTGTGAGTTTGTCTCGGCTCTCTTGAGGTGAAGTCCCCGTGTTCGTACGGGGTGACTCGAGGCTATGGCAGCCTGAGAACTCTTCAATATGTTGATCTTTATCGGCTTCCATGCTTCAGCGGGTCGGGTCCTTCGTCTTTGTGGCTTGGTCGCCGATGGTCATATTTTGGGTGCCAACAAATGCCCCCCAGACGTGGGTGTTGTGAGCAAGGCACGAGTGCAGCAAGGCCGACGGATGAATTTCACCCGGACTGACCTCCTCTTCGGTTGACGGGAGCTTGGGATGGCCCTTAATTCGGCACGGGTATTAATCCGGCGCGGTTTGCATTTTAATACGGCGTAGGGTTGCCTTGGCGCCTCCTTTGGCCTTAAGGCATTAATCCGGCGCGCTCCTGGCCCCTTTGCGTTTGTAATACGGCGTGGCCCTGGCGTTTGTTTGTTAATCCGGCGCGGCCGATTTCGGCGCGCCTTTTGTTGGGGGATGTTAATTCGGCGCGCAAAATCGCTTGCCGGATTAACCACAGGGGTTTTCCCCTATATATTTTTCCTCGGTTCTTTTTTTCCTTCATCACCTTTCATTTGCGCAACTTCTTTCTCTCTCCTCTCTTTCTTCTCTTCCCGCGACACCGAGTGAGGTGAGGGCGAGAGCGGCGGCGGCTTTCCTTCGGGGTGAGGGAAATGCTGCCCTTTTGGGTTTCGAACCCATTCTTTGGGCCCCGGGAGGCTTCTAGTAGGGCTTGCCCTCGGAGCTATTTCCCCGGGTGTTGCTTTTGGCCTCGGTGTGATGCCGATGGCTGCTTTTAGGGGCCGTTCCCTTAGTGGACGTGTTCCCGATTTCCTTTGGCAATCTCCCGTGCTGGGGGGACTCTGCCGAAATTTTGTCAGAAATCTGCCTCTGATCAACTATTTTCTGACTCTGTTTATTATTTGATGCGCTTCTTTGCAGCTATCAAGGCATCCGGTTCTTCTTCTCGTGCCGTGGTGACGTGGGAGAACATCAATTCCCTTGATCGGGGGCACGGTCAAGTGGCTGTGGTTACGGAATCCTCAGATTCGGAGACGGATACTGTGGATACCAGCCATCTCCTCATTCTTGGGGGCGACTCCTTTCATTATGACAGGGAAGGTGTCGCCAGGAGGGACTACCCCAAGGACAAACACCTGATGTCCCTTCTCCAACGCTTCAACCTTCAAGGGAAGAGGGACGTGTTCGTTGTCCGAAAAGTCGAGCAGGCCCTGCTGGTGGAGAGGGACAGTCTGACAGATTGTGTGGTGCGGGGAAGACCCATTTATCTCCCCGGGGAGGTCAGGAAATGGAGCGTCGTGCTGGGACTACAAGATCTGGCTCAAGAAGACGGGCTGCTGACCATGGCCCCTGAATTTGTACCCGCTTGGTGGAATGATTCCGCGGGCAGAGTGGATCGGGAGAAGCCGATCTTTGGCTTGTTCCTTGCCCCATTGAAATGGGGATAAAGGGAAGAATCATTTTTGCTGGACTACTTGGCGGTCCACTTCAAGCACCAGATATCTGTGGGGTGGTTTGCTGAGCTGAGGGCCACCGACGCCCACGCATTCAGGCTAGGAGCAGTGGAGTTCACGGACTACGTGCTGCAACATTATGCTCCAATCCTGACCAAGGCCGGGATATACCACAGCGTGTATGCTTCAAGGTACCGCTACCCCATCTCCCGGGGTTTGTGTTGCGGCATGATCGAGGTGTTCTGCCCCGAATATAACACTTTCTATACCTCAGAGGGAGAGACCTCTCTGGATCTATGGAGCCTTTCGCAGCTCAGCGGCCTACCCATCGATGGAGAGCCGTATGAGGAGGTATGCTGGCCTGACTGGATGAAGGATCAGACCGACGGTGAGGATCGGTATCTGGCGGGTTATGCTTATCGATATCTGATGAAGGCGTACCGCACCCTCTTTCATCCGTCGCACGACACGAGGGAAGCTCGGAAGTCAGGCGAGAAGCGGAGGGTGCGGATGGGCACCTGGATTCTATATTTATTCAATGGGAAGAATAAGTATGAAGACTTTCCCCTGATAGCGCTAGTGGCTCGGAAGCGGAAGAAGAGGGTGCGACGCCAGGCCGCTTCATCATCTTCTTCGAGAGGAGGGCAGGGGGAGAACCCAAACCCTACCGGGGTTGACGCAATCACCCACTGTGCTGTGTATCTGGTTTACTGGCTTTGTTCTTTCGCTCTCCCGCAAGGTGACGAGAGCGTGATTAGGGCAGAGGCCATTTATCCGGCCTGTCTCATGGCTTGGGGTACCACGCTATCTCTTTGTCCGGTGGCTTTATGCCTTATTTACAAGATGTTGGGAGACCTACACAAGACGCGTCTCCCCAGAAGTCTTCGGACGGTCGGTCCGTTACATTTTTTCAATGCTTGGGTTTGTACCCTGTTCCCGGAGGCGGCTCCTCGGGCATTACAGGCGGTTCCTCTTGTTCCGCGGATGATAGAGTTTGCAAGCACCGAGCCATCTTTACTAGCGGAGCAACTCTACGCCATTCGGGGCAAATTGGCCCGTATTCCCATGGATTCACCCGGGGTCCTTCATTTTTGGAGCTTAGCTTCCCACTCTAGCCCGCTGGTGAACAGGACGAGGCAGTGCAAGCTTGTTGAGACTGAGGAGTATATTCATCCGCTTTCCAAGGCCAAATGTACAAGGCCTATTCTCGAACCGGAGTTGGTTGACTGGGCGCTGGCTATCAGGCCGAGTGTCCTTGCATTCCGCAAGAGCGGCATTTTGTGGTTGGAGCCGTACTACCCGTTCCACTTCAGTCGGAACTTTGGCTACGACCAGTACATCCCACATTCTTCTTCACAGTTTGCGTTGCCTAACAGGCACAGGGCCGGGCAGGTTTCAAATGATGATGCCCGGATATGGTGGGACTTCTTCCACCGCCGGGAAGATGTTTCTTTCAGGGTGCCAACCCCTGCGCGTTTCCCCCACGTCACGCCTGAATATATCAAGTGGTGGAACAAGCGGACGGGGTTCTACAGGAGCTCCCGGTGAGAGTGCTGGGCCGTGGCAGAGCACAGGTTCCTAGATTCCCAGCAAGAGCCAGTTCTTGACATTGAATCTTCTTATTTGAAGAAGTTGAAGTCCTGGACCAATACAGAAGTGAAGGCCTATCTGGAGGCCCGCAAGGTTGTAAAAAGTCGCAGGACGAAGGTTGAACCGAAGCTTCCCCCGATCAACAAGGATGACTATGTGAAAACCCTTCGGGGTTTATGCCGGGTAAGCAGCGAGAGGGTGATTCTTCAGCAACTCCCACTGCCGGTAGAGGAGCCTATCTCGGCTATGGCCGACTGGCGTTCCGAGGTGGATAGGTTGTACCCCTATCGGACCTTCATTCGCAAGGAAGACAGGCGGGCCACTTTATATGACAGCACCCCGTGGCTATTCGCGCTTCTTCGCTCAAATGGTCTTTCAGTGGGTGGTCCCGGCGAAGCCATCTTGGACCGACCTCTTCATGTCTCGTTCAAATATGCTGACAGATGGGGGCTGGACCACCTGAGCCTATATTATCTCCTATCTTCTCGTGGTCACGAGGACCTGGCGCTGCTGGCCGAGCCGAGTGAAAAGATTAGAGATTTATGCTGGCTCATTCGCGAGGCAGCTTCAAGAGACAAACTGCCATCGCTATATTATTGGCCTCTCTTCCCCTTCTATACGGGGCCGGCAAGTATGTTCCATTTCTTCATTCAGGCCCTTCGGCCATCTTCTTTCTTTCATTGTGGTGCATTATTCTCACCTGTGTGCATGTGCAGTCCGACCGACTTCGGAGGAGACCCGGCACTTTAGGGAGCTGATAATAAAGACTCAGAAGCTGGCATATTTCGAAGTTCCCGAACCGGCCCCGACCACGATGCCACTGCCTCCTGGTGATTCGAGAAAGCGGACTCGATCCCAGTTGAGAGAGGCCGTCGGGAAGGCGAAAGCGGCGGTGACCCGGGTGACACGGGCGCGCCGAAAGAAGGCCGCAGAAAGGGAATCAACAACCGTTCTTCCTTCGGTTGTATCTTTTGAAGAGTTTGAGGCCTCTCGGACACAAAGGCCAGAAGCTGAAGGTAGGCTCTTCTTTTCTTCATAGTTCATTAGTCCACTTTGACTGCCTCGGCTAGCTCATGCTAACGATTGCCGATATAGTTGCTGCGGTCGTCGGGCTGGAGGCGACAGTAGATGTCGCGACTAAGGAAGGGGCAGAGGAAATCCTTGCTGCTCCAATAGAGAGAGATCTGCCTTCTCCAATGCCCAGATAGGAAATGGAAGATAATTTATAGTTTAATTGTGATGCCCTCATGAATCTTCATGTCTTCAGCCGGCTTGACCATTTCTTGCCGTAAATTTCAGTTGACATACAACCGTCATTACTTCCGGGCTCGGAGAGTGCCGAAGAAGCGATTGTCTACCGGCAGGGTGAACTTTCCCTTGAGGTCCCATCCACTGTTGCTTCTGATGTGGAGTGCACGGGGGAAGCTCCTGCTACGGGTGATGCCCCTCTTGGCAAGGCTCCTACCCCGATGGTGGAGCGTCCTGAAAGAGCAGAGGGGTCTTCCTCCTCTGAACAGGTTGATTATGGTGGCGGCTCCAGTGATGAGGAGTTCCCACCTGTTGACACAGAGACGGAGGATGCCGGGGCGTCCTCGGCTTATGAAAGCGATCATCCGACTTTTAGCCCACCCCAGTTGTCGTGAAGTGGCCTTGGGCCGTCAGGCTCGCTCATGAGCGGAGAGGCTGGCGTCGGAGAAGTTGCCCTTAGAGATTTGAGCTTAGTATCGGCTGAGGTAAGGACCCATCCGTGGTCGGTGCCTGCTGCCCTCTCTTCCTCTTCCTTTTAGCTTTTAATATACATGTTTCTGGTGCAGACTGAGGTGGTGCTGCCAACCATGATGGTGCAGATACCCCTCCCAGCTCTAGGCACGGGCCATACAACTCTGCCGTCCGTACTGCGGCCTATCGCGCTGCGATACCCCAAGGACTATGCAGTGGCAATGGCTTCAGCTGGACCCGGAGCACTTATGAGGGTTGATAGTCCGGCAGCAGTTGCGGACTTTCAGCCATTAGAAGTCATACAACGGTCAGCTCCGGAGAAGGGTGGCCCCTCCGAAATAGAAGCCGGAAAGATCATCGAAGAACAGACATCCTTGGCTCTTGATATTCCTGTCGCACCTCCATCCCAGGGGGCAGGCAAGGAAATTGTTGTCATTGAGAATCCAGCCACCGTATCGGCCAGCGCGGTTGTTCCCCATAGTAGTGGACTGCAGCTCATGCCATCGTCATCTTCTGGGACGGGCGACGATATCTGGGCCACTGTGGATAGCAGAGTGGAATTTGAACTACCCGAGACATCGCCGCTTAGTCTCCAGTCTTCAAGTGACCTCGTATGGAAGTTCCTTGGGACCCTTCAGCAGACCATACTGGCCAGCAGAGATTTAACTTATGTTCAGCTGAGGGGTTTGATAGAGCATTTATCCCGCTTACTGTTGGCCTTTGGTTGCCCCATGGACGACTGGACTACACGGGTGATCCTGGTTCTGAAGTATGTGAACAGGAGGGAATTCTTAGGCCGAGAGGCAGCTGACCAGATGGCGGCCGTAGCACTGGAGCGGGCCGAATGTCGAACCGCTCTCATTTCTCTGAAAGGGACTGCGGCGAGGATGGGGGACGATGCCAATGTCTCTTTGCAGTGCCGAAGCTTTCTTACGACCCGCATAGCAGAATTACATGGCGAACTTTCGAGGGCAGAGGCTGAACTTCAAGAGGTAGAACGCCTGGAAGTCCAGAGGGTGGAGGAGGCAGAAATGGCCGAAGGGCAAGTTGCTTCCCTCGGGGAGAGACTATCCGAGCTGGAGGCCACTGAGTTTAGACTGCAGGAGCTGGCCCGCCATCCTTCCCTGGGCATTCTAGCGCTGGAGGACATCTTCCGACGCCCTCTGCCATAGTTTTTCTCTATTCGCCTCTTCTTGATGGGCTTAATGTATTCCAGGGAATGCCCCGCGTAACATGTACTCTTTATTCCGTAAAATGAAAATCTTCATTTTGCTGTCAAATGACGACTCCATCCTGTCATCATTCTTGTTATTTTCTCTTTCCATTCGCCCGTTGATTCTAGTCCGAGTGTGCGGGTCACGAGGGCAGGAGAGCGCTCACACCTTCAGCAAAGGGGTGAGGTGTTCGCTCCACCGCGCCGTGACTATTCTCAAGACTAAAAAACGGCCTGTGCGAGTCGAGAGTCCGGAAGACCCAAGAAGATATATGGGAGACAAAAAAATGAAACAGAAGGGTAGACGGTCTTGCCGATGATGACAAGAATCGAAAAGGGTAGCGACCGATCTTGCCGATGGTGACAAGGGTCGAAAAGGGTAGATGGTCTTGCCGATGATGACAAAAACTGGAATGGGTAGCAACCGATCTTGTCGATGGTGACAAGGGTCAAAAAGGGTAGATGGTCTTGCCGATGATGACAAGGACCAGAAAGAGTAGAGACCGATCTTGCCGATGGTGACAAGGGTCGAAAAGGGTAGACGATCTTACCAATGATGACAAGAACCGACAAAGGGGTAGCGACCGATCTTGCCGATGGTGACAAGGGTCGAAAGGGGTAGACGGTCTTGCCGATGATGACAAGAACCGGAAAGGGTAGCGACCGTGATGGGGGCATCTCTCGCCCTTTACATTTTTCCACAGCTTTGATTGCTCGTCGGCATAGCTCCAATGTGTCCGTCATATTTTTATGAATCGAGTCATGTAATTTTCATATTTTATTTGATTCATGTCATTGTAATTTTCCTTTTATTTGAGTCAAGTACCTAGGTCATTGAGTCATCTACCTAAGTTTGAGTGTCATTAGGATTGATTAGGTTGTTATTGAGCCCAATTCATTGGGCTGGCCCATGGGCGCCCCCCCTTCCTCGGTTATTCGTCATTGAGTCAAATGTCAGGGACTTTTTGTAAAATGTGAGTTGCCTATATATAGGACCCCATTCCCTCATTTTGAACTAATGAATGATTGAAAGAAAATTTGAAATTCCACTACAATTGTGAGAATCTCTCTCTCTCTCTATAAGAGGTGGATTCCCCTCTCTCTCTCTCTCTTCTCTCTCTCTCTAAGGGGGGCGAACCCCATTCTCTCTCCTCCCCACCCCAATTTCAAAATTTTTCTCTCTCATCCCTTCCCAACCACCTCCACTCCCCACCTACCCCATTAAAGCCTCTTCCCATTCCCAACAACCCTCATCAATACTCCCCCCCTTCCCAAGACCCCCTCCACCAATCCTCTCCTCACCACCCAACCCCCAACTACCCCTCCCACTTTCCCAAGCACCCTTCCCACTACCCCAAGCACCCGTCCACCTCCCTAGGCCTTTGAATTTCGAAATCCCCCTTCCCTCCACAGCCCTAGGTCGCCCCCCCCCTCTCTCATCTCCTCCACTCTCCCATTGTTCTTCTCCATCACCCCCACCTTCCACCATCTAGACTGGCGACCTGCAGAGGATCACCTGCTAGCAGTGGCCACCCCGACCACCTCCCAGTGAATCTAAAGGCCCAAGAGGTACCCACGGAAGCGTCTGCCTATCTTCTTTGCAACGGCGGTGGTTTCGTTGTCGTCCGAGCACCGAGCTGCCCGAGAGAGCCGTTCTCCCTTGACTGCGCGAAGCTCTCCTGACAGAGCACCTGAACGTGATTGGAAGCTTTGCCACGACAAATCCAGCATGAATCAGGACAAAAGTTCTTCTGAAAAGATCTTTTTCGACCTGTCTACTTTCAGAATCAAGAGACGGAACTCTAATCGGCATTCGTTCGCAAGAGTTATTAATTTCTTCTTCCAGGCGCTCGGATCTACCTCCACTCAGTCTGCACCGACCCCTCCTCAGTGTTCAGAGTCCACTAGTCGACCCCGACATCAGCTGGCATCCCCGTTGGTCTTGCTTCGAAGAGGACTCGTTAACGGTTCCAACGACTCCAGCGATACCTGATTCTGAGCTGGGGAGCGCTCGTGGCACCATCTTCTTTTTGCTGTTGGGAACCTAAAACTGTCAGATCCGAGGGTCTGCCACCCTGTTCAAGCCCCCACCCCGAGCAGCAGTGGTGCCTGAAGAAATTTACAAAATTCTAGAGTCACCCTGTTCCAGATACGAAGATTCTCCAAGTGGTTTCGTCCCCAAAAAAATTCGGGGGAAGTCATAGCAGCAACATCTTCGATCTACTGTCAGGACTCACAGAGAGAAGACTGAACCGATCTCGGTCTTCATTCGGCATACTTTCCCCATTTCTCCCCTCCCCGCTTGGCCGGCTGAAGGCCCCTCCCTACGTGGAGGAATATTTTGGTTGTAATTTGAACCCGCACCCCTAGTCCAACCCCCTTGCAAGGGGTGTAGTGCATGTAATCTGAAATTTCAGGTTGAAGCTTCTCCGACGCGGCGTGCGGGTAAGCCCACGCTTCCTCGCTCGCCCTCGTCTCCGGCCGGGATCGGTGTCTTCACACCGATCAGGTGAGCCACTAAACACTCCTCTTTGCTGGATTCCTTTGCTTAATTAGTATTGCATTTTAGTGCTGTCGGCGTTAAGAGAGTGCCCGAATCCGAATTATCGTTTAATTGTGTGGCTACCGCGGGTGAGTTGTGAGAGTGATCATTCAACCCAAGCCTTCGGCGTGCTGACCGCCCATGAATTTGGGCAACCCCTGACCCATAGGGGTCCTCCCAAAGCCAGCCGTACCCTTGGAAACCTCCGGTCCAACCTCGGACCCTCACCCCATCGCCGGTCCACCTACGGACCCGAGTGTGCCAACGCGAGTGAGTCCGCTTGTGTGACATTACCAAATTGTTGTGTTGCTTGCAATTTAGGTCCTAGGTTGTGTCACATCAAATTGGTATCAGAGCAAGTTCACAACTTGTCTCTATCAAGTTGGTCCTAGGGCGTGTGTATGCATTTAGGGTCCTCGGTGGCATCTCTTTTGTCCACTAGCATGACCACCTCTTACCGACCTTATCCATCGGCCCTCTCCATAAGTCCAAGCCCCAAAGGGATGTCTACCACTAACACACATGACCTCCCTGGCCATGTCAACTACCTCATGAAGGCCTTGACCCATGCCAATGAGCGGCTTGATAACCTATCGGGTCGACTCGACCAAATAGGAGAAAATGGGCCCACCCCATGGGCGGATGATAGTAGGGCTCCTCCCCCACCTCCCATCTTTGATGGAACTCAACCTAGTGACTATTTAGATTGGGAAGTCTCGATGGACCATTACTTCACTTGGTATCCCATGACCGAGGATGAGAAAGTCTGATTTGCGAAATTACAACTTACCAAACGGGCCCAAACTCATTGGTTGAAATTTGAAGGCTTAAGAATAATTAGAAGGGAAGCTCCCCTCACAACATGGGGGGACATGAAGGAACAACTTAGGGCTAGATATATTTTCCCCTCCCATTCCAAACACAGAAGCCCAAAGAGCATTTCAACTCCTTCATTTCCCCTTGGCCAACCCAAGACCCTAATCACACATTCCCCACCATTTTCCACCTCTCCTACCCCAACCACCACATCTACACCGTACCTCCAAGTCCTCACCACAACCATATGTCCACATACCCAATTGGACCCTATGTCCACCCCTCCATCGAAGCCCATGATGGACACCACCCTTTCAACCCAAAATCCCTCACCAAACCCATACCCCACAAAACCCCTTGGCCCCCACCACTACCCCTCCATCGCCCCCTAAAAGGGACCCACCTCCCAAAACAAATCAAACCAAGCCTCCGCACCCACCCCACCTTCCTCTTCCAACCCCAATCTTACCCCAACCTAGGCCACCACTACTTCCACTTCCAACTTCAATCCAAGTCCGACCTCATTCACCACCACGGATGCACCATGTGCCGATCATCATCACCCCACCCACAAAGTACCTACCCAACTCCTTGGTAGAAGAACCCATAATCCTGACACCCTACCCCATAGTGGTGAACACCCCGAATCCAACCCCCACTTTGAAAGAAACACATGCCCAAGATGAGGACAAAGCCTTACATCTTCACTCTATGCCCTCTCCCCTAGTAGGGAGTGAACTCATCATAATTGGGTCCTTGGCTAGATGGTTAAAAGAGAGCCTAGCTCACTCGATCATGGCCTACCCTCCCTTGGAGCGACACCTCCCCATAGTGCCCTTCAACTCCTATCGCACCACCATCCAATCATCTTATCAAGTGGAGACACTAGGGGACCTTCTCAAGGGCTTAGCTTGGCAATTTGAGTTGACCAGTTTGTTGACCCTCATGGCCCACCAATCTAGGAGCCTTGACCTCCTACACCTTTGTGTCGGGTCTATCACCTCGGTTTGCACCATTGGTTGCTACACTAGCGACCTCCTCCTATTCCTCCCTACACCCGATGAGCCCGACCTTCTCCTCAATTTGGAGTTTATTATATCGGGTAGAAAGCCAAAACCTCCCTTCATAGCCGATCCACCCACTAAGAACTTCGGCCCAATCATTTCATTAGAGGAGGATGATCCAACACCATATTGTGAGGACCTTGAGGATGTTGAGATGAACTTAGAGCTCCTTTCCCCCGGGTACACTTATGTTGATCCTTTTGACCCCTCCCAATGGGAACCCGGGAACCCATGTGATCCACCCACATCACTTATCACCCACTCCTTCCTACCCTCACCCACCATGTTGGGCCAAGCCCACCTCTCCCAAGTCCCAGGCGACACAAGGGTAGCTATGACCAAGGAAGATCTACACCTAAGGAACAAGGAGGTGCCTCTCCCCATGATGTCCACCTTCCTTGACCCCTTCGACCCTTTTGAATGGAAACTCCAATGCCAAACCATACCCCAACACATCAAAGTCATTTTCGGGTTAGGAAAACATGTGACTTGGCACCTCAAACCACTTGGCATGATTCATAAGTCGGGTACATTCATTCATATCACCCACATGTTAAGTCGGAAACATGAGAGGTCCATATTCGGATGTAATGGTCCGCCTTCATTCATCATGAGTCTTAAGCATGTTAGGATCATTCATGGATGTCCGGATCCTCCGGCACTCATCACACCCACGCATGAGAGGGACACCTATGGATGCCCCGGCCCTCCCACACCCTTCAAAGTCTCCATGGCATCACTGCATGATTGGTCTACGTATGGTTGTCCTGGCCCCCCTTTGCATATCATGCATCTCCCACTCACACCGCATCATAGTACTTGGCATGAGCATTTAAGCAAGCAAACCACAACGAGCGGTGAGGTTCATAATGAGCGGGCAAAAACTCACGAGTGCCACTTTGGATTCCAAGTAGGCAACCCTACGATGGTGGCTTTGGAATGGCTCTATCTTACGGTCACCTCCAAATCGAGGGCACGAGGACTTGGACCTTCCATGTTCCGAGTGGCTTTGGCAACCTGGCTTACGGGTTGGATTTACCGATGGGATCTCGGGATATATCTCACTTTTTACGTGGCGGATCTAGCACCCCCTAAGGGCACCGCAGTGGATCCCAGTGAGAAGTTTGAGCCTACCCTCACCTTTATGAGTGACACCCTCGGAGAGCCTCCTCATATCAGCTTGAGTGTCCGACGTGTGCACACGGAGGCAATACTAAGCAAGCAGGGTACCATCGCCAGCAAGAGGGTGTGCCCGAGCCACCTTGAGAGGATGAAGAGCAGTCCCCGGCTAAGGACGCGAGGTTGAGTTTGGAGGTTGTGGCTCACCCAGAGCTGCATTGGAGGACCTCTTCCCCGGCGGACCTATACTCGACGGAGTCGAGTTCTTCGCACCCCGGGGGTATGATGGGGGCATCTCTCGCCCTTCACATTTTTCTACAGCTTTGATTGCTCGTCGGCATAGCTCCAATGTGTCCGTCATATTTTTATGAATCGAGTCATGTAATTTTCATATTTTATTTGATTCATGTCATTATAATTTTCCTTTTATTTGAGTCAAGTACCTAGGTCATTGAGTCATCTACCTAAGTTTGAGTGTCATTAGGATTGATTAGGTTGTTATTGGGCCCAATTCATTGGGCTGGCCCATGGGCGCCCCCCCCTTCCTCGGTTATTCGTCATTGAGTCAAATGTCAGGGACTTTTTGTAAAATGTGGGTTGCCTATATATAGGACCCCATTCCCCTCATTTTGAACTAATGAATGATTGAAAGAAAATTTGAAATTCCACTACAATTGTGAGAATCTCTCTCTCTCTCTCTATAAGAGGTGGATTCCCCTCTCTCTCTCTCTCTTCTCTCTCTCTCTAAGGAGGGCGAACCCCATTCTCTCTCCTCCCCACCCCAATTTCAAAATTTTTCTCTCTCCTCCCTTCCCAACCACCTCCACTCCCCACCTACCCCATTAAAGCCTCTTCCCATTCCCCACAACCCTCATCAATACTCCCCCCCTTCCCAAGACCCCCTCCACCAATCCTCTCCTCACCACCCAACCCCCAACTACCCCTCCCACTTTCCCAAGCACCCTTCCCACTACCCCAAGCACCCGTCCACCTCCCTAGGCCTTTGAATTTCGAAATCCCCCTTCCCTCCACAGCCCTAGGTCGCCCCCCCCCTCTCTCTCATCTCCTCCACTCTCCCATTGTTCTTCTCCATCACCCCCACCTTCCACCATCTAGACTGGCTACCTGCAGAGGATCACCTGCTAGCAGCGGCCACCCCGACCACCTCCCAGCGAATCTGAAGGCCCAAGAGGTACCCACGGAAGCGTCTGCCTATCTTCTTTGTAACGGCGGTGGTTTCGTTGTCGTCCGAGCACCGAGCTGCCCGGGAGAGCCGTTCTCCCTTGACTGCCCGAAGCTCTCCTGACAGAGCACCTGAACGTGATTGGAAGCTCTGCCACGACAAATCCAGGGTGAATCAGGACAAAAGTTATTCTAAAAAGATCTTTTTCGACCTGTCTACTTTCAGAATCAAGAGACGGAACTCTAATCGGCATCCGTTCGCAAGAGTTATTAATTTCTTCTTCTAGGCGCTCGGATCTACCTCCACTCAGTCTGCACCGACCCCTCCTCAGTGTTCAGAGTCCACTGGTCGACCCCGACATCATCTGGCATCCCCGTTGGTCTTGCTTCGAAGAGGACTCGTTAACAATTCCAACGACTCCAGCGGTACTTGATTCTGAGCTCGGGAGCGGTCGTGGCACCATCTTCTTTTTGCTGTTGGGAACCTGAAACTGTCAGATCCGAGGGTCTGCCACCCTGTTCAAGCCCCCACCCCGACCAGCAGCGGTGCCTGAAGAAATTTATAAAATTCTAGAGTCACCCTGTTCCAGATACGAAGATTCTCCAAGTCGTTTCGTCCCCAACAAAATTCGGGGGAAGTCACAGAAGCAACATCTTCGATCGACTGTCAGGACTCACAGAGAGAAGACTGAACCGATCTCGGTCTTCATTCGGCATACTTTCCCCGTTTCTCCCCTCCCCGCTTGGCCGGCTGAAGGCCCCTCCCTGCGTGGAGGAATATTTTGGTTGTAATTTGAACCCCCACCCCTAGTCCAACCCCCTTGCAAGGGGTGTAGTGCATGTAATCTGAAATTTCAGGTTGAAGCTTCTCCGGCGCGGCGTGCGGGTAAGCCCACGCTTCCTCGCTCGCCCTCGTCTCCGGCCGGGATCGGTGTCTTCACACCGATAAGGTGAGCCACTAAACACTCCTCTTTGCTGGATTCCTTTGCTTAATTAGTATTGCATTTTAGTGCTGTCGGCGTTAAGAGAGTGCCCGAATCCGAATTATCGTTTATTTGTGTGGCTACCGCGGGTGAGTTGTGAGAGTGATCATTCAACCCAAGCCTTCGGTGTGCTGACCGCCAATGAATTTGGGCAACCCCTGACCCATAGGGGTCCTCCCAAAGCCAGCCGTACCCTTGGAAACCTCCGGTCCAACCTCGGACCCTCACCCCATCGCCGGTCCACCTACGGACCCGAGTGTGCCAACGCGAGTGAGTCCGCTTGTGTGACATTACCAAATTGTTGTGTTGCTTGCAATTTAGGTCCTAGGTTGTGTCACATCAGACCGATCTTGCCGATGGTGACAAGGGTCGAAAGGGGTAGGCCGTCTTACCGATGATGACAAGGACCAGAAAGAGTAGCGACCGATCTTGCCGATGGTGACAAGGGTCGAAAGGGGTAGACGGTCTTGCCGATGATGACAAGAACCCGAAAGGGTAGCGACCGATCCTGCCGATGATGACAAGGGTCGAAAGGGGTAGACGATCTTGCCGATGATGACAAGAACCCGAAAAGGTAGCGATCGATCCTGCCGATGATGACAAGGGTCGAAAGGGGTAGACGGTCTTGCCGATGATGACAAGAACCCGAAAAGGTAGCGATCGATCCTGCCGATGATGACAAGGGTCGAAAAGGGTAGACGGTCTTGCCGATGATGACAAGAACTGGAATAAGGTAGCGACCGATCTTGCCGCTGGTGACAAGGGTTGAAAAGGGTTGACGGTCTTACCGATGATGACAAGAACCGAAAAGGGGTAGCGACTGATCTTGCCGATGGTGACAAGGGTCAAAAAGGGTAGACGGTCTTACCGATGATGACAAGAACCGGTAAAGGGGTAGCGACCGATCTTGCCGATGGTGACAAGGGTCGAAAGGGGTAGACGGTCTTGCCGATGATGACAAGAACCTGAAAAGGTAGCGACCGATCCTACCGATGATGACAAGGGTCGAAAAGGGTAGACGGTCTTGCCGATGATGACAAGAACCAGAAAAAGGGTAGCGACCGATCTTGCCGATGGTGACAAGGGCCGAAAGGGGTAGACGGTCTTGCCGATGATTACAAGAACCGAAAACGGGTAGCGGCCGATCTCGCCGATGGTGACAAGGGTCGAAAAGGGTAGACGGTCTTACCGATGATGACAAGGACCGAAAAGAGTAGCGACCGATCTTGCCGATGGTGACAAGGGTCGAAAAGGGTAGACGGTCTTACCGATGATGACAAGAACCGGCAAAGGGGTAGCGACCGATCTTGCCGATGATGACAAGGGTCGAAAAGGGTAGAGGGTCTTACCGATGATGATAAGAACCAGCAAAGGGGTAGCGATCGATCTTGCCGATGGTGACAAGGGTCGAAAGGGGTAGACGGTCTTGCCGATGATGACAAGGACCGGAAAGAGTAACGACCGATCTTGCCGATGGTGACAAGGGTCAAAAAGGGTAGACGGTCTTACCGATGATGACAAGGACCGGAAAGAGTAGCGACCGATCTTGCCGATGGTGACAAGGGTCGAAAAGGGTTTGTTAAAGGAAATATATATGTAGATATATAAGGGGGGACATCGGATGACGACTCCGCTTCGGTCCTATAAAGGGCCTATTGAATGGAGGACGGATCATCACTATTCATCACTGATTTATAATTTTTTCATCTTTCTTCCCTTTTTTTTTATATTCACATTACTGACTTAAGCAACCTTTCGGGTTTTCGCCGAAGCCAGCCCCCTCTTGCTTTTGCCCACGCGCCCTCTCAGGTTTTCACGTGGCGGGGTACCCGATTTTGCCTGCGACGCCCTTTCGGGTTTTCGCCACAGCTGGGTTATAGCCATTTTTGCACTTGTCCTAATAAAGGAGCAAGTCTGGCGGGGTATCTCTATTTTTAACCCCATTTTCTCTTTTTTTTTTGAATTCGAAGTGCAGAAGAATTCGACTGCGAGAATGCTGACCGGCCTCGCCGATGATGACAAGGATTGGTCTCTGGCTTAGTTCGTCGACACTAGTTAAATGTCAAAGCAAAGATCACGGTTTGTTAACAAGGACGTAAGATCCGAGTTAAGGGTATAGGTCGACCGACCTCGTCGATGATGACGAGGGTCGGACATGGGTTTGTTCATCAGCATGGGTCACATGCCGAAGCAAGGGTAGAATTATTAACAGGGACGGAAGGTCCAAGTTAGGGGTAGAGGTCGACCGATCTCGCTGATGATGACGGGGGTCGAACATGGGTTTGTTCATCAGCATGGGTCACATGCCGAAGCAAGGTAGGATTATTAACAAGTACGGAAGGTCCAAGTTAGGGGTAGAGATCGACCGATCTCGCCGATGATGACGAGGGTCGAACATGGGTTTGTTCATCAGCATGGGTCACAAGCCGAAGCAAAGGTAGGATTATTAACAGGGACGGAAGGTCCAAGTTAGGGGTAGAGATCGACCGATCTCGCCGATGATGACGAGGGTCGAACATGGGTTCGTTAAAGGATCTCCGGTGGGGCTTTTGATGATTGTCCCTTTTGGAGTTTCATCGGGTGGAGAACAAAAGAGGAACTTTTAAATTACCACTTTACTGACTTAAGCGCCCTTTCGGGTTTTCACCGAAGCCAGCCCCCTTTTGCTTTTGCCCACGCGCCCTCTCGGGTTTTCACGTGGCAGGGTACCCGATTTTGCCTGCGACGCCCTTTCGGATTTTCGCCACAGCTGGGTTATAGCCATTTTTGCACTTGTCCTAATATAGGAGCAAGTGTGGCGGGGTATCTCTATTTTTAACCCCATTTTTCTTTTCTTTTCTATATATATATTTTTTGAGGATATAAAAGGTGGTAGGTTGAAGTGTGATGTCCGACCCTTGGTTGGTGGCAGATGGCTGTTGGCCGGATCACCGGGCCTTGTGCCGTGCAGAATGATTCGTTAGCAAGGGCTGAATGCTAACGCAAAGGAATGATCTTTCGCCGATTCGAGCGTAAGGCCCGTAATGGCAACAGTGTGAGAAGGCCGGCTAGGACACGAAATCTTGAGCCGAAAGACTTTATTCGTTAGAAAGAAGATAATGCTAACGCAAGGGAGGGATTTCATGCCAGTTCGGATGTAAGGTTCGTAATGGCAGTATAGTGTATTCTTTCGAGAGCTCGGCCAGGGTAGAGTGCCATTAAACCAAGGGAAGGTAGTTCGGTTAGGGCGGAGTGCCACCGGAAACGGTAGCTCGATCAGGGCGGAATGCCACTAGACCAAGGAAAGGTAGCTCGATTAGGGCGGAATGCCACTAGACCAGGATAAGGTAGCTCGGCTAGGGTGGAGTGCCCCTAGACCAAGATAAGGGTAGCTCGGCTAGGGCGGAGTGCCACTAAACCAAGGAAAGGTAGCTCGATCAGGGCGGAGTGCCACTTGACCAAGGAAAGGTAGCTCGATCAGGGCGGGGTGCCACTAAACCAAGGAAAGGTAGCTCGATCAGGGCAGAGTGCCACTAGACCAAGATAAGGGTAGCTCGGCTAGGGCGGAGTGCCGTTAGGCCAAGATAAGGGTAGCTCGGCTAGGACGGAGTGCCACTAGGCCAAGATAAGGGTAGCTCGATCAGGGCGGAATGCCACTAGACCAAGATAGGGGTAGCTCGATCAGGGTGGAATGCTACTAGACCAAGATAAGGGTAGCTCAGCTAGGGCGGAGTGCCGCTAAACCAAGGAAAGGTAGCTCGATCAGGGCGGAGCGCCACTGGACCAAGGTGAGGGTAGCTCGATCAGGGCGGAATGCCACTAGACCAAGATAAGGGTAGCTCGATCAGGACGGAGTGCCACTAGACCGAGATAAGGGTAGCTCGATTAGGGCGGAGAGCCACGAGACAAAGATATGGGTAGCTCGGCTAGGGCGGAATGCCACAATACCAAGATAAGGGTAGCTCGGCTAGGGCGGAGTGCCACTAAACCAAGATAAGGGTAGCTCGGCTAGGGCGGAATGCCACTAGACCAAGATAAGGGTAGCTCGATCAGGGCGGAATGCCACTAGACCAAGATAAGGGTAGCTCAGCTAGGGCGGAGTGCCACTAAACTATGGAAAGGTAGCTGGATCAGGGCGGAGCACCACTGGACCAAGGTGAGGGTAGCTCGATCAGGGCGGAATGCCACTAGATCGAGATAAGGGTACCTCGATCAGGGCGGAATGCCACTAGACCGAGATAGGGGTATTCCGACTGATCATTCAGGGAATGTTGGTTATGCTGCATGATACAGCTTTATATGCTTTCCGTTGAGGGGAGAGAACTGGATGACTCCTTTGTGGTCCACCAGGACGTAGGCACCCCCTTCATATACTCGGTGGACGATATATAGTCCGATCCAGTTTTTGACCAACTTCCCTTTGGGGTTGGAGGCCATCGCTTCTCTTCTTTTGACCATCACCAGGTATCCTTTCTTAAATTATCGGCCTTTGACCAGCTTATCAAAAGCACGGGCCATGCGAGCTTGGTAGAGTTGGATGTTTTGTTGCACCCAGAGGCGTTTTCCTTCGAGCTCAGCGAGCTCTTCCAATCTTCTTTCTGCATTGGTTTGTTCACCGCTGGCTAGTTCATGCTGGATGGCAACTCGCAGCGAAGGAACTTCTAGTTCAATCAGCACTATAGCCTCTGACCCATAGACGAGGGAGAAAGGCGAACAGTCGGTTGGGGTTTTGTAGACAGTACGATAGGCCCAGAGCGCTTCATACATCCTTTCTTCCCAATCTTTTTTATTAGACTTGACAGTTTTTGCCAGCAACGTGCATAGTGTCTTGTTAAAGACTTCTGCAAGTCCATTGGCTTGAGGGTTGTAGGTGGACGATGTCCTCCAGTCAATCTTGTATTTGTCGGCTAGCCGATAAACCTTCTGATTTCTGAAATGGCTGCCATTATCAGAGATGATTCGGCTGCGGATCCTGAACCGGAATATTATATTCTGCTAGAAGAATCTTGCAACTAGCTCTCCCGTCACATCTCTTAGTGCTACCGCCTCTGCCCATCTAGAGAAGTAGTCAGTAGCTGCTAAGATATATTTGCACCCTGATGAAGATGCTGGTACTAGCCCTACCACGTCCGTGCCCCACTGGGCGAACGGCCAGCTTGGCAAGGTGGGATGCAGCGGCACTGGAGGTCTCCTTGCCACGTTAGCGTGTTCTTGACACTTCTGACAAGCTTTGGCGAACTTGCAGCGATCATCAAATATAGTGGGCCAATAGTATCCCATTTCTTTATCTCAATATTCATCTTTGGGCCAGCGTGGTGTGCTCCAGCTGATCCCACATGAAGTTCTTGCATCACCATCCTGCCTCTGTTGAAGACGAGCAGCGAACTAGGACTTTCCTTCGGGCATCTGCCATTATTCGGAACAGGGTTCCGCTTCTCATCTCGTAAGAGTCCTTGACCCTTAGGAGCTTCATTCTCTGTTCTTTTTCCCTCGGGAGCTGTTGGTGTTGAAACCACCGCAGGAGATGTTCTCGCCAATCGGGTTGCTGAATCTCCTCGACGGCTACCACCTCAATCTCTTGTTCGTCAGCCAAGACCTCCGTTACACTGGGGACCTATCGGCGGTTGATCACTGTTATATTCAGGCTTGCATCTGGCGGGACCGCCAATGAACTAGCCAGCTTAGCGAGGGCGTCTGCCTGAGCATTCTGACCTCAGTTGATGTGCTTGATGCTGATGAAGTAGAATCTTGACATCAGGCGGGTTGCCAGCTGGTGATAGGGGAGAAGCTCTTACTTTCGCACATCGAACTCTCCTTCCAGTTGTTTTATAACTAGCATGGAATCTCTGAATGCCTCCAGCATCTGAATTCCCATGGATAGAGCGATCTGCAACCCGATTATCAGGGCTTCATATTCCGCTTCATTATTTGTGCAATGCTTGTTTATGGAGCAGGATGTGTGCACCACTTCTCCTTATGGGGATTTCAGGACTATGCCTGCCCCTTCCCTGACCCTGGCCGATCTAGTGGCAGAGGTGTCAATTCTGGAAGCGCCACCAAAATACAGCTGCCATAAGGAGGGTTGCACCTGAACGGCTTCCAGGGTTTCATCTTCAGGAAGTTCCGGTTCCAACGGGCAGTCCCCGGGTACTGGGTGCTCAGCGAAAAACTCTGCAATAGCTTGGCCCTTGACGGCCTTGCGCGGTACATAGGAGATGTCAAACTCCATAAGGATTACCGCCCATTTGCCCAGGCGACCTTTAAGTGCCGGCTGGGACATGATATATTTCAGGGGATCCTCTTTGGATACCAGGCTGATTTCATGTGACAACATATAGTGTCGGAGCTTCTTAACGCGAAGACCAGTGCCAGACAGACCTTCTCAATATAAGTATATTTCTCCTCAGTTCTGACCAGTCTTTGACTGAGGTAATAGAGGGCTTGCTCTTTCCCTTCTTCATTATTCTGGGCCAGCATTGCCCCCAGGGAGTTATGTGTAGTTGCTATATATAGTATTAATGGCCGTCCTTTCACTGGTACGCCCAGCACTGGAGGAGTCTTCAGATAGTCTTTCAGCTAGTCAAAGGCTGTCTGGCAATCTCCATCCCAATAAAAGGGAACATCTTTCATCATCAACTTGTGGAAAGGCTGGCATCGCCCTGACAAATTAGAAATGAACCACCGGATATAAGCCAGGCGGCCCTGTAGTGATCTCAGCTCGGAGATATTCCTTGGTGGAGGTAACTCCTGAATTACTTTGATTTTTGTGGGGTCTATCTCGATCCCCCGATATCGGACGACGAAGCCCAAGAATTTTCCGCTCGACACTCCGAACGCACATTTCATGGGGTTCATCTTCAGGTCATGCTGCCTCAGCCTCTAAAAAACAATCCGGAGGTCTTGTAGATGATCTTCTTTTCTTCTGGTTTTGACCACCAGATCATCTATATAGCACTCGACCTTGTGGTAGAGCAACTCATCAAAGATCTTGGTCATTGCGCGCTGATAGGTTGCGCCAGCATTCTTCAGTCCGAACGGCATCCTCTTGTAATGCTAAATGCCTTTAGGGGTTCGGAAAGCAGTATGGACCCGGTCGTGCTCCGCGATCCAAATCTAATTGTAACCGGATGACCCGTCCATGAATGACAGGGCCTCATGTCCGGTTGCAGCATCGATCATGACTTCCATTATTGGCACCAGAAATTCATCTTTGGGGCAGGCTTTATTTAGATCTCGGAAGTCGACACATATCCTGATCTGTCCATTCTTCTTCTTCACGGGGATGATATTCGCCAGCCATGTGGTGTACTGGTTTTCTTCAACAAATCCCACGTCAATGAGCTTGTCGACTTCAGTATAGATTTAGGTAATGAGTTCTGGCCTCATGCGCCGCGGTGGTTGCTTCACTGGCTCGGCCTCAGGGCTGATTGCCAGCTCATGTTGTGAGACAGCGGGGCTTAGACTCGGCATTTCTTTGTAAGTCCAGGCGAAGCAATCCCAGTACTCTAGCAGCAGCTGGACGTACAGCTCCCGTTCTTCTGGGGACAGCTGCACACTGAGGATGGTGGGCCTTGGGTCCCCCTCATTTCCCAAGTTGACTTCTATCAGTTCATCGACTGTGGCTTGGCCTCCGTCTTCTATCTCCGGAGGTGCCGGTTGGAGGTCAACGAAGTCTAGAATACCATCTTGAGGGTCGAGCACTTCAACTTCCTCGTCAGACACCACCAGAGCTTCTTAAGGATTCTCTGTTTCTTGTGCTAGCGGCTGCGTGGATCGTTCTATTAGCAAGTCCACTGCCGTTGTAGCCCCCAAGGGCGAGAGAACAGCTTCTGTCCTTGTAGATGAGGTTGCAGCCGTGACAGGCTGGTAGTTGTTTATTGCCGGGCTTGGACAGCATCCCGGTTTTGTAGCAGAAGTTGAGGAGGTCTCGCCTTCTGGGACAGTTGTATCTTCCGTAGAAGTGGCTTTTCCTTTCTTGGTAGCTGGTTCCCCTTGATCGGAGTCGACCGAGGCTGCCCTGATTGGTAGAAGAGGTGTTGAAGTTATCATCAGTAGGGCTCCACTGGAGGGAGAAATTCCTGCTTCTTCAGTATCTTCGACTTCACTGCTACTAGCCGTATCAAATTTGGCTTGAAGGGCCGTCTCTTCAGGATAGACCTGCTCCCTACATTGTTAGGGGACCATGGTCTCTACTTCTTGATTTCCGGGCTGAGCCAGCTCAACATGCTCAGCTTCCGTCGGGTGTTCATCAAAAATTACCCCCAGCGGGCTATCTTCAGCAGGATAGAAGGCGGAGATGGTGTCCACCTCATATCGCCCACTGTAATAATATTCCTTCAAGGTGAAACCCAACCCCGGATGTCGAGAGACACGTCTAATTTCTTTATCCAGATTTGCGGGATACCACATTTTTTGGAAAGCTTCCTTGCATTTTTGAGACTGATCGGGGGGGATGTGTTGCTTCTGAAACATCCTGGCCATCCGATCAGTTGTAAATGCCAGACCCTGGACGGGAACCGGTGGGTTGCTTATATCTTCGGGGAAGCTGCAGTCTGTGTCTTCTCGAGTAGGATGCTCCTCAGCTGTATAGAACGAGCTGCTGGGTCCATCTTCCTGTGTCACCTCCCAAGTCTTGAAAGGTTCGATAGTAGGGTTGTCAAGGCCGGGAGTCGGCTTGGTAATGCCATCCGGGATTTCAATATGATTCTACCGCCGAGCGACCCGCACTTCATTAGCCTCAGGGTATAATTTTGGGGGTGCTGTTCTGCCCACTTCCCCGGATGCTGTGATATGGGAGACCACCTTGGGCTTGACATATCCGCGTGGCGGTGGTGGATACCAACTACTGCCGGATGTGCTTCTCGACGCCCCCGCAGGGGTCTTAGCTTCAGAGTTCTTCTGGGAAGGTCCTGTATATAGGTTAGCATCTGCCAAATGACATTCAAACACCTCGAATGGGTGGGGGTCTGCAAATATCCTCTCCTCCTTCCCTCGGAGACTGTATTTGATGCATTGGTGGAGCGTAGAGGGCACCACCATGTTTTCATGCAGCCACGGGCGGCCGAACAGCGCCTTGTACGAGGTGCGGGAGTCAATGACATGGAACTGCACCATCGTAGTGAAATCTGCTAAGATGAGGGTGAACTCTGCCACTCCCATGGACACCTCACATTTTTGATTGAAGCCGGCGATACGCATATCCCTGACTTTTTCGAGATGCACATTAAAGTGGTGCCTCTCATATATTCTATATGGCAAGATGTTGACCGCTGCACTGGGATCAACCATAATCCTCTTCAGTTCCCTTCCATTCAGGTGCCCCTTCATATACAGTGGCATGTTGTGGCTGATGGTGGGCAGTAGCATATCGTCCGGAGTGAAGGTCATGCTAGCCTCCGGCATTGCTTCAGCCAGACATGTCTCAAAATGAGCAGGCATCTGGAGAGCAGTAATAATCGCATGTCGGGTCTCTTCACATAGAGAAAGCATCTCCCAGATTGTAAATCGAGCAGGGAGCTTCTTGAGTAGCTTCATTATTCGGCTCCCAGCTCGGACATTGGAGGGCTTCATCTCTTCAGCCCCTCTGGGCTTTGGGAGGTTTTGATTTGCGGGCCCTGACGGACCTGCTTCATCTTCCTCAGATTCGGCACCCTTCTGGCTGGTACCGGATTCTGGGTTTTCTTTGTTAGTTGCTGTGGGGCAAGCTCCGTCTGCATTTGGCTCTTCGGTAGATTGTGCCAGCTGCGGGTGAACGTCCCCGGGTGTAGGGTTAGCCTTCTGGCAAGGCCGCTTCCCCTTGGACGTCTTCATGAATTCAAGAAATGAAGGGACCCCCTTGCCCCCACTCTTGTTATATAGGCCTGACGGAGGAGGGATTTGGACTCCCTTGACCTCCGGCGGAGGTGTCTTGTAGGGTTGCTCCCCTCTGAACATGATGTTGTGGTTGGGTGGCGGCTGGCACCCCCATTTTCGGCATGACCGGGTGGCATGTGCAGCAGTTGCAGCCTCGGCCTTGCCTCCCCCAGCATGGGGTGTGAAGCTAATTTCCTCTTCTTCCTCCTCTCCGGATAGGTTGAAAAGTGCTGATATAGTATTACAGGAGACAACCTGCACTTTATCGGCCGCAGCAGCCTTCCTTTTCTTCTTCTTTTGTTTCCTCTTCTTTTTTGCTTCTGCGGGCGGGTGCCCCCAGAACAGACTGCCCTCTCTGTCGGGTGCCTCTTCAGCTTTCTCCTCTTGTTCAAGTGAGAGCTGCTCTAGTTCTTGCCATGGGACGTGGTCCCGCACCAGCAAGGGCTTCAGTTCGGGCTGCACGTATTCGTCCAGCCCCTCAATGAGGTTTTGCAGTCGAATGATCCCAGGATTGGTCTCTTTAACCACCGGTAGTGGAGTTTCTCACCTCCGATTATGTGTATGTATCCTGATAGCTGTAGGTGGAGTGGCCCATGCGGGTGCTACCACTGGCGGAGCAGGCCGGGGTGTAACACCACGAATCTGTGCCCCCTCTTTCGGGTAGGGTGCCCTCTTCTTCTTGTGCTTTACAAGGGCCTGCTGCCATCCCTGCTGTTCTTTCGTGGGCTCCAAGAAATGGGTTTCATAGGTGCTCCGCGTGCTTGTTTCGGAGATCTCCTCGGGCAATGCCTGGTATAGGGAGATCATGTTAACTGCTGCCCTCCTCCGAGGGGCTTCATGTGGCTGAGGAGGGTCCACTCTGTACTCTCCCAGCTCAATTTCATTCTTTTTCACCATCCCTTCGATGATGTCCTTGAAAACATAGCAGTCTTCGATTGGATGTCCCAACATCTGGTGGTAGGGGCAGAATCTTGGATTGTCTTTTCTTTTCAGGTCCTCCGGCCTTCTTGGCTCTGGCAAGGTGACCATGATATATTCTGTTACCCAGTCGAACAGAACCCGGGTCTTGTCCTTTGGAAAGGAATAGGCCCTCTTCATCTTGTCCCTCAGCGAAGGACCTTCTTTGCCGTCTGGGGCTTCTGCAGGCTGTGGGGTGACTCCCTTTTTGCCTTCACCTTTCTGTTGTTCGAACGCCTTTATGTCAAGAGCGTTCGCTTCTTTAGGTGAGGAGTGCCGCTCTACCGCCTTGCCCTTCTGGGTCGTGCCGGCAGCAGATGTAGGGGCAGGTCTGGCCAGGAAAGCTTCCACCTCGGCCACGATATTATTCAATCGGTCGAACGACCGTATTTCCATTCCGATCATCTTTTCCAGAACGTCCCTTCTGAGATTCTGTTTGCATATCTACACATCGTCCTCCTGATGCGGGGCCCGCTTTCTCCACCTCTTGATATAGTCGAGGGCTGTCTCATCGGCCCTCTGCTTTGTTGAGTAGAGTTCGGCCACTGTGACCTCCCTCTCTGTGACATGGAATCTTTCTCTGAACTTCTTCTGCATACCTGGCCAGTCGCTGATCGACCCGGCCGAGAGGCTAGAGTACCATTCAAATGCGAGCCCCGTCAGCGAGGACCCGAAAAACTTTAGCAGATATGACTCGTCGGTGGCCAAGTCACCCATGATAGTCATATAATAGGCTATGTGTTCTCTCGGGGATCCCTTCCCGTTGAATTTATCGAACTTGGGCGGCTTACTGATTCCCGGGGGAAGCCGCTTAGCAGCATGGTGTTGCGGGTAGGGCACCCGGTATGCATCGAATGCGACGTCGTCGCCTTCACCTCATTCTGCGAGCTTCAGCTCGATCATTCTTTCCACCATCATCTGGTTCATGACTGCAGGGTCAACTAGCTCTGGATAGAAGTGTGCCGGCTGTAGCTACGGGGTGACCAGGGTGGTCGCCTGTGGAGGACGCGGCAGCGGGGGTGTCTGGTGCACTTGAGGGAGCACCGGTGGTAGCAGCGGCTGGAGCTGTGGTGGCCGCTGTTGCATTGTCGCCATGCTTGGTTCTGACGACTGGGGCAGTGTGTAGAGCTGTGGAGGGCCATCCTGACGGACTGCTCCCCGAGATGATTCACCCTGGACTTCGGGTGGTTTGGAAGCTGAGGACTGTTTAGTCTTCTCCATCAGCTGCTTCTTCAGCAAGCCTATCTCTTACCGGTATTTCTGAAGTAATATTAAGACCGATGGGTCTATAGTGGCTGTAGTGGGGATAACTTCTGTTGTGTCCCCGGACGTACCCTCGGGCAGGATGTTGAGGGGAACGTCGTCTTCTTCCTCTGCCGTCACCACATTAGCGGTCAGGACGGGGGCCATATCATCCCACTGGTGGTAGACCTGGGGTTGTTTTCCTTTAGTCATTATCAGGAGCTCCCTTGCTGCTTCTGTTCTACGAGTGCTCGGCCCTGGCCATGCGGCCAACTGAGCCAATTCTCGGGGATCTTCGGGGTGCCCCCCATATCGGTTGGATACACCAGCCATGTTGCAAGTGAAGACCTGCATCCTTCTCCTCTGTCGATGGACCCTCCTTTTAGCTTGCTGCGGGAAGGTCAACCTCTTGAACACAGAAGTTCTTCTTGTTTCCTTCCGCTCGGGGACGGCTCCATCGGCTTCGAACTCGAAGCCGTTGTCATATCCATTGTCGTCGACTGATGACACCATCATTCTTTCTCCTATATCTTCTTCATCTGCCATTGATAGGTGTTTGCGATGGGTTTTATCTGACCATCTTGTTGTTTTATTTCGTGTATATATGTATATATGTACATATATATATATATATATATCTTGTTTCACGTGTCGATCAACCAATTAACTAACTGGTAATTAACTGACTGATTGACGACGTGGGTGTGCCAGTCACGTAGGTGACAAGTTTACTATGCGCTCATTCTGACCCATGTCGGGCGAAAGTGAGGTTCGGTCGAGACCAGTAGTCCGCCATACCATAGAGGTTATGACGTTAATTACATCCCCCACGAGGATGGAACACCTTTGATTAATTGCCGAGATAATGGGCTGTCCAGGCCGGAATAAAGGATGCGACGTTATGAACATGATGGAATCATGCGCGATGCATTTATCTATCATGCAGGAGAGGCATGGTTCATTGAACTGGAGACCCTTGGTACACAGCGGAGGACGCAGGTCCGGAGACCACCATTACGCGTAGCGGAGACTTCCGATCGGGCGTAACCCGACCTTCTGTCATGGCAACAGAATTGTGAAAGCGAGGAGTGCTCACTCACGTTTATCGATCTCCGCCAAGTGAGGCAAGAATAATAGCACAAACCGGATAGCAAAGTGAGTCGGATCCAAACATCACTTCTCTTATTCAGTTTATTAGGATTCGCTGATTCTGGTCACGGGAGACGTAGGTCACACCGAGGGTAGGTGGATGATTAGAACAACATCAGGGCTTAAGACCGATGCGGCCACGCGTAAGGGTAGAGTTCCTCGGCGCGGTCAATCGTGGGAAAACGGAACAAATTCGGCGCGGCCAAAAGTAGGAAAAAGTCTAAACCGGCGCGGCCAAAATGTAGGAAAAGTTTAAAACGGCGCGGCCATAGGCACTTGTTAGCCCGGCACGCAGGGAACGGGGCACGCCGGTTTAAGCCGCGCCGGGAATTGGCCAGCCAAGAAAATGGAACTTATGAGTCTATTGCTAATCTGGCGGGGGGGGACCGCGCCGTATTAGGGCGCGCCGGACTAAGACCGTGCCGTCTTGGTTTTTTTTTGATGCCTTTTGAAACCATTAAGTTTGTTAAGCTTATTTTGGGAGTTTTAGAGTTATTTAGGCCAGCTGTTTGTTTGATTGAAGTCCAAAATCCTTCGGAAGTGATGCAGTGAGTCAGTGCGAGGTTCATACTCGAGCACTGAGTTGATTGAGTCCAGAACGAGCGTCCGATTATGGCTTTACTACTCTGAGTCTGTCCAAAATTGGGCAGCATCTCCTCTGAACACGAAGAGTTGCAGGGGAGGAACGGGGTCATACTCACTCATGGAGTAAGCCCCTAAACCGACGGTCTGCACAGTGGCAGGCATCAAATTCCCATCGAATAGGATACCCCGAGGACTAGCCTGCGAGGGGCACCAATACTCCGTGGGTGAAGATAGGAGGATGAGGCCATTGATGATGGGAGCATCACCCCGAGAGCTAGCCTACGAGGGGTGGACAACCCACAGCTTATGGCACATCCATTGAAGGGACCGGCCGTTAGGAGAGTGGAGCTCCGAGGGCTAGCCTACCAGGAGCATACATCCCTTGGCCTTGATCGGGTCTTCGATTGTCGGGGCTAAGCTTGTTGGGCTAAGACCCATGTCACTGTCTGCTATGGCCTCGAGAAAGCATCTAACATCGAGAGGTAGAGCCCCCGATCGCCCAGCAATTCCATGAAGCAATAGGGGAATATCCCCCTCCCCGGGTGATTAAGACGGGATGAGAGAATCTCGGAATGGTTCAAATGACCATGATGCAGAGGGGTAGTAGATGCACAGATGAGTTGGGACCATCGTAGAAGCATATGCTCGAACAGTTAGGACGCAGCATTCAGGGGGATGGATCCGGCCATCCCCAAAGGCAACTCCCACCTTGCGAACAATGAGAGCAGTACGAAGGGAGGAGTTAATGGAAACTAGACCCTCGATACCACGGTGGGAAGAAGCATGCTGATGTGACATCACCTTGGGGTGATAATCACATGATCAAATGACCCTTGGACCTAGCAAGCAACCAACGCACGAACCGGTGACTTTACTCGGGCGGACTCACCCGCTAAGCGCACTCTTGTGCCCGTAGGCAAACCGGTGATAGTGGTGAGGGTCCGGGATGGGCCCTTGATGCTCCGGGGGTTGGCTAGCTTTAGATTGGACCTCTCAAGGGTCCTAGGATGCCCACTCTCATAGGCGGCCAGCACACCGAGGGCGTGGGTGTTAATGGCTCTCTCGCAACTCACCCGTGGTAGTCACTCAATCATAAGCAAATTCGGGTTCGGGCACTCCACTTACCACCGACGGCACTAAGATGCGATACTAATTAAGCAAAGGAATTTAAGCAAAGAGGAGTGTGCAGTGGCTCACCTGATCGGTGTGAAGACACCGATCCCGGCCGGAGACGAGGGCGAGCGAGGAAGCGTGGGCTTACCCGCACGCCGCGCCGGAGAAGCTTCGACCTGAAATTTTAAATGACATGCACTACACCCCATGCAAGGGGGGGGGATCTTGGGGAAGAGAAACCAAAGAATACATCCAATTACTACCTCCACACAGGGAGGGGCCTTCAGCCGGCCAAGCGGGGAGGGGAGAAAGTGATGAAAACACAAGAGAAGAAGCCGATGCCGAATCTGGCCGCTCTCTGTGGTAGGGGACAGACAGCCAGAGTTGAGGACGCAGATTTTGATCTAGAATTTTTCTGATGATGGGACTGGTGGGAAACTCTTTGTATGTGGAACGGGAATGCCCCAATATTCTGTTGATTTCTTCTGGTGCCGAGGCTGGTCCGGGCAGAGGCTCGAACAGGGTTGCAGCTTCTCGGACTGACAGCCTCAGGTTTCTAACAGTAAGAAAAAGAGGATGCCCTGACCTCTCCCGAACTCAGAATCAAGTGTCGTCGATGCCGTTGGAACCGTGGACAAGCCCTCTTCGCAGCAGAACTACCGGGGAAGACAAACGATGCCAGAGAAGACCAGTGGACTCTGAACAGTGGTGATAGGTCGATGCAGACTGTGGGGAGGCAGAACTATGTACCCAGGGAAGAAAATTGGTAACTCTTGAAAACGGACACCGATCGGAGTTCTGCTTCTTGATTCTGAAAGTAGATAGGACGAGGAAGAACTCTACAGAAGAACTCTTGGCCTGATTCTTCCGAGGTTTGTCGTGGTGAAGCTTCTACTCCGGATCAGGTACTCCGTAGGGGTAGCTCTGCGCAGTTGTGGGACAACGGACCTCCCGGGCGGCACGGACCTCGGATGGGGATGAGACCACCTCCGTTGCGAGGAAAACAGAAAGACGCTTCCGTGGATAGCTCTTGGGTCTTCAAACTCATCCGGAGGAAGCCGTGGTTGCTACTGCAAGATGGTGATCCTCTGCAGGTTCGCAGCTGCTAGCAGGTTCGCCGGTGTAGATCCCGAATGGCCACGAACGGAGATGAAGAATGAGGAAATGGTGAAGGGGACTTGATGACTGGTGGGAGGGGAGTGTGAGGGAGGTGTTGGGGGAGGTTAGAGGTGATGTGGAAGGGCTGGGAAGAAGGAGGGCGCAGGGGGGCTGCTGGTTCTAGCAATGGGGAATGAGGAGGGAAGGGAAGTGAATGATGGTTGATACCCTAGGTGGAATGGAGATGGAGGAGGTAAGAGAGAGGGAGAGGGCGACCCTAACCAAAGGAGGAGAGGGTTTTGGGCGACCTAGGTTGTGGAGGGAGGGGTATTTTGAATTTCAAATGTTCTAGGAGGTGAAGGGTTGCTTGGGGGAGAGGGAAGGGTGCATGGGAAATAGATGGGGTGGTTGGAGGGTGGGGTGGGGATTGGGGGTCTCTCCTTGGGACTAGGCGGGAAAGTAATGATAGCTTGGGGAAGTGGAGGGGCTTTAATGGGGTAGATGGGAGGGTGATGTGGTTGGGAGGGGAGGAGAGAGAGAAGGGGGGCGAATTCCCCTTGGAGGGAAGGAGGGAGAGAGAGAGAAGAGAGGGGGGGGAAAGGAGAGGGCTTCTCACCACTCTATGTGGACACTAGAAAAATCAAATTTCATTGATTGATTGACTTATTGATTGATTACAAATGGGGGAAATGGGGTCCTATATATAGGCAACCCACATTTTCACAAAAGACCTTGACATTTAACACACTAACAAATAACCGAAGGAAGGGGGGGCGCCCATGGGCCTAGCCCAAAGAAATAGGCCCAATAGGAAACTCATTAGCCTAATGAGACTCAAACTTAGGGAAATGATTCATTAACCTCGGTACAAGACTCAAATAAAAGGAAAATTACATGATTATGACTCAAAGAAAATATGAAAATTACATGACTCGACTTAGAGAAATATGACGGACACAATGGAGCTATGCTAGCAAGCAATCGAAGTTGTAAAAAAATATGAAGGGCGAGAGATGCCCCCATCATACCCCCGGGGTGCGAAGAACTCGACTCCGTCGAGTATGAGTCCTGCCGGGGAAGAGGTCCTCCAACGGAACTCCGAGCAAGCTACAACCTCCAACTCAACTTCGCGTTCGCAACCAGGGGACGGCGCTTCAACTTCTCAAGGTGGCTTGGACACACCCTCTTGCCGATGATAGTACCTTGCTTGCCCAGTATTGCCTCCGTGTGCGCACGTCGGACTCTCAAGCTGTTATGTGGAAGCTCTCCGAGGGTGTCGCTCACAAAGATGGGGGTAGGCTCAAGGTGCTCACTATGATCTACCGCAGTGCCCTTAGAGGGTGCTAGATCCGTTACGTGAAAAGTGAGGTATATCCCAAAATCCCATGAGTAAATCCAACCTGTAAGCCAGGTTACCAAAGCCACTTGGAACATGGAAGGTCCAAGTCCTCGTGCCCTCGATTTGGAGGTGGCCCTAAGGTAGAGCCATTCCAAATCCACCATCGTGAGGTTGCCTTCTTGGAATTCAAAGTGCCACTCGTGAGTTTTTGCCTGCTCATTACGATCCTCACCGCCCATTGCTAGATGCTTGCTCGAATGAGTATGCCTTGAGCTACGGTGCGGTGTGGGTGGGAAGTGTGTGGTATGCAAAGGGGGACCGGGGTAACCAAAAGTAGACCTATCATGTAATGACGCAGTGTAGACTTCGGTCAACCTAGGTGGGCCGGGACACCCGTAGGTGGCCCTATCATGCAAAGTGGTGGTAAATATCGGGGGACCCAGATATCCGTAGATGCATTTGACATGTGTATGACCAATGTGAAGTGAGGGAGGGCCGGGGCATCCATAGGTGTCCCTTTCATGTGTGGGTGTGATGAGTGCCGCGGGACCCGGACATCCGTGAATGCTCCTAACATGTTTAAGACTTATGATGAATGACGGTGGCCCATTACATCCGAATATGGACCACTCATGCTTTCCACTTGACATGTGGGTGATATGAATAAATGGACCCAACATAGTTTTCATGCCAAGTTGTGTGGTAAGCCTAGACACATGCATGTTTTTCCTAAAGGTGACTTTCATGTGTATAGGTGTGGGACAACCCTTTAACTGCCATTGGAAAGGATCGAATGGATCTAAGAAGGTGGTCATCATGGGGTGTGACACAACCTTATTACCTAGGGGTATGTGGCCCAAGGTCATGGTTCCTAAGGTGTAACCCGGATCTAGGATGGGGTGAATTAGGTCTAACATGGTGGGTTGGGATAGGGAATGGTGGGTGGTGGATAAGGTGGTTGGGTCACATGGGGAACTAGACTCCCATAGGAAGGGATCAAAGGGGTCATGGAAAGGTCTTCCTAGAGGGAGGCACTCTATGTCTTCAAGGTTCCCAAATTGTGAGTCATCCTCCTCCAAGGTAATTGGGCCAAGTTTTCTAGTGGGTTGGCCGATCAAAGTATTTGGGATCTCAATGGTAGGGGAGTGGATCGAGATGGGTTCTTCTACCATAGGGAGAAGAAAAAGGAGGTCACTAGTGTAGCAACCAATGGTATAGACCGAGGTGATTGACCCGATGCATGGGTGTAGGAGGCCAAGGCTCCTAGGTTGTTCGGCCATAGAGGTCAACATGCTAGTGAACTCAATTTGCCATGCTAAGCCTCTAAGAAAATCCTCTAAGGTCTCTACTTGATAAGATGCTTGGATTGTGGTGTGATAAGAGGAGATGGGCACTATGGGATAGTTTTCCTTCATGGGTGGGAAATCGTGGGCCGTGATCTCTCTTTTTGGGCTCTCCTTTAGCCAACTAACAAGGGGTTCCCCTAAGATGAGATTGACTCCAACTAAAGATGGTGATGTAAGGTGAAGACCCTCGTATGTTGTTTCTTCTTCAACTTGGACTTGGGTTTCCTCCAAGGTGGAGAGTGGGTTTGGAGTGTTCACCACTATGGGGTGGGGTATGGGTTCTTCTTCCAAGGAGGTGAGAGGGGCTTTTGAGGGTGTGGTGATGATTGGGGCATAGTGTATCTGGGGTGGTAGGTAGTGGGAAACTTGGGTTAGGATAGGTAAGGGTAGTAGTGGAGGCTTTGGTGGGAGTTGGATTGGGGTAGGGAGAGGAAGATGGGTGGGTTGAAGGGGTTTGGGTTGATTGGTTTTGGGAGGAGTGTCCCCTTTTGGGGGTGATGGAGAGGTAGTGGTGGGGGTTACCACGGGCCTTGGCCCAATTGGGTATGGGGACCTATGGTTGTGGTGTGGACTTGGAGGTGGGGTGTAAATTTAGTGGTTGGGGTAGGAGAGATGGGAAGTGGTGGGGAATGGGTGATTGGGGTCTTGGATTGACCGGGTGGGGATGATGGAGTTGAAGTGCTCCTTGGACTTTGGTGATTTGAGTAGGAGGGAGAGGGTTGGAGGGTGTAGGTTTTTCTAAGCTCGGTCTTCATCTCATCCCAAGTGCTAATTGGGGCCTCCCTACGAATCTTTCTCAAACCTTCCACAACTAACCAATGAGTTTTAGCTTGTTTGGAGAGGTGTGCCTTGGCTAGCCTCATTCTTCTTCCTTTGTTCAAGGGGCAACTTTTAAAGAATTGGTCCATGGAAATCTCCCAATCTAGGTAAAGGCTTGGGCGGTTGGATCCATCAAAGGCGGGGGTTTTGATTTTCAAGTGTTCTAAAAATATGGTTTCTAGATTTCCCCAAAGGTCACTCTCATTCACTCTTGGTGCACGGCTATTTCCTTCAAGTCGGTCGAGTCGAGACATGATATCTTCAAGCCGATTAAGGACATTAGGTAGGGCTTCTATGATCGAGGTGTTGCTACCCACTTTGTTGGCAATGGAACTCTTATGAGGATTTGGGCTTCTTGGGAAAGTTGATGGGGATGGATATGACGGGTATGAAGTGGCCATTCTAGTGGACATGGGAGATGCAACCGAGGACTCTAAATGCATAAACATGCCCTAGGACCAACTTGTGGAGAGACAAGTTGTGAACTTGCTCTGATACCACTTGATGTGACACCACCTTGGGGTGATAATCACATGATCAAATGACCCTTGGACCTAGCAAGCAACCAACGCACGAACCGGTGACTTTACTAGGGCGGACTCACCCGCTAAGCGCACTCTTGTGCCCGTAGGCAAACCGGTGATAGTGGTGAGGGTCCGGGACGGGCCCTTGATGCTCCGGGGGTTGGCTAGCTTTGGATTGGACCTCTCAAGGGTCCTAGGATGCCCACTCTCATAGGCGGCCAGTACACCGAGGGCGTGGGTGTTAATGGCTCTCTCGCAACTCACCCGCGGTAGTCACTCAATCATAAGCAAATTCGGGTTCGGGCGCTCCACTTACCACCGACGGCACTAAGATGCGATACTAATTAAGCAAAGGAATTTAAGCAAAGAGGAGTGTGCAGTGGCTCACCTGATCGGTGTGAAGACACCGATCCCGGCCGGAGACGAGGGCGAGCGAGGAAGCGTGGGCTTACCCGCACGCCGCGCCGGAGAAGCTTAAACCTGAAATTTTAAATGACATGCACTACACCCCATGCAAGAGGGGGGATCTTGGGGACGGGAAACCAAAGAATACATCCAATTACTACCTCCATACAGGGAGGGGCCTTCAGCCGGCCAAGCGGGGAGGGGAGAAAGTGATGAAAACACAAGAGAAGAAGCCGATGCCGAATCTGCCCGCTCTCTGCGATAGGGGACAGACAGCCAGAGTTGAGGACGTAGATCTTGATCTAGAATTTTTCTGATGATGGGACTGGTGGGAAACTCTTCGTATCTGGAACGGGAATGCCCCAGAATTCTGTTGATTTCTTCTGGTGCCGAGGCTGGTCCAGGCAGAGGCTTGAACAGGGTGGCAGCTTCTCGAACTGACAGCCTCAGGTTTCCAACAACAGGAAGAAGAGGATGCCCCGACCGCTCCCGAGCTCAGAATCAAGTGCCGTCGAAGCCGTTGGAACCGTGGACAATCCCTCTTCGCAGCAGAACTGGAGGGGAAGCCAAACGATGCCGGAGAAGACCAGTGGACTCTGAACAGTGGTGATAGGTCGGTGCAGACTGTGGGGAGGCAGAACTATGTACCCGAGGAAGAAACTTGGTAACTCTTGAAAACGGACACCGATCGGAGTTCCGCTTCTTGATTCTAAAAGTAGACAGGACGAGGAAGAACTTTACAGAAGAACTCTTGGCCTGATTCTTCCGAGGTTGGTCGTGGTGAAGCTTCTACTCCGAATCAGGTACTCCGCAGGGGCAGCTCTGCGTAGTTGTGGGAGAACAGACCTCCCGGGCGGCACGGAACTCGGATGGGGAAGAGACCACCGCCGTTGCGAAGAAGACAGGAAGACGCTTCTGTGGATAGCTCTTGGGTCTTCAAACTCGTCCGGAGGAAGCCGTGGTTGCTACTGCAAGATGGTGATCCTCTGCAGGTTCGCAGCTGCTAGCAGGTTCGCCGGTGTAGATCCCAAATGGCCACGAACGGAGATGAAGAAGGAGGAAATGGTGAAGGGGACTTGATGACTGGTGGGAGGGGAGTGTGAGGGAGGTGTTGGGGGAGGTTAGAGGTGTTGTGGAAGGGCTGGGAAGAAGGAGGGCGCAGGGGGGCTGCTGGTTCTAGCAATGGGAAATGAGGAGGGAAGGGAAGTGAATGATGGTTGATACCCTAGGTGGAATGGAGATGGAGGAGGTAAGAGAGAGGGGGAGGGCGACCCTAACCAAAGGAGGAGAGGGTTTTGGGCGACCTAGGTTGTGGAGGGAGGGGTATTTTGAATTTCAAATGGTCTAGAAGGTGAAGGGTTGCTTGGGGGAGAGGGAAGGGTGCATGGGAAATAGATGGGGTGGTTGGAGGGTGGGGTGGGGATTGGGGGTCTCTCCTTGGGACTAGGGGGGGAAGTAATGATAGCTTGGGGAAGTGGAGGGGCATTAATGGGGTAGGTGAGAGGGTGATGTGGTTGGGAGGGGAGGAGAGAGAGAAGGGGGGCGAATTCCCCTTGGAGGGAAGGAGGGAGAGAGAGAGAAGAGAGAGGGGGGGGGGGAAGGAGAGGGCTTCTCACCACTCTATGTGGACACTAGAAAACTCAAATTTCATTGATTGATTGACTCATTGATTGATTACAAATGGGGGAAATGGGGTCCTATATATAGGCAACCCACATTTTCATAAAAGTCCCTGACATTTAACAAACTAACAAATAACCGAAGGAAGGGGGGGCGCCCATGGGCCTAGCCCAAGGAAATAGGCCCAATAGCAAACTCATTAACCTATTGAGACTCAAACTTAGGGAAATGATTCATTAACCTAGGTACAAGACTCAAATAAAAGGAAAATTACACGATTATGACTCAAAGAAAATATGAAAATTACATGACTCGACTTAGAGAAATATGACGGACACAATGGAGCTATGCTAGCAAGCAATCGAAGTTGTAAAAAAATATGAAGGGCGAGAGATGCCCCCATCACATGCGCATAGGCACAGCTCTGTCCACGAGGGGATACAGAGATCCTTAAATCAGAAATGAAAGCAGTCGATCGGAAAGACCTGGGGAGGGGTCGTTTCTGTAGCCCACGATGCTTCGGGGCATGATCGGGACTTCGGGGAAATCAGAATCAAAGACCACGCGCGGAAGAACTCAAACATTCACATTGATATAGATAGAGAAGGGGACAGAGGCTTCGAGCATTCATTCGACCTGTTGGTCTAAGCATTTATATACATATTACCATCCCAGAAACGGGAATGGGCTAACATTTACATGTTAAGAATCCGGCGCCGGCATCATTGCTCGGTCGCCGTTCATCAATGGCAGAGGCAGAGGGACGTGCAGAGGCACAATGATAAAGCAAAGGGAAAGAGAGAATTACAGAGGAGGGAGAGGGGGGTCGGCTCGTATCATCGCCATCCCTCCCCCTCTCGCTTACATCTGATAGATGGAAACCTCAAAAGAAAAGAATCCATGAAAGGCATAGGAAGATAGGCACCGGCGCCCACCTGTTCTTGAAACAGGGTATCGTATCTTCAGCGAGCGAAGGAAGAGGAAGATGGCCGGCGGAGGACGCTCAGAAGAAACCCTGTTTTCCCAGGAAGCTCCCTCCCGATTCCTCCTATTCTCTCTCTGTATCCTCTTCGAAAGCCTCTCTCGAAAAACTCTCTTCTATCTTCTTCTATCTGGCCTTTTCTTATTTCTTCTCCTCTCTTTTCTTTCAATCGAACAGCCATACATATATAGGAATAGGTGTGAGACCTTGATCCGGCGTGGAGATTGGCGCGCCGGGTAAGGGCTCCACTCTTTTGCGCGCCGGGCTAAGAAGGCGCTGGATAGTGGGGTTCTTGCGCGCTGGGATAAGGGCATCAAATGGGGGGGGGGGGTTTAGGGCGCACCGTGCTAACGCTCCTCGCGCGCTTCGAGCCAATCGATGAGTCCGAGGATGATTTTGGGAGTCACCGTGAACACTTATCTTGCCAATGCTCCATGAAACCTCGACGAGATGTCTTGTCGAAGCTCCCAGGTTGACGTACGGCCATTCTCGAGACTCCAGATAGCTTTGATTTGATCACACGAACCTTCCACTGACACAGCCTTCGGCTCTATGATCCATGCTGCTGGCTTGGCCTGGCTTGTGCCCAAAGCTCCTTAGGGGGTGGGGTAACACCAGGGATAGTTTCGCCTAAGCTGGGCGATCATTCGGCCACTAACGGGCCCATCTTGGCGGGAAGCCGTACCCGTGCCGGGTGATCGGGATCTTCTGCCGTCAGAGCTTTCGGTCCTCCGTCTCGGAGAGCCAGGGGGACTCTTTCATCTTCAGGAGATCCCTTCATGAGGTGGGAATCCACTGGGTAGACCGTTGTCTTTGATCGGACAACGGGTGTAGTGTATGTGGCCTGACAGGGTCGATGCCGGTTCATTGGGCAGGCTTGATCGCACTACCGGTTGGTTGTGAGTTTGTCTCGGCTCTCATGAGGTGAAGTCCCCGTGTCCATACGGGGTGACTAGAGGCTCTGGCAGCTTGAGAAATCTTCAATGTGTTGATCTTTATCGACTTCCGTGCTTCAGCGGGCCGGGTCTTTTGTCTTTGTGGCTTGGTCACCGACGATCATATTTTGGGTGCCAACAAATGCCCCCCAGACGTGGGTGTTGTGAGCAAGGCACGAGTGCAGCAAGGCCGACGGATGAATTTCACCCGGACTGATCTCCTCTTCGGTTGATAGGAGCTTGGGATGGCCCTTAATCCGGCACGGATGTTAACCTGGCGCCGTTTAGATGTTAATACGGCGCGGGTAACCCGGCGCGCCCCCTTGGCCTTAGACGTTAATCCGGCGCGGCCCTGGGTGTCTGCCTGTTAATCTGGCGCGCTCCTGGCCCCTTTGAACTTGTAATATGGCGCGGCCCTGGCTTTTGTTTGTTAATCCGGCGCGGCCGATTTCGTCGCGCCTTTTGTTGGGGGGATGTTAATTCGGCGCGCAAAATCATGCGCCGGATTAACCACAGAGGTTCCCCCTATATATTTTTCTTCGATTCTTTTTCTTCTTCATCACTTTCATTTGCGCAACTTCTTTCTCTCTCCTCCCTTTCTTCTCTCTCTGCGGTGCCGAGTGAGCTGAGGGCGAGAGCGGCGGCGGTTTTTCTTTGGGGTGAGCGAGATGCTGCCCTTTTGGGCTTCAAAACCCTTTCTTTGGGCCCCGGGAGGCTTCTAGCAGGGCTTGCCCTCGAAGCTATTTCCCCGGGTGTTCCTTTTGGCCTTGGTGTGATGCCGATGGCTGCTTTTAGGGGCCGTTCCCTTAGTGGACGCGTTCCCGCTTTCCTTTGGCAATCTCTCGTGCTGGGGAGACTGCCGAAATTTTGTCAGAAATCTGCCTTTGATCAGCTATTTTTTGACTTTTGCTTATCGTTTGATGTGCTTCTTTGCAGCTATTATGGCATCCGGCTGTTCTTCTCGTGCCGTGGTGACGGGGGCGAACGTCAATTCCCTTGATCGGGGGCACGGTCAAGTGGCCGTGGTTACAGAATCCTCAGATTCGGAGACAGATACTGTGGATATCAGCCATCTCCTTATTCTTGGGGGTGACTCCTTTCATTATGACAGGGAAGGTGTCGCCCGGAGGGACTACCCCAAAGACAAACACCTGATGTCCCTTCTCCTACGCTTCAACCTTCAAGGGAAGAGGGACGTGTTCGTTGTCTAGAAAGTTGAGCAGGCCCTGCTGGTGGAAAGAGACAGTCTGACGAACTGCGTGGTGCGGGGAAGACCCATTTACCTCCCTGGAGAGGTCAGGAAATGGAGCGTCATGCTGGGACTGCAAGATCTGGCTCCAGAAGATGGGCTGCTGACCAGGGCCCCCGAATTTGTACCCGCTCGGTGGAATGATTCCGCGGGCAGAGTGGATCGGGAGAAGCCGATCTTTGGCTTGTTCCTTGCCCCGCTGAAGTGGGGGTACAGAGAATAATCATTCTTGCTGGATTGCTTGGCGGTCCGCTTCAAGCACCAGATATCTGTGGGGTGGTTTGCCGAGCTGAGGGCCACCGACGCCCACGCATTCAGGCCTGGAGCAGTGGAGTTCACAGACTATGTGCTGCATCATTATGCTCCAATTCTGACCAGGGCTGGTGTATATCACAGCGTGTATGCCTCAAGGTACCGCTACCCCATCTCCCGAGGCTTGTGCTGCGGTATGATTGAGGTGTTCTGCCCCGAATATAACACTTTCTATACTTCGGAAGGAGAGACCTCTCTAGACTTATGGAGCCTCTCGCAGCTTAGCGGTCTACCCATTGATAGGGAACCGTATGAAGAGGTTTGTTGGCCTGACTGGCTGAAAGATCAGACCGACGGTGACGGCCGGTATCTGGCGGGTTACGCCTATCGATATCTGATGAAGGCATACAGCACCCTCTTTCATTCGTCGCACGACACGAGGGAAGCTCGGAAGCCGGGCGAGAAGTGAAGGGTGCGGATGGGTACCTGGCTTCAATATTTCTTCAATGGGAAGAATAAGTATGAGGACTTTCCCCCGATAGCGCCAGTGGCTCAGAAGCGGAAGAAGAGGGTGCGAAGCCAGTCTTCTTCGAAAGGAGGGCAGGGGGAGAACCCAAACCCTACTAGTGTTGATGCATTCACTCGCTGTGCTGCATATCTAGTTTATTGGCTTTGTTCTTTCGCTCTTCCGCAAGGTGACGAGAGCATGATTAGGGCGGAGGCCATTTATCCGGCCTGTCTCATGGCTTGGGGTACCAAGCTATCTCTTTGTCCGGTGGCTTTATGCCTTATTTATAAGATGTTGGGGGACCTGCACAAGACGCGTCTCCCCAGAAGTCTTCGGACGGTCGGTCTGTTACATTTTTTCAATGCTTGGGTTTGTACCCTGTTCCCGGAGGCAGCTCCTCGGGCATTACAGGCGGTTCCTCTCGTTCCGCGGATGATAGAGTTTGCAAGCGCCGAGCCATCTTTACTAGCGGAGTAACTCTACGCCATTCGGGGCAAATTGGCCCATATTCCCACGGATTCCCCCGGGGTCCTTCATTTTTGGAGCTTAGCTGCCCACTCTAGCCCGCTGGTGAACAGGATGAGGCAGTGTAAGCTTTTTGAGACTGAGGAGTATATTCATCCCCTTTCCGAGGCCAAATGTACAAGGCCTATTCTTGAGCCGGAGTTGGTTGATTGGGCGCTGGCTATCAGGCCGAGCGTCCTTGTATTCTGCAAGAGCGGCATTCTGTGGTTGGAGCCGTACTACCCGTTCTGCTTCAGTCAGAACTTTGGCTACGACCAGCATATCCCACATTCTTCTTCACAGTTTGCATTGCCCAACAGGCACAGGGCCGGGCAGGTTTCAAATGATGATGCCCGGATATGGTGGGACTTCTTCCATCGCCGGGAGGACGTTTCTTTCAGGGTGCCAACCCCTGCCCGTTTTCCCCACGTCACGCCTGAATATATCAAGTGGTGGAATGCGCGGACAGGGTTCTACAGGAGCTCCCGGCGAGAGTGCTGGGCCGTAGCGGAGCACAGGTTTCTGGATTCCCAACCAGCGCCAGTCCTTGACATTGAGCCTTCTTATTTGAAGAAGTTGAAATCCTGGACCAATACGGAAGTGAAGGCCTATCTAGAGGCCCTCAAGGTTGTAAAAAGTCGCAGGACGAAGGTTGAACCGAAGCTGCCCCCGATCAACAAGGATGACTATGTGAAAACCCTTTGGGGTTTATGCCGGGTAAGCAGCGAGAGGGTGATTCTTCAGCAACTCCCTCTGCCGGTAGAGGAGCCTATCTCGACTGTGGCCGACTGGCGTCCCGAGGTGGATAGGTTGTATCCCTATCGGACCTTCATTCGCAAGGAAGACAGGCAGGCCGCCTTATATGATAACACCCCGTGGCTATTCGCGCTTCTTCGCTCACACGGTCTTTCAGTGGGTGGTCCCAGCGAAGCCATCTTGGACCGACCTCTTCATATCTCTTTCAAATATGCTGACAGATGGGGGCTGGACCACCTGAGCCTATATTATCTCCTATCTTCTCGTGGTCATGAGGACCTGGCACTGCTGGCCGAGCTGAGTGAAAAGATCAGAGATTTATGCTGGCTTATTCGCGAGGCAGCTTCGAGAGACAAAACGCCATCGCTATATTATTGGCCTCTCTTCCCCTTCTATACGGGGCCGGCAAGTATGTTCCATTTCTTCATTCAGGCCCTTCGGCCAGCTTCTTTCTTTCATTGTGGTGCATTATTCTCACCCTTGTGCATGTGCAGTCCGACCGACTTCGGAGGAGACCCGGCACTTTAGGGAGTTGATAATGAAGGCCCAGAAGCCAGCATATTTTGAGGTTCCCGAGCCGGCCCCGACCACGACACCACTACCTCCTGGGGATTCGAGAAAGCAGACTCGATCCCAGTTGAGAGAAGCCGTCAGAAAGGCGAAGGCGGCGGTGACCCGGGTGACACGGGCACGCCGAAAGAAGGCTGCAGAGAGGGAATCAGCAACCGTCCTTCCTTCGGTTCTATCATTCGAAGAGTTTGAAGCTTCTCGCACACATAGGCCAGAGGCAGAAGGTAGGCTCTTCTTCTCTTTAAAGTTCATTAGCTTGCTTTGATTGTCTCGGCTAGCCCATGCTGACGGTTGTCGACGCAGTTGCCGCGGTCGTCGGGCTGGAGGCGACGGTAGATGTTGCGGCTAGGGAAGGGGCAGAGGAAATCCCTGCTGCTCCCGTAGGAAGAGATCTGCCTTCCTTAACACCCATACAGGAGATGGAACGTAATTCATAGTTTACTTGTGATACCACCGCAAATCTTCATGTCTTCAGCCGGCTTGACCCTTTTCTGCCGTAAATTTCAGTTGATATACAACCGTCACTGCTTCCGGGCTCGGAGAGTGCCGAAGAAGCGATTATCCCGGGGCAGGGTGAACCTGTCCTCGAGATCCCACCCACCGTTTCTTCTTGTGTGGAGAGCACGGGGGAAGTTCCTGCTGAGGGTGATGCTTCTGCTGGTGAGGCTCCTACTCTGATGGTGGAGTGTCCCGAAAGAGCATAGGGATCCTCCTCCTCGGAACAGGTTGATTATGGTGGCGGCTCTAGTGATGAGGAGTTCCCACCTATTGACACAGAGATGGAGGATGCCGGGGCGTCCTCGGCCTATGAAAGCGATCATCCGACTTTCAGCCCACCCCGGTTGTCGTGGAGTGGTTTTGGGCCGTCAGGCTCGCTCGTGAGCGGAGAGGCTGGCGACGGAGAAGTGGCCCTTAGAGATTTGAGCCTAGTACCGGCCGAGGTAAGGCTCCATCCGTGGTCGGTGCCTGCTGCCCTTTCTTCCTCTTCCTTTCAGCTTTTAATATATATATTTCTGGCGCAAACTGAGGTGGTGCTGCCAACCATGACGGTGCAGATACCTCTCCCAGCTCTAGGCACGGGCCATGCAACTCTCCCGTCCGTCCTGCGGCCTATCGCACTGCGATACCCCAAGGACTATGCAGCGGCAACGGCTCCAGCTGGACCCGGAGCACTTGTGAGGGTTGATAGTTCGGTAGCAGTTGTGGACTTTCAGCCATTAGAAGTCACACAACGGTCAGCTCCGGAGAAGGGTGGCCCCTCCGAAATAGAAGCCGGAGAGATCGTTCAAGAACATACGTCCTTGGCTCTTGATATTCCTGTCGCACCTCCATCCCAGGGGGCCGACAAGGAAATTGTTATCATTGAGGCTCTAGCCACCGTATCGGCCAGCGCGGTTGTTCCCCATAGCAGTGGACTGCAGCTCATGCCATCGTCATCTTCTGGGACGGGCGACGATATCTGGGCCACTGTGGATAGTAGAGTGGAATTTGAACTACCCGAGACATCGCCGCTTGGTCTCCAGTCTTCAAGAGACCTTGTGTGGCAGTTTCTAGGGACCCTCCAGTAGACCATAACGGCCAGCGGAGATCTAACTTATGTCCAGCTGAGGGGCTTGATAGAGCATCTATCCCGCTCACTGTTGGCCTTTGGTTGCCCCATGGACGACTAGACTCCACGGGTGATCTTGCTCCTGAAGTATGTAAACAGGAGAGAATTTCTAGGCCGGGAGGTAGCTGACCAACTGGCGGCTGTAACACTGGAGCGGGCTGAATGCCGGACGGCTCTCATTTCCCTGAAAGGGACTGCAGTGAGGATGAGGGATGATGCCAATGCCTCTTTGCAGCGCCGAAGTTTTCTCACAGCTCGCATAGCGGAATTACATGCCGAACTCTCGAGGGCAGAGGCTGAACTTCAAGAGGTAGAACGCCTGGAAGTCCAGAAGGTGGAGGAGGCAGAAATGGCCGAAGGGCAAGTTGCTTCCCTCGGGGAGAGATTATCCGAGCTAGAGGCCACTGAGTTCAGGCTACAGGAGCTGGCCCGCCATCCTTCCCTGGGCATTCCGGCGCTGGAGGACATCTTCCGACGCCCCCTGCCATAGTTCTTTTCTATTCGCCTCTTCTTGATGGACTTAATGTATTCCGGGGAATTCCCTGCGTAACATGTACTCTTTATTCCGTAGAATGAAAATCTTCATTTTGCTGTCAAATGACGACTCCATCCTGTCATCATTCTTGTTGTTTTTCTTTCTATTCGCCAGTTGATTATAGCCTGAGTGTGTGGGTCACGAGGGCAGGAGAGCGCTCATGCCTTCAGCAAAGGGGTGAGGTGTTCGCTCTACCGCGCCGCGACTATTCTCACGACTAAACAACGGCCTGTACGAGTCGAGAGCCCGGAGGACTCAAAAGGGTATATGAGAGACGAACACCAAAACAGGTAGCGAGCGACCCTGCCGATGGTGGCAAGGGTCGATAAGGGTGGATGGTCTTGCCGATGCTGACAAGAATCGAGAAGGGGTAGCGACCGATCTTGTCGATAATGACAAGGGTCGAAAAGGGTAGACGGTCTTGCCGATGATGACAAAAATCGGAAAGGGTATCGACCGATCTTGCCTATGGTGACAAGGGTCGAAAAGGGTAGACGGTATTGCCGATGATGACAAAAATCGGAAAGGGTAGCGACCGATCTTGCCTATGGTGACAAGGGTAGAAAAGGGTAGACGGTATTACCGATGATGACAAAAACCGGAAAGGGTAGCGGCCGATCTTGCCGATGGTGACAAGGGTCGAAAAGGGTAGACGGTATTACCGATGATGATAAGAACCGGAAAGGGTAGCGACCGATCTTGCCGATGGTGACAAGGGTCGAAAAAGGGTAGACGGTCTTACCAATGGTGACAAGAACCGAAAGGGTAGCGACCGATCTTGCCGATGGTGACAAGGGTCGAAAAGGGTAGACGGTATTGCCGATGATGACAAGAATCGGAAAGGGTAGTGACCGATCTTACCGATGATGACGAGGGTCGAAAAGGGTAGACGGTCTGGCCGATGATGATAAAAACCGGAAAGGGTAGCGACTGATCTTGCCGATGGTGACAAGGGTCGAAAAGGGTAGACGGTATTGCCGATGATGACAAAAACCGGAAAGGGTAGCTACCGATCTTGCCTATGGTGACAAGGGTCGAAAAGGGTAGACGGTATTGCCAATGATGACAAAAACCGGAAAGGGTAGCGACCGATCTTGTCGATGGTGACAAGGGTCGAAAAGGGTAGACGGTCTTACCGATGATGACAAGAACCGGAAAGGGTAGCGACCGATCTTGCCGATAGTGACAAGGGTCGAAAAGGGTAGACAGTCTTGCCGATGATGACAAAAACCGGAAAGGGTAGCGACCGATCTTGCCGATGGTGATAAGGGTCGAAAAGGGTAGACGGTCTTGTCGATGATGACAAAAACGGGAAAGGGTAGAGAATGGATACGTATAGGTGGGACATTGGATGAAGATTCCGCTTCGACCCTGTAAAGGGTCTTCAGGATGGAGGATGGATCATCACTATTCATCATTCATACATATATTTTTTATTCTCATTACTGACCTAAGCGCCCTTTCGGGTTTTCGCCGAAGCCAGCCCCCTCTTACTTTTGCCCACGCGCCCTCTCGGGTTTTCACGTGGCGGGGTACCCGATTTTGCCTGCGACGCCCTTTCGGGTTTTTGCCACAGCTGGGTTATAGCCATTTTTGCACTTGTCCTAATGTAGGAGCAAGTCTGGCGGGGTATCTCTATTTTTAACCCCATTTTTTTCCTTTTTTTTTGGAGTACAGAAGAATTCGACTGCGAGAACGCTGACTGGCCTTGCCGATGATGACAAGGATTGGTCCTAGGTTTAGTTCGTCGACACTGGTTAAATTTCGAAGCAAAGGTCATGGTTTATTAACAAGGACGTAAGATCCGAGTTAAGGGTAGAGGTCGATCGATCTCGCCGATGATGACGAGGGTCGAACACGGGTTTATTCATCAGCATGGGTCACATGCCAAAGCAAAGGTAGGATTATTAACATGGATGGAAGGTCCAAGTTAGGGGTAGAGATCGATCGATCTCGCCGATGATGACGAGGGTCGAACATGGGTTTATTCATCAGCATGGGTCACATGCCGAAGCAATGGTAGGATTATTAACAGGGACGGGGGGTCCAAGTTAGGGGTAGAGATCGACCGATCTCGCCGATGATGACGAGGTTCGAACACGGGTTTGGAAAAAGGATTTCCGGTGGGACTTTTGATGATTGTCCCTTTTGGAGTTTCATCAGGTGGATAACAAAAGAGGAACTTTTAAATTACCACTTTGCCGACTTAAGCGCCCTTTCGGGTTTTCGCCTAAGCCAGTCCCCTCTTGCTTTTGCCCACGCGCCCTCTCAGGTTTTCACGTGGCGGGGTACCCAATTTTACCTGCAGCGACCTTTCGGGTTTTCGCCACAGCTGGGTTATAGCCATTTTTGCACTTGTCCTAATATAGGAGAAAATCTGGCGGGGTATCTCTATTTTTAACCCCATTTTCTTTTCTCTTTTTTTTTGATATAAAGGATGGTAGGTCGGAGTGTGATGTCCGACCCTTGGTTGGTAGTAGACGGCTGTTGACCGGATCACCGGGCCTTGTGCCGAGCAGAGCGGTATATTCGTTAGCAAGGGCTGAATGCTAATGCCAAGGAATGATCTTTCGCCGATTCAGACGTAAGGCCCGCAACGGCAATATGTGTATTCTTTTGAGAGCTCGGCCATGGCAGAGTGCCACTAGACCAAGGAAAGGTAGCTCGATCAGGGCGGAATGCCACTAGACCAAGATAAGGGTAGCTCGATCAGGACGGAGTGCCACTAGACCAAGATGGGGGTAGCTCGGCTGGGGCGGAGTGCCACTAGACCAAGATATGGGTAGCTCGGCTAGGGCGGAATGCCACAATACCAAGATAAGGGTAGCTCGGCTAGGGCGGAGTGCCACTAAACCAAGATAAGGGTAGCTCGGCTAGGGCGGAATGCCACAAAACCAAGATCAGGGTAGCTTGGCCAGAGCGGAATGCCACTAGACGAAGATAATGGTAGCTCGGCTAGGGTGGAGTGCCACTAGACCAAGATAAGGGTAGCTCGGCTAGGGCGGAGTGCCACTAGACCAAGATAAGGGTAGCACGGCTAGGGCGAAATGCCACAGAACCAAGATAAGGGTAGCTCGGCAAGGGCGGGGTGCTGCTAGACCAAGATAAGTGTAGCTCGGCTAGGGTGGAATGCCACTAGGCCAAGATATGGGTAGCTAGGCTAGGGCGGAATGCCACTAGGCCAAGATATGGGTAGCTCGGCTAGGGCGGAATGCCACTAGGCCAAGATATGGGTAGCTCGGCTAGGGCGGAGTACCACTAGACCGAGGAAAGGTAGCTCGATCAGGGCGGAATGCCACTAAAATAAGATAAGGGTAGCTCGGCTAGGGCAGAGTGCCACTAGACCAAGATAAGGGTAGCTCGGCTAGGGCGGAGTGCCACTAGACCAAGATAAGGGTATTCCGACCGATCACTCGGGGAATGTCGGTTGCGCTGCATGATACAGCTTTATATGCTTTCCGTTGAGGGGAGAGAACTAGATGACTCCTTTGTGGTCTACCAGGACGTAGGCACCCCCTTCATATACTCGGCGGACGATATACGGCCCGATCCAGTTTTTGACCAACTTCCCTTTGGGGTTGGAGGCCATTACTTCTCTTCTTTGGACCATTACCAGATCTCCTTTCTTGAATTCTCGACCCCTGACTAGCTTATCAAAAGCACGGGCCATGCGAGCTTGGTAGAGTTAGATGTTTTGTTGTGCCCGAAGGTGTTTTCCTTCGAGCTCAGCGAGCTCTTGTAATCTTCTTTCTGCATTGGTTTGATCACCGCTGGCTAGTCCATGTTGGATGGCAACTCGCAGCGAAGGAACTTCCAGTTCAATTGGCACCACAGCCTCTGACCCATACATGAGGGAGAAAGGTGAACAACCGGTTGGGGTTTTGTAGACAGTACGATAAGCCCAGAGCGCTTCGTACATCCTTTCTTCCCAATCTTTTTTATTAGACTTGACAGTCTTCGCCAGCAACGTACATAGAGTCTTGTTAAAGGCTTCCGCAAGTCCATTGGCTTAGGGTTGTAGGGGGACGATGTCCTCCAGTCAATCTTGTATTTGTCGGCTAGCCGATAAACCTTCTGGTTCCTAAAATGGCTGCCATTATCAGAGATGATTCGGCTGGGGATCCCGAACCGGAATATTACATTTTGCCGGAAGAATCTTGCAACTAGCTCTCCCGTCACATCTCTTAGTGCTACCGCCTCCGCCCATCTGGAGAAATAGTCAGTAGCTGCTAAGATATATTTGCACCCTGATGAAGATGCTGATAGTGTCCCTACCACGTCCGTGCCCCACTGAGCAAACGGCCAGCTAGGCAGGGTCGGGTGTAATGGCACTGGAGGTCTCCTTGCCACATTAGCGTGTTCTTGACACTTCTGACAAGCTTTGGCGAACTTGCAACAATCATCAAATAAAGTGGGCCAATAGTAGCCCAATTTCTTTATCTCAATTTTCATCTTTGGGCCAGCCTGGTGTGCTCCACTGATCCCGCATGAACTTCTTGCATCACCTGTCCTGCCTCTGTTTAAGACAAGCAACGAAGTAGGACTTTCCTTCGGGCATCTGCCATTATTCGGAACAGGGTTCCGCTTCTCATCTCGTAAGAGTCCTTGACCCTTAGGAGCTTCATTCTCTGTTCTTTTTCCCTCGGGAGCTGTTGGTGTTGGAACCACCGCAGGAGATGTTCTCGCCAATCGGGCTGCTGAATCTCCTCGACGACTACCACCTCAATCTCTTGTTCGTCAGCCAAGACCTCCGTTACACTGGGGACCTGCCGGCGGTTGATCACTGTTATATTCAGGCTTGTGTCTGGCGGGACCGCCAATGAACTGGCCAGCATAGCGAGGGCGTCTGCCTGAGCATTCTGACCCCGGTTGATCTGCTTGATGCTGATGAAGTAGAATCTTGACATCAGGCGAGTTGCCAGCTGGTGATAGGGGAGAAGCTCTTGCTTTCGCACATCGAACTCTCCTTCTAGCTATTTTATAACTATCAGGGTGTCTCCGAATGCTTCCAGCATCTGAATTCCCATGGATAGAGCAATTTGCAACCCGATTATCAGGGCTTCATATTCTGCTTCATTATTTATGCAATGCTTGTTTATGAAACAGGATGTGTGCACCACTTCTCTTTCTGGGGATTTCAGGACTATGCCTGCCCCTGCCCTGACCCTGGCCGATCTAGTGGCAGAGGTGTCAATTTTGGAGGTGCCATCAAAATACAGCTGCCATAAGGAGGGTTGCACCTGAACGGCTTCCAGGGTTTCATCTTTAGGAAGTTCCAGTTCCAACGGGCAGTCCCCGGGTACCGGGTGCTCAGCGAAGAAGTCTGCAATGGCTTGGCCCTTGACGGCCTTGCGCGGTACATAGGAGATGTCAAACTCAATAAGGATTACCGCCCATTTGCCCAGGCGACCTTTGAGTGCCGGCTGGGACATAATATATTTCAGGGGATCCTCTTTGGATATCAAGCTGATTTCATGTGACAACATATAGTGTCGGAGCTTCTTAACCGCGAAGACCAGTGCCAGACAGACCTTCTCAATATAAGTATATTTCTCCTCAGTCCTGACCAGTCTCCGACTGAGGTAATAGAGGGCTTGCTCTTTCCCTTCTTCATTATTCTGGGCCAGCATTGCCCCCAGAGAGTTATGTGTAGCTGCTATATACAGTATTAATGGTCTTCCTCTCACTGGTGCGCCCAGCACTAGCGGAGTCTTCAGATAATCTTTCAGCTTGTCAAAGGCTATCTGGCAATCTTCATCCCAATAAAAGGGAACATCTTTCATCATCAACTTGTGGAAAGGCTGGCATCGCCCTGACAAATTAGAAATGAACCGCGGGATATAAGCCAGGCGGCCCTATAGTGATCTCAGCTTGGAGATATTCCTTGGTGGAGGTAGCTCCTGAATTGCTTTGATTTTGCGGGGTCTATCTCGATCCCCCGATATCGGACGATAAAGCCCAAGAATTTTCCGCTCGATAATCTGAACGCACATTTCATGGGGTTCATCTTCAACTCATGCTACCTCAGCCTCTGAAAAACAATCCGGAGGTCTTGAAGATGATCTTCTTTTCTTCTGGTTTTGACCACCAGATCATCTATGTAGCACTCGACCTTGTGGTAGAGCAACTCATCAAAGATTTTGGTCATTGTGCGCTGATAGGTTGCGCCAGCATTCTTTAGTCCGAACGGCATCCTCTTATAGTGATAAATGCCTTTAGGGGTTCGGAAAGCAGTATGGACCCGGTCATGCTCCGCGATCCAAATCTGGTTGTAACAGGATCACCCGTCCATGAATGACAGGGACTCATGGCCGGTTGTAGCATCTATCATGACTTCTGTTATCGGCACTGGGAAGTCATCTTTGGGGCAGGCTTTATTTAGATCTCGGAAGTCGACACATATCCGGATCTGTCCATTCTTCTTTTTCACGGGGATGATATTCGCCAGCCATGTGGTGTATTGGTTTTCTTCAACAAATCCCACGTCAATGAGCTTGTTGACTTCAGCACAAATTTGAGTAATGAGTTCTGGCCTCATGCGCCGCGGTGATTGCTTCACCGGCTCGGCCTCAGGGCTGATTGCCAGCTCATGTTGTGAGACGGCGGGGCTCAGACCCGGAATTTCTTTGTAAGTCTAGGTGAAGCAATCCCGGTACTCTAGCAGCAGCTGGACGTACAGCTCCCGTTCTTCTGGGGACAGTTGGGCACTGAGGAAGGTAGGCCTAGGGTCTTCCTCGTTTCCCAAGTTGACTTCTATCAATTCATCGACTGTGGCTTGGCCTCCGTCTTCTATCTCCGGAGGTGCCGGCTGGAGGTCAACGAAATCTGGAATACCATCTTGAGGGTCGAGTACTTCGACTTCCTCATCAGACACCACCAGAGCTTCTTGAGGATTCTCTGTTTCTCGTGCTAGCGGCTGCGCGGATTGTTCTATTAGCAAATCCGCCGCCGTTGTAGCTCCCTAGGGTGAGAGAGCAGCTTCAGTGTTTGTAGATAAGGCTACAGCCGCGATAGGCTGATAGTTGTTTACTGCCGGGCTCGGACAGCATCCTAGTTTTGTAGCAGAAGTTGAGGAGGTCTCGCCTTCTGGGGCACTTGTATCTTCCGTAGAAGTGGCTTTTTCTTTCCTGGTAGCTTGTTCCCCCTGATCGGAGTCGACCAAGGCTTCCCTGATTGGTAAAAGGGATGTTGAAGTTATCATCAGTAGGGCTCTATTGGAGGGAGAAACTCCTGCTTCCTCAATATCTTCGGCTTCACTGCTGCTAGCCGTGTCAAATTTGGCTTGAAGGGCCGCTTCTTCGGGGTCGACCTGCTCCCAGCATCGGCAGGAGGCCATGGTCTCTGCTTCTTGATTTCCGGGTCGAGCCAGTTCAACATGCTCAGCTTCCGCCGGGTATTCATCAAAAGTTGCCCCCAGCGGGCTATCTTCAGCAGGATAGAAGGTGGAGATGGTGTCCACCTCGTATCACCCACTGTAATAATATTCTTCCAGGGTGAAGCCCAACTCCGGATGTTGAGAGACACGTCTCATTTCCTTATCCAGATTTGCAGGGTACCACATTTGTTGTGACTCCTATATGTTGATGATGTTGACATGTAACTATACTTCATATGGCAACACATTGTTTTGATGAATTGGCAACACTGTTTATGTTTTGATTATATCACTTTATCAGATTGTCTGTGTGTTTCATGCATTTTATCTTGTCTTCACACTGAACACACACTCAAAGTCTCAAAGTCCATACATCCATAATGCATTGGCTAAGTCTATACACTGCTGAACGTTATGTTCTTCAAAGTCTGTACATTGGTCTGCATAGGCTAAGTATATACAACGTCAGTTCATGCATTGTCTTAGGCAAAGTCTATACAGCCTTTTGCTTCACCAAAGTCTGTACTTTGGTCTTCGATTTCAATGTCCATACATTGGGCTTTTACATGAGGTCTATACATTGTTGTTTGCAGGGCAAGTCCATACATTGGACTGTTCTTCAAAGTCTGCACATCAGTCTGTTATAGTAAGTCTGTACATTGGCTTCACAATTTCAAGTCTGTACAGTCGTTTACATTGGACTTAAAGTCTAGACATTGCACTGTTGAATACATTGTCTTCGTGATGTTTTTCTCCTTGACTTCGTGTCAATTACTGTTTCGTCTTCGTGTTATTTTCACTCCGTGTCGATGTCAGTTTTCATGTTCGTGTTGTTTTCAACCCGTGTCAATTACTGTTTCATCTTCGTGTTGTTTTGAACTCGTGACGGTTTCTATTCTGTCTTCGTGTTGGTTTCTCGCTTTAGACTTCGTGTCTTTCTCGCTTTGACCACACTCCGTGTCGATTTCAGTTTTCATCTTCGTGTTATTTTCAACTCGTGTCGGTTACTGTTTTGTCTCCGTGTTGTTTCATGTCTTCGTGTCATTTTTGTTCTATTGCGTGCAGGACATCGCAGCACCTCGTGTTACTTTCTGTGCCACTTCGTGTCGTTCTCTGTGTAGTGTGTGTTTCTGCCACTACTGCACCTAGTGTCGTTCTCGTTTCACTTCGTGCTATCTATGCGCCTGAGTCTTCGTTGCTATTTCTATCTTCGTGTTGTTTTTCCTAAAACCTCGTGTCCTTCTTGTTCTGTAGCTACACTTCGTGTCAGTTTTGTCTTTCGTCTTCGAGTTGGTGTCAATCCCGTGTCTTCGTTAGTGTCTCAGGCTTTTGGTCAAGTCTGTACATAGCTTTCACTTATATGAAGTCTATACAACGCAGTGCTTCTGATAAAGTCTATACAGAGTTGTTCTTCAACCTGATAATCCGATACTCTATTTTGACAGGGACACTCTACTGAGATTGCTGACATGGCTCGTGATCCCAGGAGGACAAGGTGACCAGATGCTGCCACATGGATGGAAGCATCTCGAGTCTGAAGAATTCCTTGGGCGGGAAAACGTGGAAGCCACGCGCCCTTATCCAGCTGCTGCTGTTATAAATATCAGTCCCCATCTTCTATAGAGGCTGATCGAAGTTGGCGAAGTATATACATCCAGTCTGAAATAAGCAGCCACCGAGATCCACTGTGAGAGGAAGAAAAGCAGAGAAGAAGAAAAGGAGAGAAGAAGAAGAAGAGAGATGAGTTGAGAGAGTTATCGTGAGAGTTTGTGAATCAGTCTCTTGGTCCAGTTACCAGAGCTGATATTGCTCAACCTTGAGCTACAGTCATTTTTGGCTTTCTTCCATTCGATTGTATGTTTCGTTTGCTTTTCAGTCTTTGTTATTTTCCTTTGAAAACTCTTGTTCGATCAAGCTGTTAGTCAGCGGTTTCAAGTTGTGAGGCAACGGGTTGCAGAGGCATTCCTCTGGTCGGCTAAGCTGTAATGCCCAGTAGAGCAAGCTGTGATGCTCAGCTGTTGCAGAGGGTGTTCCTCTAGTCGGGATAAGCTGTAATCCCCAGCCGTTGTTGGCAAGCTGTAAAGCCCAGCGGTTTGAAGCTGTGTATTAGCAGTAATCCACATTCGAGTTGAATGTGGGGTGGACGTAGGTCGGATTGACCGAACCACCTAAAAGCCTTGTGCCTCTTGTGTGTTTCTTTCAGCGCATTGGTTGTGTTCGTCTACTGCTCTTCTAATTCCGCATTTGATTCTAGGCATAATTTTTTAAATAGCCAGTTGATCTATTCACCCCCCCTCTAGATCCACATCCTGTGGTGATAGAGCCTTCCATCTAACTCCAACACTTGGTATCAGAGCTAGACTCTTCTACAGGGACTTACCGCCCGAAGAGGATAAGCACAGATGGACGGAAGAGGGATGATAGTTGAAGGGCAATCTACATCCAAGCCCCCGTACTTCGATGGAACCAATTACGCATACTGGAAGCATCGTATGCAGGTATTTTTGAGGGCTAAAGATTATGAAATTTGGAAGGTAGTTAGCATGGGACCTTTCGAGCTGTCTCCAAATGAAGACGTATGGACCAAGGAAGAAATCAGAAGATCCACGCTCAACTGGAGTGCAATCAATGCAATCCAGTGCTCTCTGCATCCCACCGAGTTCTCACGAATATCTGCCTGCTCCTCAGCGAAGGAAATGTGGGATGCACTTGAAGTCATCTATGAGGGGACTTCACAAGTCAGAGAGACTAAGACCAATCTACTGGTTTCAGAATACGAAGCCTTCAGGATGAAGCCTAATGAGACCATCAAGGAAATGTATGCTCGGCTGACTATTATCACAAATGGTCTCAGAGGCTTCGGGAAAAAATATTCTGAGTATGAAGTAGTCTGGAAGATATTGCGATCCTTGACTCCACTTTGGCACACCAAGGCCACAGTAATGGAAGAGTCAAGAGATCTGCATAATACTAAGGCAGATGAGCTGATCGGATCTCTAATGGCTTATGAGATGAATATGCCAAAGATAGAGGAGGCTGACAGAAAGAGGAAGCCTATAGCTCTGAAGGCTGGTGCTAGCAGATCCAGTCGATTCAGCCCCAACGGATCATCAACAAAAGAGAGCTTGTCTGAAGAAGAAGTGGCAAATGCTGATATTGCCATGATTACTAGGGAATTCCGGAGATTTCTCAAGAAGGAAGGAAGAATATTCAGCCGAAGAAATCCCAACAGTGGTCGCCGAGACACAAGGTACAAATCAAACCCTGTAAAGAAAGCTGAAACTAATGTTTGCTATCAATGCAGGAAGGCGGGTCACTTTAAAGCTGAATGTCTGACAAATCAGAACCTCAAGGACAAGTTCAAGAAGAAGAACACAAAAGAGAAAGCTATGGTGAGTACCTGGAGTGATGAGGACGAGGGATCCTTGAGCGTCACTTCGGACAGCGAAGTTGAAGCTGAGAAGCCAATCTGCCTCATGGCAACCAGCTCAGAAGATAGAGAGGAAGAATCTGATGAGGTATCCTCTCGCTATGAAAATTTTACTATTACTGATTGGATGGTTGCTTATGATGAACTTGCTGATAGAGTAGATGAGGTCAGAAAAGAAAACAGGCATCTACGAAGAAAAATTAAAATCATGCAAAACGATACTTCATTGTCTGATAAAATTACCCGCTTAGAAACTGAGAACAGTAATGTGAAACTCACATGTTCTGAATTTGAAGAAATCAATAAAGAACTGAAAATGTCTAAGGAAGAAAATGTGAGATTAGACAATGAAATTGATGCATGGAAACTGAAAATTCAGAATTATGAAAATGAGATAAAAATTGTTTCTGAAAAATATGAAGCTGTCCTCAATGTGAATAATGAGTTAAAAAAATCTATTGATGAAGTTCAGAAAGACAATGAGGATAAGCTAAAAACAATTGAGAAAATGATACAAGGATCTGAAAATTTAGATGCATTATTGGGGTCAAAGGTAAACTTCAGAAGAGAGGGCCTAGGATTCAACTCTAGTGCAACCAAAAGCTTTGGAATGAAAACTATTTCTCTTGTTGCA